>CAWUFW010005155.1:695935-1391870 GCA_963921515.1 Calotriton arnoldi
TCGCTAACGCCCCTTTGCGAGCCGCTGCAGCCAAGACGCGCTGGAAAAATCATCGCGCGGCTGTCGCCGGCGCTCGCAACCCCTACAGAATCATTGCTCCAAGACATCGCATTGCGGACGCCGTGCGTCCGCCATTTTCATCGCATCGCACCGGATTTCGTCGCTCCCTCGCGGAGCGCCATTTCTTCGCATCGCAACACGATCGCACAACGCAACAGGCTCGTCGCATCGACTTCTCCCTCGCGGCAAGAAAGTCATCGCATCGGCGGCCTAGCGTGCAGAAGTTTGTCGCATCGTCTCCGCACACGCAACAGGATCGTCGCATCGCCTTCGCCCTCGCGGCAAAGGTCTCAGCGCATCGGCGGCCTAGCGTGCAGAAGTTGGTCGCATCGTCTCCGCACGCTTCAGCAGATCGGCGCATCATCCTCCCTTGCGGCAAGGATTTTAACGCATCGCCGGCCTCGCGTGAGGAAAATCATCGCTACCACTTCTTTGCGACATTTTGTTGGTTTTGCTACTAAACCCAGGTACTTTGTGAGAGAAAGGGTCGCAGAGACCACTGCCTTGAATTTGAACCTTATTTTTGCAACCTTTGAACTATTTTTTGACAGTCCTTCAACAGCCATCCTATTTTTGACAGTCTTATGAGAGAAAGGGTCGCAGAGACCACTGCCTTGAATTTGAACCTTATTTTGCAACCTCTGAACGAGAAAGGGGCGCAGAGACCCCTGCTTTGAATTTGAACCTTACTCTTGCAACCTTTGAACTATCTTGGACAGTCCTTCAACAGCTATCCTATTTTTGACAGTATTGTGGCTTTTACAGTTATTGGTCTTGTGATAAATCTGCCTTTATATAAAGATACTTATTTTTTATAACTACTTGTGTGGTGTCCCTTTGTAGTGTTCCTCACTGTGTTACTGTGTATGGTCATAAATGCTTCACACCCTGCCTCTGAGATAAGCCTACCTGCTCGTGCTACGTTACCACAGGGTTGAGCAGGGGTATTAAAGAGGGTAGCCCTCTCACTCTGACTTAGGAAGAAGGGTCCCTACTTGGACAGTGGCCAGCCATTGCCAACTAGAGACCCCCATTTCTAACATTGGTGGTCAGCGGTGAGGATCTGGACTTGCATTTATGATCGCATACAATAATTATAGTGTACACTACTAGTGAGTGCAGACCATAACGTACCGCATACATTTTTTGAGAGTTTTTTTTGGATCCTATATTGTAATTGATATTGCCGGTGATTTTTCACCCGCACACATTTCCTGAGAGTTTTTGGGATCCTATATTGTGATTGATATTGCCGGTGATTTTTCACCCGCGCCCATTTTTGAGAGTTTTTGGATCCCATATTGTAATTGATATTGCCGGTGATTTTTCACCCGCACACATTTGAGAGTTTTTGGATCCTATATTGTGATTGATATTGCTGGTGATTTTTCACCCGCTTACATTTTTTGAGAAGTTTTCTTCTATCTTTTATTGATATTGCCCGTGATTGTTACAATGGGCAAGCCTATGTTTTATTGATATTGCCGGTGATAGTACCCGCATAAATTTTGAGAATTGTTGGATCCTATATTGTGATTGATATTGCCGGTGATTTTTTACCCGCATACATTTTCTTGAGAAGTTTTCTTCTATCTTTTATTGATATTGCCCGTGATTGTTACAATGGGCAAGCCTATGTTTTATTGATATTGCCGGTGATAGTACCCGCATACATTTTTGAGAATTGTTGGATCCTATATTGTGATTGATATTGCCGGTGATTTTTTTACCCGCATACATTTTCTTGAGACGTTTTCGTCTATCTGTTATTGATATTGCCCGTGATTGTTACAACGGGCAAGCCTATTTGTTTTATTATTGATATTGCCAGATATTGCTACAATGGGTCTTGCTGAAATGAGACCTACCTTTTATATAGATGATCTGTTAACCTACAGTCTAGAGGAGCTAAGGGGGTTCTGTGAGGAGAAGGGCTTAGCAGTGAGTAGGAAGGAGACTCAGCTATCCCTGCAGACATCCCTGAGACTTTGGCAACAAGACAGATGGAGATTCTTGGAGAACCAGTACACCTACCAAGAGGGTAGTTGGTCTGAGGGTGGCTCTAGAGAGTCTGAAGAGGAGGAAGAAAGTGTTATGGAATATCTCATAGGTGGGGAGTTCCTTGATGAGCCTAGTGCCTATGGTAGTGCCAGATTCCCCTCATGGTCCCCAGAGGAGTTGGGGGACAGGCGGGAAGGTCCCATAGGTAGGGAGTCCCTTGCTGGATCTAGTGCACAGGGTAGTGCCCAATCCCCTTCATGGTCCCCAGAGGAGTTGGACAGACAGAGGGAGAGGGAGTACCAGCTGGAATTGGAGAGGCTCCAAATAGAGATTGCCCAGCTGGAGGCGCACCTAGCGCAGATAGCAGAAAAGGAGAAGTTAGCTCCAGAGGGAGGTTACCCCTGGAGCGCAGTTTTAATTGTCTGGATTCCCCAGAGAGGGTGGGGTCCAGTGGTGGCAGCAAAATTTAAGTATATAGTGATGACAGTGTAGTACACCCACCCAGGGATGTGGCACCTGACTTGAAGGAGGGGGTTGATCTACACCAGGGGATTCAAGGACCTGAGATAGCTCCATTGGTGTGTAGTGTCCCTGAGGTGGATTGGGGAACTAGCGCAGGGGCCCATAGTCCTAGTGAAAGGAGGGATACTCTACCGACTCTGGATGAGAGGTGCAGGGAGAGGGGTTCCCCCGTGGTTGAAGTCCTGGTGTATGAGTGTGAGGACCGCCCAGAAGAGTGTGGGTTGAGTGATAGAGACAGTCAGTTAATGTCTCGCCCATTTCAAGAGAGTGGTGTGGGGTACGTGTGTGAGGCACTGGATTGTGAGGTAAAGGTTAGCACTTGTGGAGCTGTGTAATCCAATTGTGGGAGAGCATATTGTGAGTTCCTGTTTTCCAGAGCTAGGCCAACACCTGTCAGATTGCGAGTTCTCTGATCCTGGGGAACTTGCACAGGAGGCAGACCTCTGGGTGAGTACCAGAGGCTCTGTAGAGGCATTAGGGAATGACCCTAAGAGAAGTGGTTCAGAAGTTTTCCAACCCAGAGTGCTGGGAAAGGTTAGGAGTGTTACAGCTGGGTCCCCTTGTTGTGAGGAGGTTGTAGGGCCTCACATCCTGTCTCGTGGGAGCAGGAGTGAGACTGGGATAGGTCCCGAAGTGCCCCAGCCTCAGTCCCCAGGACTGGATGGTTCCATGAGGGAACACCAGGTGGGGAGCCTAGTCTGTCTGGATGGACCGTCCATTGTGGGGGGTACCCCAGTGTTAGGTGAGCTGGGAGTGCCTGTAGTCAGGCCTCCATCAGTTCTTGTGCCTGGCAGTGCCACTCCTAGGGGAGGGTACAGAAGTCCAGTCTGAGGGATGAAAGGGGGAAAGAGTCCCCAGTGGAAGAACCAGTGTGTCAGGGGCCAGCCAGAAGGGCTGAGCCTCATAGGATTGGCCATGGTGACACCACTTCTGTCCTGGGGCATCTTCACGCACTGTCAGAGGGACAGGAGGTCGTGAGCTCTGTGCCAGGCAGACTGTCACGCAACACGCTAGGTATGTGTCACCCTCAGGAAGTCCTGGTTGGCCAGGCAGTTGTTCAGCCGCAGGGGTTGGTCCCTGGGTTGGTAAGTCCGGTCCAGGAGTTGTCTGACCTGGAGGGAGGGACAACTGTAAGCAGTGTCCCGACCATTTTTTCCAAGAGCACCACTCCAGGTGGGAGGGTGCAGTATGCTGGAAGGGGTGCAGAGGGAGGGAGTCCTCGCCTCTGACCCCGGTGCACCCTGAGGGTTTTTTCAGGTTGGTAGGTCAGTTGCAGGGTCCAGGCCCTGAACTGGTGGAGGGGTGTGTTTCCCTTGAGGGGAGCCTGTGTGCTCCCCAGGAAGTCCTGGGTGGCCAGGCGGTTGTTCAACCCCAGGGGTTGGTCCCTGGGATGGTAAGTCAGGTCCAGGTGTTGTCTGACCTGGAGGAAGGGACAACTGTAAGCAGTGTCCCGACCATTTTTCTCCTAAAAGCACCACTCCAGGTGGGAGGGTGCAGTATGCTGGAAGGGGTGCAGAGGGAGGGAGTCCTCGCCTCTGACCCCAGTACCACCTGAGGGTTTTTCCAGGTTGATGGATCAGTTGCAGGGACAAGGCCCTGAACTAGTGGAAGAGTGTATTTTCCTTGGGGGAATTGGTGTACTCCCCAGAAGTCCTGGGTTGCCAGGCACAGGCCCAGCCTAAGGGTACAGACCCTAGGTTGGGGGCCAGGTTCAGGGTGTCCCCCTGATCTGGAGGAAGGGGCAACTGCTAACAGTGCCCCTCCCGGTTTGTGTTATGGAGGCACCTCTCCAGGTGGGAGGGTGCCGGGCCCCAGTAAAGGGGCGGGGAGAGGGCAGCCTCACCCCTGACCTCCGCCCAGTCTAAGGGTACAGACCCTATGCTGGGATACCAGTTGCAGGATAGAACCCCTGAACTGGTGGGCGAGTTATGCAGGACACCTGCCTCAGGTGCCCTGACAATTCTGGAGGGGGTACCGCTCCAAGTGGGAGGGTACCGAGCCCCAAAGAGAAGGACCGGGTGTGGGGAGCCCACCCAGTCGCTGGCCCCGCCGTTGGGTACAGGTCCAGGGCTGGTGGGTCAGGACGCGTTGCCTGACCTGACAGGAGGGAGAGTGGACAAAAGGTGCCAGACACCTGGGGTTACTGCCCCGCACTCTCTGATGCCACAAAAGTTTGAGAGCCCTGAGAGGTATAGGGCTTGGATTTTATCACTGACTACTGTCAGTGACTACTGGGGCTTGTTGTTTATCTGTTGGGACACACCTGGGGGCCAGTTAAGGTTAGATGCTGCACAGGTGGTATCCACAGGTGAGAGGAAGAGTTCCCCATTGGTTATCTTAGTGGGCCCTAGGAGTGTGGACAGAGGGATCCACCAGGGTTCAGTTGGAGTAGAGCTGCCATATGCCCCTGCAGTTGCGGGCCAGTTCCGTGTTCTATCGCCCGAAGCAGGAAGCCCATCAAAGTAGTGATTGGTCTACCCTGCGTTTTGGCTGGAAGGGGTTGTGTTGGAAATGGCCCTTTTTGCAGGGTCACCCCTAAACTTTTGCCTGCCTCCTGTATTTTTGCTGACCTGTTTCTGTTGGTTTTATGACTCTGGGCACTTTACCACTGCTGTTCAGTGCTAAAGTGCATATGCTCTCCCTTTGTAAATATGACTATGTGAATTGGTATATCCCTGATTGGCTTATTTGGTTTACCTGTTAGTCCCTAGTAGTGTGGCCTGTGTGTGCCCAGGGCTGGTAAACCAAATGCTGCTGGTGGGCCTGCAGCACTGATGTGTGCCACCCACAGAAGCAGCTTGTAAAGTGTGTCTCAGACCTGCCACTGCAGTGTCTGTGTGCAGTCCAGAACTGCCATCTTGGCTGTGAAGTGCACCCACTTCCCAGCCCCTGAACCTTCCCTTGGCATCTTGTAAGTCACCCCTATGGTAGGGTGCATTGTATGTGTAAGGTAGGACATGCCTTGGTGTGTGTAGCATTTCCTGGTAGTGAATTATGCCCCATTTCGTTTTTCACTACTGTAAGGCTACCTGTTCCTCATAGGCTAGAATGGGCAGTTTGACTATTACATTCTATAGTCCTAACTGACCCCAGGAACATGGTAGAAAAACGAATTTAGTATGCCTGAGCTCAGAATATTAAAATACATCTTTTAGTGAAGTTTATTTTTATATTCTGTGTTTGAAAATACCACTTTTAGAAAGTAGGTATTTTCTTGCCTAAGCCTTCCAGTGTGCTCTGCTGTTATGTGTATTGGCTGTCTGGTTTTAGAGGGGCAGGGCAGGCTGAGTCAGACCTGGGTTGAATAGAGAGATCTGCATTTAGAGTGTGGGGAGGGGTGGCTCCTTGACCTGAATAGGGCTGTGCCTGGCAAGGTGAATGCTGGCTCCACCTCCTACTGTGTGTCTGCTAGCAGACCCCTCTTTCTGAAAGGAAGAATGCAGCCTGGTAAACAAAGTGCTCCAGGCCTGAGCAGAACTGGTTCTGGCTAGGTTCAGTGACTTGTAGCTTCTGAGAACAAAGACTTTTGGGGTATAAATATCTGTGCTCAGACCCCTACAATTTGTATTGCTTTTGGATCTGGAGAGGAAACTCTGTCCGTGCCACTGGAGGAATCTGCAGGAAGTGACTGTCCTTGTGTGTTGTTTCTTGCACTGGCCTGCAGCAGTGACCACTGGACCTTGAAGAAGAGAGAAAAGGACTTTTGAGAGAACTTTTATTTTTGTTACAGCAATTACCCAAGGGCTAGGAAAAGAGCTAGCCTCCTGCTGGAGTCTCAGGCACATCAGACTCCACCACCAACCTCCTGCTTCCTCCCTGCGAGGATTGCTATCTGCTGATGAGGCTCCTGTGAGTTCCAGGGCCTCTAGTTTGCTTCAGAGAAAGAGTGCTGGAAATCGTCGCTAACGCACGTTTGCGAGCCGCTGCAGTCGAGAGCGCTGGAAAAATCATCGCGCTGCTGCCGCTGAGTGCTTGCAACACGAAACCATCGCTAACGCCCCTTTGCGAGCCGCTGCAGCCGAGACGCGCTGGAAAAATCATCGCGCGGCTGTCGCCGAGCGCTCGCAACCCCTACAGAATCATTGCTCCAAGACATCGCATTGCGGACGCCGTGCGTCCGCCATTTTCATCGCATCGCACCGGATTTCGTCGCTCCCTCGCGGAGCGCTCGATTCTTCGCATCGCAACACGATCGCACAACGCAACAGGCTCGTCGCATCGACTTCTCCCTCGCGGCAAGAAAGTCATCGCATCGGCGGCCTAGCGTGCAGAAGTTTGTCGCATCGTCTCCGCACACGCAACAGGATCGTCGCATCGCCTTCGCCCTCGCGGCAAGGTCTCAGCGCATCGGCGGCCTAGCGTGCAGAAGTTGGTCGCATCGTCTCCGCACGCTTCAGCAGATCGGCGCATCATCCTCCCTTGCGGCAAGGATTTTAACGCATCGCCGGCCTCGCGTGAGGAAAATCATCGCTACCACTTCTTTGCGACATTTTGTTGGTTTTGCTACTAAACCCAGGTACTTTGTGAGAGAAAGGGTCGCAGAGACCACTGCCTTGAATTTGAACCTTATTTTTGCAACCTTTGAACTATTTTTTGACAGTCCTTCAACAGCCATCCTATTTTTGACAGTCTTATGAGAGAAAGGGTCGCAGAGACCACTGCCTTGAATTTGAACCTTATTTTTGCAACCTCTGAACGAGAAAGGGCGCAGAGACCCCTGCTTTGAATTTGAACCTTACTCTTGCAACCTTTGAACTATCTTGGACAGTCCTTCAACAGCTATCCTATTTTTGACAGTATTGTGGCTTTTACAGTTATTGGTCTTGTGATAAATCTGCCTTTATATAAAGATACTTATTTTTTATAACTACTTGTGTGGTGTCCCTTTGTAGTGTTCCTCACTGTGTTACTGTGTATGGTCATAAATGCTTCACACCCTGCCTCTGAGATAAGCCTACCTGCTCGTGCTACGTTACCACAGGGTTGAGCAGGGGTATTAAAGAGGGTAGCCCTCTCACTCTGACTTAGGAAGAAGGGTCCCTACTTGGACAGTGGCCAGCCATTGCCAACTAGAGACCCCCATTTCTAACACACTGGTTTCCATAGCTCTTATAAACCATGACCTAACACTAGTCACAACTGTCACTGCCTCTCCTCAGCTGTACACACCCAGCACTACCTCTCCTCCGCTCTACACACCCGTTGAAGACCCAATATGACACAGCGCTTGTCCATTATACAGCAGTGGCCCAAATTAACATAATATACTGTCAACGCCTAATATCCCACAGTGCTGAGATCACATAATGCTGGTCTACAACATTATGGTCACTGTTACAACCATATATTAAAGTGGAGATTGTTGGTTGTTGCTGGACCCAATGGCCCGCAAGGCCGTCTCCCTAACGTACAAGAAATTGATCAATAACCGGGCCGATCCAATACAGAAACTGCGAGCTAGTTGGGAGGTGGACCTGGGTACAATGACTGATGAGGACTGGATTGAAGCGCGGGCTTCCCCCCAAGAGGTAGCAGTCCCGATGCGACTCCGGCTCGTCCAGTTTAAGATTCTCCATCGTGTGTACTTTGATGCTAAACTGTTATTTAAATTAGGTAGGAGGCCAGATACACTCTGTCTTCGACACTGCAATCAAATAGGTACATTCATACACATTCTATGGGAATGCCCCCCCATACAACACTACTGGATAGAAGTCACCCGACAAATGGCAAGGTCTTGTGATAAACCCATACATCCATCTCCCCAACTATGCCTCCTTAATATCTGGGAGACAACAGACCTCACCCAAGCTGAACAATCGTGGGCCACCATGGGGTGGAGCATAGCGAAAAGAAACATTGCCCAGAAGTGGGGGGTGGACACTATACCACATTTGCGGGATTGGGCTAAGGACATGGACCACGCTATGGTAGCGGAGAAAACTGTATATAAAGGTAGAGGCTGCCCACGAAAATGGGATCAAAAGTGGGGACGCTGGAATAAATACAAGGGGGACATCTGTATTTCTCCCACGGTGGAACTTAGACGGGAGAGGCATGCACTATTGGAGGAGGCAGGTGCAGACAGGATGACATAATCCTCCGGGCCAGCAAGAATAGTGAGTACGAGTGGTGTTCCCAGACCCGAAGACGTAATTGTAACCCTCTTTATACTGACCAGCCTTTCGCTCTGTGTTATCTTTGGTGCTCCCGATGGATTGTGGGCTATTTTGTAATACTAAAATGCATATATCTCCAGCTGAGATGTCTATGTAATGTCATTACCGCTGCTGTTTTGTTTTCAATAAAAATTGTTATTAAAAAAAAAAAGTGGAGATTGTTCACCCATCATAGTGGAGCCTTTGGGCCCTTATGCAGTTGGATGACTTTGGCATCCAGGTCGCTCCTTCATCTTCCTAGTCCTGATGAAGACCCGTTTTTGAGGCATTCAGTGGCCCCTTCCCTACTCGGTTGTCGGGTCGAAACGTCGACGCTCTTTCATTAAGCCTGGATCGTTTGGATATCTGTGCAGAGTGGCAATAGTAACTTAACAACTGAACCACTTCTAGATGCGATATATGTTAGATAGAAATTGTATACCAGACAGGCTTCCTTATTCTACTTCTTATCCACACAAGCACCTTCTCTGAGCACTCATCTTTATCACTTTATCCATTTGTGGAGCTAAGAGTTTTCGATACAATGTGTAAATAAGAATGTTGTTTGAGACTGACTTAAAAGTGATGTAACTAAACTTTCAGAAATGCACTTATGTGTATGTGTCTTAATCTTCTGTTTTTGAAATCTTGTCTGCTGCCCTAACCTCATAACTGTGGATTGAATCTGAGATTGTTCTTCTTTTCCATATAGTGGTAGGAGATCTTTTGATATATTCAGTTCTCCTATGCCCCTCGTTGCTTTTTCCGATCAGACCATTGTTTGTCTGTATCATAAGTTACCCAGGTCCTTTGGGTTTATTTTGGGTTACCCCATTGTTCTGGCTCTACAACACCAAGCAGGCCTACCATCCCCCACATTGATGACCAATGTGCATGTTTTTTAATTTATCAAATTTGTTCTGAGGATTGTTTGACATGGTCTGATCTGGCCTCTCAATATAAATAGAATAGGCTGCATGAATAATGCCCATTGCGTATCAGAGGAAATGAGGATGAGCCCTTAAAATAAAGATATCTTGAAAACTATGGTGCTGAAGGAGGGACGGTGACCAGGACTGCATAGATACTGATCGGTGTTACCTGGTTAAAAAGAAAAAATAGGAAAGCAGTAGTCTGTGAGTGTGCCTGTTGAAGCTGCTGTGCTGGGGCTCCCCCCTCAATCTCCTTCCGCGTATTAAATGTAGGTGGAAGGACCATGACCCCTTACATACAGACTCCATTGTATACGTGGAACATATTGGGACTAACTAACAGTTTTAGAGAAGTACGTTTCAAATAATTTTATTTTCTGTTAGTTTTCTAGAAGATGAAGGATAAAGGGTGAGAAAGTTAAAATATAATCTTAAGCTAAAAGTCCCCCCAATCCCCTCCCCCTCGAGTTTCTATATTCATACCATTAGGAACTTAAGTGCTACTTTTCGTGAGCTCACCCTGATCTTTTTTTAAGGTCTCGCCTAGGCAGCGCTTGCATTGTCTCTGCGAGACATGCTGTATTCAGGATATGGGCTTTAAAAGCTCCTCCCATTTTCAAGGACTGCCCCTGTTACATGTGTGATTGGTCAGAGCTTGTGAGCACTATTTCTTTCGTTAAGATGGAGCACTGGAGACAAGTGCTCTTGGTTTACAGAGCTCTGTTTTAAACAGGGCTGTAAATCATGCTCTTATCTTGTCACATTTGCTGTGCATTCAAAGACTGAGGTCTGTTTTGGCTGCAGCTGTCTCATCCTCCCTCCTGCTTTTGAAACGCACGTCCTGGCGTCACAGTCCCTGCCTTCCTATGGTTGCTGCCGCCTCCGTCTCAGAGTTCAACAAGCATTTGCAATGCAATAGGTGTCACATTTGCGAGAGTTTGAGCTATAGGCATTGTAAAAGACAATGCCTTTTATTTATGTGTTTTGAAAACCTGCAAGCAGTGTGTGAACACGCACTTTGTACTTGTAGTCCTTGCTTACAAGAAGCAAGGCTGGCAGTAACTGCGCCTCTTTTACTGCAAGCCTTGCTTCTCGTAAGCAAGGACTATAAGTACAGAGTGCGTGCTTATGCACAGCTTGCAGGTTTTCCAAACACATAAATAAAATACATTGTCATTTACAATGCCAATCGCTCAAACTCTTGCAAATGCGAAACCTATTTCATTGCAAATGCTTGTTTATCTGTATGCTTTTACTGCCCAAACTTACATTTGAGGATCTCAAATGTAACAGTTTATTACACTGATGCAAGTGTACAGTTCAGCTGAATACCACCTGCTGTTACGAAAAGTGAAGGTATTAAGGGAGCGGTATCCCATACGCCAGCCTTGAGTGTCACTGAGAAATCTGTGATTGCTTGTAATGGTCCTGTAATCTTTTATTCTAAAACAGGGACTACTCATTTGTGCCTCTGTGCAAATTATGTGGCCACTGGTGCCGTCACACAAAAAAGACTTGCAGCTTATCAATAGGCTATCCTGTTTTACGTTTAAACCTACAATAACTGATAAAGTGCCACCAAAACGGAAACAGCCCTTATCAGTGTAAACATATAAACCCTGATAAACACCTGCACAACCACAAATTAAAATGCAATTCAGAGAAAGAAAAATGAGAGCGAATGAGCCATTTTTATTTCTTTCTGAAGTGGCCAACTTAATGTAACTTTGGAGCAAGAAAGACTGGGCTAAGATTATTCTGCTTGAGTTCTGATGTTCAGGGATCTGTTTAAAATATAGTTTTTTCTTCCTTTTGTGTCCTCTCGTTTTGGGTACTGGGACTAAATGTGCAGGGTTTAGAAGCATGTTTTAGGTCTGATCTAATTATTTTATACACTGTAGTGTAGCTGGGAATACTAACATCATATTTGAAGTTTTGGCAGTGTTTCATTCTTTCACCGGTCGGTTAAATAGCTGGCAGAAGAATCTTGGCGAGTAATTGTTGTCACATTTACCGACAGACAGAAAATCGGTAAATCAGCCCCTTTTCTAACAAGTCACTATTTTTTTAGCAGTTCACTTGCCAAACACCCCAGCCTTTAAACATTTGATATAAGATGCAGTGACAAGTACCTGTGAAAAGAGTGCTGCAACCATGCACACAGGATAGTGGCGAAAACATTGCGCATGACTTTTCACATGCCAACAAAAGGCATAGCTGTAAGGTGTCCCACTGTTGTGTGATACCATCAGCTAATCTTGGCTTTTACCTAACTGCACTTTACTGTGTTTTATATGAGCCCCTAGTTACAATGTTAACAGAAAAAAGAATACAATGTGATGTCTGTTAAAATGTGAGGACTGACTCGGAGAGAGACATTCCGCTATGAATGTCCACACAACTGCAGCACCACCTTAATTTAGTCAGGCAAAGAGTGTAGAAAAGCAATGGTGAGCATGCTTAAAACATCATGTTTCAAGTGTCTTAGAATGAAGGTCTACAAATTAATATGGTGTAATTCAGAATTTTAAAGGTTTGACAAGGTGCTAAATTGTTGGCAGGATTGACCAACCTACGATGTCTTAATATTCAGTAAAGAGTAGGTGAATGACCCCCAACTGTGTCCAGGAATTTAGTAAAACATTTGAATGTATTATCACTCTTACTTTTTTAATCCATTAAAAGTCCTGTAAACCTCCTGACAGTGTGAGTGAGAGTGCAATACATAGGCTTTCTATGCATAAAACAGTGCACCAGAAGTCCGTTGGACATGTTTCCAATGGGAAGGCGCTACGTACACTGTTTTACTTCTCCTTTAAATGAAATATATGCTTTATTACAATCAATGCAAGAAAACAACATGTTTTGTAAACCCTGGAAACAGTTTTTTCTCTTTTAGGGGTTAAGGAGCTGAATAAACACTGTTAACCACTGACTCAACAGGTTATGAAAACACGAAGAAAACACCACTGAAATCCACAAACAATAAACACTGAACAGGATAGTCTAAGCTTATGGTTAAACTGGAATTCGTATTTGAGAACCTATGTGCTTCAAATTACTTTCAAACTAGTCAGTGGGCAATGGAACATTGTCTAGACAGATGAAACAATGGAAAGACTTACATTTTTCACATCCGAGATGCATTATCATTTAGAGATCTGCCCTTCTGGATGCAAAAATGCCCTTGTACCTTTGAGAAGCTTTTCAACAAGTTGGTGACTGCATAGGAATAATATTATATGGAATATCTGCTACTACTGCTGTATACAATGCCAACTGGAAAGAACGTTTGGAAAGAGTGATAAGGTGTTTAAAAGAGCCAGCTTGACCATCCTGGCTGTTAAGTGCCATGTTGGTCAAGGGAGTACCACTCACCTCAAAAATAAAGTAAGCAGATGAAAGACTGCTTCTTCCTCACACCCTGAAGCCCATAAAATTGCCCAGGTATGAAAGACCCAGGCACATGTCCCTGCAACAGTTCTGATGTTTTTCATTGTTCTTAAGCTGTGGTTCTTGATCCTCAGTCAGCGAGCCTCCCCTGTAGACATGCAAGCATCCTCACCTTGCTGGTTGGTGTTTTCTGGTGGGGTGTAGTGGGGTAGATTGGAGTGGAGTGCGGTAGATTGAAACGGAGTGGGATAGATTGGAGTGGGGTATATCGGGGTAGAGTGGAGTGGGATATATTGGGGTAGATTGGAGTGGAATGGGGTAGATTTGGGAAGAGTGCAGTGGATTGGGGTAGAATGGAGTGGAAAGGAGTAGATTGGAGTGGAGAGGGGCAGAGTGGAGAGGGGCAGAGTGGAGAGGGGCAGAGTGGAGTGGGGCAGATTGAAGTGGGATAGATTGGAGTGGGATAGATTGGGTGGATTATGTTAGGGTAGATTGGAGGGAAGTGGGTTAGATTAGATTCGAGTGGAGTGGGGTAGATTGGAATTTAGTTGTATAAAGAGTTGTGGGGTAGATTTGAGTGGGTAGATTGGATTGGGGTGAATTGGGGTGGAGTGTGGTAGATTGGAGTGGGGTAGATGGGGTAGAGCGGAATGGAGTGTGGTAGATTGGAGTAGATTGGAATGGAGTGTGGTAGCTTGGGGTACAGTGGAGTGGAGTAGATTGGGTGGAGTGGAGTAAAGATTGGAGTGAGTGATATAGGTTGGGGAAAAGTGGAGTGTAGTGAGGTAGACTAGGGTGGAGTGGAGCAGGGTAGATTGGGTGTATTAGAGTAGGGTAGAGTAGATTGAATGGAGTGGGGGAGATTGGAGTGGCGTAGATTGAAGAGGGATGATTGGCGGGGGTAGTTTGAAGTAGGGTAGATTTGAGTGGAGTGGGGTGGGGTGGATTTCAAGTGGGGTGGGGTAGATTGCAGTGGAGTAGATAGGGGTAGATTGGAGCAGGTTGGAGTGGGGTGAGTTGGGGTGGAGTGGGGTAGATTTGAGTGGAGTGGGGTAGATTGGAGTGAAGTGGAGTAGGGTAGATTGGAGTTAAGTGGAGTGGGGTAGATTTGGGTAGAGTGGAGTGGGTTAGATTGGGTGGATTGGAGTGCAGTAGATTGGAGTAGAGTGGGGTGGATTGTGGTGGAGTGGGGTAGATTAGAGTGGAGAGGAGTTGGATAGATTGCAGTGTAGTTTTGTAGTGGAGTCGTGAAAATTGGAATGGAGAGGGGTAAATTGGACTGGGTTGGAGTGAAGTAGAGTGAAGTCGGGTAGATTGGAGTGAAGTGTATTGATTGGGGTACAATGGAGTGGGGTGGATTGGAGTGAGCTGGGGTTGAGTGGTTTAGATTGGAGTGGGTTAGATTGAATTTTAGTTGAGTGAATTGGGGTAGATTGGAGTGGGGTGGAGTAGATTGGGGTGGGGTAGATTGGATGGAGTGGAGTGGGGTAGACAGGTTGGAGTTGAGTGGGGTAGATTGGGGTGGAGTAGATTAGGGTATATTGTAGCGAGGTGGGGTAGATTGGGATATATTGATGGAGTGGAGTGGGGTAGAATGGAGTGGAGGGGCATTGAGTGGGGTGGAATGGTGTGTTGTGTCATTGAGCGGTATAGTTTGGAGTGGCGTGTCGTAGAGTGTCTTAGACTAGAGGGGCATAGAGCGGAGTGGTATGTTATAGAGTGGAGTGTCTTAGAATAGAGTGGCGTGGCATAGAGTGGAAGGGCATATAGTGGAGTGGCGTTGTGTGAAGTACGTATGGTGTGGTAATACACTACCATTACAGTAAACACATTTTCAATTGAAATGACCAGTACATTTGCACTGAAATTAGGTTTATTGCTCACAAACGACAATGTGCGCAAATGTCATCACCTAGTGTATTGATGTGTTTTGATCTTATTCAAATATTTGTTTCCACCACACTTCAGAATTACAAAAAATAGTGCTTCATTTGTACTAATTGTGATATATTCTGAAACATCAGCACAAGTTTTTTTGTTGTGTGCTAGAAAAGCAAAATATCATGCACCCTCACCTCTTACATGGATACTCAGCAGGATTGTCATATAAATTCTCTCACTTTGAAGTCAGAGAAAGAAAAGTAAACACCAAGTTCCCTCAGAAGAGAGAGCTTAACAGTTGACCTCTGTCTTTGAGTACATAGCAAATGTGACAAGATAAGAGCAAGATTTAAAGGCCTGATTACAGAAGCGATTTTGTGGAAGAATACAGTCAACAAGGTTTGGACAGCAGGCGGGACGAACTCAGGCTGTCCCCCCTAAAGCAAATAAAGCCAGCAAATAGCCCAAAAATGTGAGTTGCAAACCCCAAAGTAAATAAATGGTAAGCATTCCTAGGTCAGCTTTCTGAATGTCCCCAAGATGTCTTTAGCAAACCAGACAGCGCACCGCGACCTAAAAAAGTCCTAATTTCTGAAGGTGGCCCACCTTGTGATTGGCCCTTGCTTTCCGTCAGTGCCCTCTAAGGCCAGTTCCTCGCTTTCACTTTGAACGTGAAGGAGCTCTGCAGCACAGTTCAGAGAGGGTGTCTGACTAGCAGGACTTTGTTCCTCTGTTTCTCCTGAGTCCTCTTGGCACTAACTGTTGAACTTAACATTGAATTCTAACCACAGCGAATTAGTCCTTTAAAGGTTCAGACCTTAAAATAGATGTTGATCGACCATTTAAAAGTGCAAAGCAAAATGTGGGATCCATTTTCTGCCGCCACCCGTTCGTTTGTTCCCACTCCCTTGTTCTCACTAGGATTGGTAGCTATCTGGGACAGCGGAGTCAGTGTCATGGTGAAACGCAGTCTTTTGCAATCAGTAACCACATGAATGTTTTACCTTGCAACCTCACAAATAGCCACGCTACTGTGGTTTCTAACGCCTCTTTTTCTTTTCCCCTAGCTGATGATGCGCAGTTTGAAATGGATATTTGAATTACCTCGCCTATGCATATGAAAGTCTTTTTTTTATTTTAATGAGGTGCAGATCTGCAGTTCATCCTAGACATTCTTCGCCTTCAGGAAGAAGCCAAGAGGAAGATTGTACTATACCTTGATGCAGCATTAGAATGTCAATGGTTATGTTTATTTTATGCTGCCATTTTTGCAGCTGGAGTTTTGTTTCTTTATCCTGTAATATTTTTTGTGATAAAGAAGAATTTGTATAAAAGGGATTTGGGTTTATATTTGTCTAATACACTGATTAAGGGTGAGCAGTGGCGATGCCTGTTTTTACAGGCGAACAAAAAAAGATGTGATTTGTTTATAGTGTGTGATACAGATGAGTAGTGATTGATATTCCAATACTGTGGTGCAGCAGCTGTTGGACATGCAATAAGAAATGTGATATGGATCCGAGCGGCTGTTCAATAAAACGTATGGAAAACACTTGCTTTGTTTATTCCTTTTTTAGAATCGATATTTGGGCGAAGATTTGTGTTTATAATAATAAAAAAGAAAGTCCTTTGCTTGGAGGATATATTATTCATTCTGTGTTGTCTTGTTTTTTTTGTGTGTTTATTTTTGCCTTTTTTATATAACGCGAACTCGACCCGAAGGTATTGGAGCGCTTTACATGAGCACCAGTTACAGTACAGTTGTTATTAGACGATTCGTTGATGCCTTTCCAAAGACTAGCAATTCATGGTCCTATTTCTGGTTTATGATGTGCTGCTTCCCTCTAGTGGCGAAAGTGAAGCGTTTGCTGCCATCATCCACGGTATATAAATGTACACAGGCACGAACGAGGCTATTGCCAACGGGCAAACACCTCATATTTGCATATTTTAAGCTGTCAGATGTGGGAGGTTACTGATTTTCTAGGTCGTGGACTCCGGCAGTTTTCTTCTTGTGCTCCATAAATGGCTGGGGCAATCAGTGTTTTTGTAAAGTAGGCTGATGTTGCCGCAGACAGCGCGAGAAAGTCACTCACTGACTGTGTCGCAGTCTCAGCGTGGAACCTTTGGGTTTTCACTCCTGTCATGAAACCTTCGGTTCTGCGTGCTTCTCTCAAAATACTTGACTTTTTACTTTTTAAGCCTGTGCCATTTTTATTTGGCTTTTCATGTAATGATACGTTACAATGTAGTAAGGACATTTATAATCATGGGATTGAATAACAATAGAAGTGCATACTGACAAAAAAACTCTCCTATAGTGCTCATCAGAAATTCTCCAATTAGACTCGGGAGGGGGGGGGGCTAAGGTATGTGTAGATCTTGCCTCATCCACCTCCCCGACACCTATGCCTAATTCGTCATAGATGTCATAATCTCAAAGTGTGAGCCACCCACAGGATATCTCTTTTACCCGTGAAGGCAAGAGTCCCATATAGCATCGTATAGGTGTACTTGATCATGTATGTTGTAGAACGCTCTTTACAGAAAGTTATTACCCCTGCATGCGGTCTGGAGAGGATGCCTCCCAGAGGAGGGCTTTGAATTAATTTTGGATAGCTCTTTGAAGACTCTGTACTCAACGGTTAAACCGGCCAATTTGAAGCGTAACCATTTTTTTACCATTAATCGTCTTTATTGGACCCCGTATAAAATATCCAAGTTTGCACCTCAACCTCCCCCTAAGTGTGTGAAATGTGGCTGCATAGGGGCTAATGATCATATTTTTGCTGAATGTCCATGCTTGAAGATCTTTTGGGACACTGTTGAACTATCGCTTAAGGGAATCTTCGATCACGAGATCAAACTTAATACAACTTTGATTCTTTTGGGGGTTGATGGCGCATCAACTTTGGTGTTAAGGAGGCCCTGCAGAGGGTTGCTTTTTTATTTAATTCTTATTGCTAGGAGGGAAATTTGTTTGAAATGGAAGGATCCTCTGCCTCCGTCAGCAGAGGACTGGGTCAGGGCTGCGGTTAGAGTTTGTGGCCTCGACCAGAGAACAAATAAGAATCCCGGCCTATCTATCTGGTCTCCTTTTTAGGTCTCGCCTAGCGACGCAGCGCATGCGCTGCTCGCCTTGGCGAGATCTGTGTCGATTTTTCGGCGGAAGGGGGACAGGAGATGTGCACGCGTACGGACAGGAAATGTGCACGCGTGCACATCTCCTGTCCCTCCCTGTCTCCTGCTCGCTGTGCCTGCGCGGACAGGAGATGTGCACGCGGAGACAGCTTGTTTTATGGGCTGAAGCTGTCCAGACAGCTTGGGCTCAATTGCTTTCTATCGACCATTCAAGCATATCTGCATCAGGGCTGTCTGTCACAACAAACAACAGAGACACAGAGGTCATGGCGCGTCAAAAGCAAGACAGTAAATAAAGAAAAACATTTTACAATAATTAAAGTGATGTATATACATGTTATAGCAGGCATGATTCAGTGTAGCAATCTCACTCTTTATTACATAGCGTACAAACCGAGCGCATTTCTGCTTTAAATAGCCAACGCCGCGCCGGGCCTCTTTCTAATCTTTCACTTTCAGTTGTGTGTGTGTGTGCCCACTGAAGCGCACCTACAGGCACGAGTGATAAGATTTTAAGCAAAGACGTAACCCTTAATAGTAGGAATGTTTTCTTTGACATTTAATGAAGCATATGGTTCGAGGGCTGAAGAGGGCGGAGTCTCCCGAGGGTTCATCTCACAATTTTTACTTTTTTCTTTAAAGGGAATCAATCCGTTCTTTGAATCTGTCACTTTTAATGTGTGTCCGTCGCTAGCGAAGTATAAATCGCGGCGTGTTGCATCACTTCCTCCGCTTTTTCGACTAGGATAGCCCAGCAGGTTCATGCGCCTGTCCGCTGCTGCAAAGACCCATGTACAGCCAGCAAGGCAGGGAGCTGAATGCCAACATGTTTCTATCATATCTTCATTCTCCTCGGGATAAGAACACCAGCGCCACTGGAACGGGTAATAGTAGCATCAGCAAGGCTGTGGTGTCGTTGTGTTTTCACACTTGTTCACAAGAGGCTTTTGCGTGCAGATATGAACATGCTGGCGTTTTTTCACACCTGTTAAAGTCCGTAAGGCCTCTGCATTCACCACACTTTCTGATGCGCCAGGAGTGCCCCGTCACGAACCCCATGGACACAACTGGATGTTTACAAACGGTGCGTGTGTAGGTGCGCTCCATTGAGATCTTGTTTCCGTGTGCAGATAAGAACACGTTTGTGCTTTGAGACTTGTGTCACGTGAGTGCTAACATAAACAGGTTTGGTTTTAACACTCGTAGATGTGTGCCTGTTATGGAGACATAAATATGTCAGTGTTTCTTTTCACACTTGTTCACGTGCGTCACGTGCCATAGGCACCTGTCAGCATCGTAGCACTTGTATAGCGCCTCTTTCATATGGCACCTGTCAGCATCGTAGCACTGGTATAGCGCCTCGTTCCCCTGACAAGGCAGCAAGGCGCTTCTGTGGGATTGAGAAACTCTAGGAGCTGCTCTGACAATTGGACACTTTATTTATTACTTTGCACAATAATAACACCACCAGTCACCCCCGTCCTGCTCCGCCCCCTCTTCCTGTCCCTCCCACACCCCCACCTCCCTTCCCTCCCGCCTCCTCTTCTCTCCGGCGCCAGCTCTCGCAGCAGGCGCTTTCCTCTCCGTGGTGTACAGTAAGTGTAACTATATAGCGCTTCCTCCTCCTAACGAGGCGCTGAAGCGCTTTACAGAGTGTAGCCGCCTCTTCCTCCTCTCGGGGTCTCTCATCTCCATTTTTCAACACCCCCCCACCATCCGCTGCCTCTCCATAGTCTCTCCCCTTTCTCCCCTACAACACCAGAGTCCTCTGACCTCTTCCCCACCTCTCCGTCCCATGCCCCCCGCATCCGGTGTCCCCTCCTCTCCCTCCCAGCCATCTCCCTCGGGGGTCTGCTGAGTGCCCCCTTCCTCTCTTAAAGGGCCAGTGGAGAATTACTTTGTTGCTAAAGAAAGCGCACTGAAACCCTCTGGGTGGCGCTATACAGGTATATCAGGGCATACAGTGGATCAATCGGGCCAGGGGCTTAACGCATGGCCCAGCCGCACAGTTGGTCCTCTCCCTACAAGGGGGTCACACGTTCAGCCCTTGATCAATGAGACATGGAGTGGGGGTGCACCACTTTATGCAGGGGCAGGCATCGTTTTGGTTACGTCACTGGACCAGGTGCTTCCTCTTGGGTCCCCGAGTCCCCCTCGTTCACATCTACAAACTCAGGAAGCGTGTTAGCGTCATGGAAAAGATGGCAGGGCACGGAGCTTCACGAAGGGAAAAAAAATAAATTTAAATTTTCAATGCCATTAGCTCAAAACAATGTCATTGCGAGACCTATTGCATTGCAAATGTTTGTTTGATTTGGTCTCGATCCTTTGGTCTTGGTCGCCTGTCCCTATGATTACACCGACTCACTGACAAAAGGTGAGGGTCCAGATGGTATGGACCAGGGCGAGTGCAGTGACCGCTGGGCGGACAGTTAGACAATGTGGTCTTTTCATTGCTTGCAGACGCTTCTCGGTAAGATGAGGGAAAAAAAAAAAGAACACTCTTTACAATAAAGCCTTTGTTTTCATGGCATATGCCGATTCTTGTAATGTCGGGGGCATGGTAGAGTGCTAATGTTGCATAATGCATAATGTCGCCAGAGAGAGGGCAGAGTCTATCAAGCCATCTCTTTTGTGTGAGTTTATGCCCTCAACGTCTTATGTATCGTTAAATACAAGTTTTGTTCATGTGATTAAAGGCAGAGAACAGGTTCCTCAAAGATGCTGCCATGTGTCGGCCCAGAAATATTGGCTCGCTGGGCAAGACCATAAAATGTGGATCTTTTTACTTATTAGAACATTGGAATGTAATGTTGAGAGCTCCATTGAAGACAATGGAGCAGCAGCGGCCTATATGAACTGGTATAGGCCCGCTGCTCTCTCCATATTCCAATGTATTATTAACCATTCTCTGCCTTTCTCTTTCACCTGCCTTTTCAAAATACATGGAGTGGGAAGGGGAGAGCAAAAGGCAGAGGCTGTGCTGCAGGGCACACCAGAGCCTTCCTCCTCCCTAGCTCAGAGTCACTGGAGCCTCGGAGGGAGGGGTAATGCGGCTCAGCTCCTGGGTCTCCCTGGCTTAGCTGAACGAAAAAAAAGCAGTTTAGCTAAGCTGGTGAGAACCAGGGTTTGACTTCTGTTCCCTACTGTTCAACAGCTAACAGCCGTGGCCCTGTGCATGCTGCTAGCTGCTGAACAATCAGAGCATCAGCTGTGAATCAAAGGCTTCAGGGATTTCAACCCCCTCGAGCTCCCATGCTTTTGTTTTTATATTTAGGACATTTTGCCTTCTGGGGCGGAATCTTCTTATAGCCCTTTGTAGCTGGGCTATACCGGCCATTAAAGGCCCGTTCCCTTATTAAAGGCTCTCACCTTCGGCTCGGACCGTTAACGCTGGAGCGTGCCTTTAATGGCCGGTAGAGCCTGCTAGGTCGAGCTCTAAGGCTATATTAGAACATTGGAATGTTGAGAGCTCCATTGAAGACAATGGAGCAGCAGCGGCTTATATGAACCGATACGACGGGCTATAAGGCTATTGTAGTGTAGTTCCTATTTCCCTAATAGGCTCTGCGCATTGGAATAATATAACCTATAGGCTTGACATAGGACTAAGGTCGGTATGTCCCTATCGAGTATATTAAACTTAATTACTTGTGCCAGCTAGCTCAGAGGCCACTAGAAGCTCCTTGAATAACAAGAAGGGAGTAGTTTCTGGCAACCGAAAAACATGACAACTTTTGTTTCCCTTTAGAATCGGAACACGTCTCAGAATCGTGGAAACAATAGATAACAGTTTCACTCAGTCAATCGTGCATGCTTAGTTTCTACAGAGTTACACAGAAAGGAAAGACGGGCGTTTCAATAAAAAGGGTTTATTGAACAGTCTTGTTTCTCGTGTAAGAGATATGTGCTGTTCTGATCACAAGACAGTATGCAAGATAAATAATGTACAGCGTAAGCAGTAGAAATAAATAATACTGCGCTAGCATTATCTTTTAGCATATATTCACGTACATAAATAACATGAGCTAAAAATGCGAGTACTCATACGATGCGTCTCTAAGCTAGTTCTACCCCAATGTACCTAACCTAGTCTAGGTGTAGGGAAAGGTAGAAGTAGGTGGAGTATTCTCTAGTCTGGTATACTAAGAGTATGTTTAGTATAGTACGCCAAGTCTAGTATGCCAAGAGTCCCTCTAGGATCTAGTCGGCTCCATACCTTGAGAATGAGAGAGGTGGGAATCTCTTGCTGGATCTGGAACTCTAACACCCCGCGAAGGGAGTCAGAACACTGGAAGCTGGATTCGTCTGCGTGCAGGAATGACAGCGTCTTCTCAGTGCGTCAGGCCGGGATACGGGCTCCTCTGAAGTCGAGGTCTCCTCTAACTTGCTTGGGCAAGGGAAGGTATATTTATACCTGGTAGGTGTCTTGTAATGTTAGCATTGACGTGAAGTCGGACAGAGGAAGACGTCAGGAATGAACCCTTAAGGTATAACGGTTCATACATAATAGATGAGTTCTTAGGGTGGACGGATGTCGGTGACCTTGCCTGTATTTGGAGTGCACGGTTAATGCCTAAATAAGGACAGGGACTCTATGCCTATATACGGGCAATGCGAATTGTGCCTATTTAAGGACATGATTCAGGAAAACCTATATACGGACCCCTAAAGCGGAATACAACACCCACTCCATCTTCGATTGAACGATAATACTAAATGCTAAACATTTAAATGCTAAACATAAAATTGAGTACCACCTGTTGCTAAAAACATTTCTAAAAGCATTTTAAAAGAAGCTCAAAAAACTGTTGAAATGCAATAGGTACTGTACATTTAAAGCATCGTTTCCATTCTAAGCATATAACGGAAGTAAAATGCAACGTAAATGAAAACAGAAATATATACATATGACGAAATGGTCGATAAGTTCTCAAAATCAAAGCCATTGCATATCATAGAATTAAATGAAATGTTAGACAAGTAAGCTGACAATGTGTCCCTGGAAGTATTCAAAGAAGTCCGTTTTATAAGACTAGTTCTACTGTAAGCAGATTGTTCATTTGCCATGTCTTTTCTATCGAGAAAGAATTTGTTTTAAAAGAAAAAGTTCAATTTCTGGGAATAGTTCCAAGTTTTGAAAATATGAAGGCCAAATTTCATTGTTGCCCTGGTACACTGTGAGCCGAATCAAAGTCAGTGTATGGGTCTGGCGTAAACATTAGATCATCTATTTCCGTAGCCAAAATATCGTCCACCGAAGTTGGTGACATTTGGAACACCTCGTTCAGAAGGTTAATTGCACAGAGATGAGAAACATCGCCTTCAGCAGAAGATGCAATGTTCGCGTCCGTTGTTACCTGTGTGCCCGTTGATCCATCTCGTACCTCAGCAGCAGCCGGAAGCGTCTGTGAGATCTCAATGAATGCCGTCATCAGGATTGGTAGCCTCTGGGGACAACACACAGCATGGGCCGTTATCGGGTCCAGCAGAGTATAGATATCCGTTGGCATGACTGATGGGAGTGTTAGACAGGTGTCTAGCACGCATTCTTCACCGCAAAACAGGCAGCGTAGAACAGGTAAGATGCAATCTTGCCAGATTGGTCTGAATGACAGGAACCACGTTGTATTAAGTTCCCGTAGACGAGGCATGCCCAAAAGCTGTACTATTCGCTCTCGGCATTTCCGTTCAAGGAGGGCTCTCTCCACATCGCTCGGAGTGATGTTGGCGAAGAGGCTTGCCATAGCGTAATAGGAGGAATAGAAACAGAATTCCTGCAACAAGTGCTAGAATTAACGGCACACCACCAAACACCGAATGTGCGAAGTTTGGGATGATTCCGAGGACAGCCTGGAAAGGTGCTAATAGTCCGGAACAGATGGTCTTAAATACATGTACAATTCCGCTCGTATCAGACATGTTGAAGATACGTCCTATCATTTCTACGAAATGTATATGGCAGTTTGTACGAATTAAAGCCTGTATCTCAGCCGAAGTCTTTGCAACTTGTAGATCATAGGTCTCTTTGGCCGAGGTCAAAGGCACTGATTGTTGTATAAGCATGGCTTTCATTCTGCTTAAAGTATCAAATCGTATAAAAGAGACATTCAACGAAGGCCATAAAGGCGACTCCCTGACTGTGTCTATTGGGGCAAACAATACTTGCATACAGCAAGTGACCCTGGAGTTGACCGTTACTAGATATGGGATGCCTGGCAACATGCCACAGCAACTCTGATCATTCAACATGAGGTAACTCCCATTAGAAAGTTGGCCAAACGTTGGATTAATCACAGCAGCTGGTGTACCCTGCTGGTGGCAGGACAAGTTTGCCACAGAACCATTATAAGCCCCGTGTAAAGATATGTCCTGACAAATCAGTGAACCGCTCAGTGCACTTTCACAGTGTGTACCGCTTAGAAACACTTCACGATCCCCACTCCAACATCTATAGGTGGTAAGGTAAATTCCAGGATGTCTAAATGTATTCTTTACCCAACCTTTCATATTTGCCTGCTTGCATCTGTTTAAGGCAATACTGAAACTGGAAAGTAGTCACAGGTAGACTAATTTTGCCATGAATAAGCCATTCTGTAGCTGGTTTTTCTGCCACTGTGAATGGTAATTTTACAAGTTTTTCAATGCTCAGTACTGTATACTTTGCTCCCCTTTGTGCCAGTTCGATCTGTTTATCAGTTAGATTGTATTCTGCAAACAGAGCCGTTGTGTTGATAAACCGCCAAGGCTCATAGCCCGCATGCAAAGATTGCAGCGTCCAGCTTAATAACATAATAGAACGTAACTGAGATTGGCCTTGCTGTAACATGGCTAAATCTTGTTCCAGTATGTCGATAGCAGAGGATACAATACTGTCCAATGAATAAATTCTGGAGGACAAAGTTGTTAACCCATTGTCGACCACAGAGAGAGTTTTCTCTAAGTTAATATGATCAAGTTCACGTATTCGTTCTGCGGCCTCCATCTGTGACACCCTCCATGCTTCATTATAAGCAGCATAAATGCCGGCATATATGAAACGTTTTTGAGGCGGTTTTCTTGGTCCAAGCAAGAATTCCCTAAGGTCTGCGTCTTCTTTAAGTAAAGATAAGTGTTGTTTCACATCCTTAAGTGTAGATTTTTGCAGCCAATCGAGGCATAATTTTCCTACACTGTATGTTGTTACTACCCCCGGATGCTGTCTTTGGACGTATCGTGGGTCTGGCCTATGAATAGTAAACCCCTGTGTTTTATTCAGGAATCTCTCTTGACAGTTGTTTGTCTCTGTGGGCCAGATCAACCATTTTCTCCAATCAGGATTTGTTCTGTTGAGTTGTAGTATGGTGTCAACTGTAACCGCTGCCTGTGTATTATTATCACTTGCAGGTTTTGGTACAGAAGGTGTTTTCATGTCTTTAATCTTGGCTAACCCAAGGCAAGACGTTTGTTGTACAGTGTCATTCAAAAACATTTGTTGAGGGACGATACAGGCTCTAAATAAAGCTTCTATCCCCTGCACTTGCCAATCTTTACTACCCCAGACAGATTTTGTGTCTATTGTCTCTTTCCACAAGTCGAAACCATGTCTAGACAGTTGGGCAATAAATGCTGTAGAGTAAATCTGTTTTGTATTAGTTAACATCATTTTCAGTCCTGTCTTGTTTACATTTTTATAGTAAAATGTTTCTGGATCAGATGTATTGTATCCTGAAAAATATGGAAACTTTTTAGCAAATGTTTTTGAACTACCTTTTGGTGGTGTAGGACAATGCTCCCATTGGTTAAACATAAACACATTTCTAGGTGTTGCAGATTTATGTAAAAAATGATGACCATAGTGGTTATAGCAATACAGCTGTTCATAGTCTGA
The DNA here is from genome assembly GCA_963921515.1 of Calotriton arnoldi. Classification (NCBI taxonomy): domain Eukaryota; kingdom Metazoa; phylum Chordata; class Amphibia; order Caudata; family Salamandridae; genus Calotriton; species Calotriton arnoldi. The sequence continues at coordinate 721,894 of CAWUFW010005155.1, forward strand.
TGAACCCTCTAAATATTCATTATTAGAAAATGCAGCAGACTTTTCTAGGTCAAACATCATGTTATTTACAGTTTCAAAGTCCCAATCATCAGAATAGATACTGGATGAAACAAAATCACTTAGTGAGATCTTAAATAAATGTGGAATGTTCAAATGTTCCGTCGGGCCAAAAATATCGAAATTTGTTTTGTCCCACACTATACCATCCTGTATAGGAACGGCTGTGATGTTCACTGCAGACAAGTCTCTTGTTTCACGATGGGATGATTTGTGAGGTTTTAAAAGTAAGTTCAATTCTTTGTTTTCAGTGTCCAAATGGATGTATCTGCCATTTATAAGCACGCTCATAGTCATAACCAAAGCTAGCCAAAGCTGGAAGAAAAATATTCCAGAAATAACCCAAAGTTCAATCCATGGTGAAACCAGATAAGTCGTTTTCAAAAAATGTAAAAAGTCTTGTACTTGCTGTTTAAAAGTTTTTGATGCTGGCGACGTCTCGGGCTCACTCAGATCCTCAGAAAACGTATCAAAGTTAATGAAATAGCCAGACGCAGTTCTGTCAATTGTTGGAATTGCATCTGGATTTGTAGAAATCGCTGGAACCAGTTGATCACTTGTTACATTGGTGTAGACAGGTGTATTTGGACAAACTGTTACTTGAGTTTCAAGAGGGATGAGTTCCATAGCATTGTTGCTCAGTCCTTCATCTGTTACTGCTGAATTCTCGATGGTTATCAGTCTTTCAGTCTGACCCTCTTGGATAGTAGCGAGAGGAGTGTGTCTGCTACTAGGTCGGAGTCCACGAGGCCTACTATTTAGTATTGGCCACATACTGTGGTTTGATGAGGTCGATGGACACAAATCTTTTCTCCTTTTTTCCAGCAAGGGGCGGCAGAAGTACTGTTCTTGTTCCGTGTATGGCTAGGACAGGTACTGGTTGTAAGAAGGTCCAAATTCCTTCTTGTCTGCAATTTTTTCTCTGACTAGATCCCCAACTTTTGGAATCCAGACAGGCCTTGCTGGGACCGCCGGTTTTTCCCCAGTGGTGGTTGGCTGCAGGAATACGTTGCTTTGTTTCGATCTTAGTTCTTTTAGATCCTGTAAAACAGCCAAACGATCTTTGATATCAAAGGGTTTATTTTCCACCACTGTGCCACTACATTCTAGATCTGGCACCCACATTCTTGTCCCAAATAGGACCTCATATGGAGTGACCCCCACTAGAGAACTTCTTGGCAAATTGTTTAATGAGCGTTGGACCCCATAAAGATGTTTGACCCACCCATCACCCGAACCTAATACCCTAGCTGTGACTGCTTTATGTCCCGGTTTTTCCTTTCCACAACAGAATTTCCCTCAGGATGAAACGGAGATTAGTACCGCAATGCAACGCCCAGACTGGCCATGGCTTCTTTGTAAGCTCGAGAGCTAAACGCAGGGCCCTGGTCAGAATGTAGCGTGCCTATTGCGTATGTGCCGATAAAGACTCGCAAATCTTTTATAACAGTTCGAGCGTCAGCCGAGCGCTGAGGCCATATCCATGGAACCTTGACTTAGTATTTGTGGGATCGCATTTGTCCAAAAGGACGCCTGCACGTAGTCTAATGCTGTCTAACAATGGTGTCTGTCCCTGGCAGGCTACTTCGTAGCATGGTGTCTGGTGGCGTTCTGCATCTCGCAGTATCTTACAGTCTATGCAGTCATTGATGAAGATGTGAATTTGTGTATTCATTCCAGGCCACCAGTACATCTCTTTTAATGTCAATATTGTTTTAGAGATCCCTTGATGTGACAGACCCTCCCCCAGATGTGCTTCATAAATCAAAGCTGCTCTACGTTCCATGTTTGGAATTACCCTATCCCCCACTCCAGGGATTCGAGCAAAAGGAACGTTGTTCGCATCAATTACATAAGAGTACTTGAGTGGAAACGTTTTTGGTAACGCTGCACCACTGCCTTTGCTCGTAGCATTGACAGCCAACATTATCTCACTGTCTATTCTCGTTTTTGAACGAGTGATCGCAGCTACGGAAGCCGTCTGAACAGCCCCCTTTGCGGCTTCGTCAGCCAATGAATTCCCTGCAACGTGAACGCCATCACGTTGATGACTCAGTGTATGGATCACGTGAGCCTTTGGTAGTTCGCTTTTTAACTGAACTACTTGTTCCCAAAGCGTTTTATGCTTTATTGTGCCACCTTTTGCATCTTTGAACCCGTTTTCAAGCCAAGTTTGTATATATTCATTATACGACTGTACACAGTAGAAAGATTCGCACACTGTTAGTGTGGGGAATTCTCGATCTGTACTTTCAAGTGCCAGTTTGAATGCTTGTAGTTCAGCTCGCTGAGCTGTGCAATCTCCTAAAGATTGGGTTTTTGTGACCATAGGTCTGAAGTTGCCATCGCGCATGCGACCTTTAACGATTGCGCATGCTGCACTGTAAGCTTGCTTACTCCCTGTTGCGGGTTGTGCGGATCCGTCAGTGTAAATTATGAATTCATACTGATCGAGAGGCAGAATCTCAGTGGGCAGAGGACATTCATGTTCATATTGCAGGAACGCTTGTGTTTTTGAATCAGGATCAAAAACATATTCAACATCTGTTGCAGCAAGAGAATTAACCCATTGTATCCATCTCGGATGTAGTGCCTTAGCATTTGGAATGCTCGCTTTTGTTACCGCCTCTAAGGCCGGAACTGGGGTTACGACAATATTGCGTTTCCCTTGGGCTAGAGCTCTTTCTTTTGCTACTGCAGTTTGAACTGCTGTCAGTATTTTTCAGTTGAAGTGAAGCGCATTTCTGCTTGTGTATACAAATGTGATTTGTATGCAATTGGTACTTTTTCACCCTCATTAAATGTTAAGTAGGTGAATCCGCATTGACCCGAAATTATTCGGATCACTAAATTGCATTGACTTACGCGTGTTTGTAAGTGATTTGTTGCTAACATGTTAGCTTGGAGTGAACGCAAGATTTCTGTGTGTTCCTGTGTCCAATTTTTGATTGAAAAATCAGGTTTGATTATTGCGTAGAGAGGTTTGACCCTTTCTGCGTAATTTAGAATGTAAGTTCTTCCAAGATTTAGGAAACCCAGGATGGATTGTAAATTTTTCAGCGTCTTTGGAGTTTGGAGCAGTGCACACCTTTCTAAAAAGTTGGCTGCCAAGCTCTTGCCTTCACTTGAAAGTTCATATCCTAGAAAGAGGACATTGAGATGGGCAATTCTGGACTTTTTAAAGTTGAACTTATAGCCCTCAGAGGCGAAGCCCAGTATAATGGTACTCACCCTGTTCAAGTGTTTGTCCAGGTCATCGTCTGTCAGATAGATGTCATCGACATATGACAATGCCTCATTATCATAAATTTGTAGTAACTCCGTTACTCTCGCTGAGAATAACCCCGGGCTGTTCTTGAACCCTTGTGGGAGTCGACAAAATTGACGCTGGGTCCCCATTATTGAGAAAGCTGTTAAGTACCTGCTTTCAGGTGCTATGTTTTGACAAAAGAAACCATTTGAGATATCCAATGTGGTTTTATATTTTTTACGCACAATGTTATTCATTAATGCTGTACTATGTGCATTTTGCACTGCAAATGTTTTTGAACAAGTGTTTAAGTGTCTGTAATCCAAAACTAGACGATAGGTGTTGTCTGGTTTGGAGACAGGAAACAAAGGATTGTTCATTGAAGAGGTGCATGTTTCAATAACCCCTTGGTATTCAAGTTGATCTAAGATCTCCCTGACCTGTTTTTAGCTTCTTGCTTTATTGGATACTGCCTTTGTGCAGTAGGTTCATTTTTAGATGTATTTTATGGTGAGGTGAGTCCTCATCCCATCCTACATGATTTTTGTATAATGCTGGGGCCTGGGCAACTGCCCATTTCCTGGCATAAGTATATTTTAGGTGTATTGGAATATGGTTGGAGAAGGCAGGCATAATAATGTCCTCGCCATGTGGGCACTCCCTGACAAATTGTGGTGGCCAGTCTTTTTCTGCTAGAAGTATATCATAACCCCTTGAAAGATTTTCCCAAAAGAGTGCTTTCACCTGTCTAGGTATGTCTCCCTCCATCCGGAGTGTTATTTCATATAACTTTTGTGGAGTACTAACCCTGGTGTCTACAGTCTCAACTGTAATGTACTCATTCAAGCCCACTATCTCCAGAAGTTCCTTCAGGTTCTGGCGAGCTATTGTGACTTCTGCTGCACTGTCCAGCATTGTCTGAGCCCATTCTCCGTTCTTGAGTTGTGTTCTCAGTATCCTCGGCATGTCTGACCTTCAGACCTGCTGCCTTCTTTTTTGAGAATTGAGGTTTTGATTTATTTTTTGGAACGTGTTTGTCGTCTTTCGATTTTACGCGTTCTTCTCTATGTTCTGACCGTCCTCTTCTTTCCGATGTCTGTGACGATATCTGAAAGGTACGAGAGGAACGTGTATCAGTATCTTGATACCTGTCAGGCTTTTTCAAATTATCCCTATTCCTGAGGTTATACCTCCTTTCAGAGGGCTCCTTTTGAGGAGACCTACCTCGAGATTGAGAACGTTTCTCGTTTGAATTTTGTTTATTAGTTTCCCACTTCTTTTTAGAAGATGTAGGAGTTTGTTTAATAGAGTCCTTCTCAGGACTTTCAGATAGTTTTGGCTTCAATGGTCTTCCACCCAAACTATCTCTGCCTAATTCTGCATAAGATTGTTCTATTATTCTGGGTAGTTCTGTTTGATGTTCTGTAACATCGAATTCCCTTTATCGTTGGCGGATCGCCACTGCTGCTGCCTCCCCTTTAATATTTGATAATATTATTGTTGAGACCTGGTCGAAATTTTTCAGTAATTTCATACCTAAATTCAGAGCAGGCTCTGCCTCGTATTCGTTTTGAATTTGTTTCAGGACATCAGGTATTACTGCAATTGACGGAATACCATGTGTTTTAGTATAGATGGCAGCAAAGACTGAGCCCCAAGTGGTGCAGTCTTCCAGTTGTGGTGTGATCCCCATTGGTAAACAGATTGTTAGTATTCTGTGTTTCTCATAAGGGCTAGTATTTGGAAATACTGCTTCGATTTGAGTAATTTTTTGAGCTATCCAGAATGGAATTTGCTCACGTTTTGTGGGCATTTTACCCATGACTGCGTATAGAGTCTGTGGTGTAATTTTTAATGTATTCCCCTGTTGAGGAGTTTGATTTGAAATGGTTAATGGTGGTTGGACTGTGAAAGTCCGCATGACATATTGGACTAATTGTCTGTAGATTTTTATTAACTCTGTAAGTTGAGTAAGTAGTTCTTCGTCTGACATTATTTCGATGTCAGGATGAGGAGTGTAGCCGGCTAGAATCGGCCATGTTGCTCCTGGTCTACCTAGTGGACCGAGCCTGGTAATGTTTTTGTGATGTTTTAGGGCGCCTTTAAACCAGAGCTGATGCTCCTGGTATGTTAGTGGAATTTCAATATCCTCGAAAGGAATATATTCCTCTGGTGGTTCATCTTCTTTGTAGAAGTGAAACAGTCTTGTTACTGAATTTGATTCAGGAAATATTACCCATGAATAGAATACCTCTGTCTGAAAGGATTCGTGTGCCTCTATCACGAAAACTGCTCTACCGCCTCTTGGTGGTAGGCCATGTTTTATAAGTTTTAGAGTGATGGCTCTTCTTAAGTTTGGATTGATGTCTATAACACCCTCCTCAGGTTCATTTAAACCTGTAAAGTTAAAAACTGTTGCTATGGCTGGGTCAGCCGCAGCTCCACCGTTCCCGGTGTTATTGTCCCCGTTTGTGGACATTTTGTTTTTGAAAAATGTAGAACAAGTTTCAAGGAAACAAAAAGATAAGGTGCACAATATTTTGGAACACTGTATCCTTCAACGTTGAACAAACCAAACAACTAATATATAGGGTGCTTCCTATTTAGTTATGGCGGATATTTAACCCTACCCACTCCAGACATCTTATTGAGTATGTGAGTAGGGGTCTCTGAGAAAAGCACGACTGATTAACTCAGTATCTAGCGTTAAATTACTGCCTTACCAAACGTTTGGGCGCCATGTAGTGTAGTTCCTATTTCCCTAATAGGCTCTGCGCATTGGAATAATATAACCTATAGGCTTGACATAGGACTAAGGTCGGTATGTCCCTATCGAGTATCTTAAACTTAATTACTTGTGCCAGCTAGCTCAGAGGCCACTAGAAACTCCTTGAATAACAAGAAGGGAGTAGTTTCTGGCAACCGAAAAACATGACAACTTTTGTTTCCCTTTAGAATCGGAACACGTCTCAGAATCGTGGAAACAATAGATAAGTTTCACTCAGTCAATCGTGCATGCTTAGTTTCTACAGAGTTACACAGAAAGGAAAGACGGGCGTTTCAATAAAAAGGGTTTATTGAACAGTCTTGTTTCTCGTGTAAGAGATATGTGCTGTTATGATCACAAGACAGTATGCAAGATAAATAATGTAGAGCGTAAGCAGTAGAAATAGATAATACTGCGCTAGCATTATCTTTTAGCATATATTCACGTACATAAATAACATGAGCTAAAAATGTGAGTACTCATACGATGCGTCTCTAAGCTAGTTCTACACCAATGTACCTAACCTAGTCTAGGTGTAGGGAAAGGTAGAAGTAGGTGGAGTATTCTCTAGTCTGGTATACTAAGAGTATGTTTAGTATAGTACGCCAAGTCTAGTATGCCAAGAGTCCCTCTAGGATCTAGTCGGCTCCATACCTTGAGAATGAGAGAGGTGGGAATCTCTTGCCGGATCTGGAACTCTAACACCCCGCGAAGGGAGTCAGAACACTGGAAGCTGGATTCGTCTGCGTGCAGGAATGACAGCGTCTTCTCAGTGCGTCAGGCCGGGATACGGGCTCCTCTGAAGTCGAGGTCTCCTCTAACTTACTTTGGCAAGGGAAGGTATATTTATACCTGGTAGGTGTTTTGGAATGTTAGCATTGACGTGAAGTCGGACAGAGGAAGACGTCAGGAATGAACCCTTAAGGTATAACGGTTCATACATAATAGATGAGTTCTTGGAGAAATCAATAGTCCTGTGCTAGGGGAACGCCCGAAGCTTAAGGGTCTGGTTTCTAAGAACTCGTTGTGACGTTAGGGTGGACGGATGTCGGTGACCTTGCCTGTATTTGGAGTGCACGGTTAATGCCTAAATAAGGACAGGGATTCTATGCCTATATACGGGCAATGCGAATTGTGCCTATATAAGGACATGATTCAGGAAAACCTATATACGGACCCCTAAAGCGGAATACAACACTATATTAGAACATTAGAATGTTGAGCACTCCATTGCAGACAACGGAGTGCTCTGGGCTTCTACGGGCCGGTAGAAGCCTGCAGAGCAACATTCTAATGTTTTTTTTTCATTCACAGCTGCTGCTGTGAACAAAGGCCTCTCCGGGCCTGAGGGGATTTAAATCCCCTCGGGCTCCGAGAGACCTTTGTTTTTATTTGTTAGAACATTCTGCCCTCTAGTGGCAGAATGTTTTAATAGCCTTATAGCCCTCCGTAGCTGGGCTATACCGGCCATTAAAGTCCCGCTCCCTTGTTAAAGGCCCGAGCCGAAACGCTGGAGCAGGCCTTTAATGGCCGGTATAGCCCACTAAGGCGGGCTATAAGGCTATAGTAGGTTTGTTTTGCCTATTGGCTTTTTATTTATTTATTTATAATGGTACGATCTGGCACTTCTTTCCTGAGGGCATCCTATATAACACTGTTTCCACTAGGGTGGACAGTGTCTTTACCTCAGAACTTCATAGAAGGAAGTCCTTCCAGAGGCCCACATATCTCGCTCCGACTAGGAAGTCATGCTGCACATTAATGACGAGGCCCAGTAAGGCTGAAACCCATTCAGGTTTGCAATCCTCTCCAGGTGTAGGAAATGGCTGCCCCGGCAGTTAGATCTGGACCACCCCGATGTGGCAGAGGCCAAGATGTGCCCTTCTCTATAATTAAAGAGCAAGTAAAATATTCACGAAACAGAATGCTACCATTCGTACTACTGGTTAAGATTGATTAACTATGATTTATCTCCCCCTCTTTTTCCAGAAATGAAGTATCTGAGGGGGGACATGCCTTTAACAGCTGCTCTAATATCCGACCATAGTGACGCTTTCACTTTTCTACTGTCTGGATTAATGATTTGCCATGCTTATCACTTACTCGCCTGCAAACCTCTGCAGTTACCTTTTCCTCTTCCCAAAGGTTGTCTCTCTGATGAGGACAACAGTCACTCCCAGCTGGAAGTCTACATATCGAGGTCAGTTGTACACCAAGGGGCTTCTAAAATAATTCAAAATTCAGCTAATGTTAGAAAAATAAGCATTTGGGATTTCCAGTGTGAGGTTTTTCTTCTCTGCCTAAGGCTACTGGACCATGAAGACTCAACAGTCCAGTACAACAAATTCCACACCTAAGAAAAATGGCTGACAGCAAGTCTTCACTCTATGGAAGACTGAAGACAAAATACATAAATTAAAATAATTCTAACATTTCCAAATTTTAAAATTGTTTAAAAATGCAAGTTAGTATTGGTGCAAGGGTGAGAAATGGTTTCTTGCATTAAGCAAGATCACACCATTGTTGAAGATCATCAACACTTCCCTCACACAAGGCATCTACCGTGACACTTGAACACCAGACAGAAGGTGGCACCTTTCGACGTCGATGGCCGCAAACCCACACCTTTCCTTCTTGAACAAGCTACGAAGGATGGAAGTCCTACACCTAAATGAGCAAACCGAGACTGACCTTGACTAGCTGTCAGAATTCAGACCACATTGAGTGCAGGCACAGCATCTATCCAGGTGGTGCAAGATGCTCGCCATAACCTTGGCAATGGCGACCCCTGTCTCCTCAGACTTGTTGACCTCTCTGCAGTATCTTATACTGTTTTTCATTCAGTCTTGCTCCACACCCTCGACTCCGTATTGGATTCTGACAGCATCCCCTCCTACCTAACCATCAGAATCCAGCTCTTCCAAGTGAACTCCACTAGACCAGGTTTTCCTCCCTGTGGCATATTCGAAGACTCACTACTTGGTCTACTCTTGCAGTTACGGCTCCTCCGCTAAGGAGGAGCGTCGCCCAACTGTTCACGGAGCAGTGTAAACGAAAAAATAAACTGATAATAACTGAAGTTATTTTATTTTTTGTATGGTCAGGCTAGGGCAGGGCGTGGCTTGGCTCCACTGACGTCATGGAGGAGGAGTAGTGCCCTCTGTAAAGTGTGCATGAATGTTTGACCAGCCCTCTCGGGCCTGCCAAACATTCATGCGCACTTCGCATGTTCTCCATGCAGGCTGCATTACCGCCTGCATGGAGAACATGCCCAGGACCCCATTCCCTGACTGATCGCCGAACCAAGGCGCTCAGACCACTCACAACGCTGCTTTGCAGCGTTGTGATTGGCTGTGGGAAGCCTGGATGCTTCCCGGTCCCCTGAAGAGACTCACTCGACGTGGGAGAGACGCACGATGGAGAGATGCGGCGAGATCAGGAAAGTGATTTAAAAAAAAAATTCAAATCCCCCCCCGCTCTCCACCCCTGTACCTTACCAGCCGCCATTGTACTCTAGACCAGTGGGGGCACACCCTCAAACACAGGCAGAGACACTATTCCCCTCGCCATAATTCAGCCTTTTGCCTCCGCTGGGGAGGGTGGTAATCTGTGGTGAAGGGAGGGTTAAGCCCGCAAGTAAAAGGGAATACAAACTTGGAGGAATAGCCTAGCTACCCTAATGCCAGCTATAGCCATTGTGCTTACATCGAGAGCAGATAGTGGTGATTTCCAACTCATCCCTCTTCTCTGGGTAGAGGAACACACTCTAGATGTCAGTGATAAATGTGCTGATGGGGGCAGAGACCTGGCATTAGTCAAGTCTTCCAGCGCATACCATATTGTTAGACGTTTCCCAGAACTTGGAGGGGTGAGATAGAGAGGTTTATTCCGCCTACCCTGATCTAACTCCCCTAGAAACCTGTGATCATTTTTATTAAACAAAAAAAAAGAAAGATAAGAGGGAGCGGTTCATTCTGGCACAAAGCATGCCTCACCGGGACTTATACACACCTACATTTCAAGTCCCCCTGAGGTGGAGATTGTTTGACTTGCCTTCCATCCTGCACCCTATGGGAGTTCAGGACACAAAGTGCAAGGGATTTATTTTTTTGTACCCAGGGAATGTTAGTGGACTTGCACTCTGGCCTAATATGTTCCTCTTGTGGTGACACTTCTGTTCTTTCAAGGATGATCAGTAGGAGGCAAAGTAGACTCAAACTCTGCTATAAAAAATGACACCAAAGGCACTTAGTTGGCCTTTTCAAAGTATTACATTTATTTAGTTAATATAATTAACATTACAGTAGTAATGTAAGTAGCAAAAATAATATCAGTAAAATAGTGTGCTCATGGCACATAAATTGTCTAAAGAAACAATATGCAAGCCAAATTAATAGAGCATAATCAAATAGCTAAATCATAAGACTAAGCAGCAGAGTGCTCTGCAGGACAAGGCCAAAGTGTGTTAAGTGCCCGTAAAATGTACTTCTCTAACAATGAGCTCAGATGTGCTCTGCTAAGTGTGCTACTTGCCAATAAATTTGAGCCTTCCTATGGGGTTTTGAACAATGCAAACAATTTACGTATACAGAGCTAAAAATAATTGTAACTCATTTAATACATAAAATTCTGCCAGCAACAGGAACCGAAATGACTCTAGCATGCCTTTTAATGTCCACTTTAACATACGCCTTAAAAACCACCCACAGCACAAGTGCCGAAGAAGGTACTGAAACTTCCAAAGAATATGGCCATTGTAATTTGTCCTTTGAGTTACTAATGTGACTCTCAGTCATTGTCCATCTCCTTACACTCAGCCTTTCCCATTCTATTTCTGTTTTTGACAAAAAAGATTAGGGGTCCATTACGGGGAATGCCTAAGCTTTTAATGTAAAAACAATAGTAAAGCAGAAATGGCTGACTCATAACTAGAAGTAACCTGAAAGTTAGATGAAACTTGATCAAACGTGCATATGGACTCAGAACATGAAGGACTATTCTCTTAAATTATGCTGTAGCAGTCGCCATAGATCGATTAAAGCATTCACAATTGTCATGCTTGATCAGATACCAATCGGCATAGTTACAGCTATGCAGGCATACCTAGATCTATCCAAAATCAAGCCTACTATCATGTCGCACTTGACTTGAAGAATTGTATACATTTTTAAGTCCATGATTAACAAGCATTTGCAATGCAATAGGTCTCGCATTTACGCGCGTTTGAGCTATTGACATTGCAAACAACAATGCCTTTTATTTTTGTTTTTGTTTTAAAAATATAAATAAAAGGCATTGTGATTTACAATGCCAATAGCTTAAACTCGCGTAAATGCGAGACCTATTGCATTGCAAATGCTTGTTAGGACTTGTGCCCTGGACAGGAGGTTAGGGGAGTGATAGACCGGCATGACAAAAGCAGAAGGGCGGGGCAACAGAAGGGCAGGGGTGGAGACAGAAGCATGGGTAAAGACTAAGGCAGGGAGAGAAACAGAATAGGAGGGGAACAGACAAAGGTGCAGGGGTGAAAGAGAAGCACGGGTAAAGATACAAAGGCCGGGGAGAAACAGAGTGGCAGAGGTAGAGACAGAAGCACAGGAAAGACAGGAAGGCCGGGGAGAAACAGCAGGTCAAGGGGAGAAACAGAAGGGCAGGGGTACAGACAGAAACACGGGTAAAGACAGGAAGGCAGGGGGAGAAACAGAAGGGCAAGGGGAAAAGCAGAAGGGCAAGTGGAGTGAAAGAAGGGCACGGGAGAAACAGGAGCCGGATTAAAGACAGAAAGGCTGGGAAGAAACAGATGGGCAAGGAAAGTGACCGATGGGCATTGAGGAGACAGAAGGGTATGGAGAGAGAAGGTTATAGGAAAAACAGAATGTTGGGGGAAGAGACATGCGAGGGGAGAATCATATGGTTGTTGAAAGAAACAGAAGGGTAGGAGGCAGGACAGAAGAAGGGCAGTAAGAAAAGGTTAGAGACGTTCTGCACGTGATTATGATGTCATCTGCATGGGTCATGGTGAAACAGAACAAGTTCCTTGTAGCCTTGTCCAAAGCGCCATACAAAAAAAATCAAAACCATCCACCCAGTCAATCCCCAACATAATTTCCTTTATGATGTTTCACATAACCTCCTATCTAATACATTTCTGCACTGCTCAGGAAACACTCGCTTGGACCTAGCTGTCCACTTCTGTTTTTGTGAGTTTAGAGTTCTTTCCCTCTTTGTCGTCAGTGCTTTGCACTCCTGGACCCCAGATGTTGCTGATAAGTCCACTGTCAAACAAATAGGCAACCTCATTGCTCTCTGTGGTTTCCGAATCTCCTGGAAGAGAGCCTATCCCTTACCATTCCATGTTCAAACCGATGGGAGATCTACCATCAGGGGCACTCTCACCTACAGATTCCCAGGACTAGGGCCCAGATTCTGCGATGCCATCCCGGAATTAATTGCCCCCCTAGCAATCGACCTCAAACACTACATCTTCCTCGGTGACCTCAACTTCCACCTCGATTAACCCAATAACAACAACTCCCCAAACCTGCTGGAAAGCATGAGCCAAATCGGCCTCACCCAGCTAGTTTCCGGCTCCACACACTGTGCAGGACACATGCTGGACCCAATCTTCACTGCCAACGACAGAGTGAAGTACAGTCATGTCACCAAACTCACCTGGACAGACATGCCGTCATTCACTTCACCATCGCAGGATCCCCTGGCAAAACCACCAAGCCACCCGTTTCCACCCTCTGCAGCTGGAAGAAAGTAATAGAGACCCAATGGGCCGACACCCTCAACACCACCCAGCCCATCGCCGCAACCAACCTGGCACAAGCTGTTCAGAATTTCTCCACCTGGATCTCCCTCTGTGCCATCAGAGTCGCCCTCACGAAGCCAGCCACGACCAGCAGAGCTACCAACCAAGTCAGCTGTTACACACCAAAACTCAGGACCCTAAAATGCAACTGTAAACAACTGGAAAGAAGGTGGCACACCAGCACAGACTCAACAAACCAAGCCACCTTCAAGTTAGCCCTCAACAAATACCACCCATGCCTCAAGGAAAGGAACAGACATAGCTTAGCAGACAACATTGAAGCAAGCGCCAACTACAGCAAGGAACTCTTCAGCATCGTCAGAAAGTTCTCCTGGCCGTCTGCCACCAAGATCCCCCACTCCCAAGAACTCTGTGACACACTGGCAAACTACTTCCACAACAAGATATCCACCATCTGCAGTAACTTTAAACCCTAACCCACCGATTTCTGCTGCCTCATCACACCTTCAAATGCCACCCACCAGCTTACTGCATGGGAACAGCGCACCACACAGAGCACCACAGCCATCATGAACTCCATCCACTCGGGGGCACCAACGGACCCCTCTCCATACCGCCTCTTCAACCTTGGAGCAAGAAATCAGCATGGCACTCCCCTCCATTTTCAACACTTCCATCACCTCAGCCACCTTTCCCGACAGATGGAAACATGCAGAAGTGAGGCCCCTCCTCAAGAAATCCTCCGCTGACCCCAGCGAATTCAAGAACTGCCACTTCATCTCACTGCTCCCTCTCCCTGCCAAGGTTCTCGAGAAGGCTATCAACCACCAGCTCACTGAACACCTGGAAAGAAACAACCTGCTGGACACCTCCCAGTTTGGCTTCCATGCCACCCACCTCACCGAGATCGCCCTGATCGCCGCCACCGACAACATCAGAACCCTCCTTGACCGGGGGGAAAGCAGCCCTGATCCTCCTCGACCTCTCAGCGGTGTTCAACACCCTATTCCACCACACCCTCATCAAGAGGCTTCACCACATCGGAATTGAGGGAAATGCCCTCAAATGGATCATATCCTTCCTGATAGGACACACCCAAAGAATCCGGCTACCACCCTTTACCTCGGAACCAAAGAACATCATCTGCGGTGTCCCTCAAGGTTCATCCTTCAGCCCGACCCTGTTCAACACCTACATGACACCCCTGGCTGACATCGTCTGAACCCATGGCCTCCACATCATGTCCTACGCAGACGATACCCAGCTGATCCTCTTGCTCACTGATGACAACTCCACCATGCGAACCAACTTCCACAACGCCATGAAGAATGTTGCCGACTAGATGAAACCCAACTCCCAGAAGCTCAACACGGACAAGACAGAAGTGCTGATCTTCGGGAATAACTCCTGCCCGTGGGATGACACCTGGTGGCTTGATGAACTCGGACCCAGACCCTCTCTGACAGATCACGTACGCAATCTCAGCATCATCCTGGACAGCAAACTCACCATGAAACTCCAGATCTACGCTGTCTTCCACCTGCTTCCACACCCTCCACATGCTCCGAAAAATCTTCAGATGGGATCCCCGTCAGCACCAGGAAAACAGTCACTCAAGCTCTCGTCACCAGCCGCCTGGACTACGGAAACACCCTCTACACTGGAATCACCACCCAACTCCTGAAGACACTCCGACCATACAGAACTCAGCAGCCAGACTCATCCTCGACCTCCCCAAGCGTACCCACATGACCCCCCACCTCAGGAACCTCCACTGGCTCCCCGTCAAGAAGAGGTGTCGATTCAAGATGCTTACACATGCTTACAAAACCCTACACGATCAAGGACCAGCATACATCAACCACTGCGTGTACATCCACTGACCTTCAAGACATCTAAGCTCCGCCTCCTGCACTCTTGCACACACCCCCCGCAGAAGCCAAGCTGGAGGCCGTGTGTAGGAAAGTAGGATCTGCTTTTATGGTTTCCCCCACTTTTTGCCTGGTGCTAGGCTGTTTCTGACTGGGATCCTGCTAATCAGGACCCTAGTCTCTCTGCTTTCTCCCCTAAAGTGTTATGGTAAGTGTAGGAGGGTAGGATCTGCTTCACATGGGTACCCCCACTTTTTGCTGATGCTTCACTGTTTTTCGACATTAGTCTGGCTGGGGCCCTGCTAATCAGAACCCCAGCCTAGCTGCTTCCTCTCTAAAATGGTTTCCATGTGCCTTAGGCACATCACTGATTGGAATCTGGAGTGCCCTTATAAGTCCCTAGTATATGGTATACTATGTACCAAGGGCATAGGTACCTCAGAGGCCTGCCAGGGGCTGCAGCATGTATTATGCCACCCCTGGAAGGCCATCCAAACTGACACCACAGGTCTGCTACTGCAGCCTGGGTAAGGTGGTGCATGCACCCCTTACTGTGATATAGGTTACCTATATCACTAAATACATACACACATATAAACCTATAAGTCACTCCTAAGGCAGGCCTTATCAATCCTGAAGGCAGAGTGCATGGTTCCTATGTGAGAGGGTGCCCCTGCATGAGCAGGGCCCCTCTGCAGCGTTCGGAGACCCTTCTCTGATGCTGTTTGTAGTGCAGCCTGACCATATACTCTTAAGCGCATTATAACCTCGCGTTAAATGCTAACTTTGGAATGGCTGCACCTAAACATGTCGTGTTTGGTGTCAAACATCTTGGAATACTACCCCCCCGCCAATTCTGGCGGAGGGGTAGCATTCCACCCTTCTAGAGGAAAGACATGTTAACTCTGGCTAGCCCGGTAACTTCTTTCCAAAGCCCTGGAATCACAAAATGGATGCTGCTGCCACAGACACGGGTCTGGCCTCCTGCTGCTGGACGAAACTCCGGCAGGGGAGGCCTGGACAATAGGTTTCCTGTCCCAGGGAGGTATGACCACCTCCCCAGACAGGATAATGTGTATTGGGGCTGGGCGGGAGCACTTTCGGGTGCTTTGAAGTCCTGCACTGGGGGCACACTTGGTGTCCCTGTGCATACCCCAGTTCAAACCGGATCAGGGGCTTGCAGCCCCTGCTTTGGCGCGAACTGGACAAAGGGAAAGGGGTGTAGCCACCCCTCTGCCCTGACCCACCCATAGGTGGGGCCACAGAGTAGTCCAACCCCTAAACTTGGTATAAGTATAGGAACCCAGTCCTTAGGACTTTAGATTATCCCTGGACGAAACTCTGAAACAGAATCCTGGACCTTCGATGCTCTACTCAAGATTAGAGGACAGAAGAATCTCCCTTGGGGTCAAGGAGTGACTCCCCTGCTTGGCAGGCACCAAAGACGCATCTGTCCGATCTGCATTTCTGAAGCTCCCGTCGGACGCCGAAGTCTTCGCATCACCAGAGGTGGATTCTCAGACTTCCCCGAGGCTACCCTGAGTCCCCAGCAAAGCTGAGGCCCGTAGCTATCGTGGGTAACGTGAGACCGTGACCCCTGGACACCGAGCACATTTGCAAGTGCATCCTCTTCTGGGTCTCCCACGAAGTCGTGCTTTGGGCTCCGAGTAGCCCTAGCCTCCAGCACCAACTGCACCGAAGATCACTGGCCTCCACTCCACGAGTGTCCTGTGAGCCAGATCCACGTGCGACGACTCGAGGCTCCTTCGCGGTCGCTAGCCCGTTGGCTAGTAGCCCTTAACGAAGGCCAATCTTTTTCTTCTTGGGCATCCTGGTTGCTCCAGGCCTGCCCTCACTTACCCTCGCTGGGTGAGTTCCCCAGAGCTTGCTGGTCTGCATCATCGACGATCTTCATCTTCATCGAGACTTGCCGTTGCCAAGGCTTGTTGGGTCCAATCCGGTCGCCGACACCTCAGCACTCGACAGACATCGTGTACCAGCCCGAATCCTGCTCCTGGTCGCCGACAATGCCTCCTGGACCTCGTGGCTGAAGAGTCAAGACGACCGTCAACGCACCTGAAGCACTCAACATCGGTGGGCATCTGTCCATCGCCTTCCTGGTCACTGGCTAGTGACCCAGACTCTGTCCCCTCTGCTTTCAGGTTCTTCAGATCTCCGATCCACTCTTGGATCCACCCGGACACTTTCCACTTGGTCGCCAGCAGCACTTTGCAGCAGATCGCCATTCAAATCGACGACGAAACCCGACCCCGAAAGGCACCTATACACCCGGCTTCCCTGGGTGAGGTAACACGAGTACTCCGGTGCTCCCGTGGGTAGAGACTCTTCAAAGTACTAGTTCTCAAAGGGTTTGCTCCAAGTCCTCCTTTAAGTGTCCCTTTTCTTTAATTTCCTGATCGCGACTTTCTCCATAGAAGTCAACGGCGTATCGCGGTTGTGTATTTACACTGCACGCGTCCCCCGTGGGTCCCCTGTGTCACTACCTTGGGTGGTTCCTTGTGGTCCAAGCACTTCTAGAGGCTCTAGGCCTAGTGTCTAGTTCAGTCGTGGTTCTGATACCACTTTATTGGTATATGGTTTGGTACGCCCCTAGGGCCCAAACGTGTATTTGTGCTATTACTGTGTTTAAATAACTTCTAACTTGTGTACTTCGAACTCTAGCCTCATAAAGAGACTAGAGGGGTGTGTTTAGCAATAAATACATATATTTTGAATATATACCTGGTGTGGTGCTCTTTCATTTGATCACTCAAGAGATTATAGACTGGTAAAACAAGCTGCTTTACATTCCTTCAAGACTTAGCCTGAAGGCTGCTCTCCATAGCTACCACTAGGATAGCTTTCAATAAGGTTGTCTTTAACCTATCTCCATAAGGGGTTGTTTGGACTGGTGCAAGGTGCCCACTATAATTAGTGGACAGCATATACCAGGCCAACTTCTCACATTGGTGTGCAGCGTGTGGGATTCCAGCTTGCTATTGTTTTACCAGATAATCTCAATTGAATTGATCAACTGAAAACCACTAAAGGTACCTAAGGTACATATAATTTAAGCTTAGAATACAGTAAGTTCTACTGAACTTAGAGTTGTGTGTTAAGGGATAGCACACCCTTTCTACAACTCAAGAGAGTTTAGTAGGCCACACTAGAGTAGGTAGTGCATACACCACACCACACTAGTAATGTCTTTAAAGGTAGGATCTAGAGAATCCTTACCAGAAGCCACTGGGCTTCTTCCCTCCAAGTATGATACCCTCCCATTCTTGGAATTGAGAGCATTATGTAACTTGAGGAAATTAAGGACAGGCCAAAGTCCCACCACCCAACACCTTAAAGAGTTGTTGGTGGCTTATGACCTTAGTAAGCCCTTGGGGACTGAAGGGGTAGGAGCTGAGGGTGGGGCAGAAGAAGAGGAAGGGGCCAGGGGTACCAATACCCCCAGCCCCCTCTGAAACTGGCCAGGAGGGTGACAATGACCCTGACCTGGATAACCCAATCCCTCCTGTGGAAGATGAAGAGGATGATCAGGATGATGCCCTCTTTGTCCCCCAGGAAGGATTATGAGTGTGCCCAGAAAGTCTAGATCTCCTTCTCAGGAGTCTAACCACTCTGGCACCTCAATAGGGAGCTCTGTCTCATCTCATAGGAGGGAATCCTCTCATGAGAGGCAAACAAGGCTGATTCAATATGAGGAAGCTCAGCTTGAACTCAGAAGGAAGCAAGTAGCCTTAGACAGGGAGTCCCTAGATCTCTTTAGAGAGAAAAGAAAGTGGGGACTAGAGTCCCATGGTGGCAGCCATGTCCCTAGAGATAGGGAAAGGTCCTATGACCATAGGAACCTGAGCAAGATTGTCCCTCCCTATCAGAATGGGGATGACATCCACAAGTGGATAACTGCTCTAGAGAGGGCCTGTAAAGTACAGAAGGTCCCTCAGGAGCAGTGGGCAGCAATCTTGTGGCTCTCCTTTGCAGACAAAGGTAGAGATAAGCTCCTCACTGTTAGAGAGGAGGATGCTGATAATTACAAGGTCTTGAAGAGTGCTCTTATTGATGGGTTTGGCCTAACCACTGAACAGTACAGGTTGAAGTTCAGAGATACCCAAAAGCACAGACTCAAGACTGGGTAGACTATGTGGATTGTTCTGCCAAGGCTCTGGAAGGCTGGTTGATGGGCAGTAAGGTGTGTGACTTCTCAGGATTGTACAATCTGATAATGAGGGAGCAGATTCTTAATAACTGTCAAAATCAGCTGTTGCATCAATACCTGGTAGACTCTGATCTGACCTCTCCCCAAGAATTGGGAAAGAAGGCAGACAAATGGGTCAGAACCAGGGTGAAGCAGAAAGTACAGAACCAAGGTGGGGACACTAAGAAGCAAGATGCTAAGAACTCTGAAAAGGGTGGGGAGAAGGGTAAAGATCAAAAGTCTTCATCAGGCCCCCAAAAATCTTCTTCAGGTGGGGATTCACAGTATACAAAGGGGAAAGGCCAAAGAAAACCATGGTGCAAGGTCTGTAAGCAAAAGACCCACTGGACCAGTGATTGCACCAAGTCCAAAGACTCAAGTCCAGCACCCACCAATGCCCCTAAGGCACCTGTTCCCCCTAGTACAGTTGGTGGGAGTGCTCCAGCCAAGGGTTTAGTAGGGTTCACCCTGGGTACTGAGTTGGGCTCTGACCTAGTCAGAGAACTGACTCAGGCTGTGTTAGTCTGTGATGGAGGCATGGATGTGCCCTCCTCTATGAGTCCCAGTAATCTGGGCAAGTACAGACAACAGCCTTTAATCAATGGACGAGAGGCTTTGGCATTTAGGGACACAGGGGCAAGTGTCACAATGGTGACACAAGACCTTGTGAATCCTGGGCAAGTTATACTTGGTGAGATGTACCAAGTGACCAATGCTAGCAATGTCAGAACAGACCATACTCTGGCAGTTGTTAACTTCTCCTGGGGAGGGGTAACTGGCCTTAAGAAGGTTGTGGTGAGTGCAAACCTACCAGTCGAATGCTTGCTTGGCAATGACTTAGAGACTTCTGCTTGGGCAGAAGTGGAGCTCAGGACCCATGCAGAAATGCTGGGGATCCCTGCAGATGTGTTTGCTGTGACCAGGTCACAAGCCAAAATGTCTAGCACTGAACAGGCCTTGGATTCTGGAAGAATGGACCAAGTGCCTTCCAAGAGGAGGAGTAGTAGGGTTAAGGCAGTGCCTTCCCCCTTGGCTCAGGAGGAAGATCAGTCCCTTGAGGGGGATGATCTCAGTCCTGAAGAAGGAACTGTCCCAGAGGAACTTGAACCTGACCAGGTTGAGTTCTTGGGGACAGGGGGACCTTCTAGGGCAGATCTGAGCCAGGAGCAGCAGAGCTGCCCCTCCCTTGAACCCCTCAGACAGCAAGCTGCTGCTGAGGCTGCTGGGAAAGCTAGTGGTCCCCATACAGTGTATTGGGATGATGGACTCCTGTACTCAGAGAGTAGAGACCCCAAGCCTGGTGCTACCAGGAGGTTGGTTATACCTCTGAAGTTCAGGGGCTTCCTATTGACCCTAGCCCATGATATTCCCTTGGCAGGTCACCTGGGCCAGAACAAGACTTGGGACAGAATTGTCCCTCACTTTCACTGGCCCCACATGTCTGAAGACACCAAGGAGTTTTGTCGCTCCTGTGTAACCTGCCAGGCCAGTGGCAAGGCAGGTGGCACTACAAAGGCCCCCTGATACCACTACCTGTGGTGGGGGTGCCCTTTGAAAGGGTAGGGATTGACATTGTTGGTCCCATGGATCCCCAAACAGCATCTGGGCACAGGTTTATCCTGGTGGTAGTGGATCATGCCACCAGGTACCCAGAAGCTATTCCCCTCAGGACCACTACAGCACCTGTGGTGGCAAGGGCCCTCCTGGGAATTTTCTCAAGAGTGGGCTTTCCTAAGGAGGTAGTATCAGACAGGGGTGCTAACTTCATGTCTGGGTACTTAAAAGCAATGTGGAAGGAGTGTGGAGTGACTTATAAGTTCACCACACCCTATCACCCACAATGCAATGGTTTAGTTGAGAGATTCAACAAAACCTTGAAGGGCATGATTAAAGGGCTCCCAGAAAAGCTTAGGCGAAGATGGGACATACTCTTGCCCTGCCTTTTATTTGCATATAGAGAGGTGCCTCAGAAGGGGGTACAGCCCTTTTGAACTTCTGTTTGGCCACCCTGTGAGGGGTCCACTGTGCTTGGTGAAGGAAGGATGGGAGTTACCTCTCAAGCCCCCAAAGCAAGACATAGTGGACTATGTACTTGGTCTCCGCTCCCGGATGGCTGAGTATATGAAAAAGGCAACCAAAAACCTTGAGGCTAGCCAGGAACTTCAAAAGGCTGTTCTGACTGTTTACCAGCCAGGACAGAAGGTGTGGGTGTTGGAGCCAGTGGCCCCAGCAGCTCTCCAAGACAAATGGAGTGGACCCCACACTATTGTTGAGCAGAAGGGTGAGGTTACCTACTTAGTAGACCTAGGAACACCCACGAGTCCCCACAGGGTTCTCCATGTCAACAGGTTAAAACCATATGTGGACAGGGCAGACATGGGCTTGCTCATGGCTACTGATGAAGGGCAGGAGGAAGAGAGTGACCCACTCCCTGACCTGCTCTCACAGAACCCTGACGATGGGTCAGTAGATGGTGTATGCAAAACAACAGTTGATGGACAGAATGCAGAACAATGTCATACATTCACCCCAGTACAGAGATCTGGGCCTAAATCCATCGTTTTTTTGCTCACCATGCCATTCCAGTTTGAACCCAGCCATATGCAAATCAGTCTTGACCCTGTGCCTCATGGGAACAGTCCAGCCCGAACTGCCAAGCCAGGTCCTCCCTGGACTGGAAACAAGCATCCTAGGACCGGTTTCGGGGTTTCACCCTCTTCAGCCAGGATAGCTTGATTCCAGTGGCATGGAGAGCACGGGACCCACGTCTGGGCATACCCGTCCCACTCGGGGTGACAAATGCAAAACAACAGTTGATGGACAGAATGCAGAACAATGTCATACATTCACCCCAGTACAGAGATCTGGGCCTAAATCCATCGTTTTTTTGCTCACCATGCCATTCCAGTTTGAACCCAGCCATATGCAAATCAGTCTTGACCCTGTGCCTCATGGGAACAGTCCAGCCCGAACTGCCAAGCCAGGTCCTCCTGGACTGGAAACAAGCATCCTAGGACCGGTTTCGGGGTTTCACCCCTCTTCAGCCAGGATAGCTTGATTCCAGTGGCATGGAGAACACGGGACCCACGTCTGGGCATACCCGTCCCACTCGGGGTGACAAATGCAAAACAACAGTTGATGGACAGAATGCAGAACAATGTCATACATTCACCCCAGTACAGAGATCTGGGCCTAAATCCATCTTTTTTTTGCTCACCATGCCATTCCAGTTTGAACCCAGCCATATGCAAATCAGTCTTGACCCTGTGCCTCATGGGAACAGTCCAGCCCGAACTGCCAAGCCAGGTCCTCCCTGGACTGGAAACAAGCATCCTAGGACCGGTTTCGGGGTTTCACCCCTCTTCAGCCAGGATAGCTTGATTCCAGTGGCATGGAGAGCACGGGACCCACGTCTGGGCATACCCGTCCCACTCGGGGTGACAAATGCAAAACAACAGTTGATGGACAGAATGCAGAACAATGTCATACATTCACCCCAGTACAGAGATCTGGGCCTAAATCCATCGTTTTTTGCTCACCATGCCATTCCAGTTTGAACCCAGCCATATGCAAATCAGTCTTGACCCTGTGCCTCATGGGAACAGTCCAGCCCGAACTGCCAAGCCAGGTCCTCCCTGGACTGGAAACAAGCATCCTAGGACCGGTTTCGGGGTTTCACCCCTCTTCAGCCAGGATAGCTTGATTCCAGTGGCATGGAAAGCACGGGACCCACGTCTGGGCATACCCGTCCCACTCGGGGTGACAAATGCAAAACAACAGTTGATGGACAGAATGCAGAACAATGTCATACATTCACCCCAGTACAGAGATCTGGGCCTAAATCCATCGTTTTTTTGCTCACCATGCCATTCCAGTTTGAACCCAGCCATATGCAAATCAGTCTTGACCCTGTGCCTCATGGGAACAGTCCAGCCCGAACTGCCAAGCCAGGTCCTCCCTGGACTGGAAACAAGCATCCTAGGACCGGTTTCGGGGTTTCACCCCTCTTCAGCCAGGATAGCTTGATTCCAGTGGCATGGAGAGCACGGGACCCACGTCTGGGCATACCCGTCCCACTCGGGGTGACAAATGCAAAACAACAGTTGATGGACTGATTTGCATATGGCCATGTCTGAACTGGGGTGGCGTGGTGAGCAAAATAACGATGGATTAAACCCAGATCTGTGACTGGGGGTGAATGTTTTGCCAATGTGCAACATTCCGTCCATCATCTTGTGTGTTTTGCTGTTCACCCTATGTGGGAAGGGTATGCCCAGACGTGGGTCCCGTGCTCACTACGCCACTGGAGTCAAGCTATCCTGGCTGATGACGGCTGATAGCCAGAAACCGGTCCTAGGATGCTTGATTCCGGTCCAGGGAAGACATGGCTTGGCAGTTCGGGCTGGACTGTTCCCATGAGGCACAGGGTCAAGACTGATTTGCATATGGCCATGTCTGAACTGGGGTGGCGTGGTGAGCAAAATAACGATGGATTAAACCCAGATCTGTGACTGGGGGTGAATGTTTTGCCAATGTGCAACATTCCGTCCATCATCTTGTGTGTTTTGCTGTTCACCCTATGTGGGAAGGGTATGCCCAGACGTGGGTCCCGTGCTCACTACGCCACTGGAGTCAAGCTATCCTGGCTGATGACGGCTGATAGCCAGAAACCGGTCCTAGGATGCTTGATTCCGGTCCAGGGAAGACATGGCTTGGCAGTTCGGGCTGGACTGTTCCCATGAGGCACAGGGTCAAGACTGATTTGCATATGGCCATGTCTGAACTGGGGTGGCGTGGTGAGCAAAATAACGATGGATTAAACCCAGATCTGTGACTGGGGGTGAATGTTTTGCCAATGTGCAACATTCCGTCCATCATCTTGTGTGTTTTGCTGTTCACCCTATGTGGGAAGGGTATGCCCAGACGTGGGTCCCGTGCTCACTACGCCACTGGAGTCAAGCTATCCTGGCTGATGACGGCTGATAGCCAGAAACCGGTCCTAGGATGCTTGATTCGGTCCAGGGAAGACATGGCTTGGCAGTTCGGGCTGGACTGTTCCCATGAGGCACAGGGTCAAGACTGATTTGCATATGGCCATGTCTGAACTGGGGTGGCGTGGTGAGCAAAATAACGATGGATTAAACCCAGATCTGTGACTGGGGGTGAATGTTTTGCCAATGTGCAACATTCCGTCCATCATCTTGTGTGTTTTGCTGCTCAGTAGATGGTGTAGCCTTGGCAGGCAGCCTCACTACCCAGCAACAAACTGATTGTAGACAGGTGCTCAATCAGTTTAGACATATGTTTTCACTGACACCCAGTCAGACCACCTGGTGCACTCATGAAGTGGACACTGGGGACAGTCTGCCTATTAAAAATAAGATTTATAGGCAACCTGACCATGTCAGGGACTGTATCAGGACTGAAGTCCAGAAAATGTTGGAGTTGGGAGTTATTGAACCCTCAGATAGCCCTTGGGCTAGTCCAGTGGTCCTTGTGCCAAAACCTCACACCAGTGGTGGAAAAGAGAGATGAGGTTTTGTGTGGACTACAGGGGTCTCAATGCAGTCACTAGGACTGATGCCCATCCAATACCCAGGGCAGATGAGCTCATAGATACTTTGGCCTCAGCCAAATATCTCAGCACATTTGACTTGACAGCTGGCTACTGGCAGATCAGACTAGCTGATACTGCAAAGCCCAAAACAGCATTCTCAACCCCTAGTGGGCATTATCAATTTGTGGTGATGCCCTTTGGTCTGAAGAATGCACCTGCCACTTTCCAGAGGTTGGTGAATACAGTTCTCACAGGTCTGGAAGCCTATAGTGCAGCATATCTAGATGATATTGCTGTCTTTAGCTCCACCTGGGAGGATCACCTGGTCCACCTCAGGAATGTTTTACAGGCCCTGCAAAAAGCAGGCCTGACTATCAAGGCCACTAAGTGCCAGATAGGGCAGAGTCAGGTTGTGTACCTGGGCCACCTTGTGGGTGGAGGCCAGGTTCAACCTTTGCAGAGCAAGATCCAGACTATCATGGACTGGACTGCTCCCACTACCCAGACTCAGGTGAGAGCCTTCTTAGGCCTGACTGGGTACTATAGGAGATTTGTCAAGGGGTATGGATCAATAGTGACACCCCTGAATGACTTAACTTCTAAGAAAATGCCCAAAAAGGTTCAGTGGACAGCTAGCTGTCAAAAGGCATTTGATGACCTGAAGCAGGCCATGTGCACTGCTCCCATTCTACAGAGTCCTGATTACTCCAAGAAGTTCAATGTTGATGCATCTGAATTGGGGGTAGGGGCTGTACTGTCACAATTGAATGAAGAAGGTCAGGATCAGCCAGTAGCTTTCATTAGCAGAAGGCTGACCCCTAGAGAGAAACGTTGGTCAGCCATAGAGAGGGAGGCCTTTGCTGTGGTCTGGGCTCTGAAGAAGTTGAGGCCATACTTGTTTGGTACACACTTCCTGGTTCAGACAGACCATAAGCCCCTCTTATGGCTAAAACAAATGAAGGGTGAAAACCCCAAACTGCTTAGGTGGTCCATTTCCCTACAGGGGATGGACTTTACAGTGGAACATAGACCTGGGAGTAACCATGCCAATGCAGATGGACTCTCTAGGTACTTCCACTTAGAACATGAAGACTTAACTGGGCAAGGTTAGTTTAATGTCCCTACGTTTGGGGGGTTGTGTAGGAGAGTAGGATCTGCTTCACATGGGTACCCCCACTTTTGCTGATGCTTCACTGTTTTTCGACATTAGTCTGGCTGGGGCCCTGCTAATCAGAACCCCAGCCTAGCTGCTTCCTCTCTAAAATGGTTTCCATGTGCCTTAGGCACATCACTGATTGGAATCTGGAGTGCCCTTATAAGTCCCTAGTATATGGTATACTATGTACCAAGGGCATAGGTACCTCAGAGGCCTACCAGGGGCTGCAGCATGTATTATGCCACCCCTGGAAGGCCATCCAAACTGACACCACAGGTCTGCTACTGCAGCCTGGGCAAGGTGGTGCATGCACCTCTTACTGTGATATAGGTTACCTATATCACTAAATACATACACACATATAAACCTATAACTCACTCCTAAGGCAGGCCTTATCAATCCTGAAGGCAGAGTGCATGGTTCCTATGTGAGAGGGTGCCCCTGCATGAGCAGGGCCCCTCTGCAGCGTTCGGAGACCCTTCTCTGATGCTGTTTGTAGTGCAGCCTGACCATATACTCTTAAGCGCATTATAACCTCACGTTAAATGCTAACTTTGGAATGGCTGCACCTAAACATGTCGTGTTTGGTGTCAAACATCTTGGAATACTACCCCCCCCGCCAATTCTGGCGGCGGGGGTAGCATTCCACCCTTCTAGAGGGAAAGACATGTTAACTCTGGCTAGCCCGGTAACTTCTTTCCAAAGCCCTGGCATCACAAAATGGATGCTGCTGCCACAGACACGGGTCTGGCCTCCTGCTGCTGGACGAAACTCCGGCAGGGGAGGCCTGGACAATAGGTTTCCTGTCCCAGGGAGGTGTGACCACCTCCCCAGACAGGATAATGTGTATTGGGGCTGGGCGGGAGCACTTTCGGGTGCTTTGAAGTCCTGCACTGGGGGCACACTTGGTGTCCCTAGTGCATACCCCAGTTCAAACCGGATCAGGGGCTTGCAGCCCCTGCTTTGGCGCGAACTGGACAAAGGGAAAGGGTGTAGCCACCCCTCTGCCCTGACCCACCCATAGGTGGGGCCACAGAGTAGTCCAACCCCTAAACTTGGTATAAGTATAGGAACCCAGTCCTTAGGACTTTAGATTATCCCTGGACGAAACTCTGAAACAGAATCCTGGACCTTCGACGCTCTACTCAAGATTAGAGGACAGAAGAATCTCCCTTGGGGTCAAGGAGTGACTCCCCTGCTTGGCAGGCATCAAAGACGCATCTGTCCGGTCTGCATTTCTGAAACTCCCGTCGGACGCCGAAGTCTTCGCATCACCAGAGGTGGATTCTCAGACTTCCCCGAGGCTACCCTGAGTCCCCAGCAAAGCTGAGGCCCGTAGCTATCGTGGGTAACGTGAGACCGTGACCCCTGGACACCGAGCACATTTGCAAGTGCATCCTCTTCTGGGTCTCCCACGAAGTCGTGCTTTGGGCTCCGAGTAGCCCTAGCCTCCAGCACCAACTGCACCGAAGATCACTGGCCTCCACTCCACGAGTGTCCTGTGAGCCAGATCCACGTGCGACGTCTCGAGGCTCCTTCGCGGTCGCTAGCCCGTTGGCTAGTAGCCCTTAACGAAGGCCAATCTTTTTCTTCTTGGGCATCCTGGTTGCTCCAGGCCTGCCCTCACTTACCCTCACTGGGTGAGTTCCCCAGACCTTGCTGGTCTGCACCATCGACGATCTTCATCTTCATCGAGACTTGCCGTTGCCAAGGCTTGTTGGGTCCAATCCGGTCGCCGACACCTCAGCACTCGACAGACATCGTGTACCAGCCCGAATCCTGCTCCTGGTCGCCGACAACGCCTCCTGGACCTCGTGGCTGAAGAGTCAAGACGACCGTCAACGCACCTGAAGCACTCGACATCGGTGGGCATCTGTCCATCGCCTTCCTGGTCACTGGCTAGTGACCCAGACTCTGTCCCCTCTGCTTTCAGGTTCTTCAGATCTCCGATCCACTCTTGGATCCACCCGGACACTTTCCACTTGGTCGCCAGCAGCACTTTGCAGCAGATCGCCATTCAAATCGACGACGAAACCCGACCCCGAAAGGCACCTATGCACCCGGCTTCCCTGGGTGAGGTAACACGAGTACTCCGGTGCTCCCGTGGGTAGAGACTCTTCAAAGTACTAGTTCTCAAAGGGTTTGCTCCAAGTCCTCCTTTAAGTGTCCCTTTTCTTTAATTTCCTGATCGCGGCTTTCTCCATAGAAGTCAACGGCGTATCGCGGTTGTGTATTTACACTGCACGCGTCCCCCATGGGTCCCCTGTGTCACTACCTTGGGTGGTTCCTTGTGGTCCAAGCACTTCTAGAGGCTCTAGGCCTAGTGTCTAGTTCAGTCGTGGTTCTGATACCACTTTATTGGTATATGGTTTGGTACGCCCCTAGGGCCCAAACGTGTATTTGTGCTATTACTGTGTTTAAATAACTTCTAACTTGTGTACTTCGAACTCTAGCCTCATAAAGAGACTAGAGGGGTGTGTTTAGCAATAAATACATATATTTTGAATATATACCTGGTGTGGTGCTCTTTCATTTGATCACTCAAGAGATTATAGACTGGTAAAACAAGCTGCTTTACATTCCTTCAAGACTTAGCCTGAAGGCTGCTCTCCATAGCTACCACTAGGATAGCTTTCAATAAGGTTGTCTTTAACCTATCTCCAATAAGGGGTTGTTTGGACTGGTGCAAGGTGCCCACTATAATTAGTGGACAGCATATACCAGGCCAACTTCTCACAGTAAGTACTTAGGTACCTCCCAGATTAGATACTGGGGTACCCTTATAAGTTCCTGGTATATGGTGCTAAGGTACCCAGGGCATAGGTACCCCGGGGGTCCCCCGTAGGCTGAAGCATGTATTATGCCACCTATGGGAGACCATTCAAACTGTCACTACAGCAGGCCTTTTCAATCCTGAAGGCAGGGTGCTTAGTTCTAAGTGTGAGGGTGCCCCTGCATGAGCAGGACACCCCTACAGCCTACGGAGTCCATTCTCCCGGGTTGTGAGACAGCCATATAACATATAGAGGGGCACCCCGTCATTATGCGATGATTATCTTGAAACTGGCTGTAACGAACCCTGTCATGTTTGGTATCAAACATGTTGGAATCATACCCCCACACCATAAACGGTGTGAGAGGTATGATTCCAAGCACTGTAAAGGCCCTCCGTGCTCCCGGCACCAGTCTTCTAGACGTGGACAGCACAACATGGCTGCTGCCGACCAGAGACATGATTCTGCCCTCCTGCTGCTGAGCCAAGCTCGAGCAGGGGAAGGCAGAACAATAGGCATCCTGTCACAGGAAGGTGTGATCACCTCCCAGACAGGGTTTAGTGTATTGTGGCCGGGTAGGAGCGCTTGCCAGCTCCACTCAGTCTGCTTGAAGGGCACATTTGGTGCCCTCCTTGCATAGTCCAGTTCAAACCAGCTCAGGGAGCTGTTGGCTCCTGCTCTGGCGCTAAACTGGACAAAGGACATGGGAGTATCCTCCCCACTGTCCACCCCTCCCCTGGGAGGGAACCCTGAATCGTCCCAACGCTTTCCTTAGGGTACTTAAGGGCTTACCTGAGAGTGAGTCCCTAGATTCGTCGTGGGACATGATTCAATTCAGACACCACTTCAACTTCGACCGTCTGGGCAGGCTGGACTTCGCTCTGGGTATCAAGGCTGCAACCGGGAAGACTCCTGCTGCTCCTAAATCTCGTTGCCATGCTCGTCTGCTGCAACGTTCGTGCCTATGCTCCATACAGGAAACCTTCCAAGGCCTGTGGGCATCCAGGACACCTAAAGGAATCTCCCTTGAAGTGAAGGAGTCACTTCCCTGCATCTGCAGGCACTGCAACTGAGCTGACCTGTCTGCTGATCCTAGGCTCCCACGGACTTTGGAAGGCTCAGCAAAACAGGTGGTGGTTCTTCACATCCCTCGAGGCCTGCCCTGTCCTCTTACCAAGTTTGAGGCCAGTATCCCTCGTCGGAGCCGCAGGAACCGAACCCCTGTGCACCGCGTTGACTTGCAGTTGCAAAGGCTTGTTGGCTTCCTTCCATCAAGATCTTCAGGCTCCAAGTAACCCCAACGTCAAGCATCTCCAGTGACCAGAATCTTCGACCCCACCGCATCGCTTGCACCGTGGGCCTGCTTCTTTGGTGAGCTGCTAGAGGTCCTCATGCGACTCCAGTGCCTCCGGCCTGTGGGTCCTGTTGAGGGTCAGCTTTGAATTCTTTGGGCTCCCCTGATTGCTCAGGGCCTGCCATGACTCCCCTGCTTGTGGTGAGTCTCCTGGACCTTGCTGGTCCCGACATTGCACCTTCTTCAACTTTCACGTTGGTTGCAGTTGCCAAGGCTTGTTGGTGCTCCCGATGGACACCAACCCCTCAACTCTCGACATCCGACGTGGGACAGCTCGTACCCGGCTCCAGGTTGTCCACAGCGTCGCCTGGTCCGCACAGCTGCAGTTTTAAAGTCACGTCCGCTTCCCTGCAACACCCGACATCTGTGGGCATTCGTCTTCCGAGCCTCCTGGTCATTCCTGAGTGGCATAGACTCTGTCCCCTCTGCTTGCAGGTTCTACACATCTTGAATCCACCTTAGGGTTCCACCCGACACTTTCGCCTTCTACAGCAGCAGCATCTTTCTGAAGTCCTCCATTGAGTTCGACAGCGGTTTCCGACGCCACTTCACACCTATGCACCCGGCTTCCCTGGTGCAGGTATCCTGGTTCTTAAGGTATCGACAGGTGGGGTGGCTCTCCAACCTCTTGTCTACCACAGGGTTTCTTCAGGGTCCACTGGGCTTTGGTCCTCTTTCTTTAAAATTGCAACCGCGACTTACACGTTGATTTGTACGGAGAACGCAGTTGTGTTCCTACACTGCACACAACCTCCATGGGGCTCCTAGATACTCACCTTGGGTGGTTCCTTGGGTCCCCAACACTTCTACGTCCTCTGAGAATTGACTTGACTCGAGTCGTGGTTCGCATACCACTATTTTAGTATATGGTTTGGTCTCTCCTTGGGGACCACTGTGTATTCTGTGCTACTTACCTGTTTCTATTGAAACGTATTGTGTGCATTGTGTATATCTCTGGCTAGTAGATATCTGTATGTGTTAGTGAGTGTCTTATAATAAATACATATTTTTATAAATACACTGTGTGGTTCTTTTTCACTTAATCTATACCTATAGGATTGTGTTCTGGTAAAACAAGCTGCTTTACACTCCTTCTGGACTAAGCCTCAAGGCTGCTCTCCACAGTTACCACTTAGAGAGCTTTCTAAGGTTGTCTAAGACCACTAAAATCACCATAAGGGTTGTCTGGATCAGTGCAAGGTGTCCACTTACATAAGTGTACATCATATACTGAACCAGCCTCTCTCCCCGTTCCTTCTACCTTACCGCCAAAGCTTGCAACAACCTTCCCCTCCACCTCCGAACATCTCCATCTCTCATAGAGTTTAGAAAGGGACTCGACCTGGCTCTTTGACTGATCTGAGCAGAACCTCAGCGCCTGGATACCCTCACCGGTGAGTAGCTACGCTTTATAAATATGGAATGAATGATTGATTGATTGACTGACTGACTATTGGAACTATTCCTTCTAACTATTTCATAGTTTTTCTTCAGATTGGGGAGGACAAACTGTCATCGCGGCATCCATTCCTACTTGTAAAGGAGAGATATGATACCAGTTTGTCTTCACATTTCTTTAATCCTAATTCTCACATTCCATAGTTGTTTTCTTTCCTTTATGGGATCTATAGTTTTGCTCTTGTTCTCTCTTCGAGTGCCTGGGAATCTTCCTCAATTATGACTGACTTTTAACTTTAATTATTTCAAGTGGGACCTTTAGAGCACAATACTTGTTTAAAATTGGAGGCATCCACCTTTCCATGGACATAGCTGCATTTTTCTACCCTCCACTTTAGCAACCCCATAAAAATGTAGGCGTTTTTTTCATGCTTTTGTTAGGTTTGACATGTAATGGCGCTTGAGCCATTCATGTCAAACATAATGTAATACATGTATGCATTATATAATGCATACATAATACAGCTACATACAGGGGCTGTAAGCCAGCCCTATAGATCCATGAGTTTATCACCCTGTCATTCACATTTGGCTCAGCTACATAGAGCTAGAATGGGCCAGCCTCCTTCACTCAGTGGCTTTCTAGATATTGTCATTCATATGGTGGCTCAGTCCACAGGATAGCCAGCCATTCGATGCGTTCTGTGTCAGGCAGTTTGAGTGAAGGCATTTGCCTCATTACAGTGAATCCGCATCATATGGGGTGAGTATCAAGATAAAAAAAGTCCCACTTCACTTCAGGAGAATGTTTCTTCCTTGTATGCCACACATTTGCAATGAAAGGTAAATGGAGTCCACTTTGGGAGACCCTTTGCTACTGTCGGGTCGCTCAATTACTAAGCAGAACGCCCAGAAGCCTATTGATAGTCTTTCTGGGATGTTCATATATTATGCAGAGCACACGTAAACCACAACACTATTGCTCAGTTGTGCATCCAGCACTCACAGTGCTAGAGCTTTCTGTTGCGTGGAGATGACGACGAAGTGCTTATTCCCACAAATTCAAGCTTATTGATGTGGAAGACCACGACCACAAAAGTCAGACCTGTGAGTGGGAGACTCCAATAGCAACTGTCAAGTGGAATATTGGCAGTCGGACATGGGTCTCTGGCAGGTCCAGATTCCAGAGCGTGAGTTCCAGTAAGAATGCATGAGAGCATAATTGAATTAACATAGGCAAAGGAGAACAAATACAACATGTGTAAAATACTGCAATATCTCAATTTTTAAAAAGAAAAGAAAATTTGCTAAACAGAGAAAATACTTAATGAAGATGAATACATTTGTATGATATTCTTACGTTTTGATTGAAATGTAGTCAATACAAATAAAGGTCATGGTATTTTGAAAGTACTATTACACTTCTCTTCCACTGTTTTCTTCAATAGTTGAATCCAGTGAAGATTATCCAGAACCTGTCTTTGTCATAAAAGTGTCATCAGAAGTTAATGTCCGCTTATCAAATATGTCATCTGAAAGCTGTTGGATACCTGGACAGTGTATATTCAACAGTGTATATCACCTGATGAGACAACATTTTGTCTAGGATTCTAAACTCATCATTATTGGACCCCTCAGTTCTAGCTACAGATGACTCTTCCAATACTCCACAATCATTCATTATTGCCACCCCTTCAAATTCAAATTCAATATCATTATCATATTGTTTTGATTTTCTAATGATCTTAGCTTGATCACTTGTTAGATGTACCAAACATCGCCTTTCCACCAGTCTTTGTTAATCAGCAGTGTAGCTGGATTAGCTACTCCGGCATCAGTGACTGGAGAAGACAATTTAGACTCTCATTTAACTACTTTGCAAGGTTTTTTTTAATGAATGTTCAATCTCGCACTTTCAAATCCTTCTGAATAAGTCTGCTTTCCTAATACCCTTTCATTCAGGACACAATTTAGTCTTATGTTTCCTTTCTCTTAACCATGGGCATACCTATTGTGCTATGTGGAATCCTCATATGTCATACCTTAAGTTTCAAGTGTTCTACTTTTTACCCAGAGGCCAAAGCTGTGTGAATTCCTTTAAGAAGCCTGTTGCCCTTTCTGCAAGTCTATTTGTAGGTGGACTGTAAAGTGTTACTTTCAAATGTTTAATCTCTTGCTAAGCCAAAAACTCTTGCATACATTCTGGAACAAAATGGGTTTTATTACCAGTAACAATTTTCATTGGAGGTCGTTCCACTTTACCGATTTCTGCAAAAAAAAAAAATCACACTCTCTGTATTGGCAGATTCAGTAAAAAAAAATATATCACTTTTGAATAATAGTCTACAACTGCATTCATATACTTCATATGGGTTGTTATTAAACACTGTAGATCTTAAAACTCCATGGCAACTTTCACCATGGTCCACTAGGCAGAGGCACAAGATTCAAAGGTGTCTCATTGATCTTCCAATACTTATCTTATGTTAAACATTCTGGACAATTATTCACACACTACTCTACTTGTGCTTTTAGTGAAGGCCACCAATAGAATTGTCTCAAGTTTTTAGAAGTAGCAGTAATTCCCAAGTGTCCCTCATGTGCAATAGTAATCAGTCACACATTTTCTAAGAACACAGGCAGAATGAAAAGTACACGAATCATTACCATACTGTGAACTATAGTGAGTTCATTTGCCACATGCACATATATCTCATTTCTGTATTTAGCTATTGTAGCCTTCGGCCAACCATTCTTGATGTATCTCATGACTTTAAAAAAAATTACACAATTTTGCTAAGCTGCACTCCAGTCTGCCTCAGATAACTTGTCTCGACAAAACTGAATAGCATCCAATTCTATGATGCACTCAACATCATCTTTATCTTCCATGTAAGACTTGTGTTTGCGTGGTATGTGTTTGTGTGGTATTTGAGACAACTAGTCTGCCCTGATATTTTTACCACCAGGTAAATTTACCTAATTTTATTAGCTAAACTTTTGTTCTTGGAGTTTGAATAAATGTCTGACCAGACTAGCCGTAGCTTTACCTGCTCCTGGTCTTTAAAGATTTCAAATATAAGTGCAGAATTTGTCCTCAGCGAGTTGCTCACACTCTATACTGCAGTAATTTTGTTCAGCTGGTTACAATGTAAGGGAAGCAAATGCAACAGTTTCTTTCCATTTACCCACTGTCCTAAAACAACTCCCAGCCCACGTAAACTAGCATCTACTGTGATTACACAGTTTTACCAGAAATAAAAGGTCTTATTGATGTGCTGCACCACCATTTTTTCTCACCTTTCCAAAGGCTTCATTGGCCTCTTACGTTCATTCAAATGTACCCCCTTCTTTAGTAAAGATCTCAAACGCTAAACCGATAGGACATAACCTTGCACTAAACAAGCATAGTACTTGCTGAAACCTAGAAAGGACCAAAGGGCATCTTTATCCATAGGTGAGGTTGCCTCCTTGATAGCCTTAATTAAACAAATGTAGGCTTTATACCCTCTACAGAGACTGTGTGACCTAAATACTAGACCTTTTGAGTAAAGCATATACACTTGCCACATTTTAACATCATTCCCCTGTCTGTAAGCATGGTCAAGACACGTTGCAGGATGATATGCTCTCCAGGGGTTTGACCAAAGATCAAGGTGCCATTCTGGAATGCCTGCAAGCCAAATCACCAAACAGGACATCCATCATCTTCTGGAAGACCCTCCTGCTGAAGCACGCCCACGCGGCAGGCTTAAGCCAGCTCCTGAGACTCTTCATCGAGGAGTATCTGATGATATGCAGAATGTAAATCAATAATTGAAAAGTGCTAGCATATCGTGTATCTTTGGTAGAGGATGACAAATTACTAGAATATTTTTATTCTAAGTGCAAAGATCGGCACATAGCCGTATTTTGCAAGAGCTTTTACATGTAATCACTACTGTGGCCACCCACTCAGAAGAAGCATTCTCCCAGTCATCTGAAAATGATTCATCAAGAAGAGCTTTAAGCTGAGCCATGGCACTCAAAGGGACCAGTCTCACCTTGTGAACAAAAGGAGTGGCATTGGATTTAAGCATAATATGGTGTTCAAAGCCTTTTTTTAAAAGAAAACTTCAGAGAACTTACTAAGAATACTTTCTACATTGCTTGAGTCATTGTCAACATGATGAACAATGTTTAAAATTGGCAAGGCACCTAAAACCACTGGATTCTCTGCACACACCCTCAAATGCAAACCCAGTCTTGCTAAGTCTTGTCATCCATTATGTTCCTGCCTTTAACAGCCACACAAAATATGGTTTCTGTTTTTCTTCCTAAACACTCCTGTGTGCTCCGAAAACATCCTAACATGTCCATATCTGCCTCTCCAAATGCTTTTGCATTAATATCCATTCTGGTCAATGTGTAATCTATACTTCAGTACGCTTAGACAGTATGATCAGCAAGAATGGTGATGGGTGAACGAGAAGCTCCAACAACTCTTTTTGCAGAGTCCATATATGCCTTGTTTTTAAAACTGACAGTGCATACTTGTTCCATTTCCTGTACATTCCCCACAGAATATACTCCATCACCAGAAGCAAGTGCCTTGGATGAGAGCATGAATCGTTCTATGCTTTTGGCAATATCGATCACCATCAAAAGTATAGGATTCCTTTTATTTTATTTGAATAACAGTTGAATACAACTGATCTTGTATGTAAGTATCTGCACAGGCTTGAAAGTCACAAGTTGCAGCTAAATTCAGTAAAGCAGCAACCTACTCCTGCACACTTTTGTTACACTTTAGTTTACTGTTGAAAAAATTATGACTCTCCAACATAATGCTGGTTTTGTCTGGATACTGCTTCTGTAAATGTGTCAAAGATTCACATTACTGTCCCATGCAACGAATTGTCCCTGGGCAGCATCAACCTCAGGAAGATTGTCAAATACTTGTTGGCCCGTGTGCACCTCATGACTAAATAGTAAGGCATAGTTTCTTGGAGCATCATACTTCTAATCGTCTATATCAATGAGCTAGTTCTAAAAAATTCTTAACTATTGCTTTCTTTTAATGGGAGGTTGGCCGGGATTCTGTAAAAATTGAGGTGGTTGTAGAAAATGCTATCCAGTAGCCATATAAATATTTTTAAAATTGGAAAAACACAAGGTGACTGAAATGCTGTGATTAGCTGTTATGACTGTACCAAGAAGTCCTGAGCTGGAAACAAGATTCAACTGAAGAGAAAACGCACTGTCTACTGTCTAACTCAATACCTCTCCTCAGGTTTGGGTCATTCATGGTAGTCTGTTGATTTTCTTTTTACATTTTTCTAAATTTACCTTCAAAGCAAATATTCCTAGTACTCTTTGACAATTGCACACGGTCACTGATGAAAAACACAGTGCACACAAACTGCTGCAGCAGTGTTAAAGTTCTGCCTTCCAGTACCTGAATGCAGGGATCAGTCACATGGACCCCATACAGAAATGCGATTGTATATATCAAGGTCTTGGAAAAAATGCTTGCCATCTCCAAACATCCAAGGTGGACTATTTCATATTTATCAGATTCTCTGGCTGCACAGCAAACTCTTACTTGTTCCATCCACAGGGAGTAGGTGGACTTCCAGCCCATCCTCTCACTGGACCCCAGTATATGTTCTATAGAGGAGATGAAGAGCTGCTTATTTCCACAAGTTCAAGTTTATTGATCTGGAAGACCACGGCCAGAAAGCCAGATCTATTAGTGTGAGAGTCCAGCTGCAGCTGCCAAGAAGTGGAATGTTGGCAGTTCAACTCGGGTCTTTGACAGGTCCAATTTCCAGAGCACGAGGTACAGTCAGAATGCATGATAATGACAGTGTGAATGAAAAATATAGACAAATGAGAATGAATACAGTATGTGTAGCACATACTGCACTTTCCTATCATTATTTTCTCATCACATTTTTAGAAGGACTTCTCTTTAGTAGGCTGTTTTCTCGTTATGCGTTGCTGAACCAATTTCATGCTACTTTTTTTTTTTTAAGTCGAGCCTTGCGGCAGTGCGCATGCGCTGCTCGCTCTGCGAGGCATGCTGTAGTCGAGTATGCTGTGTAAGCCTCGCCTTCTCTCCGCCCATATTTTTGATTGACTGGTGTCATTGTACTTGGTAAATGCTGGCCTCCGATTCATTATGAGGCTTGTTAGTCCCTCCTTGTAACCGCCCTGTCTCCATTTGTGACCGCCCATGACGACTGGATCTTTTATTTGGCTCCGTACACGGTCGGCTTTATCTAGGGGGTGAGCACTATTTTGTTTATGGCCACTTATGGGGACAATGGCGGCTGCTATTTTTTTTTTATTTGTATCCTGAGCGCCGCTTTAGGGACACCGCGCTCAGTTTAATTTTTTTTTGTTGTACTTTTATAATGAGCGTGGTGCCCGCTTCAAGGACACGCGCTCTGTGTTAAAGTTTATAAAAAAAATAAATAAATAAGCCGAGTGCGGTGTCCTTGAAGCGGCGCCGCGCTCAGTTTTTCACTAAAACACGTATTTGCAATGCAATAGGTCTTGCATTTACGCAAGTTTAAGCTATTTGCATTGTAAATGAAGATGCCTTTTATTTACGTTTTAAAAAATAATAGGCATTGTCATTTACAAAGCCAATAGCTTAAACTTGCGTAAATGCGAGACCTATTGCATTGCAAATGCTTGTTTTTAAAGAATACAGTGCATGAGAGTCAAGGATGGGTTATTGAGGGGCAGCCTTCGCTCGTGATTTCCCTTCCGTTGATGCACGAACCTCTGCTTTGGCACCAGAGGATACTGTGGTAAATGTGTTATGGCTCAAGTGTTGCTGATGTGGTGAAGGAGGGGGAGTAATACCGCTTGAGAAGAGGCCACCGTGTAAAGTCTCTCCTACTTACTTTCAAGAATAGCAAGCTCCGCCACAGGTACCTCCACACACTTTTCCTCATTACGTTTTATGGCTGCAAAAAAGTGAGAACATACGGCAGTAACTAATGTCAGCTTTTTAAAAGGACGAGAGAATGAAGAAATGTTTGTTCGTTTCTACCGTACAGCTCAGCGCTGCAAACCTGTCCACGGGGAGTGAAATCTGTGAGAAGCCAATAGTTTGAAAGTTCTTATAAGCACATGAAAAATATTTATACTAAAGGCGGACGTAGGTTTTCAACAAGGACAATTTGTGCTACTGGGCTTCACACATTCGATTGTTCATTTTACTCGAATGTATTGCTGCCTCTGAATTCCCCATTCCTGGGGCTTGGCATTGAACTGAACTAAAATTACCCATATTACTTATGATAAATTCAAAAAAAGGTGACGCTCGGAATTTTACAAGTATGTTAAAGTAAGTGTTAGGAAATGTCAAGCATTTCAAAAGAAAACAACTCTACATTTTGTGTTTGAAGTTTGCTGACACCCGGTGTACAGAATATTATGAACTTGGAGGGGAGGTTTGCAAACGGTTTAGTACATATGGATCTGATACAACTCAGGCACAGGTGACTGTGCACATGGAAAGATGCTGCGTTAACGCCATTTTGACTGCATGGGGAAATTAGCCAATCAATTCCAAGGGATTCACTTGTACAATATGAGCCCTCTCCCTTTACTCGCAATAATTTTAATCGTGTTTTTCAACCACAGCTAGCATTGAATCTTTTTCTCTTACACATTCATAAAGGTTTCTTCTCAAGTCGTTTTAGTTTTGTGGTGCACTCTTTCTTTCTGGCTTTTTTCGTCCTCCTTCCTCATTTCTATCATCCTTTCTTCCAACTTTCCTTCCTCCCCTCTCTTTACCCTACTTCTTGTTTTTCCTTTTCTCCTTTTCCCCTTCCTTCTTCTCTTCACCATCTTTCCATCCTTTGTCCTTTCGTCTCTTCCAAACTTGTATCCCTCTTTCCAACCTTTCTTCCTTCCTCTCTTACCTCTTTTCATCGTTCATTCCTTCCTCAATTCATTTTTTCTTTATTTCCTCCTTGCCTCCCTCTTTTCCACTTTCTTCTTTCTTTCCTTTTCCCTCCCTCCCTTCTCTCCTTTCCATCCGTAGTTCCTTAATTTTGTTCTTCCTTTCTTGATTTTCTTTCTTTCTTTCCTTCCTTCTTTCCTCTTTTAGCTTCACTCACTCATTCCTTCCACGCCTCTTTGCTTCTTTCATTTCACTCTTCCTCCCATGCCTCATTCCTTCCTTTCCATCTTCCTCATTCTTCTTCCTTCATTCCATATCCTTTCTTCTTTCCACCTACTTTCCATCCTTTGTTCCATTGTTCCTTTTATTTCTTCCTTCCATTCCCCCTTCAATCTTTTCTTTAATTCTTCCTTCCATCTGTTTTCATTTCTCCACCTTTTCTTCCCTCTCTCCTTCTTTCTGCCACAACAGTCTCAATTTCTCCTTCTCCCTTCATCCCTTTCCTCCTTCCCTTCTTCTTGCTAACCTTTCTTCCTTTGTATTTTCTATGTCTTCCTATTTTTTAGGTTTGCCACGTAAGAGTGCCATTTATGTAAAACATATTGTAATCTATACATACATTAAATAATACATATATAACGAGGCTTTAGATCAGAACTATTCAGCAATTGCTTTGTCAGCGTCAATCACATTTTGGATCAGCACACCAGCTGGCATATACCGAGTGGGCATTGATTGTTCCAGCCTCCTTCAGCCACTGGCTTTCTTGCCAGCCTCAGTCACATTTTGTATCGGCCCATAGAGCAGCCATTCGATGTGTGGGGTGCAAGCCAGTGTGAGTGATGGCATTTTGCCTCTGCAATGTAAAGGGAGAGCATTTCTTCCTGCCGGGGGTACTGATTTACTACCAAAGGAGGCCGCTTTGGGAGAAAGGTTTTTCATGCCAGGCCGCTCACTTTGCAGAGGGCCTGACAACCCCGCTAGCCCGGCTGGGCCCCTCGGCACTATACAGAGCAGCTGACGGCCTCCACACCACTGCTGCTGGGTGGCTGCTCATTGAACAAGGAGCACTGGGATCTGGCAGGCTTTGCCCCGGTGTTATCAGTTCACTGATGGACGAACCTTGGTTTCAGAACCACAGAGGATGCTGATGTCAAGGATAGGACTGAGCATTGTTTATGTATTGTTTATCTGCCTACCTGTTGTTTGCCAGAGTGACTGTCTGTTTTTCTTCTAGTCTGTTTATTCTCTTATTTGTTTATCTGTTTGTGTGTCTTTCGGTTTGTATTTCTATCTATTTAGGTATTTACCTGTCAGTCTGCTTCTCTGTTCAGGCATCTGTCTTTCTGTTTATCTGCACGTCTGTCTGCACTGCCCGGTCACCCTTACTTATTTCCATTGTAAGACTTGTTCGCCTTGAAGTATTAACTTCATTAATTTTCAGCAGCACAAAGGGTGTGGTGGCAGGTCAGCATTCCTTACCCTGCCCCTCCTTCTCTGCAAAGCAACAACCCTAACTCTTTGCTCATTGCCAACAAAGACTGACCTTAGTGTGTGATATTCAGCAAAAATGCAAAACGAAACCATTTATTATTTATTAAGAAACCACTGCAAGTATTTAACAAATGCAATTCGTCACTCAAATTAAAAAAACATGCCCCTGGTGCGTCATCATGTTTTTTAAAACCTTAAATGTCACTGGTCAGAAATGAAAGACACCAAATTTTCAGTAGTTTGTTCATATATATATCTGTCACCACTGTCTAGTTATTGTTAGGACCTAGTTAACATAGGAGGGGCATTTTTGGTTTGCTACTTTGGCGCTGTTTGACAAGTCTTAAAACTTTAAAAGACAAAGTTCATCCACCTCAGCACCTTCCTGGAAAGTTTTTGGCTGATCTGTCTAACGGGGCCAGAAAAAGAAGGGGGTCCCAAAACGCAATTTCCCCCTGCAATTTTCCGTAGCAAAACCGAACAGCCATACAGCGAAAACGGCTGAATGGAATTACACCAAATTTGGCAGAAAGCTAGATCTTGGTCCAGAAAGCGTGTTTTTTGTGATTTGCTGGAAATCTGGTCAGTCGTTTTTGAGAAATTAAGGCTCAAAAACTTTGTATATCTGGACTGTTGGATTTGTGGGAGGGTCGCAAGAGTCCCTCGATCATGCAACTTCAAATAATAGAGTGATATGATTGGCAGCGGTGGCTTTTTTTCTCATTGGCTGTCTCGCTCTAGTGGGAGCAAAAGGCTTCTGCGAATTCCTGCGGAAGCTTGTTTTCTGATTGGCTAGCCGCAACATCAAGAGAATTGTTGTGACCGCCAATTCAGGACATGGGGCCTGTGACAAGGTAGGGGTATCCCGATCCTCTGGACCTTGTGAGGGGGTCTCAGAGGTACCCCACTGGGGCCAAATTAAAAAAAATATTTTGTTTTTGGTTTCCGCAATCCTCGAGGTTTGTTATGGGAGCCAGCGCACTCCCAGAAAACTCCCCTCACGTGAGTGCAGCGGGCTGCGATGGCTCCCGCGGGAAAGGCAATTTTTGTTTTTAATGGGGTCAGGGCCTGGGTGTTTTCTTTGGGTTGTGCAAACAGGCAAAGACCGTGCGTGGAGGGGAGGTGGGCTGCCTGTGGGGGGTTGCATGCTGCTAACCCCACACTGCGCATGGCCAAATGCTATGGCTTAGTGAATGTATGAATAGGTGAAAGGATGGATGGATTAATGAAAGGATGAAGAGATGAAAAGATAAATGGAAAAAAGAAAGAATGGATGTACTTCTGAAAGGTTAGATGGGGGGTGGGTAGAAGGGTGAACAATTAGACCGAAGGTAAAATGGAATGGCAAAAGAGCTTTACTAGGAAGTGTCAGACTCAATCTCTGCACTCGCTTGGTGCCATTTAAGTTGTGATTCAAACGGTGGGACATTTTAACTTTTCCTTGTGTGCCCTTCTCAGAAAAATGACTTACTCAGCCTTACAAGCTATAAAGGTAAACTTATACTCTCCCTGTCCTTCCTTGATACTACCTCCTTCATGGTTCAGGACACATTAATGATAACATGCTTGTTTGCACAGTTGCCCTCATTGCTGTCCAAGCAATTTGTTTGCTGAGTATGCACATGCTAGTGAGGGATTGGTAGGTTTGAAAATAGTATTTTATTTGCACGTCTGACTTGAGATATTTGCTGTACATTTCTGATCCCGTCTGCCTAATTATTACACATCTTGAATGTAGGGTTGGCGTTTCTTGATATTAAAGACCAGTGGTGGGTGGGGTGTGGTGACGTCCAATTATTGGGTCTACTTTAGTTCTTGTTGCTTGCCAAACATCTGATCTCTTTACCTGTTAGTCTTACTGCTGTATGCATGGAAATGGGTTCAAGGTGGTGGTAGGAGAGAGTGGCGAGGCATGGTCAGCCTTCTTTCAAATGGCAGCATGACCCACTGTATATAACAAACATAGATCACATTATTACTGTTGCCGGCTTTTGCTACTTAACCACAACCTTTTGTATTAGTGCGAGTGATGCATTTTCTGTCAATGATGATGATAAATTATGCCTTCCAATATCTTCCAGGTCATTAATTACTATGGGCTTCAATTGGAGTTGGGTGGTAATAACATCCTCTTATTTGTAGAGAAAGTGCTAAAGACAGAGGAGGCTCCACCGGCAGAATTCCCTCCACTATATTGATAGTATGGTAGTACGGTGTAGGCAATTTCATATATATATATATATATATATATATATATATATATATATATATATATATATATATATATATATATATATATATATATATATATATATAACCTATTAATGGAACTATGTTCAGTTCTTCACATGACGCTGCTATGTTGTTTCAGTTACATGTGTTGGTGTTAAATACAGTTAGCTGTCATAGTGTGTCACTTTGTGAACAAGTGAGTATTGTCTACCTATTTAAGTATTCATTGGTGATTTTAATCTGTCTTAGCTCTTTTCCAAGAGGGTGTCAGTCCAGTCTGCAGATAACACCCAAGGAGATCAAGATCTCAAAATACAAAGAAGATTAATAACAAGAGGGAAGGGCAAGGGAAATTCAGGTAGGGAGCAAATGTATGATGGATGGTGATAAACAGTGTAACCAAAAATATCACAGAAACTAGTTCATAAGGGGGAAGGAAGGCAGAGGATGGGGCAACAGGAGGACAGGTGATTGTGATGATAGGAGAGTACTGAACAGGTAAGGCTTCACATTTTTAGGAAATTGGAGGATGCTTCCTTTGCATCTTCATTCATATTAGATTATAGACCTAAGACTTTTTTACTTCTGAGTTCTTTGATGCCACCAGATATTTATAAGGTAGAATTAAGGTAGGTGGGTTGTTGCCACTCCAGCTGTGCCTTGATTCTGTCTTACAGGGACAACCAGTGAAGTTTTCCAGTGATATGTACTCAAATTTGTTAGAACTATATATGAGATAAGCAGCTGACTAGAATAAAGCATTTTAGAGGTGCTAGAGAATCTAAAACACCAAATCAGCAGTAGTTAAATTTTTAGGTATATATTTATATTAACAGCATGTTTAGCTATGTATACAGGCATGGAAATGGCCTTAACAACGCAGGCTCAGCCACGCGTGCCGTTTCCCCACAAGCCGAACCAGGCTTGCCTGAACTACGCATACACCTTAACAACGCATATGCGTGGTTAAGGCAATACGTGGTCTAGATACAGAGCGGATGGACGGGCACAGGAAGACAGGAAGAAGAAGAATCGGGAGCGGACGCGGTGAGATAAGTGGGGCTGGGAGTAGTTTTTCGGGGTTGGGCTTGGGGTTGTTTATACGGCAGGGAGCAGTTTTAAGGCTCAGGGCAGTGGGGGCTGGGACAGGGTACTTTACAGGTATAGGGGACAGTTTTTAAGGCTCAGGGCGGGGGGGCTGGGATCGGGGTAATTTTTAGGGTGTGGAGTCTGTAGGGCTCGGGGCGGGGGAAGGGACAGTTTTCAGGGCTGGGGCAGTTTTAGGCCTCAGGGCAGGGGGGCTGGGTCGGGGTAGTTTACAGGAGTAGGGATCGGTTTTTAGGGCTCAGGGCGGGGGGCTGGGGTCGGGTTAGATTTTAGGGTGTGGGGACAGTTTTTAGGGCTCAGCGAGGGGCAGGGGAAAAGGGACAGTTTTAAGGGCTGGGAGCAGTTTTAGGCCTTGAGCGGGGGGCTGGGTCAGGGTGCTTTACAGATTTAGGGGACAGTTTTTAGGGCTCAGGGCGGTGGGGGCTGGGTTCGGGGTAGTTTTTAAGCCGTTGGGTTAATTTTTAGGGCTCACGACGGGGCGGGGAACAGGCACAGTTTTTATGGCTGGGGGCAGGGGTATGATTTTTAGCACACATGTCCCTTTACCAATCATGTATTTACCACAAAATT
The DNA here is from genome assembly GCA_963921515.1 of Calotriton arnoldi. NCBI lineage: Eukaryota > Metazoa > Chordata > Amphibia > Caudata > Salamandridae > Calotriton > Calotriton arnoldi. The sequence continues at coordinate 766,369 of CAWUFW010005155.1, forward strand.
GCGTGGTAAAGGCATGCGTTGTAAAGACGTAGTCGTGGTTAAGACCGCGTGGTTCAGGCATGCATTGTTCACACATGCGTTGTTCCATCATACAACCATACAGGCCTTCTAGAACATTTTATGCTTTTTAAAATTTGATTTTGTCAAGTGTTTATCTAAATGTACTAATATATATTTTCAGTTTACATTTGATTGTCGAACTAAGAAATAGTTGTACTGTGTCATAATTCAGCTGATGCTGAGAAATTGTATTTGAAATATACATTTTGCCCTGGAATACACTAGGCCGGTGGATTTGATAATGATTTTGCCTAATAGGAGCAGTAGCTTGCCAGCAGAACAGGGCCAGACACGCCTCAGTGGTTCCAAATGACATAAAGAACATTGTTGTAAGGACATTGTCAAGAGATCTTTGAAAAATACAGGAAAAAGAGTCATCAGCTGAAGTCATAGGCAGATTTACCTTACGCCTGTATGGTTCTCCATACTTCAGAGTAATGTGTCCCTGATGAGGAGTGGATTGAAAAACTTGGCAATCAGGGACAGAGCTGAATACACACGAGAAGGTATTCTGGACTGTGGAAGAAGTATCCCTCTTGACAGAGGGTGATGAGAATTGATCAAGATCATTGTCGGGCACACTTAAGAGGTGCTCCATGTGACTCACTACCCTTTCTATTCTACAAGCAAAGAGGTATGTTCCCCAAATATACCATGCTCTGCAACGTAACTGCAAAACCTCGAAGACATTTCAGTGAAAGTCTCTCAAAATGTATTTGCAGACACACCTGGCCATAAAAACGGGCGATGAATGCCCATAATATATGTCCTACATAAGTTGCACTGAAGAAAAAATACAAAGAACTTTTATATTTTATTTTTTTCAAATGCATTTGCTTTAAAGTTAACTATTCTTAAAAGCTGATCTAGCATTTTATGGTATACAAAGAAAATACCAAAGATTGATTATTGTTTCCTGATTTCATGTGCACATTGCCACCAGAAATATTTTACACATTTCCACGTACAGCAACTTTTGAAGGCCAAAGAGGTATTTAGAATGAATGACTGAATGAGGCCCATTTATAAAGCGCAACAGCTTCTCCAGCCAGAGTATCCCTGTGCTAAGTTAAATGAAGGAAAGCAAGAAACGGAGTCCCCTACCGAACAGTAGGGTCTCTGAGATGAACGGAGAGCCTGAGCCATATTTCTTTGAAGAGGTGTGTCTTCAAGAGAGCCCTGAAGACGGACTCTGAAGAAGTACAACAAAGATGTTCTGGAAGGGAGTTCCACAGACTAGGGGCTAGAAAAGTGAAAGATCTACCACCAGCTCTTGCTTTACGAACCCCAGGAATGCACAAAATAGTTTGGCTTGCAGAGCGCAGGGTTCTGGGACGTGCGAATGGCTCCCAGGAAAGGCAATAAATCACTTAACAGGATGGCCTGGGGAATGTGCCATCAACTGCACAAACTTGAAAGAGACATCCTCTGTCACAGGTAGATGTTAGTCACATCTAAGCCTGCTCCTGCCATTGTCTAAGGAGGCAGAGTGACACCAATCCCAGTGGGGGCAAGGAGGGGAACCTGTTCCAGAACTAGTTTACTGGGGAGTTCCTCATTTCCCTAGCCAAACCTCAGGGCCCAGAGCTCCGAACAGATATAGAAAGATTTTGCAATGTTGGATTTTGTCAGAACAGAGCACCGTGGGATTGTTAAGGGCAAAATCATAAGGAAGTGATGTCAAAGTGGGTAGGGTTGCTCCTGGGAACCTTTTCCCTATTGGACAGGGAATTTACCCCTCCCACAAGCTAGTGCCAGGCATAAAAGTGGCACCTCTGGATACCTTCTTCAGAACACTGCTGGATCTGAGGAAGGCAGAAGAATCACTACACCTGCAGAACTCCTGTCGGACTTCAGAAAGCTCGCTGCACCTACTGTAACCTGTGGAGAGAAACCAGAAGGGCTTTTACTACCTAGGATAGAAGAGTTGGCCCCATTGGCTCATTGGCTAGCCCCCTGTTAAGCCACAGAGCCATAAAAGTTGCAAGAAGCCCGTCTTTCTGAAGAGCCCAGCTGACCAGTACCTACTGGACTTGCCCTGGACCCTGCTGGTAGCATCCCCTGGAATCAGTCTCGACCCCCAAGTGGTGTCACTGAGGTCCTGGGGCCCTTGGATATGTGTCAGATTGTATTCCTCCTGCCTAACCCTAAAAGCAGGGACTTTGAAACTTTTTCAAAGATTTTTGCCAAAAGAGCTACCAACGACCGCCGCTGAGCCACAGCTGCCAACACCGTGCTGCCGGTCAGACTCAACTTGCTCTTTTGCCCAGCTGAAAGGATCCTAACTTCCGAAAATGTTTCTGATTATGATTGTAGAAATCTTCACCAGGTGAAGGCACCAAAAGAATCTGGCTAGCGAATGACATTCCTTAGACGCGAATTTCAAATTTTCCCGCTCAGAGCTTTCCTGCCAAAAGTCAATGGCTTCACAGGGACTCCGCCTAACGGCTTTCGGTCTCATGGATCCCATCTCGGCCACAGCCTGCTGCCTTGCCCTGCTGAAGATTTTCGACTTCTGCCTTGCCCCACCGAGGATTTTGAATTCCAGTCCGAAGGTAAAACTTCCCACTGGACAGAACATGGTCCCTGTATTCGACCCACACTTCATCGCGGTCGGCCTTAACTTTTAAATTTAATTTGACCTGGTCTAGCAACAGGTACCCCTGGTTGGCACATTGTGCTTTTTGGTGCTAAAAACATCTCAAACTTTGAAAAATGATAACTCCAATACCCTGTATCAGATTTTAGTCATTTTGGTGTCTATTTGCTCATAAAAATGTCTCTATTTTTATACATTATAGTAGGATTATTATTTTGTTGTGTTTCTACTTATTAACTGTTTTGGTAATGATAAATGCTTTACACGTTTCTCCTAAGTTAAGCCTGTTTGCTCTGTGCTACAACTACCAAGGATTGAGCTCAGGTTTAAATTATTGAAACCTAACAAAAGAATAGTGCCATTATCACTTTAAGAGGACCTTCCACTTCAACTAATAAATGCACTTTCTCACAACTACAGTTTTAAGAGGTAAATCATGGGCCTTACTTAATAGCAGATAGCATGTTATATATTCATACATGGGAAGAAAAGTGCTCGTGCATCCCCCCCGCAGGACAGTGCGCCCGCATGCACACACCCTTTCCTTAAACTCATTCTTCCTTGGTGTTTTACGACATCAAATCAAGACCGAGTTTTCAGGAGTGGACCTATTTGGAAGCATAACTTAAACAACTGTATTATGCTGGATTTCTCTGTCACGTTGACATTTTTTCCACATCATTCCAAAAAACCCATATTACCCAATTCAATTATTGTTTCAATTCTGGTGAATGAATCATTACCATCCGACTCCTCAACAGCGCTCTTGCTAAAACGCCTTTTGCCCCAAAGCCCATGCTGCATTTCAATTCTGTATTTATAATAATGGGGAGGTTTATAACATCCCTGTAATGATGCTACCGTTCAACACAGCAGAGAAGCTTTATGACATGTTCCTCCTGCCTTGCATTATTCATTGCTCACTCACTCTCTCTAATCTGTGAACCAGTCATTTCATAACAAGTCAGAGTAATAAACGTTTCTTGATATACCGCACAGATATTACCAATATTCTTTGAGATGCTAAAACAAAGGATCAGTCTGCCTCTTCCATTAATCTTGTAAAAAATGAACAACTGTATTTTATCATTGCTATTAAAGTTTCAGCAAAGTTTCGAGCTTTTCACCACTCTTATTGTGTTGTACGCACATTTAAAAAACTCAAAGTTCATTCTTTAAAATGCTATTTTATTATTTTGCAACACAATGTCCTTTTTTTGCAAATTTATCTTTGATATGTGTTTAAGATTTTGTATTTTTTCATTTTAAAGGCGCAAGATGCTTGAAGGTTTCTTTTGCACTCACGCATTCTGACCTCTAAACCATTGTAGACTTCTTGGGCCCAGTTCACAAAATCTTGTGGCCACCTAAGTGGCACTAAGATGAAAAAAATAGGTCCATGTTTGGAAATGACAAATCAGAATCTGTGGCTATCAAAGGCCATTGATGGAAATCAGCACTATGGATAATCCACCACAAGGTCACATTTTCCCCTAGCGTAAACGTGGGTTTTGGGCAGGAAAATGTAATGTAATTGCATTTATATGGCACTTATATACCTTTTAAGATGCATTGAAGCACTTTTCGATGAGTAGCATGCTATTTTGGAAACCCATCCTTAGTGATTAGTACAATGCTTGTTTATAGTTTTTAGTATTAAAGCCGAAGCCCTTCAGATGACATCTGGCTCATGCATTACTTGTGTGATTGAAGATTCACAGGTTTTTGTCTTGTGTTGTGGACATAGGTCTTTTCATGTATTACACTATTGACCTTTTGTGATTGAGGTTAGTTGACTTAAGACAGTAATAAGGTTAGAAACTGGAGACTAAGGTAATATTTACAAGCCCCTTGCATCACCGGAGCGTCACTTTTTTTTGACGCTCCAGTGGCGCTGTGTGCTGGCCCATATTTACAAGGCCATGCAATGACACTTTGCATGGATTTACACAGCCTTGTAAATATGGCCCTCTTTCATGCAGTACTCTGCGACAAAGGGGCATGTCATGGATGCTGCTGTGGGTGTTCCCACGCAGCACCCATGGCTTTTTGACACTGCCCCAGATTTACAAGGATTCGTAAATCTGAGGCAGCGCCAAAAACTAAAGCCTTTCCAGGGGAGGCATTAAAGTTGCGCAGCAAGGAGTAATACTTTTATTTCTCCTCGTTTTTTGCTCTTTCTATGTGTGATGCATTCTGCAGCATACATAGAAGGAGCAAAACGCCATTCATGATTGTTTTCGTGCAGGAATGTGTCTTTTCCTGCACAAACACAATCATCCCTGCAACGCAGGCACCCTTACATCATGGTACATGATGCAAGGTAGCCTGTGTTGGTGCACACCTGCTGTTTGTGCGCCGGCGCAGGGGAGAAGACAGCGGTGTTCCATTTTCTTGTAAATATGGTGCATCCCTGCTTTTTTAAAAAGTTGCAGCTCAGCGCAGCAACATTGCTTGCGGTGCCAAGCTGCGCCATTTTATTGTAAATTTGCCCCTAAATTTTAAAGAGCTGAGGAGGTTATCAGTTCTGTTATAGAAGCCATTACTAGGAAAGTCTGAGAATGATTCATGCAAAGGTTATGAGAGTTTTGCAGGTGGTTTTTGTGGAATTATGCGGTTGATTATGAAAAGTCAGGCAGAAGTTCCAGTGCCGGGGGGGGGCAGTTCAAACGTGAGGATGACTGATTGGGAAAGGGATACACTGGCACTCTCGAGAGGGAGTGACAGGAAAGGAAGGCAATCCAATTAGGTATCATGCTGGGTGTATGGTTTTTACAAGGTGTGCTGAATTATTGGGTGTGGTTCTTTTTGAGGTGTACGCGATCCTTGTCTGGAAGATGTGAGTTCTTCGGTGACAGCCATGATGTTCTCCCTTTGGTTCCTGAGAATACTGTTGAAGGCCCCCTGTAAATTCAGCCCCTGGTATCTGTGTTTGGCCTTTTTTTTTTTGCAGACAGGCCTACATAAGCTTTCTAGTGGTTATGTTGAGGATAGCCGACTGTTGCCCATTCTCTGAGCTTCAGGTGGTCTTCATAACTCTTATCTTTGGAGTAAAATAGTACATAATTGGCAGCTTACAAGGAGAATGTCATGCCTTCGATGGTTCATTTCTTGTATGGTGGGGTTATTAAACGCATTGGTATACAGTGGAAAGTTGTATGCTTGCCTTCTTGCGGCTAAGTAGAGGGATAGCTGACTGTGGACCATTCTTCTGACTTCAGATGGTCCTGGATCACTCTTACCTTTGGTGATGAAGAGTTCCATAATTTGGCAGCCTGTCCGGAGAAGGAAGTTCCTCCGGTGTTTTCTATTAGACCGGGTGCTAGCCTGGAATTAAATTCATTGGCTGGGAGTCTTCGTTGACTTTTTAATGAAGGAATTCAGGGCCTTTACTATTTATTGCCCTGTTAGTGACGCATTGTAGCTTGAAGGAGAATCTTCTTGCAGCAGGTGGCCCGTGCAGAGCCTTGAGGACAGGAGATATGTGAAAACATATCTTTACATGTAGTAGTAGTAGTAGAAGTAGTAGTTTTACTTTAGATTTCTGTATTCTTTGCAGCCTTCTTACTAATTAATAGGCCATTCGCGTAATACACTTTTGAGAGGATGAGTGATTTAGTTGGTTGAACCTTTTGAGGTGAGAGTTCATCTGAGAGTGTCAATAAAGCAGCCATTGCAAAAACAGACGAACACCCACAAAGTAGCTTCAGTGTGGATATTTGCAGACATTATGAACCGGTTTCATGTTGTTGATGGAATCCCTTAAGTGAGGAACCACCAGTCTTTGCTTCAAGGGCCATCACCCCAGACACTGTCATTATCTCCCATAATTATGGTCGTACTTTCAAGGTGGTATTTAGTCATCATCTCCATCAATATTTGCTTTCTTTCACAGCCACAGAACACAAATCACAATCAAAAAGTAAAAGCAGACATTTCAAAGTTTAAACACATTTGAAAAGGTAAGACCCTCCACCACCAGGGGCATTGATACCAGGAGCAGTTTTAACTCTGTTTGGGATGCATAATTACTCCAGGAGACCTGATTTTGGAGAATAGCGAGTAGGAATCTATGTTTCTCACCAATGTATGTGCACATGTTTTTTGCCTGGTGTTAGAAATGGGATTTCTGGTTGGCTGGGGCTTGCGCCAAAGCCAGGCAGAAACCACCACTCTAGTCAGGGCAAGGGAGTTACACGCTGAAGATAACCCCTGCTCACCCCCTTGGTAGCTTGGCACGAGCAGTCAGGCTTATCCCAGAGGCAATGTGTAAAGCGTTTGCGCAACACACACACACACACAGCAGCAACAAACTAGGCACACTACAAAAGGAACCCCACACAAGGTTATATCAAAAATAGCCTTTGTATTGTCGTAAACACATTAGAAACATAATCACACAATATACACTGTGCCAACTGGCACTGGCAATATTCACAGGGGATTATATACACCTGACAGGGCCAATCGGGCCACTGTCAGAACCATCACAAATGCACAAATAGTAAATAACGCACCCAGTAACTACTGGTAGAATAATGACCTCAGCATTATCACCTGCAACATAAACACATTATGTCTGCATCACATTAGGCATAAAACATTATGCGCCAACCTCATAACATAAACCACATTATGCGTAACCTCATAACATAAGACACCCTCCTAAGCATAAACACCTTACGCACTAGGACATCAGCAGCCCACACACATTAGGCACTAATCATGGGGCATAAATCACATTAGGCATAAATCATCATAAGCATAAACGCAGTATACCATCTCAGGCCTAAACATCACAGCATGACATTTGCATTAGGCATCACCTTAGAAACTGACCCCCCAGGCCAACTGGCCTTTTCAGAGGGCTCAAATGCCCTACGTCCAGCAAAGTCAGGGCTCCGCTGCCAATGCAGCAATTATGAAAAGTGCGCAATGCACTGGCCTAAACGTAGCAGCTGCCCGCTAATTGCGGTGCAGCTGTGCAGGCCAAAAATGTGGGCACTGGAAAAACGGCGCTGGACTCTGGGGCTCTCCCAATAAATGTAGCCCAATGGGGCACCGACAATGTCCCCCTGATCGGCACCGCTGTGCCCTTGTGAAGCCCCACTCCGGGACTTCGCAAAACAAATGCCCCCAAGATGCAGCTGCCCGTGAATGCGGTGCAGCTGTAAAGAAAACAGACTGGCACTCGTAGTGCCTCAGGGACCATAAATAATGAAGAAGCCCCACTCACCGGAGTTTCCCTCTGGTGCAACGGGCACCCGGAAGACTGGCCAGACTCAGCCCCCTTTGAGCCCCACTCACCGGGGCTCTCTGTGGCGGCTCTCGGTCTCCTCCTGGCAGGGCATGGCGGTATGGGACACGGAGCTCAGTCTCTGTGGCGACGTCCCCTCCGCCTCTTCCTCTGGCACGCCAGTCCTTGGCACGGCGCGGGCCTCCACTGGCACACGGGGGCCCCGCTTCGTCGGGCATCGGCTTCCTCCTCGGCCGCTCTGTCATTGGCCGGCCGCTTAGCCCCGCCCACAACCAGGCACAGCCGCCTGGCTTCCGGGTCGCTCCCGGAGCGGCGGCTCGTGAAAGAATTTCAAAGTGTGGGGTGGCCTCCCGCGAGGCACCCGATGCAGGGTGGGCACCTGCCCCAAAGGCACCGATGCGGGGTGGGCTCCCGCTCGGTTTTTAAGGCATCCAGCAAGTCAAAAGTGAAGCACACACAGCGGGGTGGGCACCTGCTCGATAAAGCTGCACGAACGCGGGGTGGGCTCCCGCTATTTACCGCAGCATAATTACCCAACAGCACACCGCAATGCGGGGTAGGCTCCTGCTCTCTTTTAGCAGCGGCAGTGCGGGGTGGGCTCCCGCTCTGCTGCAGAAGACTCAAAATGCTGGGGAATCCCACGTCGCAGCCCAGTGCTGCCGATCAAAAATAGAAGCGCTCTCCTCTTGGGCAATGCAAATACAGCGCTCACAAGGCGCTATGCCCCCTCCAAGTTCCTGGGGTCAGCTGGGCCAGGAATAGAAAGTCCTTGGGGATCAAGGGGACATAGCTGGGCCCAGGGAGGCCAGCACACAGGGCCCTCCAGCAGGGAGGCAAGCCCCCATGGCGGTTTCTCCAGGCCCCACCAACAGCAAGCCCCCCCAAAGGTCCAGGAACAACACCCAAGGACAGAACTGAACAATTTCATGGGGTCACAGCCCCTATATTTATACTTAGCATTCCTTTGTCTGCAGTGCAGGGAATGGGGGAACCAGATGCAACTGGTTCAGGGGGGATTTGGAGCACTTTGTTTTCCAAGCTCCTCTTCCCCTTTGTCAGGTGGGGGCTCAGTGATCAGACACACCACAGGGGGCGGAGGCAGCATTGTACAGGCTGGGCACAGTCCTATTCAGGGTCAGGGGATTACTCCTCCCACTACTCCCAGCACAGATGTCCCATTCAGCCTAGTGCTGACTCACCCTGCCCCTCCTGGAGCCACACACACCTCCCAGCCCCTGTCACTCACAAGCCAGACATGCAATTCACATCAGGCAGGCAGACACATAGCACACAGAAATGCCAACTTCTAAAAGTGGCATTTCTAAAATAGTTATAATAAATCTGCGCAACCATTACGCAGCATTTATTATCACTATTCCAAATATACCATACTTCACGCTGCGCCTCTCATATCAGGAATTACCACTGAAACACTTATCAGGGAATCCCCAATGCATTCCTATGGGAGGGCAGCCCCACAGTAGTGAGAAACCAAAATGGCTGTTTGTCACTACCAGGACATGTCACACACTTAAAGTAAATGTCCTATCTTTTACCCACAATGCACCCTGCCCATAGGGCTAGCTAGGGCCTACTGTAGGGGTGACTGACATGTAGTAAAAAGGGGGGTCACGGACATGGCACACACTTTAGGTGCCATGTCACAGCGGCAGTAACACTGCGCGCACAGGCCCTGCAATGGCAGAGGCCTGAGATAGGTTTGAAAGGCTACTTTGGTGGGTGGCGCAATCAGTGCTGCAAGCCCACCTGTAGCATTTAATCTACCAGCCCTGGGTATATGGGATACCACTTTACAAGGGACTGACAGGTAAATTAAATAGGCCAAACAGGTGTAGACCAATCTTACCATATTTATCACAGAGAGCGCACGCACTTTACACTGAACAGCAGTGCTAAAGTGCCCAGAGTCCTAAAACCACCAACACCATGTCAGAAAAAAGGCTAGGAGAAAGGCAAAAAGTTTAGGGATGACCCTGCAAAGAGGGCCAAGTCCAACACCTGGTGTTTCGCCTGGAGAGTTCGGCTGTGCGACATCTCACAATCCCAGCGCTGATAACTCATATTTCTGTATCACAAGGCACACACTGGGGGCAGTTGAAGTGTGCCGTGCAGGGCTTTGCAAGAGGGAAACGCCAAACCGCGATGTGGTAAAATGGCAGACGGATACCGAGACTGTTAATTCAGAATGTACAGTTCTCTAGCGGCATCTGTGCAGGGGCCTCCTGACTGCTTTTAGAAAGGTGCCTGGACCGCTTCATTGGGGAGATGCAGTCTCCTGCACCCCTTTCTTGAGGGTGTCGTCCGAGAGTTCCTTGAACCTTCCTTCCCTCTTCCCACTGGAACTCAGAGAACTTCATCAAATGTATTCCGTATGTATATGTCTCCATGGTGGGCAGTTTGGGCGCCGATAATAATAGTTCTTTCTTTGCATGGGGCTATAAATCATGAAAAAAGCGCACACACACTGACACTGTGCAGCCTCCAACTAAGCACCTAGAAAAGGTGGGCAGAAGGGGTCACAAGTGTGCTGCTCCGACAGGCACATTTTGATAGGACAGCCCCATACTGTGCACTGCTGTGTTTAGTGTTGGGTTTTCTAGTGAAGGGCAGTAGCATTATGGTAAATCATTTTGTGATGTAGGGTCACAGATGGAGCCTGACTACAAGTGGTCCAGTAATCCCAGTGCGACCAGTAACCGCTCTTACGGGGCTCTTCGACATTGCAAATGATGCTAAAACACCCGTGACGTCTCCTTCCCGTACATTTTAGCTACAAGATTCAGATGAAATTTCTGGATGAGTAACAGGCAGACGATTGAAGAGAATACCAATGGTAATCAGTGCAGTTACACTCTGTTAGAAATGGGATCTCTAGTTGGCAAGGGCTTGCACCTTTGTCCAAGTAGGGACCCTTCTTCCTAATCAGGGTAAGGGTGTTACCGTCGTGAAGTAACCCCTGCTCACCCTCGTGGTAGCTTGGCACGAGCAGCCAGGCTTAATTCAGAGCCAGTGTGTAAAGCATTTGCACATAACCAACAGTAATACAGTGTAAGCACTACAAACGGACACCACACCAGTTTAGAAAAATAACCAATATTTTTATATACTCAAGACAAGACCAATTACGACAAAAATCCACAATACTATACTTTAAAAACGAATGCTTGATAAGGTAACTTCTTCTTTGCAGGAATAGTTCAAAAACAAAGTTCGTACGAGTCGGTAGCTCCGTCCGAGCCTACCGCGATGCTGAAAACCACAGAGTCTAACAGTTCCAGCCGACCGCGACGATACGGGCCAGCAGAGTCGTGAACAGACTCGGTCACAGTACCTTTTCTCGTTGTGGCTGGTACGGAGTGTACGAGCCGGTCGGCGTTCGTCGCGGTTGCGGTGCAAGACGGAGCGATGCAAGGTGCGGTGTCCCTCGATGCGGTGCAGGCAGCGGCTCGATGAGCGTCGTGCAGACGGAGTCGGTGAGTCCAAGGCGTGCGATGCAGGGTGAGACGATGCTCGATGCGGTGCTGACAGGTTGCGATGCAGGCGACCAAGCCGGAGTGCGGGAGCTGGCGTCGGACAGCGGTGCGAGTCGGAGCAGTGCGTCGCAAACGTGCAAGCGGTGCCCCAAATGCGATGCAGTCACGACTGTTGAGCCAGTTGCAGCGACCGTGTCGGTCGGGTCCGGCTGGTTCAGTGAAGCGATGCGATGCGAACTGCGGTGCCCACAGGTCACGGTGCAAGCAGCGGCTCGGTGTTGGCGGCGTCGGACGTCGCCCACGGTGAGACCAGGGTTGCGATGCGAAGCGGGGCGATGCGGTCTGTGGTGCAAACAGGTCACCGGTCAGGGATGGATTCGGTTGACGGAGTCGGTTGCAGTTCCCTTCCTCTGTGGCAACTGAAACAGCGTTCCAGAAGCGGTACCCAGAGGCTTGTGAAGTCTTTGTAGTCCCTGAGACTTCTTAACAGGAGGCCAGCTCGGTTTCAGGCCCTTGGAGATACTCAGTACAAGTTTGTAGAAAGTTCAGTCCTTTCACTGCCCAAGGCAGAAGCAGCAGCTGCAGGCCAACCCAACAAAGCAACAACACAGCAAAGGGGCAGTACTCCACCTGGCAGCTCTTCCAGCTCTTCGTCTTGGCAGGTTCCTTGATTCCAGCTAGATCTAAATTCATGGGGTCAGGGCCCCAATATTTATATCCCAAATTCCTTTGTTCTCTGAAGGCAGAGAGGCCTTTGCCTAGTCCAAACCAGTTCTGGAGCACTTTGTTGACAAGTCTCTGTCCCTTCTTTCAGTGAGTAGGCCAGGGACATCAGACGCACCACAGGAGGTGGAGCCAGCATTGTGGAGGGAAGGCACTGTCCTATTCAGGGCCCAGGTGCAACTCCTCCCACCCATCTACATGTAGATCTTGCTATTCAGCCCTGTGCTGACTCACCCTGTCTCCTGGCATCCCCCAGCCCCCGTCACTCACACTCCAGACAAGGAATACACAACCTCGCAGAGGCAGGCTTGGATGGTTAGACAAGAAAATACCCACTTTCTAAAAGTGGTATTTTCAAACACAGAATGTTAAAACCAACTTCACTAAAAGATGCATTTTATCATTCTGAGTCCAGGCATACTAAACTCGAATTTCTACCATGTTCCCGGGGTCAGTTAGGATTATAAGCTGTAATAATCAAAACTGCCCGTTCTGGCCTATGGGGAACAGGTAGCCTTGCAATAGTGAAAACGAACTAGGCTGTAATTCACTATCAGGACATGCCACACACACCAGGGCATGTCCTACCTTTCGCATACAACGCACCTTGCCCACAGGGGTACCTTGGGCCTACCTTAGGGGTGACTAACATGTAGAAAAGGGAAGGTTTAGGGACTTGCAAGTGTGCGCACTTGCCAAGTCGACATGGCAGCCCCAGGCTGTGCACAGGCTCTGCAATGGCAGGCCCGAGTTACACTTTACGGGCTGTTTGCGTGGGTGGCACAATCCAGTGCTGCAGCCCACCAACAGCATTTGGTCTATAGGCTCTGGCACTCGTAGTGCACTTTACAAGGGACTGACACATAAACCAAATAGGCCAATCATGGAAACGCCAATCCATAACACATTTTATACAGGAGCACTTGCACTTTCCCACTGGACAGCAGTGAGGAAAGTGCGCAGAATCATTACACCAGCAAAAACAGAGTCAACACCGGGAGGCCAGAAAGCAAAAAGTCAGGGGAAACACGCCAAAAGATGCCACACTCATATCCTTCTTTTTTAAAATATTTTTTTATTGGTATTTAAACACGAAACACAGTGCACATTCCAACATATTGCGCGGCCATACGTCTTGCTATCGTTATGCAATGAGCAAACAAAAAAATGACAATAATCAAAAACAGAGGGGGTGGAATATGGTAACCATTCAGTTTGAACCTCTGTTCAAGCAAATGTAAATGACTAACAGTGCATTTTCTGTGGCTGAGATTGCAACACTTAAGATGCAGTTACAAGAAGAGCATCAAATCCTGCTAGTGCGTGCATACATAGAATTGCATGTCTGTTATCAACGTGAGTAACTACAAAGAGAATAATAAACCAGAACAATTTCCCAATGGCTAGTTAGGGGGAGAGGCAGGACTTCTACGTTGATATATAGAATGTAATTTATATTCCTGGGGCAATGACTATCGATCGTGAACGGATGCTGGGGTATAACGGTTGGTTTATGACCTACCAATTTCCATGTTTGTTCCCCATTTCTGAGAGTACAACTTGTGATGATTCTGTTATTATTCATTCCGGAATTGCTTATGCCACTGGTATCAGTAACAAAACTCCTGCATCGACACACAGAGGTACTTGTGAACAGACTCTCTCTGGTGCCACAGAGCCTCTCTCTCGGACGCCATTTCTGCCTGCATTACAAACCTATGTCATGACCATCCAATCAGAATGATTGCTTAGTAATAAAATGGGGAACCCAGGGGAGAGAGAAGCCTGTGGCTCCTACCCCCAAGATCTTTGGGCAAGTGGTGCGCCCCAGGGACCCATTGGTCCCTTGATTGGCTAGTTTGGACACAGGGTGGGGCTAGGGTGACCGTTGGGGAAACTGAAGTCAGCGTGACCTCACTCGCGCTTGGTGGCTGTAGTCAAGTAGGAGTGCAATTTCTTGACAGTGTAGATTTTTTTTAGAATAAAAAATATGTTACCCAAGGCCATAACAGAAGCCTTGCGGATGCTTTGTGAGGCGGGAGAGAAGACCTTATAAATCTGGAGGTGCTATCTCAGGCTTGGGTGGGGGTGGCTCAGCCTAAAATGGCTGTGGCTAGAGGTATGGCGTCTGCAATCCAGTCCAGTTCTCCCCCTCAGGCCGTGTAAAGAGTAAGTGCTTGCTCAGCCCTGCCAAGTGCCATGCTTCACGTGTTAGAATAATGCATTTCCAGTCATTTTCCCGCATTACCGCAATGCCTGAAATTGTCACGCAAAAGAACCGCGTCCTGTAGTGCGATAAAGCCGCGTAGTTCCAGTTTCTCACTTTGCTGCGATGGACGCATAAAAGCTGAGCTTGTTTTTCAAAGGCCACAAGATGGCTCTAGTGTACAACGGGAGGTATAGGAATCTCAATATATTATGACGTGGAAATATCCTGCTGCCACAGAAACTAATATGCAAGCCAAACGAACTTCAGAGATTTGAATACCGGAACACAAAACCACACACCCGCCTACTTAATGTAAATAAAAAAGCACCCCCTGCTCAAACCATAGTATCATACAGATGTGGATCTGCAGTACACCAAATGAAGCTTCTAAATTCAAGCCAAAACTGGGTCAGTCTCAAGTGCAGTAAATGAGGGGCTTAATTGGAGAACTGTTCAGGGAGAAGATCCCTGCTGTGGCTCCTCTCCCATCCAGTAGTTGGCCACGGGTCCCATGTGGCAGAGAGCCTTGACAGACTCTGTCAATTGATTATGATCTGATCATGCCATTAATTTGATTGGTTGCCAGCTAGGGAGGCGCAGGCTGGCTAAGGCAGGGAATCTCTGTTTAATTTATAGTTTTTCTGCCGCCCAGCAACTGGTGTCCGACCTAAGCAGCGGGCTGTGCCATGCTACTACTAAGTATGGGTGACATTATACTGTTCACGAGAAAGTGTCAGTCATAGTCTTTGAATGTCACTCATAATTATACTGAAATTATGAAAATGTCACACATAAGCAATCTGAATCCTTGGCAGCTTTGCTTGCTGCTTGGGTCAGGGGGTGCCGGTATTGAGAAGACAGAGGCAGGAGAAAAGCAGAACTTACCAGCAAGCAGGGTCCCTACTTTGATGAAAGCAAGAGTGTGTGGAAGAGACAAGAAAGCCCCTGCTTCACTCTTAGTTATTCCGCCATCATGTGGGGTCCATAGTGTAAGGACATCGAAGCTGCTGGGTATACCGCAGGTGGTGAGGAGGAGAGTGCTCTCAGCGCCCATTACTGTAAATGCGGTGTGAGAAGTTGGCCTGGCATATGCTGTCCACTAGTTATAGTGGGCACCTTGCACCAGTCCAAACGACCCTTATTGATGATAGGTTTAAAGACAACCTTTATTGAAAGCTATCCTAGTGGTAGCTATAGAGAGCAGCCTTCAGGCTAAGTCTTGAAGGAGTGTAAAGCAGCTTGGTTTACCAGATTATAACTTCTTGAATAACTAAATGAAAGGAGAACCACACAAGATATATATAAAATATATGTATTTATTTCTAAACACTAACTACTAATCCCTTTATGAGATTAGATTTCAAGATACACAGTATCACAGTATTAAAACGACAGTAAATAGCACAATACACAGTGGGCTCCAGGGGGGACCAAACCATATACTAAGAAAGTGGTATAAGAACCACGACTTGACTAGACACAGTGCCTAGAGCACGTAGAATCGCTGGGACCCCAAGGAACCACCCAAGGTAGTGACACAGGAGACCCACGGGGGACGTGTGCAGTGTGAGAACACAGCCGCGAGCGCCGTAGGATTCAATGCGGAAAGTCGCGGTTGGAATTTTAAAGATAATGGACACTTAGGAGAGGACTTTGAGCAAACCCCTTTAGACTTAAGGGGTTCTAGGGCCAACACCCACGTGAGCACCGGAGTACTCTAGTTACCTCACCCAGGGAAGCCGGGTGCATAGGTGTCAAAAGGTGTCGGGAATCATCGTCGTTTTCAATGGCGATCTGCTGCAAAGTGCTGCTGCCGTGAAGTAGAAAAGTGTCCGGGTGGATCCAAGCCTGGATCGAAGATGTGAAGAACCTGAAAGCAGAAGGGACAGAGTCTGGATCACTAGCCAGTGACCAGGAGTGGAGCAATCGAATGCCCACCGATGTCGGGTGCTTCAGGTGCGAAGAGGTGAAGCTTGACTCTGCAGCCACGGAATCCTGGAGACATCGACGGCAACCAGGAGCCGGATTCGAGCTGTCCCACAAAGGATGTTGAGTGCTGGGGTGTCGGTGATCAGATTGACCACAACAAGCCTTGGCAACAGCAACCCACGCAGGAAGAGAAAAGATGCTTCTGTGCGGACCAGCAAGGTCCTGGGGACTCCCCAAGCGATGGAGAGTCAGGGCACGACTGGAGCGACCAGGGAAGCCCAATAAAAGTTAGAGTTGCCTTCTTGGGGACCCACAGCTCAACGGACCAGGGATCACGAAGGGACCTCAAGAGGAATCACAAAATGGCGGCCCACGGAACACCCGTTGAGTGTAGGCCTGCAATCTTCAGTGCAATTACTGCTCGGGTTCAGGGCTACAAGTAACCCAAAGCTCAGCCTCAGGGGTTGCCGGAAAGCTGATGCTTCTGCAAATGGTTGCGGTGTCCAGGGGTTCGGGTTGCACGGTCTCCCCGAGGGATACAGGCCTCAGACTTGCTGTGGGCACAGATCAACCTCAGAGACCTTGGAAAACCCACCTCCTGTGTAGCAATATTCTTTGGAGTCCGTCAGAGCTCGGAGATGCCAACCGGTCAGTTGCGTTAAAGGTGCCTGCCTTGCAGGGGAGTAACTCCTTTACTCCAAGGGAGATTCTTCAGTCATCCAGCGTAGTGTAGATCGTCGAAGTACTTGGTTTCTGGTATCAGAGTTTAGTCCAGGTGTAATCTAAAGTCCTGTAGTCAGGGTTTCCTACTTTATAATCAGTAACCACTAGGTGACAGTGGAGAGATCCACTGCTACCGAAAGGGGTAAGAAAGGTTGACGTATGGATACCTCCTCCCTAGTATATACTTTTCCACACTATTGTATCCAAACCCAGGATGGCTCTAACAGCCTCTAATACTCCTATTGGTGATGCATACCGCTGTCGCAGGAAGGAAAAAGATTTCCTTTTGTTATTCAACCCTCACACACCCTATTGGTGTCATGCTTCATCATCGGGTTCACCCAGACTCCTAAAGGTCTGGGTGGGCTCGACCATCTTCCAGGGAGCTCTTTGGAGATACAGGCCAGGTGGGTTTTAAAGATTAAAAATCCTATTGTTTCCCAGGTATCCCTTTAATCGCGGGGATGCAATGGATATTAAAAAGTTGAAAAACGGGTCTTTTCAGAGTTTATGGTCCTAAGACCGTAAAGGTTAGCCAACATGTTTCAGCCCACTCACAAGTGCCAAAAAATTGGTCTGGGGCTTTCGTCAGGGCTCAAAAACGAGAGATCCCTCCCTGGTTATTCGAAGGACATATAATATTGACCTATGATTTCAATTTAGGAAGGTACAGATAGCTGTTCCCTTCACAAACACCAATAATTATCAATGTTAATCATAAAAATCTTTCTTTAAAAGACAAGCATCACAGTGAGGAGAATACTTATCCTCCTTCTTTTCGTGATAAGCAAAGAATTCCACCTATTTGGAGAAAAAGAAGAAAATGGAGAAAAAAAGAGACAAGAAAAAACTAAATGTCGAATTTCAACAGTAGTCTAAGGGTGCCACTTCAATCCATGCTTGAGTGCACTCTTCAAATTCATGCATGGTTAATGATCAAACTATAACACCCATTTGAGCCATAGTGAATAAAATTCATTCAAAACACCCAACTCGGGTGATGGGCACCATGTCGCGTTGTAACAAAATTAATTCTTGTAAATGAGAGAAATACTTATTAAAATACCATCTACATTGTCATAGTAACCACTGTATTTTTTGTGACGAATATGTCCCCCAATCGTGAATATATCAGTTTAACATAGCCACTTGGAGTCCCAAGATACACATTCTATTGTTACTATATGTTGTATTCACACACTCGTTTTCATACACCATTAATTCATATGCAATAGATGTCAAACATATTATTACCACACATCTATATCCGATTTTTCCTTACCCAATTTGAGGGGAATATGCGTGTCTCAGGGAAGAGAGCGAGTAGGTATATGGTCACATGCTGCTCATAAAGGGCAAAAAATAAAAACGCTGTTCTCGTTAGAATCCGGAAGGGACACTTACCCCCATTCGAATGCTCACAAGATCGGTATTTCACCACTTACTAATTTACATGTTCTGCCCAGCAGTCAACCTAGTTGCTGTCTCTGCTCCCCGGCTCTCGCATACGAATGTTCTCATGCGCGCCCTAAATACTATCAGTCGTGAAGGAATGCCGGTAGTTGGACGGAAGCCGAACGATCGGCGTTGGTGTAATGACATCATTTCCGGCGTGTTCCAAGTTATGTAAACAAACGGAACGACGGGAGTTGAAGTTCTAAAACCCAGTAGATGTAGTATGTATAAACCAGACTTTAAAATACAATCTCTGGCTAATCAATATGCTATATGAAGTGTACTGTGCAGAAAACATAAGACTACTTGATACACCCAGGTCGGGTGTTCTCTAAAAGAAGGGGGTTTATTAGGTTATATCGTGTATCGACTTAACCAGGTCTAAACTACCCTCATGTTACCTGCTCAATATGCGGTAAGATCAAAGAATCTAAAGCAATGCCTTGTTGGAACAAATGTTTTTATATATCGTGTTCGTAGTTTCAAAAAAACTTTACAACCAAAAGACCGGGGGCAGGGCTTCCAAATCCCACACTTGTCATTTTATATTCTGTGCCTTATACATAGTCCAATCAAATAATATTCGTAGTAATACGTGTGGCACAAAAGGTAAAATAAAAATATAAAATGAACAAGATAAACACCCGGCTTGTTATGCCCAAATAGGACAGAACCCAGAGAAAAATGTTCTGGAGAATTACACATATTACATAAAGGTGTTATCTCGATTAAGACGGGTAATTACCATTTCTTAGTGATGGACAAGACTAGTATGTCTGGATTATAGTGTCAAGGAGTTAGAACAATAACATCCCCCATATCTATTCTCAGATACATGAGGATCTCTATTATTCGGTCATATCATTTATGTCAAGCATTATCTCATACATAATAATACATATCATTTGAACCTTCATAACGATGGCATGTTGTGAACCAATCAGACATTCAGTTGGTATTTCAAAGTATAATACTTATCTGAGGGTATTCCAAGGTATGGAATCATTCAAACCCTGTTTGTATGTTTGCAATCTATATACCCATCGTTGTTCACGCTCAAGGAGTCTTCTGGTAATGTTAGGGCCTTCATTCACCTTCTCAATCACTGTCCACTCCAAGTCTTTGTCACTATGCTTGTGTTCAACATAATGTGCTGTTAATTTAGTGGCAACTATTCCACGTCTGATTGTACTCCTATGTTCTCCAATTCTGAGTTTTATCTTGCGAGATGTCATTCCGACGTATTTTAGTTTACAAGGGCATGTAATCAAGTAAACCACATTTGCTGTATTACAGTTCGTGTGGTTTCTCTGTTCCCATCTCTCTCTGATGCCCAGGTCAATGTCTTTAATATGTTTTGTAAATGGACACACCGCACAATTTCCAAAAGGGAAATGGCCTTTTACTGGTGAGCTGTTCCATAATGTCAGTTGTGTGTCCCTTACTGGTTCCCAGTTGTCTGTGTGGATTAATCTATTCCTGATACTTTTATTTTTTCTAAATGAGAACATTGGTTTTTCAAAATTCAAACTGTTTGATGTCAAAATCCGCCAATTGTTCTGTATGAGTCTCTTTATAGAATTGGAAGATGAGTTATAGGTGGTGACACAAATAATAGCTGTGTTTTCTTCTTTGATATTTGTTTGTAATAATGCTTCCCGGGGTGTATTTCGTGATCTTTTTTTTCGCTTGTTCGATTACTTTCTTGGGATAGCCTTTTTCTGACAATTTAGTTGTTAAAATCTTTACCTTTTTATTGTAATCCTGTAAGTTGGAACAGTTCCTTCGTATCCTTAGGTATTGACCTATCGGAAGGTTTTCTCTTAGAGAACGAGGGTGCGAACTGTTGAAATATAAAAGGCTATTACGATCTGTTGGTTTTTTTATAGAGTGAGCTCTCCAGTTTGCCATTATTGGCCATGATTTTAATGTCTAAGAATGATATCTTCATGTTGTTATTAGTACTAGTAAACTTCAGAAATGGATTGATGTTGTTAATCCATGCCATGAAGTCTTTGATACTGTTGTCATCTCCATGCCAGATCACAAAAATGTCATCTATATACCGTAGCCATTTGCGCACTTTATCAGCAAATGGATTATTATTCCATATGTGTTCCTCTTCTATATACCCCATATAGAGACAGGCAATACTAGGGGCAAATGTACTGCCCATCGAAGTACCGTGAACTTGTAAATATAACTCATCTTCAAACCTAAAGAAACTTTCTGTAAGTGCAATCCTGATCAACTCCATGATAAATTTCACTGGTGCATTCCATGGCCAATCAGTCTGACCCAGTATTGTTTGAATTATCTGGATACTTTCTTCTTGAGGAATACTCGTATATACTGCTTCTACATCTAAGCACAGCATAGTTTCCATTGATGGGTCGTACTGTATGTCTGTCAGGACGTTAAGAAGATGTTTCGTGTCTCTGACATAAGATCTTATTTCTGGCACCAAAGGTCGAAGAACAAAATCGGCATATTGTGAAAGTGGTTCTAATAGTGAACCTATTCCGGATACGATTGGTCTACCCGGTGGGGGAATCTTCCCCTTATGAATTTTCGGGATTGTGTAAAAAATTGATACTCTTGGTTCTTTTTTGTTCAGAAAGTCTTATTCATTTTTTGAGATCCATTCTCTCTCAAATGCATTCTTTATCTGGGAGATTGTCCTTTGTAGTCGTTGGGTGGGATCTCGCTGAATTTTCCTGTAGTGTCGACCATCGGAAAGGAGGGAGGTGCATGCAGATCTATAGGCATTCACACTCTGTAGAACTATAGCTCCCCCCTTATCAGCAGGTTTTTATAATTAGGTCCTTACGTTGGCCCAAGGATTCTAATGCTTTTCGTTCATTTGTACTCAGATTATTGAATGTATTGAAGTTAGGTTCCAATAGTTCAATTTCTTTCCTGACTGCTTGTTCAAAGGCCAAAACTTCTGGTGGCATCAAAGAGCATGGGGGTTGGAAGTTAGACTTCTCCCGTAATGTCGTATATCCGGTGTCTTTGTCTTGTGGCGGTTGTTTGTCAAAAAGGCTTTTACTCGGATTTTTCTAAAAAACTCTCCAAGTTCACAGTGTGTTCTGAACTTGCCTATATGCGTGGTTGGAACGAAGCCCAGTCCTCTATTCAATACATTCAGTTCTGGTTTGGTCAGTATCTCCTCAGTGAGATTAACTACCAGGTCTACTTGGAGCTCGGTCCTGCCACTTGATCTTTCGTCTGGCTTCTTGTGTTCATTCGTTTGTCTTCCTCCCATTGGACATTTCGATTTCCACGTCTTCCTCTTCTGCCTC
This sequence comes from Calotriton arnoldi, assembly GCA_963921515.1. Lineage (NCBI taxonomy): Eukaryota > Metazoa > Chordata > Amphibia > Caudata > Salamandridae > Calotriton > Calotriton arnoldi. The sequence goes on from CAWUFW010005155.1 coordinate 788,123, forward strand.
TCCTCCCGCCCCGTCCTAAAAAATATTGTTGACTTTGATTGGGCTGATAGAAGGGCATCCCGAAAAATTGTGGTGGTCCTTGAAATGCTGGTGGATGTACGCTCCTTGCCAGGGAAAAGGTTGTGGAGGGTATCCTTGGTTGTATCCCCCTCGTCTTTGTTGTCTGCCATGCCAGCTTTTGCTGGAATTATCTCTAGACCACTCATCCTGATCTGAATATGATGCGTCTGATTCACTTGTATTAGAGGACACAGTATCACCATCTGATTGCTTTTTATAGTCATCCCGTATATACGGGTACACCTTCTCGTGGGAATTTTTTTAAAAATCCTTTTGTAATTTGTCTATTTTACTTTGCATCAGAAACTCTTTGTGTTCAGTAAACTCCTTGTTCACCTCTTCTAGTTTCTTTTTATATACCGTGATTTTAATTTGGGTATTCAAAGCATCTTCACTTGTCTTTATATTTATAAGGAGTGCTTCCGATAGACTTTTAGCTGTGTTTATAATGAGGATCAACCAATCGCGTGTGCAACGCCACGCGATTAGTGACCACTCCTTCCTAAAAATAGGATCATCTAGAAAAATTCTAGGTTCATTCTTAACCAATAGGCCATTCGGGGCTGCGTTACCTCTTAAATACTCAGTCATAATGGCCCCGTGTATTAGGGTCCTCATATGATTCCGTTTCAGTTCTTTGAGTTCATCCCAACTCTGGTATTGACCTAGGCATTGATTGATATTAGTGTCAGGTAATAGTGACGGGCCTGCCAGAATTGCAGTTGCCATTTCGTCAGAATACCCTATTCCTAGTTGTTCTGCCATATCTAAATATGGTGTTCCTTTGAGATATAATTGTTCAGTGGTTTTTATACTACAACAGAGATGGCTATCAACAAGTAAATCCTCTTATTCTTATTGTCACACGTGCACTTATATTTTAATCAAAATATGGATATTATCCAAAGCCCCACAGCTGTCCGCTGCTCAAAATCAGTAACCACTAGGTGACAGTGGAGAGATCCACTGCTACCGAAAGGGGTAAGAAAGGTTGACGTATGGATACCTCCTCCCTAGTATATACTTTTCCACACTATTGTATCCAAACCCAGGATGGCTCTAACAGCCTCTAATACTCCTATTGGTGATGCATACCGCTGTCGCAGGAAGGAAAAAGATTTCCTTTTGTTATTCAACCCTCACACACCCTATTGGTGTCATGCTTCATCATCGGGTTCACCCAGACTCCTAAAGGTCTGGGTGGGCTCGACCATCTTCCAGGGAGCTCTTTGGAGATACAGGCCAGGGGGGTTTTAAAGATTAAAAATCCTATTGCTTCCCCAGGTATCCCTTTAATCGCGGGGATGCAATGGATATTAAAAAGTTGAAAAACGGGTCTTTTCAGAGTTTATGGTCCTAAGACCCTTCACAAACACCAATAATTATCAATGTTAATCATAAAAATCTTTCTTTAAAAGACCAGCATCACAGTGAGGAGAATACTTATCCTCCTTCTTTTCGTGATAAGCAAAAAATTCCACCTATTTGGAGAAAAAGAAGAAAATGGAGAAAAAAAGAGACAAGAAAAAACTAAATGTCGAATTTCAACAGTAGTCTAAGGGTGCCACTTCAATCCATGCTTGAGTGCACTCTTCAAATTCATGCATGGTTAATGATCAAACTATAACAACCATTTGAGCCATAGTGAATAAAATTCATTCAAAACACCCAACTCGGGTGATGTGCACCATGTCGCGTTGTAACAAAATTAATTCTTGTAAATGAGAGAAATACTTATTAAAATACCATCCACATTGTCATAGTAACCACTGTATTTTTTGTGACGAATATGTCCCCCAATTGTGAATATATCAGTTTAACATAGCCACTTGGAGTCCCAAGATACACATTCTATTGTTACTATATGTCGTATTCACACACTCGTTTTCATACACCATTAATTCATATGCAATAGATGTCAAACATATTATTACCACACATCTATATCCGATTTTTCCTTACCCAATTTGAGGGGAATATGCGTGTCTCAGGGAAGAGAGCGAGTAGGTATATGGTCACATGCAGCTCATAAAGGGCAAAAACGCTGTTCTCGTTAGAATCCGGAAGGGACACTTACCCCCATTCGAATGTTCACAAGATCGGTATTTCACCACTTACTAATTTACATGTTCTGCCCAGCAGTCAACCTAGTTGCTGTCTCTGCTCCCCGGCTCTCGCATACGAATGTTCTCATGCGCGCCCTAAATACTATCAGTCGTGAAGGAATGCCGGTAGTTGGACGGAAGTGGATATAATACTGTGGAAAAGTTTCCTACTTTATACCCAAGGAAGGGGTGGGACAAACTCTGGGGACCCACCTATGGGAGGGTCAGGAAAGAGGGGTGGCTACACCCATTTCCTTTGTCCAGTTTCGCGCCAGAGCAGGGGCTGTGTGCCCCTGCAACCGGTTTGAGCTGGACTATGCACAGGGACACCAAATGTGCCCCCAGTGCAGACTTCAAAGCACTCTGAGAGTGCACCCACCCAGCCCCAATACACTAAAGCCTGTCTGGGAGGTGGTCACACCTCCCTGTGACAGGAAACCTATTGTCCAGGCCTCCCCTGCCGGAGTTTCGTCCAGCAGCAGGAGGGCTGACTCGTGTCTGTGGCTGCAGCATCCATTTTGTGATGCCAGGGTTCTGTTAAGCTGGTACCGGGTGTACCGGTGGTGCCATGTTGCTACCTCTAGAAGGGAGGAATCATACCTCCCACCCCAGTACTGGGGTGGAGGTATGATTCCAAGGTGTTTGACACCAAACACGACAGTTTTTCATGCAGCCATTCTCAAGTTAGCATTTACCGCGGGGTTATAATGCACTTAAGAGTATATGGTCTGGCTGCATCACAAACAACCCCGGAATGAAGATTCCGAAAGCTGCAGAGGGGCTCTGCTCATGCATGAGCACCCTCTCACATGAAACCCAGCACCCTGCCTTCAGGATTGTTAAGGCCTGCCATAGGGGTGACTGATAGGTTTACATGTGCAGTGATATGGAGAGATATAGGGAACCTATATCTCAGTAAGGGGTGCATATACCACCTTACACAGGCTGCTGTAGCAGACCTGTTGTGTCATTTTAAAAGGCTTCCCAGGGGTGGCACAATACATGCTGCAGCCCCTGGTAGGCCTATGGGGCACCTATGCCCTGGGTACATAGTATACCATATACTAGGGACTCACAAGGGTACCCCAGAATCCAATCTAGAGTGTACCTAAAGTACATACAATCAATTTAGAGTAGAAAGCAGATAGACTGGGGTCCTGATTAGCAGGGCCTCAGTCTGGCTAAGTCGAAAAACAGTGAAACATCAGCAAAAAGTGGGGGTAACTATAAGAAGCAGATCCTACTCTCCTACACAACCCCCCCCAACGTCAGGACATTAAACTAGCCTTGACCAGTTGAGTCTTCATGTTCTAAGTGGAAATATCTGGAGAGTCCATCTACATTGGCATGGTTACTCCCAGGTCTATGTTCCACTGTATAGTCCATCCCCTGTAGGGAAATGGACCACCTCAAAAGTTTGGGGTTTTCACCCTTCATCTGTTTTAGCAATAAGAGGGGCTTGTGGTCTGTCTGAACAATGAAGTGAGTGCCAAACAAGTATGGCCTCAGCTTCTTCAAGGCCCAAACTACAGCAAAGGCCTCCCTCTCAATGGCTGACCAACGTTTCTCTCTGGGGGTCAACCTTCTGCTAATAAAAGCTACTGGCTGATCCTGACCTTCATCATTCAATTGTGATAACACAGCCCCTACCCCCAACTCAGATGTATCTGTTTGGACAATTAATTGCTTGGAGTAATCAGGACTTTGCAGAATGGGAGCAGTGCACATGGCCTGCTTCAGGTCATCAAATGCCTTTTGACAGCTAACTGTCCACTGAACTTACTTTGGCATTCTTTTAGAAGTTAAGTCAATCAAAGGGGTCACTATGGATCCATAACCTTTGACAAATCTTCTATAGTACCCAGTCAGGCCCAAGAAAGCTCTGACCTGAGTCTGGGTAGTGGGAGCAACCCAGTCCATGATGGTCTGGATTTTGCTCTGCAATGGTTGAACCTGGCCTTCACCCACAAGGTGGCCCAGGTACACAACCTGACTCTGCCCTATCTGGCACTTGGTGGCCTTGATAGTTAGGGCCTGCTTTCTGCAGGGCCTCCAAAACATTTCTCAGGTGGACCAGGTGATCCTCCCAGGTGGAGCTAAAGACAGCAATATCATCTAGATATGCTGCACTATAGGCTTCCAGGCCTGTAAGGACTGTGTTCACCAACCTTTGAAAAGTGGCAGGTGCATTTTTCAAACCAAAGGGCATCACCACAAATTGGTAGTGCCCACTAGGGGTAGAAAATGCTGTTTTGGCTTTTGCATCCTCAGCTAGTCTGATTTGCCAGTAGCCAGCTGTCAGGTCAAATGTGCTGAGAAACTTGGCTGAGGCCAAAGTGTCTATGAGCTCATCTGCCCTAGGGATGGGATGGACATCAGTGACTGCATTGAGACCTCTGTAGTCTACACAAAACCTCATCTCTCTCTTACCACCCTGGGTGTGAGGTTTAGGCACTAAGACTACTGGACTAGCCCAAGGGCTATCTGAGGGTTCAATCACACCCACATCCAACATCTTCTGGACTTCAGTCCTGATGCAGTCCCTGACATGGTCAGGTTGCCTGTAAATCTTATTTTTAACAGGCAGACTGTCCCCAGTGTCCACTTCATGAGTGCACCAGGTAGTCTGACTTGGTGTCAGAGAGAACATATATCTGAACTGATTGAGAACTCTTCTGCAATCAGTTTGCTGCTGGTCATTGAGGATGCCTGCCAAGGCTACACCATCTACTGATCCATCATCAGGGTTCTGAGAGAGCAGGTCAGGGAGTGGATCACTCTCTTCCTCCTGTCCCTCATCAGTAGCCATGAGCAAGCCCATGTCTGCCCTGTCAACATATGGTTTCAGTCTGTTGACATGGAGCACCCAGTGGGGGCTCCTGGGAGTTCCAAGGTCCACCAGATAGGTAACCTCTCCCTTCTGTTCAACAATGGTATGGGGGCCACTCCACTTATCTTGGAGGGCTGCTGGGGCCACAGGCTCCAACACCCATACTTTCTGTCCTGGCGGATAAACAGTCAACACAGCCTTTTGGTCATGCAAGGCCTTTTGTAATTCCTGGCTAGCCTCAAGGTTTTTCGTTGCCTTCTTCATGTACTCAGCCATCCGGGAGCGGAGACCAAGTACATAGTCCACAATATCCTGTTTAGGGGGTTTGAGAGGTAACTCCCATCCCTCCTTCACTAGACACAATGGACCCCTAACTGGATGTCCAAACAGAATCTCAAATGGGCTGTAACCAACCCCCTTCTGTGGAACCTCTCTGTAGGCAAAGAGAAGGCAGGGCAAAAGTATGTCCCATCTGCGCCTAAGCTTTTCTGGGAGACCTTTAATCATGCCCTTCAAGGTTTTGTTGAACCTTTCAACTAAACCATTGCATTGTGGGTGATAAGGGGTGGTACATTTATAATTTACTCCACACTCCTTCCACATAGCAGTCAAGTAACTAGACATGAAGTTGGCACCTCTGTCTGATGCTACCTCCTTAGGAAAACGCACCCTGGAAAAGATTCCCAGGAGGGCCCTTGCCACCACAGGAGCTGTGGTGGTCCTGAGGGGAATTGCTTCTGGGTACCTAGTGGCATGGTCCACCACCACCAGCAGGATAAATCTGTGCCCAGATGCTGTTTGGGGGTCTAGGGGACCAACAATGTCAATCCCTACCCTCTCAAAGGGAACCCCCACCACAGGTAGTGGTATCAGGGGGGCCTTTGTGGTGCTACCTGCCTTACCACTGGCTTGACAGGTAACACAGGAGCGACAAAACTCCTTGGTGTCTTCAGACATATGAGGCCAATGACAGTGAGGGACAATTCTGTCCCAAGTCTTGTTTTGGCCTAGGTGACCTGCCAATGGGATATCATGTGCTAGGGTCAATAGGAAGCTCCTTAACTTCAGAGGTATAACCAACCTCCTGGTGGCTCCAGGCTTGGGGTCTCTGCACTCTGAGTAAAGGAGCCCATCATCCCAATAGATCCTATGGGTACCACTAGCACTCCCAGGAGCCTCAGCAGCAGCTTGCTGTCTGAGGGGTTCAAGAGAGGGGCAGCTCAGTTGCTCCTGGCTCAGATCTGCCCTGGAAGGGCCGCCTGTCCCCAAGAACTCAACCTGATCAGGCTCAAGCTCCTCTGGGACAGTTCCTTCTTCAGGACTGAGATCATCTCCCTCACGAGACTGATCTGCATTCTGAGGCAGGGGGGAAGACACTGCCTTAACCCTACTGCTCCTCCTCTTGGGAGGCACCTGGTCCATTATTCCAGAATCCAGGGCCTGTTCAGTTTTAGACATTTTTTCCTGTGACCTGGTCATAGCAAACACATCTGCAGGGATGCCCAACATTTCTGCATGGGTCCTGAGTTCAACTTCAGCCCAAGCTGAACTTTTCAAATCATTTCCAAGCAAGCATTCAACAGGGAGGTCTGCACTTACCACAACCTTCTTAGGGCCAGTTACCCCTCCCCAGGAGAAATTAACAACTGCCAGGGAATGGTCTGTCCTGACATTGCTAGCATTGGTCACTTGGTACATTTCACCAAGTTTGATCTGCTCAGGGGCTACAAGATCTTTTGTCACCATTGTGACACTTGCTCGGATGTATGATTAAACCACTACCACTTATACAACGAGTGGCTAAACCACGAAGGCTAAACAACGACCAAAGCCAAACCACTAAGTATTGAACAACGACTTACTAAACCACGAAAATTAATGAATTGCCATATAACCCGAATGTACCACTAAGTTCAAAACAACACAAGATTGTAACATCAAAAAACCAATGTAATTTATTTAAACAACACTTCTAATGAAAACTATTTATAGTAAAGATTCTTGAAATTAGCAATCAAATAATCTTTTTTTTAAAATACGGACGAACTTACAAAGATACAGTAATGGACGGAAATCAACTATAATATATTAGTCCATCATCTTTTTTCACAATAATGTCAGACTAGAATGCTAACTAAAATTGCGGCATAACAAACAGAAAAATAACTCAAAATGCACTATTTTTATCGTTTAAAAAAAAAAAAAAAAAGTTCTTACATAAAATAATTTAAAAAAAAAACGTTTTCCAGAACATATTTTCATTTAAAAAAAGAATTGCCTCAAATTAAACATATAAAAAAAACGTCCAGCCATCATTTTGTGACCTTTTTATCTGTGAAAACCAGAGAGAATAGTCGCATCGAGCACATGTCAGAATCGCATCAGTGATAAACAAACCTACAATGCCATCTACTGGCCTAACAAGTTACATTTATACACAGTCTATTATAACGACAGCGTAATTAAAATAAGGAAATGTACAAATCTATTTAAAAAACGGTCACTTTTTTACAAAATTTAAAACAGACTAATTTACTTAAAAAATTCATTGTAATAAATACATAATATATTATAAATTTTTTTTTTAAATTAACTATTTAATTATTGACACTTACCAAAATATATTATTATTATTATTATTCTTTTTTAAAGTAACTTTTAATTATTGACACTTACCATTTGTTTAGGAGGTCGTGGTTCAGGTACAGTAGTTGTTAAAGAGGTTGTGGTTGAGGTAAAGTTCGTTGTTTAGGAGTCGTTGTTAAGCCCACTCGTTGTTAGGGATTCGTTATTAAGGTCGTTTCCCCACTTGCTCCTGTGTCCCTGTATGCCAAAGCCTCTCTTCCATTAATTAAGGGCTGCTGTCTGTATTTGCCTAGATTACTGGGACTCACATAGGAGGACATATCTATGTCTCCATCACAGATCAGTACAGCCTGAGTTGGAACTCTGACTAGGCCAGAGTCCATCTCAGATCCCAGGGTTAACCCTACTACACCCTTATTTGGACCACCACCACTTGGAGCTGAACTAGGGGGAACAGTTGCCTTAGGGGCAATGGTGACTGGAGTTGAGTCTTTGGTCTTTGTACAATCACTAGTCCAATGGGTTTTCTGCTTACAGATTTTACACCATGGTTTCTTTTGGCCTTTTCCTTTGTTAGATTGGGACTCCCCACCAAATGCAGATTTTTGGGGCCCTTGAGAAGACTTCTGGTCTTTACCCTTTTCCCCACCCTTATCAGAGCTTTTAGAATCTTGCTTCTTAGAGTCACCACCTTGGTTCTGAACCTTCTGGCTCACCCTGGTTCTGACCCACTTGTCTGCCTTCTGACCCAATTCTTGGGGAGAGGTCAGATCAGAGTCCACCAGGTACTGATGCAACAGTTGATTTTGACAGTTGTTAAGGATCTGCTCTCTCATGATCAAATTATATAATCCTTTGAAATCACACACCTTACTGCCAAGTAACCAGCCTTCCAGAGCCTTAGTAGCACAATCAACAAAGTCAACCCAGCCCTGAGTCTGTGCCTTTTGGGTATCTCTGAACCTTAACCTGTATTGTCCAGTGGTTAGACCAAACCCTTCAATCAGAGCACTCTTCAGGACTTTGTAATTGTCAGCATCCTCTTCTCTTACAGTGAGGAGCTTGTCTCTACCTTTGTCTGCAAAGGAGAGCCACAAGATTGCTGCCCACTGATCCTGAGGGACCCTCTGTACCTTACAGGCCCTTTCCAGTGCAGTTATCCATTTGTGGATGTCATCCCCACTCTAGTAGGGAGGGACAATCTTGTTCAGGTTCCTATGGTCATGAGTATGATCTCTACCTCTAGGGACACTGCTGCTGCCACCATGGGACCCTAGTCCCAATTTCTGTGAAGCTTTCTGAAGCTCCAGGGATTCCCTGTCTAAGGCCAATTGTTCTCTCTTGATTCTTAGCTTAGCTTTCTCAAAATCAAGCAGTTGGCATTTCTTCTCATAAGAGGATGCCCTTTTATGAGAAGCAGAGGACCCTATAGAAGTACCAGAATGATTAGATTCCTGAGAAGGAGATCTTGATCTTCTTGGTAGACTATTAACCCTTCCTGGGGAGTGAAGAGGGGGCCACTGAGGCCTTCCTCTCCTTCAGGAAGAATTGGATTTTCCAGGTGGGAATCATGTTGATCCCCTGGCCAGCATCAGAGTCTGGGTCATAGTAGTTTTCACTACCTGGCCTTTCCTCTTCTACCGCCCCACCCAACCTGCCTGCCTCATCAGACCCTGGTGTCTTTCTGAGGTCATCTAACAGCAAAGTCTCTATGAGGCGTTGAGTGCTTGCATGTCTCCCTGTTTTCAGTCTCCTAGAGGTACACATATTTCTCAATTCCTGGAATGTGAGATCGTCATACCTAGTGGGCAAGGAGTCACTGACTTCAGGCCTAGCAGACATTCTAGTGTGGTGTGGTGTATGCACCTACCTACTCTAGTGGGAACTGAAACTCTCTTGAGTTGTAGAAAGGGTGTGCTAAGCCCTTGACACACAACTCTAAGTTCAGTAGAACTTACTGTATTCTAAACTTGATTTATATGTACCTATGTACCTATAGTGGTTTTCAGTTAGTCACTTCAAAGAGATTATCTGGTAAAGCAATAGCAAGCTTGAATCCAACCGCTGCACACCAATGTGAGAAGTTGGCCTGGCATATGCTGTCCACTAGTTATAGTCGGCACCTTGCACCAGTCCAAACGACCCTTATTGATGATAGGTTTAAAGACAACCTTTATTGAAAGCTATCCTAGTGGTAGCTATGGAGAGCAGCCTTCAGGCTAAGTCTTGAAGGAGTGTAAAGCAGCTTTGTTTACCAGATTATAACTTCTTGAATAACTAAATGAAAGGAGAACCACACAAGATATATATAAAATATATGTATTTATTTCTAAACACTAACTACTAATCCCTTTATGAGATTAGAGTTCAAGATACACAGTATCACAGTATTAAAACGACAGTAAATAGCACAATACACAGTGGGCTCCAGGGGGAGACCAAACCATATACTAAGAAAGTGGTATAAGAACCACGACTTGACTAGACACAGTGCCTAGAGCACGTAGAATCGCTGGGACCCCAAGGAACCACCCAAGGTAGTGACACAGGAGACCCACGGGGGACGTGTGCAGTGTGAGAACACAGCCGCGAGCGCCGTAGGATTCAATACGGAAAGTCGCGGGTGGAATTTTAAAGATAAAGGACACTTAGGAGAGGACTTTGAGCAAACCCCTTTAGACTTAAGGAGTTCTAGGGCCAACACCCACATGAGCACCGGAGTACTCGAGTTACCTCACCCAGGGAAGCCGGGTGCATAGATGTCAAAAGGTGTCGGGAATCGTCGTCGTTTTCAATGGCGATCTGCTGCAAAGTGCTGCTGCCGTGAAGGAGAAAAGTGTCCGGGTGGATCCAAGCCTGGATCGAAGATGTGAAGAACCTGAAAGCAGAGGGGACAGAGTCTGGGTCACTAGCCAGTGACCAGGAGCGGAGCAATCGAATGCCCACCGATGTCGGGTGCTTCAGGTGCGAAGAGGTGAAGCTTGACTCTGCATCCACGGGGTCCTGGAGACGTCGACAACAACCAGGAGCCGGATTCGAGCTGTCCCACAAAGGATGTCGAGTGCTGGGGTATCGGTGATCGGATTGACCACAACAAACCTTGGCAACAGCAACCCACGCAGGAAAAGAAAAGATGCTTCTGTGCGGTCCAGCAAGATCCTGGGGACTCCCCAAGCGATGGAGAGTCAGGGCACATCTGGAGCAACCAGGGAAGCCCAATAAAAGTTAGAGTTGCCTTCTTGGGGACCCACAGGTCAACGGACCAGGGATCGCAAAGGGACCTCGAGAGGAATCACAAAATGGCAGCCCACGGAACACTCATTGAGTGTAGGCCTGCAATCTTCGGTGCAATCACTGCTCGGGTCAGGGCTACAAGTAATTTAAAGCTCAGCCTCAGGGGTCGCCGGAAAGCTGATGCTTCTGCAAATGGTTGCAGTGTCCAGGCGTTCAGGTTGCACGGTCTCCCCGAGGGATACGGGCCTCAGACTTGCTGTGGGCACAGATCAACCTCAGAGACCTTGGAAAACCCACCTCCTGTGTGGCAATATTCTTCGGAGTCTGTCGGAGCTCGGAGATGCCAACCGGTCAGTTGCGTTAAAGGTGCCTGCCTTGCAGGGGAGTAACTCCTTTACTCCAAGGGAGATTCTTCAGTCATCCAGCGTAGTGTAGATCGTCGAAGTACTTGGTTTCTGGTATCAGAGTTTAGTCCAGGTGTAATCTAAAGTCCTGTAGTCAGGGTTTCCTACTTTATACCCAAGGAAGGGGTGGGACAAACTCTGGGGACCCACCTATGGGAGGGTCAGGAAAGAGGGGTGGCTACACCCATTTTATTTGTCCAGTTTTGTGCCAGAGCAGGGGCTGTGTGCCCCTGCAACCGGTTTGAGCTGGACTATGCACAGGGATACCAAATGTGCCCCCAGTGCAGACTTCAAAGCACTCAGAGTGCACCCACCCAGCCCCAATACACTAAAGCCTGTCTGGGAGGTGGTCACACCTCCCTGTGACAGGAAACCTATTGTCCAGGCCTCCCCTGCCGGAGTTTCGTCCAGCAGCAGGAGGGCAGACTCGTGTCTGTGGCTGCAGCATCCATTTTGTGATGCCAGGGTTCTGTTAAGCTGGTACCGGGTGTACCGGTGGTGCCATGTTGCTCCTCTAGAAGGGAGGAATCATACCTCCCACCCCAGTACTGGGGTGGAGGTATGATTCCAAGGTGTTTGAGACCAAACACAACAGTTTTCCATGCAGCCATTCTCAAGTTAGCATTTACCGCGGGGTTATAATGCACTTAAGAGTATATTGTCTGGCTGCATCACAAACAACCCCGGAATGAAGATTCCGAAAGCTGCAGAGGAGCTCTGCTCATGCATGGGCAACCTCTCACATGAAACCCAGCACCCTGCCTTCAGGATTGTTAAGGCCTGCCATAGGGGTGACTGATAGGTTTACATGTGCAGTGATATGGAGAGATATAGGGAACCCATATCTCAGTAAGGGGTGCATATACCACCTTACACAGGCTGCTGTAGCAGACCTGTTGTGTCATTTTAAAAGGCTTCCCAGGGGTGGCACAATACATGCAGTAGCCCCTGGTAGGCCTCTGGGGTACCTATGCCCTGGGTACATAGTATACCATATACCAGGGACTCACAAGGGTACCCCAGAATCCAATCTGGAGTGTACCTAAAGTACATACAATCAATTTAGAGTAGAAAGCAGATAGACTGGGGTCCTGATTAGCAGGGCCTCAGTCTGGCTAAGTCGAAAAACAGTGAAACATCAGCAAAAAGTTGGGGTAACTATATGAAGCAGATCCTACTCTCCTACACAAGCGAGTGCAGCAAAGGCAACAGGTTATAAATAATGTAGGTGAATCCAAGAATAAGTGTTAATATAAGGCAACAGACAGTGTGCCTTTTTCGCACGAGACTAAGATTGGAGATATGGTGTTGTCTATTGAAGGTCGCGGTGAAGGGGTCATGCCAGCCCTGAAGATACCCCTCTTATTGAGGCATGGTAGTTTGATGGAGATGCTGCCCTTGTTGTGGGTGGGAAGCCCATAGCTCTTGTGATTTATGCCCTGATGGTGAAGATGGACACCGGTTAACGTGGCTGGTTGTATTTTGAGGCACACAGGATTGGAGAGTAACGTGGTGATTCAGGTGGAAAGGGGAAAGGTAGAGGGGAGAGGGTTTGGATCCCTGCAGATGAACATGCACCTAATAGGGGGAGGCAGGTTTGAGCAACTGCCACTCCAGGCAGGACCACTGTCCCCCCAGGATGGAGGTGATTCGGTGACAAAATGTGGGGACACACCTGACAGTGGAGGCCAGGAGCTTGCAGCTGCATCCGTCAGGTCTGAGACGGCCTGGGAACACCTGTCCGAAGTGAGGGAGTACCCAGGTATGACCGTGTTGACATAGTGGGAGCCAAAACCATGTAAGCAGGCACCTAAGGATGGAACGTTTGTCTGAGATGCATATGATGGTGGTGTTGAGGATGGAGAACGGCCGGGTGTGAGTGGATATTGAAGATAATGGAAAGGGGAGAGGGATGACAATTTGAAGTTGGATTGTGATGATGAAGTGGAAGAACTTGAAGAACGGATGATACAGAGCTGGGTACAGGATAAATCCCAACAACATAAAGAGAGAATACCTGTGCTACTAAAGTAGCCATTTACTCTCATATTTGGTTCTGTTTAATGCACACTGTATCTCCTAGTGTGGAACCTGGGCGAGAGAAGTCTGCGGCCTCTTCCCCTGGGGACTTCTGGCTAGTGGTGCTCCTCTGGGACCAATTGTTTTCTTGATTGATTAGTTTGGTGTGTGTGGTAGGGCTAGGGGGACAGTTGGGGATACTGAGGTCACTGTGCCCTCGCTGCCTTGGTGGCTATGCTCTGGCGGCTGTAAACTTTCTTGAGTGCCGCACCCTCCCGCTCCCTTTTGTGGTTGGGTTTTTGTCCATCAAATGTATTTTATTTTTGCTGCTTTTAGAAATGTTTTCAGATTTCCCCTTCTTCATCTTTTTCCTAGGGCTCTATTCTTAAAATTTGCTTCACTGGTTGCTTTACTTCATGATTTCAGCATGATTTTGGAAGGTAGGATATTGTTTTCTTTCTTGCCGCTGTTGGGGCAGCTTGCAGCGATTCCTTGTTATGTTGGCATGATGACGGAATGCTTGGGGGTAACCAGGGGCGTTGGAGGATGGGACACTTGAAGGCGAAGTGTGGGGCAGGTTAAAAGGACGGTGGTAACAAGTATGTTTTAGGGGAGTGGATGTTGGAGTTGTTTGATTGAGGGTGTTTTGTTATTGTTCGGGGTAGGATTAATGGTGGGAGGAGATAAGTTCTTTAATGTATTAGTGTTAGAAATTGGGTTACTGGTTGACTGGGGTGTGAGCCCTGGTTGAGCAGCAACTACAGTCCTAGTCAGGGTAAGGCTCAAGCAAACCCCAAATTAACCTGTGCTCACTTCCCTGGTAGCTTGCCACATAGTCAGGCTTAACGTAGAGGTAATGTGTAAAGCATTTGTGCAACACTTTAGACAGTAAAACAGTGAAAACAGCACACAAAAAGATTCCACACCTGGTTAGAACAATAGAGCTTAATTTACTAACTAAAACAACACCAAAATGACAAAAATCCAATCAGAAGAACAGGAATTATGAATTTTTAAAGAATAAACGGCAATATAGCCCCATAAAACATAAAGCCCCAACCACGGCTATCTGGTCGCACTGGACCGAGTAAAGTCGAAAGTTCAGGCCTACCACGATGGATTGCAGATCAGATACAGTCCCAGATTTGTCCAACTGAAGTTTTACCTTCTCAAGTTTGTGTGCGAAGAGTCACGTGTGCGTTGGAAAGGATCGCTGGGAGCAAGGAGAGCATTGCGGGCAATGATTGGCGTGCCGCAAAGAGCAGGCCAGACCTTGTGGATGGGCGGGCTGGAGCTTCACGTTGGATGTGCCCCATGGGCTGTCGATGCTAATGTGCGAAGAGATGGGGCGGCGGCAGCTCGTGCTGATTTTTGGAGCCAGCATTGCGGTTCCTTGCAAACACGCCCGTTTGTGAAGAGTCCAAAAGCTTTATTGCATGAGCTCGAGAGTCACACAAGGGTCTACGTCTACGACCTGAGAGGCATTTGATGGGGGGCAGGAACTCGCTGAAGACTGGTCCAGGAGCTGTTGGGGAGCCTGTTATGTCCCTGAGGCTCAGATCAGGAGGCCAGCAGACTAGCCCATGGACTCACTCCAGGGTCCTGGCTTCAAGATGAAGTTACAGGTCCAGTTCTTCTTCCCCAGGCAAGAGGGCAGCATGCAGAAGATCAGCACAATGTGGCAGCAGTTCCTTTAGTGCAGCTGTCCTTGTAGCAGCACAGCAGTCCATCTTCCTGGCAGGATATCCATAGGTCCAGAAGTGTTCTGAAGGGTTGGTGTCTAGAGTCCTTCTTTTATACACAGTTGTGCCTTTGAAGTGGGGGGAAGCTTCTACAGGCATGCCTTTGAAGTGCACAGATGCCCTGCCTTCCCTGCCCTGGCTCCAGACTAACTACATGGGGTATGCAGCCTTTGTGTGCAGGCAATACACAGCATATTCAAGTGTAATTTGGGCTGTTGCCAGCTCCTCCCTCCCATCCTGCCAAGATTGTCCCATCTAGTCATACCTAAGCTCTCATTGTGTGTGGCTGTCTAAAAGGTATACACAAAGCCCAACTACACCCAGACATGTGATCAGAGGCAGGCTGCAGGAACCAAAGGTCTAAGTGTAAGAAAAGTGGCAACTTTCTAAAAGTGTCAGGTAATAGTGCCAACAAGGGACATATTTAAAATATATTTAGATAAGACTGACAGTTACTTCATATCTGTCCATCAATACCAGCAACAATTAATTAGAACCAAATATATATATATATTCCAAACGAAAAACAAGCGCTACTTCAGTGCTATGCAAACAGGCCCACCAAACGTGCTTGAAAAAACTTTTCTATTCCAAGGCAGAGTTAATAGCATAACGCGTTTCGACTTTTGAAAGTCTTTTTTTTTTTTATTATTATTTTTTTTTTAAACTCTTTTTATTGAAAAGCTCAATAGACAGTATAATTACATTTGCCAGTGCATGCACCTCGGTTATACGTTCACATTGGTTATAAGAATAAATGACAGGGTGAGGAAGAAATCATAAAACAAACAAGGAGAAGTCCACGTAAAACAAGCAGCATTATTTAGTCGGCCAAAGCTTCTCCGGCTTCTAAGGGGGCCCTCCAATGTCCCCCTGTATGCCCGCCATGGCCCACACCTTCTCCCATTTCTTTATGCACCCTCTACTTTTATAGACTGTTTCCTCTGCAGACTTTTGAAAGTCTTAATCATATGCAAACACTAAACACAGACTCTCTTGAGCTTTTAAGAGTAGCTCCGAAAAGTAAAAAAGGACCAAGGTAATCCTTTTCAGATTTAAATTCATCACCTTTTCCTAGCTGTACCTGCATGTCTCATTTTGCGCCTTTGAAGGATACAGTTCCATGTGTGACTGAGCATCCAGCCTCAGCATAATGTCAAGAAAATGCCGCTTTTATTCTTCGTCCAGTTCTCTCATAGGTTTGTGACATGCCTTGTTGCTGAAATTTGAAAAGCACGTTGTGCAAGGGTAAGGTACCCCCTACAAACCCTGGCTGCTTCCGATAGCTTCTCAAGTAGAGGCGGGCTTCTCAGCGGTGGCCCTGCCAGTCACACTTTATCCACGTCCTGGGTTCCAGCCGGCGGGCACCCCTTTTTTCAAATACTCCAAAAGCCATTGTTGCTGGGGGCGCCCAGCCTCTCGGGTCGGGGCCTGTCAGAGTGCATCAGTCCTCAAACATATTCCAAACGAAAAACAAGCTCTACTTCAGTGCTATGCAGACAGGCCCACCAAACGTGCTTGAAAAAGCTTCTTTATTTCAAGGCAGAGTTAATAGCATAACGCGTTTTGACTTTTGAAAGTCAATCATATGCAAACACTAAACACGGACTCTCTTGAGCTTTTAAGAGTAGCTCCAAAAAGTAAAAAAGGACCAAGGTGCTCACACGATGTTCAAATATTTAGAATCAATCATTTTTATTGTTAAGTGGATAACCATGGGTTCAAACACAGCTTACTGCCTACATCTCGAGGCCGGCAGAGCGAGGTAGAAATGCAGTTACACAGCGTTGAGGCCTACATCCCAGAGGACGGCCCCCGCAATACCATTCACCTCTGGCAGCAGATTCGCTCGTCCCATAGAAGTCCTCCACCATTTTATATCATAGTTCAAACAAAACCCCACAACAAACCCACCTCCCTCACCCTCCTCCCCCTCCCCTGTCTCCGCATCCGATTTAAACATATTGTAAAGAGCTCACTGCCGGGACCCGTACAGTGCACTAGTGTTGCTCCGTTCCGCCGTACTAAACCGCAGCTGCCGGCTCCAGCGGCAGCAGCCGGAGGATCTGCAGAAATTTAGGGCATGTCACCTCCCGCATATCCTTTGTGAGGATTTGTAAGTAGGGAGCCCACAGCGTCGCAAACTCTCCGCCCCTCCCGTCCACCCCCATCGAGAGGCGCTCCATTGCCAAGAGCTGCCAGAGGCGATGGATCCAGTCCCTCAATTCCGGCACCGAGGCCGACCCCCAATGCGCTAAAAGCACCTGTCGCGCCGCCAGCAGCGCCATAGCAATCTGTCTGCCCCTTAGAGATTTCAGCGGGAAGGCTTTGGGATGTGAAAGGCCTAACAGAGTGTATTCAGGGGCGCGGGGCAGGGTAATCTGAAATGCCGTGTCAATATCGTCGAGGACTGCTTTCCAATAGCGCACCAATTTCGGGCAGCGCCATAGTAGATGAACTAGGGTCCCAGTAGCGCCACACCCCCACCAGCAGAGGTCTGATTTGGATTTGTCCCAGCAGTGCACCCGGGCCGGGTATAGTACCAATAGGAAGTTACCTTAAAGGCGGATTCCGCGCCTGCTGTGTTATGTGCTGTGTGGTGTGCTCTGTATAGAATATGCTCCCATTCCTTGGGTGTGAGAGGTCTCCCCAGTTCAGTCTCCCAACGCACCTGAGCCTTTGTACGGTGCCCTGCAGGGCGCGCCATGATCATAGCATATAGTTCAGAGATGAGCTTTCGGTCATCCGCTTTGCACACAAGCCATTTTTCAAACCTAGTGAGGGTACGCGACATGTGAGCGAAGTTGGGTAGACTCGTCACCCAGTGCGCCACTTGCGTGTAGGCGAATGCGTCCGAGGCCGGGAGCGCGTAGTCTGTCTGTAGTCGGGCAAAAGGAATCAGCCCCTCCAAGTCAAAGAGGAACCCGACCCTCTTACATCCCGCCTCCCGCCACCGCTGAAAGACCGGAGACGCTTGACCCGGGGGAAAGTCGGGTTGTCCACAATGGGGGTCATAGGTGATGGGAATGAAGTCCATCCCCTCGCAATAGCAAGTCGATCCCAGACCCTGAGCGTAGGCGAGGTGACGGGAGAGGAATAGAGTCCCCACGCTATGTGTTTGCACGGCAGCCACAATTCTCGCCAGATATTCACTCCCGCCACCGTTTGGTCCATGAAATTCCAATGTTTGCTAGACATTGGTCTATTCCATTCCACTAGGTATCGGAGGCAGGCCGCCTGGTAGTATGCCCCTATGAGTGGGAGACCTAAACCGCTCTGTTCTTTTGTGGCTGTCATTTGCTGTAACGAGAACCGCGGCTTCCTACCCTCCCAGATAAACTTATTAATCAGGGCTTGCAGCTTTTTAAGGGTACCCGGAGGTGGGGTCAGCGGTAGCATCTGGAATAGGTATAAGATGCGGGGCAAGACTGTCATCTTCACTGCAGCCACCCTCCCGTACCAGGCCAACCGGAGACGCGACCAGGCGTCCAGCGCCTTGGTCGTGGACTCCAGCAACAAAGCATAGTTGAGGGAAATTGTCTTGGCAATTGTTGGCGCCACCTTGACTCCTAGGTAGGTCACCTCGGAAGTAGTCCAAGGGAACGAGAAGTCCTGCTGCAGGGCCTCCAGGTCCTCAGCCGGTATAGAAATGTTGAGGGCCTGTGATTTTGTGAAGTTGACCTTGAACCCCGAGGCCGCCCCGAAAGCCGCAAGCTCATCGGAGAGCGCCTGCAGCGCAGTCCGAGGTTGGGTAAGCGAGAGGATCACATCGTCCGCGTACAAGCTAATTTTGTGAATATCCGCGCCAAACTTGAGTCCAACCACCCCGGGGTTCGCCCGGATCCGCTGGGCAAACGGCTCCATGTAGAGCGCAAAGAGAAGCGGTGATAAGGGGCACCCCTGACGGGTTCCCCGCTCAATGGAAAAAAGGGCTGACCTGCAGCCATTAACCCGTACAAAGGCCTTGGGGGCCGCGTAAATGCACCTGATCCAGCGCAGGAAATTGGCTCCAAAACCATACTTGCGGAGCACCGCAAACAAGTACCCCCAGTTAACGCGGTCGAAGGCCTTCTCCGCATCTATAGATAGTAAAAAGGCCGGGGTCCGAGCGCGGCGCACCTGGTCAAGGAGATGCAGCAATCGCTTGGAATTATCCCCACCCTGCCTGGTGGGAATGAAACCGGACTGGTCCGGGTCCACTGTGTCCGCCATAAGGGGGTTCAGGCGCACCGCCAGGACTCCCGCAAATAATTTCGCATCAATGTTCAGGAGCGAGATGGGACGGTAGGACCCGCAGTCTCGGGAGTCCTTCCCGGGTTTCAAAATGACGGATATCGCCGCCTCCGACATCGATGGGGTGACAGCACCTGTATCAAGAAAGGAGTTAAAGAGCCGCGTTAAAAATGGAGCCAGCTCCACGCAAAATGTTTTATAAAAGGCGGCTGAGAATCCGTCCGGCCCCGGGGACTTAGCCAGCTTCAGCCTAGAGATAGCTCCTATCACTTCCTCTACCCGAATCGCTGAGTCCAGACTCTCGGAGACTGTTTGCGAGAGGGGGATATATCACAATCGCTCAAATATGGGAGTGGGTCAAGTGAGCCCGCGGGTTGGTCCGCATAGAGACGGCGATAGAAATCGCGAAAGGCCTCCACTATCTGATCATCAGCGGTCTGTTCAGCTCCACCGTGGGCCCTCACGGATTGTATGAGGGACCTCTGTGTCGAAGCTCATAGCCTGTGTGCCAGCATTTTCCCACACTTATCGCTGCTAAGGTAGAATTTGTGGCGCAGCCGCAGCAGGGCGTGTTCTGCCCTATCGAGATCTAAGTGTTTAAGCATACGTCTGCGATTTTCAAGTTCGCGCCCTACCCGCGGCGCTCCGGTACGTTTATGAATCGCCTCCAGCTCTCTCACTGCCCCTTCCAATTCCGCGCGCTTCTCCCTGCGCATAGCATTGTAAGTCGCGGCCACCGCGATAAACTCTCCCCGCGTCACTAATTTCATTGCCTCCCACACCGCAGCAAGAGGAGTAGACCCCACATCATTGTTTTGAAAATATTGTACAATAGTGTCACGTATCCTCTGAACCACATCGTCAGAGTGCAGCAAGCTCTCTCGTAGTCGCCAGCCCAGAGGGAACGCTCGCGTACGCTGCGCAGGGAGGAGTACGGAAATGAGGGCATGGTCCGAGAGCGAGCGAGGAGCAATCTCTGATGAATGTATACTAGGCATAAGGGCGGAGGAAGCAAGGAAATGGTCCAGGCGTCCGTAAGTTTTATGCGCTGCCGAAAAATGTGTAGTCGCGCTCAGCTGGGTTTTGCTCCCGCCAGACATCATGCATACCACTATCTTCCAGCCAACTCTTTCCCCCCAGGGAAAGCGACCCCGCCTGGTGTGTTCTGTGCCCTGACCTATCTAGTTCCGAGTCCATCACTAGGTTGAGGTCTCCCCCTACCAAGATCGCAGCTTCCGGGGAAGCAAGTACCTCGGGTAGGGCCGCTTGCAGGAAAGACTCCTGCTTTTCGTTAGGGGCGTAAAGGGACCCTAAAGTAAGGTGCGATTCCCCCCCATTGCAGTCTGATGGCCAAAAGCCTGCCCTTAATTTCGGCCACTGTCGAGATTACCTTACAAGGGCAGTGCGCCCCAATCAGAACCGCCACCCCATTTTTCTTTGATGCCCCGGATGACCAGAACTGCTGCGGGAATCGCCTATCGCGCATGCGCACTGTATCTTTGGACAATAGGTGGGTCTCTTGCAGCAGGCAGATATCACTATTGGTGCTTTCGAGCAGTGAGAGCACTGCCGCGCGCTTCACAGGGTTATTCAGCCCTCTAACGTTCAGACTAACCACTTTCAGGTCTCTACCCATGCAGGCGCTTGGGAGGGGGCAAGCAATGTGTGGGCTACCGGCTGAGGGACATTTATGCCGCCCGCGGGACCGCTAAGTACTCTGGAGCAGACAATCGTTACTAGGAAACTGATGCGGAGACCCCATAAAAACCCATAAGAAACCCCTGCCCCAAATAAGAACAAACATTCCAAAATCAACGAAAAATACACAAACAATGTAAACATGACAAAAGTTCGTCACAGTGGTTAAATTCAGAGGGTCGTGACAAAGGTATCGTTGAGTCCAAAGGGACTCTTTACTTGCAGACACTCAGGCGCGGGGGAGAGGGAACCTCAAACTGCACAATCGCCTCTGTTCCCCCGGCGCCCCACCTTGAGCACATCCCGGGACCAGCAAGAAAGCCCGTCATGGGGTCGTGGGTCGCCCTGTAACCTGGGACAGCGAGGTGATCACCGCTTCTCGTTCCTGATCACTGGCGGCTCGATCAGGCTTCTGGACCGGGACGGGCCAGCCAACCCGCTGCCATCCCCAAGTGCGGCGGTCGTTTCGCTTGGTCGGTTGATCCGCTCCCTCTGTAGACATATTAGTGTCGATGCCCAGGGCCCCCAACGCTTCCTCCAGGGACCTGAGTTGCAGCAGCTTCCCCTGGTGTTTAAATATTATGCGGAAAGGGTGACCCCACGAGTAAGGTATATTTTTCTCTCGGAGGTAAGCGGTGACAGTCTTAAATTCTCTCCGTTTCACGAGGGTAGAGGCAGCCAGGTCCTGAAAGAGCGCTGGTTGGTGCCCGCGGAACTGAACTGGTTGCTGTTCACGTGCCCTCCGGAGAATGCGCTCCTTTAGTTGGAAATTATGCACACACACAAGAATATCAGGAGGAGCAGCTTTTGGACCGCGGGGAGGCCTACCCTATGGACCCGATCCAGTTGGATGTCCGAGATCTCTTCCTCTCCGAGGATTTGTTGGAATAAGGCGGTGACATAAGCTCTAAGATCGTCCCCTTCCTCCTTCCACGGTACCGCTCTGATTCTCACGTTGTTCTGCCTGGAGCGGTTCTCCAGATCCTCTGCATGGGCCTGGAGATCGAGGTTCTGTTCGCGAAGACGCAGCATGTCTTGTTGCAGATGGTGGAGCTCCTCTTCCCGACCCACATCGTGCTCCTCTAAAGTTGCCACCCTCTCACCTATGTCGTCCACATCTCGACGAACTTCCTTGAGGTCCGCGGTGAGTTGCGACCTGAGCTCCTGAATGTCCTCCTTGATGGCCGAGAAGAGCTCCACCATGAAAGCCTTGGTCGCTGGGGAGTCGTCCCCCTCCATCGCAATGGGTCCCTTCTCGCCCGGTGTCAGCGAGTGACCAGGCTGCTTCTGGAGGAGATCCTTTAACGACTTCTCCTTTCGGGCTCTCGCCGCCGCCATAGTGGGTCACCGGGCCGGTATCGAGCCTCGCGTCTATCTCCGCTCCGGGTTCCAATGCTGATACCTCCTCCGTTGGGGATGCGTGTCACGCAGGTGGTGCTGCCCCTTAGACACTCCTCCGCACACTTCTTTGTCCCCGCATATGCTGAGGAGGCCGGACGGAATCCCTCGAACTGACCGGTCCGAGCACCCCTTGTTCAAGTGCCCTGCGCCTACCGTAAAGTCCCTTCAGCTTCGACAGGACCCGTGTAGGCCTCCGGCCGCACAACCGCCTCCCTCGCTGCGCCGTCACAGGGTGTCAACCGGAGGGGGTATTTCCTGCGGTCAATCACGACTCCGATGCTCGAGGCCGCTTATAGTGCCTCCGGTAGCCTCTGCGTCACTGCTCCTCCAGGCCCCCTCCACCTCCGGGCTTCGAGAGATACGCGCACCGGGCTCCACCAGCCTGACTATGAGGGGGGAGCAGCCCGTCCTGAGTGGGTGCACTCTCCACGCTCTATGGAGTAGTCCCAGTGGTAATCAGCGGTGAGTGCCCAGTCCCCTCATTGCCAAACGGAAAGTCGGGTAGTTCTCCCACTGATTCTAGCGCCACTAGAGGCCGCCCCCGCTGGGGCCAACCCCGTTGGCGCCGTCCGCCGAGCCGCGGACCGACGGGGCCTCCACGCTGGCGCCTCTTGTCTCTAGGCCTCAGCGCACCGGGGCCGGACACCGCTCTTCTCTCCTCCGCTCCCGGCCAGGGGAAGGGCACTCCTCCCCAGCTTTTCCGAGCCCCCAGTCCCGGCTCACCTCGCTGCAGCGCCAGGGCCCGCCCGCCGGCGGCACCTCTGCAGGGATCCTCGACGGAGTCCTCCTCCGAGCCGAGACCGGTCCTCCTCACCACAGCTCTGGCCTCCGCCCTCCGCCGCCCGTCCGCTGCGGCCGCTCTACACCGCTGGACCTCCGCCAGTCGGTTACCGCCACATCCACTGCCGGAGCAACTCCCCCTGCCTCCGGATGCCGTCTGGTGCCGCAGGGCCGCCTTTCGTTGCCTGTGCCTTCACCTACGCATCAGGCCTGCGATCCCGCAAGGCCGCAATCGCGCCGCTCTACACTGAGGGACGTGCAGGCCCGATCACCTCCCAGCGGTCACAAGGTCGTGCAGCCGCACCGCGGGCGCCCAACTCCGTCCGCCGGCGTCCGCCAGACCCCGAACCGTCGCCACAGGAAATCGCGGCTGGAGAGCCCCGGGATGCGGCTCGATAACAATGCTTTTAACCAGGCAGCGCCGGAGGGACACAGATCCGCGTCCTACTGCGCCGCCATCTTGGTCACGCCATGTTCAAATATTTAAAGTGACAGTGCAACAGTTCTTGTGAAGTTATTAAAAGTGTGTTAGCTGATGACAGCAAATGTTTAAATTTGTTTTTCCTTGCGCAGGTTAATCCTTCAATAATAAAACAATTTTGCATTCATGGAATTCCACCAAAGTCTTCATTTTACACACTTGGGCAAGGGTCGCTTCCTAGGGGCATAATTTATGTGTATGTTTTTTCTGCCCTCCCTGGTGACAGATAGGCCCGTTTCTTTGGCCTTTCTGTCCCCAGGGGGGCAGAAAACCCCACTAGAGCCAGGGATTTGTTTTTATAATGCATGGGGGCGATCCCTTAGGCAAGGATCGCCCCTAATTTGTTTTTATGCTTGTGGCCAGTTTCTGCACCCCCAGGGGCTGATCGGTCTGATTTGAAGGCCCATCTGTCCCCCCGGAGGGAGGGGGTGAAAACTCACTAGCACCAGGGATATGTATATATTTATGTTTCGGCATGGCCCCTTGGGTAATGGTTGCCACTATTGGCGCTAATAATTTTAATTACTTTAAGCCGTTTCCTGCTCCCTCTGGCCAGGAAAACGTTGGGGGATCCACGCAAGCCATAGCTCCCTGGACTCCCCCAGCTGCCTAGTTTTCAGAAATGTCTGGGTTAGGTAGGTTTCCCTAGATGGCCGCCGAGCCCAGGACCAAAAACGCAGGTGACCCCCTTGCAAAACCAGGTTGTTTTGTGATAGGCAATTTTGACGTCTCCACAATACGTTTTGTGCCCTTCAGTGCCACTGGTACTTGGCCCACCCACACAAGTGAGGTACCATTTTTATCTGGAGACATGGGGAAATGCTGGGTGGTAGGAAATTTGTGTCAGCCGAGTGATTTCACAACTTTTCCACACAGAAATGTAATGAAAATTTGTTTTTTTTAGCTACCTTTGAGGTTTGCAGGGGATTCTTGGTAGGAAAACGTTGGGGGATCCATGTAAGCCATAACTCCATGGACTCCCCCGGGCTGTCTAGTTTTCAGAAATGTCTGGGTTAGGTAGGTTTCTCTAATGGCCGCCGAGCCCGGGACCAAAACCTCAGGTGACCCCCTTGCAAAACTAGGTCGTTTTGTGATAGGTCATTTTGATGTCTCCACAATACGTTTTGGGCCCTTCCCTGCCGCGAGCACTAGGCCTACCCACACAAGTAAGGTAACATTTTTATCGGGAGACTTTGGAAAATGGTGGGTGGGTGGAAGTTTGTGGATCCACGCAGATTCCAGAACTTTCCATCACAGAAATGTGAGGAAAATGTGTTTTTTGACAAAGTTTGAGGTTTGCAAGGGATTCTGGGTAACAGAACCTGGTGAGAGCCACACAAGTCACCCCATCCTGGATTCCCCTGTGTAGCTAGTTTAAAAAAAATGTATAGGTTTTCTAGGTTTCCCTAGGCACCGGCAGAGCTAGGGTTCAAAATCCACAGCTAGGCACATTGCAAAAAAAGGGTCAGTTTTCAATGGAAAAATGTGATGTGTCCACGTTGCGTTTTGGGCCGTTTCCTGTTGCGGGCACTAGGCCTACCCACACAAGTGAGGTACCATTTTTTTCAGGAGACTTTGGGAAATGCTGGGTGGGTGGAGGTTTGTGGATCCACGCAGATTCCAGAACTTTCCATCACAGAAATGTGAGGAAAATTTGTTTTTTTGACAAAGTCTGAGGTTTACAAGGGATTCTGGGTAACAGAACCTGGTGAGTGCCACACAAGTCACCCCATACTGGATTCCCCTGGGTGTCTAGTTTTCAAAAATGTATAGGTTTGCTAGGTTTACCTAGGTGCCGGCAGAGCTAGGGCTCAAAATCCACACCTAAGCACATTGCAAAAAAAGGGTCAGCTTTCACTGGAAAAATGTGATCTGTCCACATTGCGTGTTGGGCCGTTTCCTGTCGTAGGCGCTAGGCCTACCCACACATGTGAGGTAGCATTTTTATCAGGAGACTTAGGGGAACACAGAATAGTAGAACAAGTGTTATTACCCATTGACTTTCTTTGCATTTCTGCCTTCCAAATGTAAGACAATTTGTAAAAAAGAAAAATTTCCTCTAATTCACATGCTTGTATGGGTACCCACAATTTTGGAGATGTGCAAATAACCACTGCTTCCAAACTCTACATTTTGTTCCCATTTTGGAAATATGTAGGTTTCATTGGTACCTATTTTTCACTCTCTATCATTTACCAAATGAATTGCTATATACCGGGTACACAATGAAAAACCATTGCAAAATGCAGCTCAGTTATTGGCTCTGGGTTTCACGGGTTCATGGTGAACCTACAAGTCCTATATATCCCTGCAACCAGAAAGGTTCAGCGGATGTAACGGTATATTGCTTTAAAAAATCTGTCATACTTAGAAGAAGTTACAGATGAAAAAGTTGGCACAAATAGCTGTTTTTTTCAACTCAATTTCAATATTTTTTCTTTTCAACTGTTAGTTTGTATAAAAAAAAAACCTCGAAGGATCTACACAAATGACCCCTTGCTGAATTCAAAATTCTGTCTATTTTTCAGAAATATATAGCTTTCCAGGATCCATTATTGCTTTCATACCCATTTCTACCACTAACTGGAAGGAAGTTGAAAGCACAAAAAATAGCAAAAATAGGCTATGTCCTATTAAAATGCAAAAACTGTGTAGAAAATGTTGGTTTTCTGACAAAAGTCTGCCTGTCCCTGAAAGCTGAGAAGATGGTGATTTCAGCACCACAAACCCTTTGTTGATACCAATTACAGGGGGAAAAAATCAGACGCTTTCTTCTGCAGCACTTTATTCCCATTTTTTCAACAAAAAAAACACATTTAGCTGTATTTTGGCTAATTTCAGGGTCCCCTCCAGGGTAATCCACAAACCTTGCATACCTTTAGAATCCTCAAGATGTTGTAAGAAAGGGACGCAAATTTGACATGGATACCTTATGTGGACAAAAAGTTACAGGGGCCTAAGCACAAACTACCCCAAACAGCCCAAAAAAGGCTTAGCACGGGGGGAAAGGCCTAGCAACGAAGGGGTTAAATATGCCGATTGGGTATAAGCCAATTCCACGATGTTTTAAGGAGAGAGCACAAGCACTGGTTAGAAGTGGTAAAGTGCCTATAGTTCTAAGGCCAAGATAAACGAATTCAGCAAATATAGGAGAAGGAAGGCAAAAGTCTGGGGATGACCATGCAGAAAAGGCTAGGTCCAACAATTAGTGAGATAGGGTTGTCATTATTGTAATTTCTTGAGACTTACTGCGCACATGTTTTAATAAAGTGGCCTTTTATTCTCATCTTTGGTTCTATTTAATGTGTGCTTTCTCGCCTGATGGAAGTTTGACCTTTGTAGGCTTATGCGTCAAAGGCAAGCTCTAGGCAGTAGCCCACTTCACTGACACACTTCCTGTTCTCGAGTGGAGGAAGTGTGCAGGTGTTCATATAGGACATTTCTGCACATGCATATCCACACAAATAGGATCTATGTGTATGATAGCACATCTACTCCATAGAGTAAAAACAATGCTAACAAACTTTATTCAAATAAATAACTTCTATAGCGGTTCTTAATGTATTTAAGAGGTCAATGAATACAGTGGTGGCTGGCGTCATTTGAAAGTGGTGGGGTGTAAAAGTTGGGTGCAACTTTTATGTAGCGAGCAATACGAGCAAGCTTAATGGACAAACATGGGGTAAAGGGTGTGTCCTCATCCTGAGAAAAATTGAAAAAAGATTGGCAAATGGTGCATTTTGAAGCACCAAAATTTAGTGATAAAGTAAGGCTTATAAAGCAGTCTGAACGTATAGTCTTTAAATATTACACACATTAAAAACTGTCCCATATCTTACAGTATTAATATGTTCAACAGTTACTGTAATGTGCAAAATGTACAGCACAACAACTTCTGCCCTTTAAAGTGTGTGCTTTCCCAGTGTTTTGCACTGATGTGGCATCAACTTTTGAAGAAAATGCTCTAACCAGGCTTTGGGAAGCACCCACAGCTGCAATCAGTCATATAGAAATATGTGCAGGCACGTCTTATATGGGATGTAAAAAGTGGGGGATCTCTAAAAAGGAACATGTAAAATACATTTCTGTGATTCTCATAGTGTCCCACCCAACTGGTATTTTGGTTTCTCTCTGAGATGTTATTGCATCCAGATATATAGCACAACAACTGACGTATACCTAACACCTGTCAATACGCTAATGGTTGTTAGCTGTTTAAGCTAAATGAGTAACAACATTGATTTGTTATAAATAATTAACATTGGAAATGTTTCAATTCTAAAAAATTGTCTGTGAATTAAATAGTATTGAGGCCTGTGGAAGGAGTTTTGGCCTTCAGTTATTTGCACTTTATGTTAGATATGTATGCCCTTTTTCTCTGAATATCTCGTCCATCTACACATCTTCAACTGCCTCTCCTTCCTCTTCA
This sequence comes from Calotriton arnoldi, assembly GCA_963921515.1. Classification (NCBI taxonomy): domain Eukaryota; kingdom Metazoa; phylum Chordata; class Amphibia; order Caudata; family Salamandridae; genus Calotriton; species Calotriton arnoldi. The sequence goes on from CAWUFW010005155.1 coordinate 816,125, forward strand.
GCACCCTCTTTTCATTCTTCCCCGAATGCACTTCATCACATCTCCCTCACTTCATCGCTCATCACTTCCAAACATACACCGCACACACTCACATTTAAGCAATTGATTTCCTTTTGTGTTGTCAACGTCCAATTGTTGTAATGACTATTTTACAATGTATTCCATGCAATCAATGCACATTCTCCTTTTCACCATATATACATCATGGGCTCTCATTAAAGTGTGTCGATCTTGAGATATTTAAGCATTCAGGACAACTTTTTAACTTGGACATTAGCAGCATTTCAGCCCAATTTAATGTGGGACTCTCCTCCTACATTTGAAGTTTAATGGACTGTACTGGAGCAGTGGTGAACTTCAGCGTGAAAGCAGAATTACGATAACGCTGATACCTTGTTCCCCCAGGAGCAACTTTAGGTTTGCATACTGCTGCAACAAGGTCAGGTTCTCCTTATGTACCTGAGAAATCCCTGGGATTAACCCTTAAATGCATTTGCTACAGTGCAGGGGAAAATACCAGGGAATACCTGGATTCTGGTGATATGGGTGGAACCTTCCTTGTCCTCCCATGGTCACTTTTCAAGTAAGTCCTGGCTGAACCCTGATGTCTGCAAATGTCCTTGGGATGTAAAAGGAAAAGCAACCACGGGTGAGGGTTCGATGGGTTTCCCATTTCACCTTGGTACATAGTTACACTCACAGAAACTTCCTGGGGTTCACCCATAACATTCTTGTGAGGACACCACACACAGGTGAAAAGTCGTGCCTACGGCAAGATCCTTATATAGAGAGTGTGTATTTCACACGCAGGCTCCTCCTTTGGCTCCAGGAAGAAAGTGGCTGCATAATCCTCTGTTCCAAATTGAATTGGACTGCCAACCTAGGAACAGACTGCGACTCTGATGCAAGATCACCCTACCATGAAGGATCTTCAAAGCCAGCTTCAGTAGCACCAGAGCTGTTCACTCTCCTAAATCACTTTGCTGAAGTGGAGGCCATAAGGAAGGTCCTCAAGGTCAAAAAAACAGAGAAGGCATTATGATCACTCGGCTCAAAGGGTGAAGGGTCCAGTGGTTAGCACGCTCTCCTCCTAAATCTTCTTCATGACCTACAGGAGCAGCAGTAGAATGTGGGACATGCACACAGGATACTCTGCAGCAATTGTAATGATATAGCATCCACCTCTCATGCTTGCTTTCCTTGTACCAGATAGGCAACGCTGGGAAGAATAAATCACCTTGAAGCCCCATAGAGCCATCCACATAAGGGTTATAGCCCAGAAATAAAGTGCATAGCCTGTTTTGCCAGGTGGTCAGCCCTCGGACCCCTGCTCTTGTGTCGGAGAGAAGATGGCCCAACATCAGGGGAGCAAATGCGAGAAGGGCCTCCCAACTGGGCGTTAATCCTCTCCTGCTGAAGGAGTGGCGAGACTCAGAAGGCAGCCACGGATCCTGATCCAATCTATCGCTCAGGATAGGCCCACCTGAGAAAACGTGTATCCATGATCAGGACCAGAGAGGAATCGGCAAGTGAACTAGTGAAAGAATTTAGTCGTGTCAAGCCAAGACAGACTCGACTATCACTCTGGATGACCCGAGCACCTCATACCGGCTTCCTAACGACAGCTTTGTATTAACAGAAACTTGGCTGACAGTGAACTGGTAGCTCCTTGCTTCATTATGATCTGTGCTAGGACAGTGGCTCCCTTTTTGTCTGTGAATATCTTAGTGGGGCTGCCACATGAACTGCAGTCTAGTCTCTATTCAAACTCTATAAAGTCCTCTTTGCTGTTCGTGGAATTGTAGCCTCTCTTCCATGCAATCTTTATGAGGACATTGGTGTCTGTCGGTATAACTGCAAAGTAACGTGTGAAGCTATCTGTTATTTACCAACTGGACTGCAACCTTTCACGTCTCACTGCGAGGACTTCTGTTCGGTGTCAGTGGACTGCAGATTTTTAAAAACATGTGGTGGCTCACAGTGCAGCTTCAGACACTGTTTTCCATGGATTCTCTATGAGGACTTCTGGATAAACTGAGGAAATGCAGCCTTACAAAACTGGACCACCTGGCCAACAAAATGGCTGACAAACTGCTTAAAAACCTGCCCACTCACTGATCTTTCAGACCAGCCCATCAGGCACTGCCTGATTGACCTATAGGCCAGTCCGACACTGTGACTCAGGACACATGCCCACAGTAGCTGTAGGACACGGTGCTGTAGCAATGTCGAATGAGTATTTGGCACAAGGCAATACATTTGCCCTTACTTAGTTTCCACTGACCATGTTCCCCAATAATTCCTTTTGGTTTATGAACTGTACTGATCACTAGTCACGAATGGTGAAAAGAAAGAACTGTTTCAATTATTTTTTTCCCACCCAGATGGAATACGGCCTGGTTCTCCCTGTGAGTACCTCCTACTCTCAATTTACTCAACAAAATGTTTCACGCCGCTGTCCACATTCACCTCAGTAGTAGCTGTTGCAGAAAAATGTTTATCTCTGCTCAGTAAATGGTATGGCCAGCTCAAATTCAAATTTCAGTATTCCAACAGGTTTACCTAGTTTTTTTAACACCTTGCTTTATTTATTTGTTTTGAACGGATTTTCAACAAACCAAAAAAGGATTGTGAGATGAAGCATTAAGTAACTCCCTGTCCAAGATTGGTATTGATTTATCCTGTATTTTTTTAATTTTTTTATCTTACTTTGACAGAATATATGTATTACTGAAAATACAACTATTGTGCCCCACGCATTATGACTTCCTGTCTTGATGAGTTTGCATAAATTGTTCTAACAAGATCACACTTACGTAACCAAATATATGCTTGAGGGCAGTTTTGTGCAGATTCATAATACAGGCATGAAATGATTTTTCAATGGAGAATTTAAAGAGTTGGTATATGTGACTCTGTAATGTGCATAGTTGTACTTCTTACTGCGCCTTCATGACTTAGTGGCAAACTGTATTTTTTTGTTTGGGTGATCCTTAATGAGTACATTTATTGTCTCCCGAGAAGTAATACATGATAATGGGCGTACCTAACGAGCAAATTGTGTTTTATTGAAAAAAGGTTTGCACTATGCATAAAAAAGATTATTACACCAAGTGTTGTTTATGTTTGGTATCTAACACACAATACTTCAAAACTGGGAAGCCTTCAATAATGAAGGCAGGCTGTGTACATTAAGCACAAGTCATTCAATACAGACCTACATTCTATTCATAATTAGGCAGAATGCACATTTTGAAGGTGATTCAGCCAACTTTCGACTTGTGTTGTATGTGTGTTAAATGTACTGGTGTTCCTGTCCATGAACTTACCAGTCCCTTTCTGTATGTGGGACCAACTGTTCATACAGAACAAGGTAAAGGCATATAGGGAATTCAATATATGTATATTCTTTTTATTTAAAAATGATATCACTTATATGGTAAAAACGTATGTTAAAACTCATGTAACTTATCATTGTACCTTATCACTGTTAAAGCATTCGTCAGTTCATATGATACATACCGTTTACAGTTGCATTCGATCATCAAACTGTGCAAGTGTACAAATCTTTCCTTACAACATCATAGACTAAGTCGGATTTCCATTGCCTCTCCTCACCTGCTCGGATCCTTTCACTCTGATCCAAAAGTAAAATATTTTCAACTCTAATGTAGATTATTAGCAATATTTGAAACTCTAATGTTATGTAAAAAGACACCAATGAATTAAGGATGCAATCAATGTTCACTTATATTTACCTCACCCAAAATCTACTTTCAAGGTTTGTTGCATCATGAAGGCAAAGCATTAGGGGATCATGGGCCTCATTTACTACAAAATGACGCAGCGCAGCGCACAAGCCATTTTGCTGCGCCGACCTGCGTCATTTCAAAAGTCAGGGATGCGCCATATTCACAACAATATGACGCGTCCCTGTGCATTCCCCTGAGCTGGTGCACAATTTGCTGCCATGCGCCAACTCAGGCACCCTTGCACCATGGTGAAAGTGTGCCTGCATTGCGGGAATTATTGTTTTTGTGCAGGAAGGGGCACAAAACAATCCTTTATGGTGTTTTACCCTACTATGGGTGCTGCAGAATACAGCATGTATAGAAAGAGGAAAAAACGAGGAGAAATGAAAGTATTTCTCCTCGTTGCACCTCCTTACGCCTCTCCTGGGGAGGCATAGGATGCTGATGCAGTCCCACGTTTACAACACTTTGTAAATCTGGGAATGTGTCAGGTTCCATGGATGTTGCGTGGAACACCCACAGCAACACCCGTGGCATGCACCTTTCATGCAAAGAGATGCGTAAAAAGGGACGTATTTACAAGGCTATGAAAAGCCACACAGGGTGGCTTTATGTGGCCTTGTAAATATGGGCCGGCACACTGCGCGGCAGGTGAGTCAAAAAAAGAGACACACCTGCGGCGCAAGGGGCTTGTAAATAAGCCCCACTATCTTTAGATACAGCAGGGAAAGCAGTCTACATTCAAATATGAAATGAGTTCAAGGACCTGATGTTCATCTTATCAGTTTTCAATAAATGATACATTCTAAGTGAACAGACAGAATGTAACGCAAGGTTCTTTTCGCTTCTTAAAGATGTATCCAATATTATGTTAATTTTTGTCATTTTGCTGCACTTCTCCTTACAGAGGTGTACACATTGGCACCCAGGTGAAAGAGTTCATTTGTATGTATTTCCTAACCTCTTCTGTTAATTGTTTCCTTAAAATGCTCATACTCCATTTGTCTCACTGCTTGGTCTTTCACTTGTATGGCAAAGTGTGTTTGTGCTTTAGTGAGAAGAATGATCCGTGCACTTAAATCTGTACTTATGCATATCTTTTGTACATTGTGGAGTGATGCTAATTATAATTATACAAAACTACATTACCACCAAATTACACTATGGCAGCAGTATTTTCACTGCCCACATAGTGCCACTGATGGAAATGCTGCATTTACTGGGAACAGGAAGATTTTAATTACTACGCTACTCGAAATCAGGCATATAGTTTGATAATCATAGTCACTCCCCAGCACCCCTCTGCAGTTAGAACACCCTTCACTTTCACTCCAGCTACCTGTGGTATTTATTACATTTGCAACACATCTGTCTTCGGGGAAGCATATTTGGAAAGCATCAGGCCTTCCCCTCTCTCCAGCCACTGAGAGGTATGTTTGATATTCAGATGTTTGAATGGACAGTGACCTCTGGGATCATGAGACCTTGATGCCGTGATTTTTTCCTGGGATTCTTCGGCCCTGATTTCGAGTTTGGAGATGAATTCCGACCCCTTGCAAACCTTTGTTGGCGCAGGGACTGGAATTCCTCGGCGTGCATTACTTATCACGCTCCTGCTGTTTTCCCCTGAGGGAATATTTGGTAAAAAGGCAGAGTATGTGATTTTTGGTGCAATAAAACCTTTTGCACCGCCGTTGAGTCACTCTTTGTGATGCAGCGGTGGCGTAAACAATGCGCCACGTTGCGCCATATTTACAAGGTGATGCATAGAGGCAGATACGTCACCTTGTAAAGCCCTGCGCCACATTACACCTGCGTCAGGAATCATGTATGCAGGGTGGGCATTCCCATGCAACAAAGCCTTGTAGGAGTGGCGCAGTGAAATCTATCAGATTTTACTACGCCACTTCTAGGATGCCTCATAGCAGGTGTAAGGGTGACGCAGTGCTGTGTGTATGGGCCTGCCTCATGCATTGCTGGAGTTGCGTCATGCTTGCGACACAACTCCAGCAATGCGTGACTTTTGCGCCGACAGATACGTCAGGATTCCTGACGCATCTGTCACTCCTTGCGACATGGAGCGCCGTACAGTAAATACGGCGCATCCATCGTATCACAAGGAGGGCGCAGTGAAAACTGTTGTATCTCTGTTTTCACGCAGCGATGCAACAGTTTTCATAAATAAGCCCCGAATCTGCATTTTGTGACTAATTTCCTCCTCCAAACCCAGAATAGGATGTAATTACCGCACCCAGTAAGTACCCTTACAGCAGGGTGTTGGTATTCATCGGGTGCTGTAAATAAAGCCTCCTATTACGACATGTCTAGAGATGGTCGCCGTGGAGATAAGCCACTGAGGTGGCGGCTGAGGGGACACCTGCATTGCTTTTATGAGGGATATCAGTGAATTGTCGTGTCACTCTAGAATATTTTATTAGCTTTTGAAACGTAACATTAAAAAAACAGGGGCGCAATTATCCCAGTATGGGATAACACTCAAAATCATCACACTTCTCGCTCAGAATATTACCAGTTTTTCGGAAATTAAGTCGGAAAATTATTTTAATGTCTAAAACGTATAACAAACACACATGGCAAAGTATGTAATTTAAATAGGTGCTACCTCCCCACGAAATGCATCTTTAAATATATTGAATAGTAGGCAGCCTTGTTAGTTTCGTGGTGTTTTTCTGAGACTTATCTGCATCTACATGATGGACAGCTTGAACACGTTTCATTGCAAAATGTAATACATATTTAATGGTTAGACACAGTTTTAGGAAGATGCATTGCTAGTTATTTTTTCATTTTTAGTTCCTAATAATTTCGCTATTCTCTCCAGAAGCCTGCACAGTTAAAACATATTTTCTGCATCCCCTTATTTGCTTATGGTTTCCAGAGGCGAGCCTTAGACTTTTACTCCATAGCAGATTTTAATAAGCTGCAGGAGAGAAAAATATCATGTTGAAGGACAAATCCCAGGTTGCTGAGCAACAGCACACCTTTATGTCAAGGATGCGAGGTTACAGTTATTAACAAGTATTGAGTGAAAGGAAGAGTTAAGAGGGAGACGGTATTGGTGTATGTGTTACACTCCTCATTAAAATGGCTGTACATTGTGATCTGGAAAGCACACGGTTACAACAGTGTGGTACAAACGCCTATAGCACAAACATCAATTGTTTAGCACTGGAGGAGGAAACATTCAGAGGAATGAACTGCAAAAAAAAAAAAACAGACACCGGCTACATAGCTATAAGTGCTTCATGCTTTGCCTACAGCAGAGTATTATTGGGGAGCTCGTGGTAAGCTCAGAAAAATACCCTAATATTAATGCTCTCCAATCAATGATGTGAATAACTCTTTTGGAAGGATGTTTTTATTCACGGCATCACAGATTACCTCTCTCACAGAATTATATAATTGCCATTTTTCATTGGGAGGTTCGGTTACTATCTTTATAAGCAGTCTTTTCACACACTGTGAATGCTTTCCTTTTCCATATGCAACAACATGTTCAGGGCAGTAATGCAAACAATGGCATCTCAAAGATGTAATATGGAGGCCTGGTCAAGGCTTAGTATGGGGCCTGCTGTTGTTTGGATCAACTTGAAGTTTTTACCCACTTTCAGCTAGTTCGAGCCTTTGTGATGCCAAACAATACTGAATTATTCATTAAACTTTCTTTCAGAAAAGGGGACGTGCAAAAAGAGCCAAAACATCAAGCCACCCCATATCCGCGAGCCAAAGAGTACCAAAGGAAAGCTTGAACAAGTTGTCAATTATAGAAGAAGGTACAGAGAGAAGAGAGAGAGAAAAGAGGTAATTTCTGGATTTTATCATCTGGCCACTAAGTGATCCTCAAGGGAGCCCTGTGAGATTAGCCTTTACACCAGAATATGACAGAACACTTTCTTGAACTCTGCATTATTAGCTCCACATCACACTACAGTCCAGGTTTCCACTCCACAATCCTGATGCATCATGGTCAATCAATCAATCAATCAGGGATTTGTGAAGCGCGCTACTCACCTGTGAGGGTCTCAAGGCGCGGGGGGGCGGTACAGCCAAACAGCCAAACAGCCAGGTCTTGAGGCTCTTCCTGATGGTGTGCAGCGTGGGGGAGTGTCTGATGTTGATCAGGAGCTCTTTCCAGGTTATTGCCGCGATGTAGGAGAAGGCTCTTCTACCCGCTCTGGCTCTGCGGATGCGCGGGGTTTCGGCGAGGGCGAGGTCGGCAGAGAGGAGGTTTCTCTTGGGTACCTGGAAGGAGACTTTCGTTTAGGTATTGGGGTCTGTTATTGTGGAGGGATTTGTAGGTGTGAGTGAGTAGCTCGAAGGTTACTTTCTCCTCGATGGGGAGCCAGTGGAGGACTCGCAGGTGTTGGGTGATGTGTTCAAGTCTAGCTGTGGTGTTCTGGATGGTCTGGAGTTTGCAGAGCAGGGATTTGTTGATTCCGGCGTAGAGGGCATTTCTGTAGTCCAGTCTGCTTGCTATGAGTGCGTGGGTGACAGTCTTTCTGGATTCAGGGGGGATCCACTTGAAGGTCTTGCTAAAGATGCGGAGAGTGTTGAAGCAGGTGGAGGCGACGGCGTTGATCTGTCGGGTCATGATGAGGGAGGAGTCGAGTATGGTGCCGAAGTTCCAGGCGTGGTCCGTGGGAGTGGGGGGGTTGTGGAGGGCGGTGGGCCACCAGGTTTTGTCTCATTCTGAGGGTGTTGGGTCCGAGGACGAGGACTTCTGTCTTCTCTGAGTTGAGCTTCAGGCAGCTGCTGCTCATCCAGGATGCAACGTCTTTCTGGTGGTGTGGGGGCCTTTGTGAGGGAGAGGATGAGCTGGGTGTCGTCAGCGTAGGGTACTATGCTGAGTCCATGTTGTCTGACGATGGCAGCGAGGGGGCCATGTAGATGTTAAAAAGCGTGTGGCTGAGCGATGATCCTGGGGGTACTCCGCAGTTGATCTCTGTGGGTCCGGAGAGGAAGGGAGTCTGATTCTTTGGGTTCTGCTGGTGAGGAAGGAGCGGATCCAGTCGAGGGCGGTTCCCTGTATGCCGGCGTCATGGAGTCTGGCAGTGAGAGTGTGGTGCGAGATGGTGGTGAAGGCTGCAGAGAGATCTAGTAGAATGAGGGCCGGGGTGTGGCCCTGGTCGAGGAGAGTGTGGATGTCGTCTGTAGCGGTGAGGAGGGTGGTCTCGGTGCTGTGGTTGCTGCGGAATCCGGTTTGGGAAGGGTCGAGGATGGAGTTGTCTTCAATGAAGTTCGTTAGCTGGACATTGATGATCTTCTCAGTGACTTTGGCCGCGAAGGGGAGGAAAGAGATGGGTCGGTAGTTTTTGAGGTCTGTCGGGTCTGCAGAGGGCTTCTTGAGGAGGGGCTTGACTTCTGCGTATTTCCAGTCATCAGGGAATGTGCCAGATTCGAAGGTAGCATTGATGGTGCATAGTAGCTCGGGTGCTATGGCGGCGGCGGCTCTGTGGAAGATGTGCGGCGGGCACGGGTCCGTGGGGGGCTCCTGAGTGAATGCTTTTCATGTTCGTGGCGGTGTCTTCAGTGGTGACCGGGGTCCAGGCGTAAATGGTAGGCTGGCTGCCATTGCTGGAGGAAGGAGTGGTGTCGGTGTCAGGGGTCTGTTCGTTGAAGTTGTCGTAGAGGGATCGGATTTTCAGATGGAAGTAGGAGCCGAGTTTGTTGCAAAGCTCCTGGGAGGGTGTGACGTCCATGGCTTCGCTGGGGGGTTTGGTGAATTCCTGGATGATGCTGAAGAGTTCCTTTGAGTTGCTGGAGTTGGCGAGGATTTTGTTCCGGATGAAGGTCCTTTTGGTGGATCTGATGGGTTGGTGGTATTCGGTCATGGCGTTCTTGTAGGTGGTCTGGTCTTCCGAGGTTTTGCTGTTTCTCCATAACTTCTCGAGATGTCTGCAGGTGCATCTGGATTCTCGGAGGTCAGTGGTGAACCAGGTGGTTTTCATGGGGTGCTGTCTGCCGGGGTTGCGGAGGGGGGCGAGCTTGTCTGCGCAGTTGGTGATCCATCTGTGTAGTTCGTTGGCTGCAAAGTTTACATTGGTCGAGGTGGGAGGGGGATCGTGGTTGAGGGTGGAGTTGAGGTGCTCCTTGGTAACTTTGCTCCAGTTCCTTAGTGGAGGGCGTGGTGTAGGTTTGTGAGCGTTGGCTTTGTCGAAAGAGAAGTGTACGCAGTGGTGGTCCATCCAGGGGGGGTTCCGTGGTGTGGGTGTTGTTACCTCCTGCGAAGATGGGGTCGAGGGTGTGTCCTGCCTTGTGGGTGGGGGTGGTGATGAGCTGTTTCAGTCTGATGTTGGCGAGGTTGTCCAGGAGGGTAGAGGAATTGGGGTCACTGAGGTTGCCGAGGTGGAAGTTGAGGTCTCCGAGCAGTATGTAGTCCATGGAGGAGATGGCGTGGGGCGCGATGAGGTCGGTGATGGTTGTGGTGAACACAGTTTGTGGTCCGGGAGGTCTGTAGGCGAGGGTGCCGCGTAGGGTCGTTCTGGGGCTGGTCTGGATCTGGAATCTGGAGGTTTTCCGTGGGGGACGAGGAGTCGTTAGTGCTGGCGATGGTGAGTCGGAGGGAGTTCTTGTGTGCGATGGCTAGTCCTCCTTCTGAGTGGTTGGGGTGGTCCTTCCTCTGGATCTTGTATCCATCGGGGAGGGCGGTAGCGATGTCGGGGCAGAGGTGGAGTTGGTCCAGGTTTCCGTGAAAAAGGCAACGTCTGGAGAGAGGGTGTCGAGGAGGTCCCAGATTTCTACTGCATGTCTGTGCAGGGAGCGCACGTTGAGGAGGATGCACCTCAGGGCTGCGGGTGTGCTGGCGTCCGGCGGGAGGGCGGTGGCCATGGGGGTGCAGAGGTTGGTGAAGGTTTGTCGGCAGTGTCGGCAGGAGAACTGGCTGTGGGTGGTGTTCGGTGTAGACAGCTGGTAGTTGTTGTTCCTTCCGGGGTTGAGTGCGTGGAGGGCATCTGATTCATAGCAGTGGGTGGTGGGAGAACCAGGGTCCCTGGCGCTGGTCGTGTCACCGACAGGCGCAGATGAACTTGCCTTTGACGCGCCAGCGGCACACGTTCGCTGCACGGCCACCATTAAATATGGAATGGGGGAGGGAAACGGAGCTGGGAGGTGGGAGCGGGAACCCGACAGGGGGGAGGGGCCGCGGGGGCAGCAGCGGCAGGAAAAGGGCAGCAAAAATAGCCACAGTAAAACGGAGGACACAACAAATAGCAAAAATACAAAAAACTGAAAAACAGGCACAATAACAACAGAAAAGACAGACAAAAGACAGTCAACAGGCACAATTACAGTAAAAACAGAAAAGACAGACAAAAAGACAGTCAACAGGCACAGTTACAGTAAAAACAGAAAAGACAGACAAAAAGACAGTCAAAACAGAGAAGGCTGGCCGAGCGGACCAGCAAAAGAGCAAGGCTCTGCCACTGGACCACCAGGGATGAGGCGCAGGCAGGAGCATGCGGGTTGAGGAGGGCCTCGCACACCTACCTGGACAGAGAGGTGTAGGGGGCAGCGGCGCAACGAAGGAGATGCTGGGGCGGAGAGCAGAGTTCCCTGACCAGGAGGTCAGAGGTCTTGCTCAACCGCTCGAGCAGCGGCCGCCATTAAATAGGGAATGGGGGAGGGAAACACAGCTGGGAGGCGGGAGCGGGAACAGGCAGGGGGAGGGGCCGCGGGGGCTGCAGCGGCGGGAAAAGGGCAGAGAAAACAGGCACAATAAAACGGAGGACACAACAAATAGCAAAAATACAAAAAACAGAAAAACAGGCACAATAACAACAGAAAAGACAGACAAAAGACAGTCAACAGGCACAATTACAGTAAAAACTGAAAAGACAGACAAAAAGACAGTCAACAGGCACAGTTACAGTAAAAACAGAAAAGACAGACAAAAAGACAGTCAAAACAGAGAAGGCTGGCTGAGCGGACCAGCAAAAGAGCAAGGCTCTCCCACTGGACCACCAGGGATGAGGCGCGGGCAGGAGCCTGCGGGTTGAGGAGGGCCTCGAACACCTACCTGGACAGAGAAATGTAGGGGGCAGCGGCGCAACGAAGGAGATGCTGGGGCAGAGAGCAGAGTTCCCTGACCAGGAGGTCAGAGGTCTTGTTCAACCGCTCGAGCAGTGGCCGCCATTAAATAGGGAATGGGGGAGGGAAACACAGCTGGGAGGCGGGAGCGAGAACAGGCAGGGGGGAGGGGCCGCGGGGGCAGCAGCGGCGGGAAAAGGGCAGCGAACACAGGCACAGTAAAACGGAGGACACAACAAATAGCAAAAAACAGAAAAACAGGCACAATAACAACAGAAAAGACAGACAAAAGACAGTCAACAGGCACAATTACAGTAAAAACAGAAAAGACAGACAAAAAGACAGTCAAAACAGAGAAGGCTGGCCGAGCGGACCAGCAGAAGAGCAAGGCTCTCCCACTGGACCACCAGGGATGAGGCGCAGGCAGGAGCCTGCGCGTGGAGGAGGGCCTCGAACACCTACCTGGACAGAGAGGTGTAGGGGGCAGCGGCAGCAGCTCAACGACGGAGCTGCTGGGGCGGAGAGCAGAGTTCCCTGACCAGGAGGTCAGAGGTCTTGTAGTTACTTATATCACTAAACCCCACCTAGATCATGTCCTGGTGATGGAACTTTATTCAGTATCTTTGCATCTGGATCCTATGGTTAATCTGTTCTTTTCATAAATGTTTTCTGGACTTTACTTTCTCTTGTCTCCGATCCACACTCCATTCCAGGCTTTCTGTTTGCCTTCTTGTGCCTTCTGGTGTTTCCCTTTCCCTTTCCTAAGTCTCAGTCCAGCCTTCCATTCATTGGTAGTTCCCTGATTCAAACCACCGATTTATTCCTTGCACATGGCTCCCTCCATGTGCCCGTTTTCCCCCCCTGAGCTTCAAGCTAATTCAATCTTGGGTGCTCAGTGTGCAGTGACTTGCTGCAGTTCTCACTGATGATATTCCTTGTGCTCTGACATGTTGCTTTTGCTTTGCTCTCAGGCTTGCTTGTTGAGTTTGAGTGCTTAGGTTTCCATTATTTCTTGTTCCCATTTTCCTGTTATTGCTACTCGTCTTATCTGTTCCTTGCATTCTGCCTCTCTGCTCCTGTGCTCCCTTGTTTCTAGCTCAGGCTTCATACTTCCTGACCTGTTTTTGCTATATTCAGACTCCTTGGCTTGTGTTCCGGTTTGTGTCTGCATACTGCCCTTGTCGGTCAGCAGATTTCTTACAATGCCACATTTCACAGGTTCATGTGTGATGAACTCCTCGAGACCAGGTTTTTTTCTTTGAATTCTCGTTCAGGTTCCAGAATTCAACCAAAAGACCTGGACTGAAGCAGCTAGTCATGAAAGGACCTGGGAAACTTGGCAGGGCTGGGTTTCCCCAACTTGATCCCAGCGTTCATAGTTCTGTGTGCTTTCTTTGAATCGCACCCTGTTCCTGCTCTGCGATTCCGGTCCTACATTTCCCTGAGCTCAGGTCTGTATTCAGTGTTTCCTGCTCTATTCTCTTTAGTCCTATTTTATGTCATTGTTGAAACTTTCATCAGTGTTACCAAGGGTGCCAGTGAGATTTGGTCCCTCTGGCACAGACTCCCCACTGCTTTTGTTCCATAATAGCTACAGAGTATCTCTCAAGACTCTGTGAGATTCACTGCTTCTTGCCTTTTTGTAAGATCTTTACCTCAGAGAGAGGTCACTTTCCAAGGAGCACGCAAAACTATAATTTGCCATACTTTGTCTACTGTTTTCCTGCTTCGTTACTTCCTGTTGTTTGGTATTTTGAATTAGCATTATCTTGCAAGTTTTTTATTTTACAGGCGCACCCAGATAATGTCCAGTTTTCTGATCACGGTCTGTTCCAACCTATTCCAGTCCACAGCTTTTGCCTTGTCCTTCTCTTTCCCAACTTTAAGGTATAGTGAATACTGAGCAGAGAGCAAGTACTCCTTTGAGTTAACCTTGTACTGATCTCAGTAGGAACCCTGACAGGTAATGATAGTGATAGCGGGATAGATAAGGATGGTATTTGCACTGAGCAAACTTGGTGCAAACTCAAAACTCTGCTATGCACACTAGGATGGACCTTTTTCTGGCATTCAGGCTGAAATCACATGTTTAGTTACATTTCAATAGCAGTGAGGCAGATTTTCCCCCACAGTAACGGCAGACAGGAGTAAGTTGCAAACCATGAAGGTTTACTGGCAAATTAGTAATGTTACAATCTCAAATCGAATTAATTAAGCATAAATCAATAATCCCCTCAATACAACATGTGTGAATATAATCCAGGCATTACAGTTCCGCAAATGCAAGTACATATTTTTAAAGACAGCATACGCAAAATAAGATAAATTTCCTTTACCGTAAATGGATCTCCGCCTCATGCTAAGCTAAGGTTGTGGGTAAATCAGGGAATTTCAGAAGCAGCAGGTGCTAGCAAACACAGCATCAAAATAAGAACCAAATGAAGGAAGAAATGTGCTTGCTCTCGAGAGTAACACTATGAACAGGAAAATAAAGAGCATTGGCTTTCAAGAGAGGGAAAGGGACATCCGCCTGTAAAGATTGATGGCTCAAGTCTTCTAACTAATAAGCTTCACACAACACATAAAATGTCATCCAAGTGATTCTACAGGTTTCCGCAGAGTAGGGACCAATCAAAACCAGTGTTTCAGTTGTACTTGGTGTTGGCCTCCTTCTCACAAATAATTCAGTGCCAGCTTCTTCCATCAACTCGACCTTCCAAATATCACACAAAGGAGTATTCAACTTCTCTGCATCCCATCTCATGCAGGTGCTGAGAAACATCGTTAAATGAATCACTTCTGGTGCCCAAAACTAAAAAAAACATTTATGTACAACAATCTGAAATACGTTTACCAAGACCACTCTTGTCAATGTTAAGATGCCTATACCATAATTATAGTTACACAAACCCTATAAATCACTAGTTCCGCTAAATCTAAGTGTAAAATAACATGTGAACATATGTAAGTATTGGTTCTGAGTGTTACAAGTTAAATTTATTAAGCCAGCCGCGGCTCATGCAGATAAGAGCGGTGGGGCGGGATTTCAATAGATGATGACAAGGGGAAATTAAATAAATAATTAATTTTACCTCGTCGTCTGCCGAAATTCCCCCCCCCCCCCCAACCTGGCCCCACCGCTCTTACCTGCACGAGCCGCACCTGCATTAAGCACACATATATGCCCTGAAAAAAAAGAGGTAGACATAGGTAGTGAGAAAGCAGTAAGGGCATGAGAAGTTGAGGTAGAGGGAACACCGGTAGAGTAGGGATGTGTCGAGGTGAGGTAGCAAATAAATGGTTGAGTAAATTGAGAGGTTAGATAGTGAAAGACAGATGAGGTAATGAGAGAGAGATGAGATATGGAGAGAAATTAGAGAGACATTAGTTAGAGAGATATTGTTGAGAAGGGCTGAAAGAGGGAATTAGAGCAGTGAAGTATAGAGAAGGAGAGAAAGAGTAATGAAATAAAGAGAGAAATAAGGTTCAAAGAGAGGTCTACTACATGCCAGAGAGATACAGGGAGTTGTCATGAAAAACGAGCAGAGAAGTGCAGAGAAAGGGTAGAGAGAAAATTGAGGTAGTGAGATTGGGTATTGATGTGAAGTGTGACTGTTTTATATGTCTCTACAAGTGCTTTAACCAAGTGAACTGCTTTATTAGTATATTAATATGAGGCCAGCTGGATTTCTGCAGCAGATGCCATGCCCCACTAAGTAATTATTACTCTAGCTAAAGGGGTAAAAGAGCTAGTCGGGTTAATATTCCCTCTGCAGTAATATGCAAATATCCTAAATGTTACATGTTCCAACCTACTTGTGTCTACCTCGAGCTTTTATCCTTCTAAGATCAATAAACGTCTTGCTGAGATGGATAATGACACCTCTCATGTACTGTACTACTGTTTGCAAGAGTGGCAGAGAGGGCAGCACATCAAATCAAAACCAAATCAGCAAATCAAATGTTACTATTGATCTAGACCTCTACTGAGGTCAACAACAACATACAAAAGATCACACTGTTATAAAATGTCATTCTCGTCGGTGACTAAATATTTAAAAGCACAATAAAAAAAAACTTTTTTAAAACACGTAAAAAACCCCTAAAAAACTTAAATATCGTATAACTAACTTGAGGAGAGTGAGAGATAAAGTGCAACAGGCCTGCTTGTGCCAATAAATTAAAATTCACTGCTAGAGGATGTATAAAACGTTTCCTGATATCACTTAAAACTGGGCAGAGATGCAGTACGTGGAAGAAATCTTGGTGACCCAGATTACATAAATTTCATGTTTCAGATATAAGAACTATGCCTTTCCATAGGAAGAAGAGTCCCACTTCATAGAAGGAGAATAACTCGCTTCACTTTCTGGGACATTTCGTAGAGCAGATACGGTTGTAAAGACCCAAAGCAATTCCCTGTAACATATTCCCAAATAATTTCTAGTTGGAGCAGGGCCTTATATCACGGTCCAAACTTAGTCTGACAATTTATACGTTTAAAAATATTGGAGGTTATTTTTAATAAGTCCTTGCTACCATTATACATTTCTAGAGCAATTGAAAGATTTAGATTAAATGTCATTACCGTGGGGAAGTTGTATCAAAATAAGATACTAACAAAGCCCTTGGTGAGTCATCCGGTGCCTGTAGTAGTTTGTAGCCCCACCAAATGACATTAGCCAGGGCTCCCAAAAAGGCAGTAGAGAGGACAAACCCTAATCTCAGAGCCTGCGCATGAAATGCAGCACTCAGACTTGGAAATTTTGTAAAATGTTACCTTCACATAGATCTAAAAAAAACAGCAAGATGTCAGATAAAATTGTAATGCATAAGAGCTACAGGAATCGTTGATCTATAGATGGTTAACAAGTGATTAAAAGGTCTTTTCCCCGTTGAACTGTAAAAATTATGCAGGGCCTGACAATGGACTAGGACCTTTTCCCTTAGACTTATACAAGGCAATTTATGAGAGAGGTTGGCCAACAAGGTAAATAACTATCTACAACCTCTACTTTCTCCTGGATAATATACCAGACAAATGATCGCCTTTTTACCACCCATAAAATGTACTATCTTTATTTTGATTACATTTTCAGGAAGTGATTATCTGCATAAGACTTCAATTTTTGTAGATTTCTTTGTAAGCCCAAAGTGGTCAAGTCATATAAAATAATGCTGTCTGCATACATGAGAGTATGTAATGGATAAGACCATAGTCTAGGGCTGGGTTCTCCAGTCGGTCCTGAGGGCCGGATCCATGCCAGATTTTTAAGATAACTACATTTATCTAAATGGGGATATGCCAAAAATTTGGCATGGATCCGGCTCTCCAAGACCGACTTTGGAGAACCCTGGTCTAGGGAGAAAGTTGTTAATACAGGAAAATTGATGTGGAAAAACTTGCATAATTAGAAACAACTTTGGGGTTAGCAAACATCCTTGTTATAACCCATTCTGAGTGGAGATCAATGGTGACAAACCTTTGGTACCCCCTAGCAAGATTTCACGTCATGTTGAAGAATGGAGGGCGATAATTAACATAAAAAGGTTATAAGGTAACCCCAACTGTGACAGTTCGTGCCATGGAGTTGGTCTGCCCACAAGATCAAATTACGTCAAAAGTCAATACAAGCTCTATAAACCGACTGTCATTTACTTAACACAAATATCAAGAACAGACTGTAGTACCTCTATATTGTACAGCACCGATCGATTGGCTCTAAAACGAGACTGAACCAGTGGGATAATATTCGCCTCCTGTGCTCAAGTTTCCAGATGTTTCAACCCTCCACGAGTCAAGATCTTCCCTACAGCATCAAGTAAGGTAATTTGCCTATAGTTCCCGTGGATGGATTTGCTGCCCTTTTTGTGTAAGATTACAATTATACTACCTTTCCATGAGTTTGGTATCCGAACGGAGGAGTAGCAGTGGGCAAATAAGGACCTCAGAAATCTTGCCCATACTTTTGGGTTCTGTTTGAAAACAATAATTGATGTCTCATCCGGGCCGATGGCAGCAGATGCCCTTGCTTTTTTTTTATATGGCCCACAATTTTCTCAGAACTGGTAGGATTAAACTCATAATTGTCTGTATGGCTAACATGAAAAGGGCAGACGAGATTCTTCTTATAGGAATTTGAGATATAGAGAACCCAATCTTGAGCCAAGATTGGAATAACCACAAATTTAACTTTTAAGCCACAGTTTATTGCAACAATGTGCCAAAAGGACTGGATATTATTCTCTTGCACAGCACAATGTAAGGCGTACCAATTTTTATCCCATAGCCTATTCCTCTGGGCTGTCCTTGGCCCATTACGTTCCCTCGTTAGGAATCTAACCAATTGTGAATGTTCAGGCAAAAATAAAAGGTATTGTTTCCATGTCAAATTATTTATTTACTTTGATAAAAGTTCAACCTCTTCTTCCTGCACCGACTTTTTATGAACAGGTCTTACTTTAGATTGGTTCTTCATATCCTGCACCAAATCAGACATAACTGATTCAAAACAGGCAATAGAGTTTGTAACTGATGTTTCCTATGGAACTAAATTCAAGCTGGTAATTAGGTTATTAAAAAACAATATATATTTCTACGGTTCCAATACAACTTTGCTCTAGCTTGGAGAATATCTGTTATTCCCTCTCCAGTTTTTAATGACCAATCAGTGGCGTACCCGATAGGAAGAGGTGGACCTATTTGGAGGAGAACATGATCACTGCGAGACATCATCACTGTGGTTAAATCTGAAATGTGGTCAAATATCAAATAGGATATTATTATGTAGTCTATGATGGAGGAACCCTGGTGTCCATGGCGGATAACTTTAACCGGGATATCAGGAGCCAACCTACCCTTCAAAATTACAGCTCCCAGAAATTTTAGTTCTCCTAATAAAAGATTGCTTCGATTGCCTTCTTTACATGCCATCCAAAACAGAGCAGAAGGCAGAGAGAGCAGTGAGTTTGACAGAGTGAAGTAAAGAGTGGTAGGGCAGAGAAAATTGCATTGAAAGAAACCTGAGGTAGACATAAGTGAGGTACAAGTAGTTGACAGAGAGTGGGTAGGTACATAGAGATTGGTAGAGAGAAAATTGAGGACGCTTTTGTGAATTAATCAAGAATGTGCATTATGAACAGTGTGCTGAGCAAGCCATTTACATTTGAATTCACATATGTACACTGACATGATGCTATTGTCTTTGAAACTATTTTGATATTACTTGTTAAAGTGTATGTTTCTTGCATATTTTTCTTGCTTATGCCAGCTGGACCTCAGCTACGCCTCAAACCCATCTTATTCAAAATGGATGTCACATCCACTCTTTATTATTTCTGCTGCATGTAGTCAAGCAAGTCATGTTTGTTCATTTCTGAATGAGACTGTTCTGGAAGAAGACTCTCTAACCTGGGCTCACTTATGTAAAATTTTTCCAAGGATATCCACTTGCATGCAGTATTACATTCATTCACAATGGCTCACTGTTGTTTTTGTAACTAGATTGTTCCGACACTGCCGAATGACATTAGGGCAAAGGGGGTTTACTCAATATTCATGTAGTGGGTTAGTGAGCAGGTGGTAGTGCTGTATGACAATTTTTAATTCAGTATTCTCATTTGTTGAAAATGAATTTCTTTGCTCACATCACAATGTTTCTGCACTTTTCATACACTTCTATAGGGAAATTTGTTAAATAAACTCTCGAAGTTGGGGGCAAGAGAGAGAACTTTCCTATGATACTGGGGATACTGTCTGATTTCTTACTGCCTTTGCTGCACAGTTGAGACTTCATCCATGTGTGATTTTGCCTATTATTCTGTATTATCCAATTAATGAGAGCCTTTATGGCAATGCATTTATGCATTTTACTAAGATTTGATGCATCAGAACTTTATTATCTCTGTATTGTAGCTATTGGATATTTGTAAAAAATCGCTAGATTTTGAGTCAGTCCTTTCTTATTTGACTGTATTTTTGATATGCTGATTTTTGTGCCTTATCTTGGGACACATGTGCTAACATGGAGTTGAGGTTAATACTGCCCCTGATCCATCCAACCTATTAGCATGTTTTGAGGTGTCAGATATAAGAGGTAACGCGTGCCCACAAATTTTTGATAGCAGAGGGTAGTTTTACAAGGTATAGGGGGTGGCTTTAGAGACTCCTTTTTGCCCTGTCCTTACATTGGCCTTCTGCCTACATTCCCGAATCTACCTTTTGATTATTTGCTTGAGTTGCGGATGTTGAGGTGCTGTTCCTGACTAAAAAGGATTGTGCGTATTAATAGGGCAGAATGATTCTTGAAAGTGAGTGTTCAGTGTCCTAGTGATGCACTGTGGGATATATAGTTGAGAGTTTGGCTTTGTTTTGAGTAATGGGCTGTTACGCTGCATATGAGATATTTTTGCTATACGCTATTGATTCTTGGTTCAGTTGGTGTTTTGATTACTACTGTGATATTGATATATTTATCATATTTGTGATTTGCGTTGGAAAAGTTTGTTTTATTATTTGTTGATTGGGTTATTGAAATGGTCACAATCTAAGATCTCAAGATATTATTGTTTAACCTGTCTGCAAAGCGGTAGTGTGATTTGCTAGGGTTTGTATTCACACAGGTAGGGACTTTTTTGATAAAGTTTTCTTTCAGGTTTTGTGTGTTTAACTTGGATTTGTCACTTGCTCTTTGGTATACGGGAGTAAGTACACTAATTAGAGGTGGATTGCCATCCGGATGGAAGTCTGCTTTAGTGCAAATTTGTGTTTGACAAGTGCCGTGAAGGTACTAGTCTTGTTTCTATTGATTGTGAGATTCTCTTCATCTAACTTGCTGATTCTTTCCTGTTTCGGTTGAGCAGACAAGTTTGTGTGCATTGGTTGACAGGAAACAACTGTGTATTGTTTTCCCATTCACAGAAAAGTCACACTGCAATTATTTAGACAAATGAGGATTCACGCTAGGATTGGTGAGACATCATCACAGAGCTGCGCTATCATTGGTTGGTTGCTTCTGTAGTCGCACAGTGATTGGTTGCTTTTTGTTTACTTGTTTTGTGCGTTTCTTTTTATCATTTTGAGTAAGAACAATGAGCCTAAAGCTTCTGCTATGGAGGAAAAGCATGTCACTCCAGAGTGCTCGCCTGTGTACGAGATGTTGTGAGATGTTGGGCTCTATATGTGCACATGGATACGAGACTGCCATGAATTTACTTCTGGTAACAAGAACCTGCAATTCCCTCTAGAGGGTACATTTAATATTAGAAAGCTAGATTTATTTAGACATAGAATGAATGAGGGGGGCGTGGCTTCGCCGAGCTGCAGTATGGCCGCCTTCTAGAGGGGCTGTGCAGGCCAGGCTAACATATCCTAAGATATCGCCATCCTTACTTGGAATCCGCCCCCGCAAAATAGTGGCAATAACTTAAAAATACTGCCTGCTCCATTTGAGCAACTTTGCAGGTGAGAAAGCGGGACCGGGGTTGCAGTATCGGACCCGACGTGCTGCGGCCTGTCTTGAGCGGCAACATGGCCGCCGAGGATCTACAAGGCGGGTGAAAAGAACCGGGCTTACCTGGGCCCTCCTCCGCTTCACACTGGGTTGCGGTGGTCTGGTGGACAGTTCGTGGGAGCCGGATCGCCAGCGGCTGCGTGCTCCTGGCTCCACGAGGTGGCTAGGCTGCTGTGCGTGGGGTGGAGGCACCGGCACTGCCGCCTGGAACCGGAGAATCCCGGGTAGTTGCAGCAAGACGCCTGAGCTTCAGTGAGGGAGCCCCCTGCCAGGCTAACTCTGAGAGGCGTTTACAAGTGAACCCGCAACGCAGTGGTGAGCCAGCTGCTGTTCGACCGGCCTCCGGAGGGGATTGCAGTGGAGCGGCGGAGCTGTTCGATTCGGTGAGTGCGGGTGTGGGTTGGGGAGGTGCGCGGCCGTGAGCGCTTCTGCTGACTGGGCCCATACCCCATTTGGTACCTTGTGGCCGCTGGGGCTGGGTTTAGGTTGGTGGGTAGTGTGCTTGGGCCCGTGCTCTGCCGGACTCCGTCCGGGCTCCTGGGCTGGGGTAGAGCTGTAAAATGAAGTTCCCCCATGAGAGTGGTGGGACTGCGGGCGGGCCTCCGCTCCCCTCCCCGCGTTGTGTAAATAATGTGGGGGATTGGAGTTAGGGGTGCGGGGGCTGCTCCTTCTACACCTGCTCGGGGACCTACCCACATGAAGGACCCCCCCTAGCTCTGCTGGCGCATGTTCCCCTTCAGCAACAGGCCTTGGTCTCTTTGATTCTCCAGGCTGTGGAGCACCAACCCCGAGGTTGTGATACTAACACACCAACGACGACAGAGATGGCACCCAGGTCACAGTAGTGACTGATTGCACTATACAGGCCCGCTGTGTGCCACTGTAGTGGCAATATCTGAAAGTCCACGTTGCCCTGCGATGCTCTTGAGCTGCCTGGTACAATGGGTAAGACCGACCCCAGACAATCTAAACTCCCATTCGAAAATAAGCGCCAAACCCGCACGACTGAAGCAGGATCGGAGCCGGACACTGATCATGGCGTTAAAGACTCTGGGGGACATCAAGAGGAAGACCTGCGCACCACATTGCATGATGTGCGCTCAAGCATTAAAACCATTGACAATAAGATTGATGTGCTTACCTCGAGCCTAGACAAGGTTAAAAAATGGGTAGACGCTCATGAGGTCCGCCTAGATACCCTGGAGAACAGAATTTCAGACACCCAAGACTTCCAAGCTGAATCTAGGGTACAACTACTCAATATGGAAAAGGTTCTGGCGGTAATTAAAGCAAAGAACGAGGACTTAGAAGCGCGCTCAAGGCGCAACAACCTCAGAATTATTGGTCTGCCAGAGTCCACCACCATCCCGAAAATGGAACCATATATAGAGAACCTACTACGCGAACTGTTTGGGCCGGCACTTTCGTCAGTTATGATCGTTGAACGTGCCCACCGCTCACTGGGCCCCAGACCACCGGTGGGTACTGCACCACGTCCCATAATCGTGCGCCTTCTGAATTATAGACACAGAGACGCGATTCTCAGAGTAGCCAGAGACTAAAGCCCTATAAACCACCAGGGGAACTCCCTCTACTTTTCCCCAGATAACACTCCATCGGTGCAGGCCGCACGCAGAGAATTCGCACCGGCAAAACGCAACCTACAAAACGCCTCCATTCCGTATGCCATGCTGTACCCGACCAAGCTAAAAATAACACACGAAGGGCAATCGCATTTCTTCACTGATGCCAAGGCAGCCCTAAAGTACACCAAGCATATCTGCACCAAAAAATCACCTCCTCGCTCCTCACAGCAAACTGAATCAGAACAGAACCTTAGCGAAAATGACTGACATGCTTATCCTGTTTTTGTGAGTTGCGCTACTAAGCCTTGTATGCAATTTTACATAGTATAACAACCCTGGTCGCTAAGACTGCCAAAGTCAGAGGCTATTTACTTCCTCTGGCTCTATAATGACACAAGTTTCACATTTGGTGGATTCCTTACAAACTGGTACATCCTGGCCACCCTGCCACCAGGCAGGTTTATGCCGGCATCCTAAGCCCCACAGGGAGATCTCCCATGTGTTTTTGCTTTATTGTTAAAGGGGGAATGCAAGAGGGGTGGGGGGCAACATGCCACAACCTAATTGGGAGGTTGGTGTGGGTGGTGGGTGGGCTAGGGTGTTCACAGCATTCTCAAGACACACAGTCATTAACTACACTGAATATGCTTACGGTAGATCACAACCTGTTTTATTTAATAGCCATGTTTAAATCCTGTTTGTATTCCAAGGTTAGGCTAGTAGAACCATCTGTCTGGTTTTTTGCTCCAATGTGCACTTTTTCTACACAAGTAACACACTATATAACATACCAGCCGAAACATGACTGAGGCTAAAGTCCTTACCTGGAACATCAGAGGGCTCAATGATTTTAGAAAATCGAGATTAATGCACACATACTTAATCAGACACCGCATAGATGTGTGTTTCCTGCAAGAGACTCACTTGAAATGTGGCACTGACCCCAAATTGCACAACAGATACTGGGGGGAGATACACTCGGCCCCGTACTCCAATTATGCAAGAGGAGTTTCGGTGCTGATCAGGCGTGGGCTGGGCTGGACAACTATTCACACGCAGATCAACCCAAGCGGGCGCTATGTTATTTTAAATGGTATACTAATGTCCACACAGGTTACCTTAGTGGCTATAAATGGTCCAAATGTGCATGACCCACAATTTTTTCTCACCGTGTGGGCAAAGGTACTGGCAACGGGAGGCGACATGGTCATTTGGGGCGGGGATTTTAATGCCACCCTAAAAAATGAATGGGACAGGGTTGGGGCCACTCGCAGCCCACATACAAGGGCAGTTCAGCAACTAAACACCATTATGCTGGACCACAGTCTTATTGATATCTGGCGTAGCAGAAATCCAGAAGTTAGGGAGGGCACATGCATCACTACACATCACAGTGCCTGGTCCAGACTGGATTATTGGCTTGTAACATGTGACATTGCTTCCTGGACCATAGACGTACTGCACCTGCCGCGCACGCTATCTGACCATGCCCCGGTCGTATTGCGCTGGGCAATACCACAAACATTACCCCGCGCGTTCAGTTGGCGCCTCCCGCCATACGCTCTTTTAGATGCTGCATTTAGAGAGGAGATCAGAATTGAAATCACCCAGTTCTTTTCCACAAACGAAGGGTTGGTGGACTCTCCCTCCACCTTGTGGGAGACCTTTAAGGCAGTCATAAGAGGTGCATGTATCTCTAAGCAATCAGAGGTTTTGAAGTCCATAAGAGCAACATTATCGAAGCTGGAACACAACATTAGATCCACAGAACTGCTGTTCTATCAGTCAGGGGCATCCATACACCTTGCATCCTTACGGGAGAAAACTTCAGAATTCGGGGTGAAGGCCGACAGAGAGACCCGCTTCCTGGGGGAAAACGCGAGAGCGTGCAGCTATGACGAAGGCGACAGGCCGGGCAAAACCCTTGCTAATGCACTCAAACAACACACATCCTCAACTTTCATAGCTGAGCTACTTGACGAAGATTTAACTCCCATCAGAGAACAACAAGCCACACATAAGCATCTCACCAGATTCTATTCCTCATTATACTCGGCCATGCAAAGCGCACCTCACCCTGAGCTAGGTACATATTTAGACTCCATTGAACTGCTTTGGCTCAGCGAAGCCCATAGGGCCTATCTAGACGAACCTTTTTCGGTGGAAGACATAACACAGGTCATAAGTAGCTTGCCAGGTGAGAAGGCACCTGGGCTGGATGGGTTGACAACCTCATTCAATAAGACATATGCAGAAGAGCTAGCGCCCCGATTACTAGAAGTATACCAAGAATCGTTAGAGCGTGGATCCCTGCCGCCAACTATGCGGGAAGCAGTGATCATCTCCCTTCTAAAACCCGACAAGAAAAAAAATCTTTGTGACTTATACAGACCTCTCTAATTAACGTTGAAGTAAAAATTTGCACCAAACTGATTGCTAATAGGTTACAGCCGCTCCTACCACTTATAGCCAGGCCAGACCAGTCTGGATTCATTCCAGGCAGATCAACAGCCCATAATCTACGTACCTTTTTTGCTACTGTTCACCAGATAGATCCTCAATTGCCAGCCATTGTGGCATTTCTTGACACCACCAAGGCATTCGACTCACTGGAGTGGCCTTTCTTATTTACCATATTACCTAGGCTGGGATTTAGTCCCAATTTCATCAAGCTGATTAGCCTGCTCTATACTAAACCCACAGCCCGCCTAAAAGCAAATGGACTTTTATCAGAACCATTTTCTATAACACGTGGTACCAGAGAGGGCTGCCCGCTCTCGCCGCTGCTATTCGCAGTGGGGATGGAACCCTTAGCTGCCAGAATACGTCAGCACCATACCACTCGTGGGCTGGGATTCACAGATAGAAGTCTAATAATCTCAATGTACGCCGACGATATTACACTGTACATTCGTAAACCAGATGAAAACCTGAATCCAGTTTTGCGTGAAGTTCTCCAATTTGGTGGAATGTCTGGCATAAAAATCAACTGGTCTAAATCATCAATCCTACCACTAACTGAAGCCCCATTAGAAACTGAATTGGAATTCCCACTCACATGGGCAGTAGGCGCTGTAAAATACATAGGTGTGTGGCTCAGCAGAGACATGCAAGAAATCTGTCGCATGAACTTTGGCAAACTGCTGGACTGGCTGGAGCGCAAATCAAAATTCTGGTCGGCTCTGCCACTGTCCCTGGCTGGTAGAATCGCCATAACAAAAATGATAGTCCTCCCTAAATTCCTATACTTATTTGCTAATATACCCATCCTCCTAACT
The DNA here is from genome assembly GCA_963921515.1 of Calotriton arnoldi. Taxonomy (NCBI): domain Eukaryota; kingdom Metazoa; phylum Chordata; class Amphibia; order Caudata; family Salamandridae; genus Calotriton; species Calotriton arnoldi. Next base: position 842,299 of record CAWUFW010005155.1, read on the forward strand.
CAAGCTTTCCTCAAATCTCTTCGTTTCACCATAATTGCCCTGGGGTGGGCTGGAAAGCAGCTGCGAGTGAGCTGGGAACTGCTGATAAAGTCCGCTCTCATGGGGTGGGCTGAGTGCCCCTGACCTCGAACTTTATGCATTATGTGCACAAGCCCAATCTCTCCATTTTTGGGTACACCCCATCCCATTTCAGCCGCACGTGGCCATCGAGAAAGACGTGGCAGACCCCATCCCTCTGCATGTCGCTATATACAAGCCCTATCATAGAACGGCTGGCGAAGTGAATACGGTCGAGACTCTGCAATGGGCTTGGGAGGGTCTAAGGAAACGCGTCGGGACCCCATTACTATACGCACCCTCTACTCCACTTGCACATCATCCACTTTTCCCTTTTCTCCATGATAGTGGCACCATAATGCGCGCCCGTCACATGGGCCTTTCCACGCTAGGCAACCTATATCCACACGATACATACCTAGAGACTCCGCAAAACCAAGAAGGTAATCCAATACCTATCCTGGAATTACTTCTATACTACCAGCTCAGAGTGGCCTGCAAAACACTGCACCCCTCCTTCCCATCACCGCCTGCTACTATGACACCACCAGAGCACTTACTGGTCACCCCATCTCCTGGAAAACTGATCACCAGGCTATACAACCTCACGCAATCAAACACCCCATTTGTCGCCCGAAGGCTCTGGCTCAGTGGAGGGAAGACCTGAACGAATTGCCCACAGATGAACAATGGTCATTCTGTTGCTCCCAGCTTAGACACCTATCCCCAAACTACAAGTTGAGACTTATTCATTTTAAATTTATACATAGGGTGTATCGCACCCCCTTGCAATTACACAAATTAGGGCTACGTCCAGACGCAAGATGCTGGAAGTGCAAGCAAGAAAATGCAACCTTTCTGCACGTTGCGTGGGATTGCCCATCCATAGCCGAATTCTGGGAGGAGGTGTATGCAACTATACATGTGGTCACAGGGATATCACTGGAATGCACGCCGCTGGTAGCCCTGCAAGGTTACGTAGAAGAGGCCCGCCTGAGAAACGTCGACTCATAGCTATGATGTTACTACTTGCAAAACGTAGACTGGCCATACACTGGGGCGCCCCTAGAACCCCCCTAATAGATACCTGGGTGCAGGACATCGCTTATTGTCAAGAGCAACTCGCTGCATTCTGGGACCTTATGCCCATGACATCACGCCCGAAAGATATTTGGGAACCCTTCACAACCTGGCTTAGAGAAAAAGACGGGACAATCCAAGATAACTCAGCGCCAGCCACAGATACATAATCGCCAACATTGCCCCACTTGTCGACCCGAGACACGCCATCTTATGCACACGTTCTCCCATGTGCTGGTTAGCATACTCTGTAATATTTATGTGCCGAAAGTTATTGACACTTTTTTGAAAGTGTTAAATGATATGCCCGTCAAATCTTTAGGATTTAAAGGTCAACCTCTAGTCATTCTATCATATGTACTTGTTTTTTTAGACAATATAACATGAATTAAACAGGAGCGGTAATAGTTAAAGTGATGCAACATAATCTTGTTTTGTACTGGTCTACCAATAATCAATGTAGAGTTACAATCCTGTAAAGAAGCTGTGTGGTTTGATACTGCATATCTGTTTGTACCATGTGTTTGTCTGAATAAAACTTCAATAAATAAAAAAAAAATTTAAAACAAAAGACATAGAATGAATGAGAGCCATTACATAGACCTACACAAGTTGAAGCATTGAGTAAGTGGGATTGAATGTCCAGAGAGAAATAAAGAAAGGAAAACCATAAACAGATCAAGACTTTATTTAGTCAGTGGTTATAAACCAAGTGGGGTTTTCAGGAAAGATCTTGGAGGGAAGATAAGGTAGATGGAGTGAGAGTTTCCCCTGCAATAGTTAATGAGACAGTGGATAGAATGACAACTGATGTGTCTGTAGATGACAGAGAGAAACAAGATAAAGGAAAATATTTAGATGAGGAGGATAACGTTTTAAATGATCTTTTGGATTTTAGATTTCCCCATACACAGTTGGTATACTGACACAAGCACAGAGACTATTGGTATCTGATATGGGTGCAGCAGTTGAACCGGGTACAAGTGCACAGGGAATAATGGTGCTTGCAGTAGCAAATGCGAGTATAACTGCGAGTGTAAGTGCTCTGCCTGAGAGTACTTGGACAGTTTTGCCTAGTACTTGTAGAGATGCTGCTGTCTATACAGCTTTGCCCACTCCTGCTTATGTTGTGCATACTGCACTTCCTAAAGAAAGAGAGATTAATATTGCACTCTTTATGTTCAAATTTGGGGAAATGTTGCTGGTAACCATTGACTTAAATGGAATAATGCCATATTTTGTGGATGCAATGAGATACTTGCTCATAGAAACCGCAAGATGTGCAAATGAAGCACATAATATTCTTGGAGATTTTGCCGAAGAATGTGGGGTAGATATAAGAAGGTCAACAAACTTACAAAGGAATTACAGACTGGATTTCAGTAAAGTAGAAATAACGAAGATGGGTCTAGTGACTTTGTGAGCTCACATTAAAGAATTAGTTGAGTGCATTAAGTATTGGAGAGATTTGGAGAAATACAAAGGAAAGTGAAAGAAGAAGACTGGTACTAAAATAAAATACTGAGAAAGGGAAGAAAGCAAAAGTGTTTTTAGTGATTCAGAACCAGAAACAGAGCCAGAATTTCCTTTAAGGGAAGTACAAGGTGGGAATTGTGTGCATGTCCCTTGGACTAGGAGTAATCTCTATACCTTTAAAAATGTTTTCCAAAACTGAGAGAGGAACCTGATAAGTGGTATAAGGAGGTTCATAGGTTGGTGACAATTCAGAAGGTGCTTTTGATTGATTTAGATACATTATTTGAAGTTGTTGTTTCTATTGATTTATGGGCAGAGGGTGAGGCTACTGTTGCTTGGCCAACTGAAGAACCATCTAGAGTTCTAATTAACAAAACAATACTCCAGGTGAGTTATGGAAAAATACGGAGCGGTGATAGAGCATTTGAAAAAGAAAGTACCAAAGAAAGGAGAAAACTGGGTACAAAATAATGAGAGCTACACAAGAGCTGAAAGAGTCAGTGCATGGTGACCATAAAAGGCTTGTGCAGGTCTATAGCAAGTATAGCGGAGTTGAAGTGTCCGAAAAGGAAGGTGTTAGCGGATTTGTATCAGCTTTTGTTTTGGGTTTGCATCTGGAGCTTAGTGCTCATATTCAGCAGAGTATGATGAGTTGGCAGACTAAAAGAATTGATGAGATCCTGAAGTATGCCAAATACTTTAGTGACTGCTTTGGCACGAAGCAGAAAAAGATTAAGGAGAAGTTGATGATTGCATAGATGAGATAGATTCAGAGAAACAACAGAATAATGTTGTCCCCAGATGCAGAGAAATACAAATCCGTTGCAGATAGAAAACTATGCCAGAGCCCCACTGACTGCTATGTAGAATGTGCAAAATCAAGGGCAGTTCCATACGATTATGCCCATAACTCCAGTGATGCACAAAATATGAGAAGCAAGATGCCATATAATACATAGTACCAACACAATTAATTGATTTTGAGCAATGATTTTCCTCAGCATTCACCAGAGACAAATTCACAATGATGGTGCCTGGGGGGAGGTAGATTGCACGATTGGTGCAGCTCTGGATGGAGACCAGAGTTGTGGTCGAATTGTACACATCATTAAGCTGGAGATGACCTAGTCATGATGGGCAACAATTATGTTAGCCAGGAAGCTAAATACTGTGCCCTTGAAAATGCATTTGTGAGATTAAATGAGCAATCCATGATGTAAGAAACAGCTCAACGTGAAAGCAATGTGAGAACCATTGAAAATGCAAATTATGTCAATTGTTTTTATTGAATCCAGTACAGACCACATTAAGTGAATTGAGGGACCTCCAGGATGATGTACCAGAGAAAGATAGGAAGAAATGGGAATTGACTGGTTGTAAGATTGTTTTTAAAGATTTGTGGGTTAATCCAGATTATCAGTATGTACTCTCAGACTCCATGTTACATTCAATGGCACAGTATGCTCATAGGGGGAATGGAATTACCAGGACTAGTACAATACAAAATTCTGAAGTATAGCAGAATATTTATGCCACATATGTGTTTGCCAGAGATATAATCAGGGAAAGAAAACATTAGTTGTTGTGAGCCACATAGGCAAATCAGAAAGCCCATTTATTAGACTTCAAGCAAGACTTTTCTTGTGACTCGGTTGAACCGAGTCACAAGAAAAAAGATTTAAAAAAAAATAAAAAAGGGAGACTGGGTAGAAACACCCTGACCACCCTGAACTAAAAAAAAGATATCTTTTTTAAAACTTCTGGCGTTAGTTGCGTTGGATTCACGACACCGGCTGAAAATGGAAAAAAAACCCAGAAGAGCTGGCTCCTGAGCTTTGTTTAATTTAGGCCCGGGTGGGCCAGGTGCCGGGGTCAATTAAAACTAAGGGCAGGGGGCCCATGCAGGCCCCCCACAGCCCCAGGGACTTCCACCTCCCCAGGGCTGAAGACAAAGGAAATGCGGGGGGTGTCATGCGCCCCCGCAGCCTCAGGAACCACCACCTCCCTGAGGCAACTCTATATTTAATTACATACTGGGCCGCGTGACCCCCCCCTTGTGTAGCCGTAGATGGCCCTGGGGACCGCCACCCCCCCAGGGCTTGCTCCAGCAAAGTCCCGGGGTGTCCACCCCAGGGACAATGCAGTTTTCTATAGCCAAGCCTTAGCAAACACTGTTCCACTTCATGGAGGGGAGAGCATTAAAAAGGCTCTCCCTTCCATGAAGTGGAGCAGAATAGCTTTTGGACAGAGGGTACTGCATGGCAGCAGCCCCCTCTGTCCAAAAGCAATGCCAGCTCCTGTAGGTGGCGGGGAGCTGGCAGGGACTTCGGGGGCCTTCAGGCGCCCCCCGAGGTCCCCAACAAGGTGGCCATGCCCCGGGGGATGGGGTCCCTAGGTCAATATCAGCCCGAGGAGGGGGAAGTGAAGGACCCCCTCCCCATTTTAAAAAAAAACCATGTCCTGAGTGATGTAATATGTGAGGTCATAAGCAGTGCATTGCGGGGACACGAGTTATAGTTAGCTCAGCTAACTATAACTGCAAAATTTCTCTGGTTTTGTACGAGTGAAACATGAGCCTAACTATAACGTCTCTGTGTGATGAAGAAATGAACCAGCACTCCTGGACTGCAATAAAATCTGCTTTTTAATCCAGACAATTACACATTTCGGCGTTACAGCTGACAGAGAGGGAATTCAAGTCTTACCTAGCGTCTGCAGCAGGCAGCCCATATAGCAGGTGAGAGTGCATTAAGAGGCCTGAGATTTAGATTAGATCCAGGTGTGCCTCCAGGAAGAACTTTAGCTAGTTGAAGCCTAGAGAACTTCTCTTTCACTCACACCCTTATCTTCTTGTGTACCTTTCCCCCAAATGCATTGACAGTGTCTGTCCCTTCCTGCCACCAGGCTGCCTTCTTCACTCCACTGTTTTACTACAAATTTCACTACAAAGGATGTCTCTTTATCAGTAAAATTCCTCTTCATCTTCAGAGTTGTTGCTTACCTCCTGGAGGCAGAGTGGAGTGTGGTTGCTAGTGACTGTAGAGTCAAAAAGAGAAAGATATCATAGCCTAGGGTGTGTGTGGTTTTTATATGTTTTAAATGAATGGGTGGCAGGTGTGTCTGATTTTGGCCATGTGTATAGTATTTGCTTATTTCCTTCCATTCGGAGTTCTCCATCTCTGTGGCGGAGCTTCTGCCTCACATCCAGAGACCTTTGCCCGATGACACATATGTCCACCAAGTAGGGAGAACATAGCATACAGTCATAAAGTTACTAGTAGTACCCTTATAGTCATATTTATATTATAGGAGACTCCACTCCTTGAAGTGAGGGGGGAGGAGACAGGTAATGCACTTAGGTGTAAATCTACACTCGGAAATGGTGAGTAGCAAAATCTACACTTGGAAATGATGAGCAGCAAAAAAGTGTAGAATTACACCTATGTGTAGCAAAACATATACACATGACTAAATCTACACATTTATATTTACCTTTATGAATCGACCCTCAAGTACCTATTCAGTTGCTCTGAGAAGGGCTGGTAATATCACAGCGCTGCATCTGCATTGCATTGGTTTTTGAATGGCAGATTTTGATGCCTTTGTCCCTGCCACCAAGTGCAGCACAGGCTTGCATGGGCAATGGGTAATAATAAGAAGTGCGTTTGATTTGAGGTCCCTCGACCAGTTGTTTAGGGTTGAGCCTGCGAGAGCATGCGCTAGTGCATGCGTCTTGCTGTGCTAGACACTCCTGTATACAGAAAAGGGCTTGGAGCCCATCCATCCATTGCTTACCATTTTTTGGCTTACGTTACACTCTTATTTGCAGCCTCGTAATTTGTCAAGGCAGGCCTAACATCATTTCCGTTCCACTCTGTGGAACAGGGACCAGGCACTGATTGATTCAACTTAATCAGTGCCTGTCCGCTGCCCCGACGTGATTGAGGTACTATTTTGTTCTTTTGAACTTTTAGTGCCCAGAGAACAGAAGGCGTGTGACTTGCAGAAATGTGCCCAGCAGGACAAACAAAGCTGCAAAGATTTTATTTTCTATAGTTAACTTTCTTTTCTTTTGGCAAGCCTTCTTTTCTCACTTTGCACTCATGTTGTCTTTCATTTTTGATTGTGGTTCCTGTTTTCAAAAGATGAGGATTATGTTATTGCAAAGCAACACTTTTCCTTTCTTATGTGTAATTTCTGAAATGATGCTTTAACACATCGTGCAGTACACCCCCATCCCTTCCATTAAATTCTGCCCCACTCCAATCCACGCCTGTCCACCCTACCTTATCTGCACCACTCAATCTAATCCACCCCAGGACCAATCCAATCCAAACCACCCCACTCCAATGCAAACCACACACCTCAACCCAATCCAATCTAGTCCAATCCACCACACTCCAATCCTCCCAAACCAACTCACTGCACTCCTATCCGCCCCACTCCAATCTGCCCCACTCCAATCCAAAACCATCTGTCCCACTCCAATCCAAAACAATCTGTCCCACTCCAACCCAAAACAGTCTGCCCACTCCAATCCAAAACAATCTGCCCCACTACAACCTAAAACAATCTGCCCCACTACAAACTTAAACAATCTGCTTCACTCCAAACTATAACAGTCTGCCCCACTACAATCTGCTGCAATCCAATCCAAAACAATCTTCCCCACTCCAATCTGCTCCATTCCAACCCAAAACAATCTGCCCCACTCAATCCAAAACAATCTGCCCCACCACAATCCGACCCATTCTAGTCTACCCCACTCCAATCCGCCCCACTCCAATCTGCCTCACTCTAATCTGCCTCACTCCAATCCACCCCACTCAAATCTGCCTCACTCCAATCCACCCCACTCAAATCCAAAACAATCTGCCCACTCCAATCCACCCTACTCCAGTCTGCCACTCTCCAATCCAAAACAATCTGCCCCACTCCAATCAGCCCCATTCCAGTCTGCCCCACCCCTATCCGCCCCACTCCAATCTAAATCAGTCTGCCCCACTCTAATCCGGCCAATTCCAATCCACACCATTACAATCCAAAACAATCTGCACACTTGAATCCTTCCACTCCAATCAAAAACAATCTGCCTCACTCCAATCTGCTCCACTCCAATCCACCCCACCCCACTCCACTCTGCCCTACTCCAATACAATCCACCCCACCCCAGTCCACCCACTCATCCTAATTCACCCCACCCCAGTCCACCACAATACACCCCACTCCAATCCACCTCACACCAATCCACCTCAATCCAGCCCAATCCAATCTATCCCACCCCAATCCAAACCACATCACCCCAATCAAATCCACCCCCCTCCCTCCCCAATCAACCCCACTCCAATCATATGCACAACAATCCACCCCACTCCAATCCAAAACAATCTGTCCTACTCCAATACAAAACAATCTGCTGCACTCCAATCAAAAACAATCTGCCCCACTCCAATCCACAACAATCTGCCTCACTCCAATCCAAAACAATCTGCCCCGCTCCACTCTGCCCCACTCCATTCCAAAACAATGTGCCCCACTCCAATCTGTCCTACTTCAATCCAGAACATGCTGACCCACTCCAATCCAAAACAATCTTCCCCATCCAGTCTGCCCTCTTCCAATCTAAAACAATCTGTCCCAATCCAATCTGCCCAACTCCAATCCAAAAAACCTGCCCCACTCCAATTCAATCCACCTCACCCCAATCCACCTCACCCCACTCCAACCACCCCACAACAATCTACCTCACTCCAATTCAAAACAATCTGCCCCACTCCAATCCAAAACAATCAGCTCCACTCCAATCTTCATTAAACGAGCAGTGGTTCTGCCGCAAAACGAAATTTAAACCATTTCTTATTTTGTCCTCACAAAAGGTAGGACTCCAATTAATGGTACAGTAAGTCACAACACTGATTCTTTGAAAAACAAACAACTCCACCAAATTCAATGTGGTCAATTGTTATATTGGTAAATCATATTTGTTTAAGGATTAGTGATACAACCCAGGACATATACACAAAAAACATAACTACCAAACGTAGTTTATCACAATGGTGAAACACAGGGGAAGTGAATACAATGGTGTTTTACACATATATCACAATACAAAATATACATAACCAATGATACATGTACAACATAGATAGTTAGCACAGGGTCGTGTCATCAATGAACAAACCCTAACAAGACCTAGAATCTATCCTCTTAATTGTGATGGTCTGTTTGGGCAGCAACGCTTGTTATATATACGTCGACGTTTCGACCCCTTAAAAACGTGTGAGTTTGAAAAGCATCACCGTGGGGTCTTCATCAGGACTAAAGAACAATATTTGTGTATAGCCTGTATAAAAAGAAAAGTGAGTATGCTTTAAAATTCAGTATGTGAACATTTTTTTAAAGAAGAGAAGTAATAAATATGGACGTGGGTGAATGCATAAATTTCAGGCTCACCTTCTTAGAATCGTCTCAGTGAAATGCCAAATTGGTTGACCTCGCCGTCAGTACAAGGTGACCTGCACATAAGATATGTGTAAGTAATTGAAAAATATCATGGTCTGACCAGTGAAATTGTACACACCACAACTCCTGTCTCTTACCTGTATCGCCAGGTACAGGTGTTAATTCATAGTAAGCAGCCAAATTATGGCCGTCCTGGTTGGATTAGAAACAGTCTTGGCAATTTGTGTATCATAGGAGTTAGAAGAACTAATGAACTCCTATCAAGAATTTTTTTATAGAAATGAACACCTAGTAAAGGTGTTCTATGTATGCACCATTACATATATTCAAGAAGAGACGAGGTACTCTACCTTGTGTAGTCCTTTCTCTCAACAAGTCCTTAGAACCAGACCCTTCTGATTTGTCTTGTATTATCCTTAATAAGGGGTACTGCGTGCTCCCTTGGGACCTATAAGAAAGAACATGCACCCATTTGAAAATTAAATGCTGCTATGGGCATCATTGGGAAAGCACTCAATAGAGCCATTTATTATGCATAAACTCACCTCCGGCGTCTTGCGCTCGGAGCAAAGTGGTTGCATGTAATCCCACGATCTCGGTGGGCTCAGGACTTGATTAGAAAAGCGGGGCCAGCGGCCTCCTTTTACGTATATCTTCAGGTACCAGGAGCAAACTTGCTTCCTTGAAACCTGTAAATCTGCCCAACTCCAATCCAAAACAACCTGCCCCACTCCAATCCACTCCACTCCAATCCAATCCAATCCACCTTACCCCAATCCACCTCACCTCACCCCACTCCAATCCACCTCACCCCAATCCACCTCACTCCAATTCACCACACTCCAGTTCACCCCACTCCAGTTCACCCCACTCCAATCCAAAACAATCTGCCCCACTCCAATCCAAAACAATCTGCTCCACTCCAATCTTCTGCACTCCAATCTGCCACACTCCAATCCGCCACACTCCAATCCAAAACAATCTGCCCCACTCCAATCCAACACAGTCTGCCTACTCCTATCCAAAACAATCTGCCCCACTACAATCTAAAACAATCTGCTCCACTACAATCTTAAACAATCTGCCCCACTCCGAACCGTAAATCTGCCCCATTCCAATCTGCCCCACTCCAATCCAAAACAATCTACCCCACTCCATTCTGCCGCATTCCAACCCAAAACAATTTGCCCCACTCCAAACTGCCCCGTTTCAATCAAAAACAATCTGCCCCACTCTAATCTGCCCACTCCAATATAAAATAATCTGCCCAATCCAAACCACCCCACAACTGCCTGCCCCACTCCAATGCAGAACAATCTTCCCCACTCCAATCCAAAACAATCTTCCCCACTCCAATCTGCCCCATTCCAGTCTGCCCCACTCCTACCTGCCCCACTCAATCCAAAAATGTCTGCCCTACTCTAATCTTCCCCACTCCAATCCACTCCAATCCGCCTCACTTCAATCGGTCCGACTCCAATCTGCCCCATTCCAATCTGCCCCACTCCAAACTGCCCCACTCCAAACTGCCCCACTCCAATTCACCACACTCTAATTCGCCCCACTCCAATCCAATCCACATTATCCCAATCTAGCCCAATCCAATCTCCCCGACTCCAATCCAAATCAATTTACCCCAATCCAATCCACCCCACTCTCTCCCCAATCAACCACACTTCAATCAAATCCACATTATCCCAATCTAGCCCAATCCAATCTCCCCGACTCCAATCCAAATCAATTTACCCCAATCCAATCCACCCCACTCTCTCCCCAATCAACCACACTTCAATCAAATCCACCCCACTCTAATCCAACCCAACGGGACCCCCCACTCCAATCCAAAGCAATCTGCCCCATTTCATTCCTAAACAATCTGCCCCACTCAAATCTAAAACAATCTGCCGCACTCCAGTCCAAAACAATCTGCCCCACTCTAACCTGCTCCAATCCACAACAGTCTGCCCCACTGCAATCCAAAACAATCTGACCCACCCCAATCCAAAACAATGTGCCCCACTCCAACCTGCTCCACTCCAATCCCAAACAATCTGCCTCACTCCAATCCAAAACAATCTGCCCCACTCCAATCCAAAACAATCTGCCCCACTCCAATCTGCCCTACTCCAATCCAAAACAATTTGCCCCAATCCAACCTGCTCCACTCCAAACCCAAACAATCTACCCCATTTCAATCCACCCCACTCCAACCCACTGAACTCCAATCCAATTCACCTCACCTAATCCAATTCACCTCACCTCACCCCAATCCAATCAAATCCACCCCACTCCAATCCAATCCACCCCACAAAAATCCAATCCACCCCAATCCATCCAAATCCAATCTACCCCACCCCACTCCATCCCACCGACTACACCCCACCCAATCCAGTTCACCCCATCCCAATCCAACCCACCTCAATCCAAGCTACTCCACTCCAGTCCACCCCACCCCATGCCAATCCAATCCACCCACCCCATTCCACCCTGCCCCACTCCAGTCCATTCCACCCCACTCCAGTCCACCCTACTCCACCTCACTCTACTCCACCCTATTTCACCCCACTCCAGTCCACCCCACTGTACCCCAGTCTAATCTACCCCACCCCATTTCAATTCACCTCACTCCCATCTAATCCAACCCATCCAGTCCACCTCACTCCAATCCACTGTACCCCACTGTAGTCCAATCCACCCACACTACTCCAATCCACCCCACTCTACCCCAATCCAATCCATCTCACCCAGTTCAGTCCACCCCACTCTAATCCAATCCATCCAGCCCAGCACACTCCAATCCACCCCAATCCAATCCACCTCACTCCAATCCAATCCACCCACCCCACACCAATCCAATACACCCTAATCCAGCCAAATCCAATCTACCTCACTCCAATCCGCCCCACCGCAATCCAATCCACCTCATTCCAATCTACCCCACCCCAGTACAGTTCACCCCACTCCAATCCAATCCACCTAAATACAATTCACCCCACTGCAATTGAATCTATTCCATTCCAATTCAACCCAAACCACCCCACGCCAATCCAATCCACCCCACTCCATTCCACCCCACTCCATTCCACCCCACTCCATTCCACCTCACTCCATTCTACCCCTCTCCAGTCCATCCCACTCCATTACACCCTACTCCACTCCAATCCAATCCACCCACCCCATTTCAATCCACCCCATTCCAATCTAATCCACGCCATCCAGTCCACCCCACTCCAATCCACCCCACTCCACTGCAGTCCAATCCACACCTCTCTTCTCCAATCCACCCCAATCTACCCCAAGCCTATCCACCTCAGCCCAGTTCAGTCCACCCCACTCAATCCATCCAGCTCAGCACACTCCAATCCACCCCATTCCAGTCCAATCCAATCCAATCCACCATTCCAATCCACCCCATTCTGATCCAATTCCCTCTTACAGTCCAGTGCAGTCCAAGCCACCCACCTCCACTCCACTCACCTCTACTCCAGATCACACTACTCTACTCCAATCCAACCCACCCCAAACCAATCTAATCCACCCCACTCCATTCCACTTCATCCCATTTCAATCTACTCCACTCCAATCTAATCCACCTCATCTAGTCCACCCACTCCACTCCAATCCACCCCACTCCACTCAATCCAACCCACTCAACTCAATCCAACCCACTCTACCCCAATCTACCCCAGTACAATCACCCCCACTACCTCAATTCACTCCAATCCACTCCACCCTGTTCCACCCCACTCTACTTTACCTACTCTACTCTATGCCACTCCACTCTACGATACTGCACTCTATGCATCTGCACTGTACAACACACTGTCACTGAACCACTGAACTCTACTCCCCTCTATGACACTCTACTACCCCCACTCCACTCTAGCACACTCCACACCACTTTTAGCCATGCTGAACAGCAGCCACACTGGTGTAAAATACGGTAGAACCACATTGCCAAAGCCAACAGCTCTTGTATAGTCGAGTACTATTGGATTTGCCAATGCTTGTTTTCTTTACAGTCCCTTACCCCCCCCCAATCCCCCCCCCATCCACACTAAAAAAAGAAAGCATGTAGTTATGGCTAAGGTGGCTAAGGCTTCCTTAATGCACTGTCACATACGTACACTATTTTTTTTCTCCAAATGGGACAGTGGGTAGACGCTAGTCATTCAGCAGCGTAGAAAAGCATCCCGTACAGATTATTGTATACATACGCTACCTGCAAAGGCCCCATATTTGTACGTCAGTGCAGCACTCCTTTTTGTCCCACAGTTCGTCGCCAAAATAAAGTGTAGTTGTTAATTTGGTGCAGAATTGTTATAGGCTTTGAAAGTGCGATTGCCGCTTTAGACATGGCGAGAGGCATCTGTTCTGCTTTTCCGCATCCGCAGCACCTAGAGTCGGGCCCTGCGCGGGAACTGGAAGGCTTCGATTATCACCCAGACCTCCAGGATGCAGAGTTGGGAATTTCGGCCCTAAAACCACCTTCAAAAGTGTTATCTTTCAGACTTGTTTACAAAAAAAGTTACATGGCACCTAACATACGCGCATGCCAAAACCAATCACCGTTCACCTAGCTGAACACCTTTCTTCTGGGGCTACATATTGAATCATATTTTTCAACTTTGTATTTCCAGAAATAACAAACTAGCCTTCGAGTTTGCTTTCGATTTGATATTTGCGTGACACCAACCTTTATTGACTGGAGTCATACGCAGCTCATTACTGTGGTCACAACAACACTACAATTACCATGACTGTGCCGCAATGCACACACACAGCAACAGGTTCCTCGTGCAATGATTAGAGGCTTGCCTTCGAAGTTAATGCGCTCTGGTCTCTAATGAGATTTATCCAAGCAGATTTTCATATTCTATGGGCTTACTGCACAAAGATTGCCATTTATCATAGTTTTCAAATTTAATTGGGCCTGTAGGGAATATTCCGTCATAGCATATGCCATCTGCAGCAAACACCACTTTTTGAGATTAATATTCCTTGACAGCTATTTGCAATATTTTATCCTTAAACTCAGAAATGCTGCTCAGCCACGCAGTCTTCCCGGAGACAAACTGCAGCTTTTTCAAAAGGTGAATCTCGTCAGGCAATCCCTCATGTTGTCCTGCTGGCATCCTGGTTCAATCAGAGATTTAAGTCCCTGACCTATGTGACAAGGTCACGGCCGGAGTGCTGGTAATGTCTGAGGAGAGGGGACATGCACTGAAAAAGCTCGAGAGAAGAGCAAGATGGCGAGGAATTGTTTGTGCCTACAAAAAAAAGTGGCTAGTGTTCTTTTTTTAATGCATTGTGTTAAATGGCCCAGAATAGCAAATGCTACTTTCCTGTTATTTTAAATGTAATACATTTATTTCGCATTTGTAGTAGAAACATGCAATTTAATGAAGGCACATATGTCAGGAAGAATGAAGAGAGAAGCGATGGAGAACAGCAAGGGGAAGATGTTATATTGTATGACTCTCAATCGTGCTGGATTTTGGCCATGGAGAAAAGCTCAACTTTGCCTGTTTCCCCTTGTTAAATCTGTAACCGTGCTGCCCATATGGCGTGGCAGTGTGAGTGAAGGTCGGTATTTCACAAAAACGCTATGAGTAGCGGAGGTGACACTGCTTAGACTCGATCCTAATGCAATCACAAGTTTGGCCCCTTGTTTCAGTCTTCACCCCTTAACAGCCTCCTCTTTGATGGAGCTCAGCTTGCAGAAGGTCCAGGAGAGGAAACTAAGGGCCAGATGTAGGTAAAGTCAGTCCTTAATAGCGATTTTTACCGAATCGCTATTAAGGAGTCGCAAAATGGAATGTATGTAGGAATCGCAATAATAATTGCGATTCCTTAATATTCCTTAATTGCGAATCGCAAATTGAGATTCGTAATCAAGCAATACCTTCCCATTCATTCCTATGGGCCAAGAGGCCCATAGGAATGAATGGGATTTGTGCACGCAATTTGCGAGTAACCAAGAGGTACTCGCAAATTGCGTGCTATCTTCAAGGTTGCAAGGGTTTCAAAAGGACACCCTGTTGCACCCTGAAATGTGCATGTGTGCACATGTGGCGCACACACATGCCCTAAGGGCATGTATGTGTGCCACATGGCACTTTGAAAAAAGCAAAAAGTGCTTTTTAAAGGAAATCGCAAATTACCACCAACTTGAAGTTGGTGGTAATTTGCGATTCCTAAGGCAATATCGCAATTTACGATGCCTACTAGCATAGCATTTAGGGAATCGCAAACTGCGATTCTCTAAATGCTTGCGCACAATAAGAAATCGCAATTTTTGCGATTCCTTATTTTGCGAGGGGGTATTTGCCTACCTACATTGCACATAGCCAAAATGCGATCGCAAACGCTGAAATTCTGCGAATTTCAGCGTTTGCGATCGAAATTTGGCTTCCTACATCTGGCCCTAAAAAGGCAAACAGGGCTATTAGAAGCCTGTTTACTTTCTCTTTTTGCCACTGCCTTCCTGACCTGTGAGATCAGTGGTAGCAAGGGCAGTACCAGGAGTAACAATTAAATCAGAAAAGATGCTGTTGATCTTTAGATCAAAACTTAAACTATGCCACCAGCAATCCTTAAATTTAATTTCAAAATGGTGATAAATTTCCTTACATCCAGAGGAGGATTTTTCTCAGTCGATGGTTTCCAAAGACAGACATTTAAAAAAAAAAAAACTTTACATCCCACTGAAGTACAACCTACTGGAAAGCCAAGAGTCTCAAAGATAGACTAATGCAGTCACCTTGTGAGATTAGAGAAACTTAACAGTGTCCTCAACATGAAAGGATTCTAGAGCTGCCTTAAAGCAAGGCTTGTAAAATCGCTATTAACAAAAAATAATTTGTCACGTGCTCAGGACAAATACGTACCATCAGACATCATATTACATGTAAGACAAGATATGTGATTTACTTTCTTGTTTGCCATGCAATTTACAAATGTGGGCATAATGGTTTGTACTCTAAATAAACGTGTTCTGGAGCACATACGGGCAGTGAAAAAGAAAGATCACAGTTATGCAATGGCCAAACATATTGAATCTTTTCACAATGCAAATTGGCAAGAGATAACATTTTATGCGATAGATCCCTTTATGAAATCTGTAAGAGGGTGCAATCGAGAAGGGATACTCCGCAAATTTGAAATTAGAGTCCCGGTACATAATAGAGATAAAAAGCATGAGCCCGAGAGGAATAACTTTGGATGAGGAATTGTTTGTACATCTTAACTTAAAAATTGAGACATGTATCCAACTTTGGAAATGAAAACAAATGCTGAAATTTGGGGTATGATGTTTTACATAAGTACATAATGACACATGAGGAGAGGAATAAGCTGGAAATCTAAAAGATGGTTAGAATTGTTCATACTTCAGTGGGATGTAGACTGTAGACTTTAGACACTTAGGAGCTGATTACGAGTTTGGCGGGTGGCGCCAGGTCTGCCGCACCGCCAAACCCATGGTTGGTCCACCTGTCTGATTACGAGTCTTTCTCGTGTTTGGTGGGCTTTTTTTTACGTTGACAAATGCAAAAGAAACAATTGATGGACGGAATGCTGGACAATGCAAACATTCACCCCCAGTCATAAGGATCTGGGTTTAATCCATCATTCTTTTGCTCACCACACCACCCCAGTTTGGACCCAGCCATATGCAAATCAGTCTTGACCCTGTTCCTTATGGGAACAGTCCAGCCCGAACTGCCAAGCCAGGACCTCCCTGGACCGGAAACAAGCATCCTGGGACCGGTTTCAGGGCATCACCCTTCATCAGCCAGGCTAGCTTGAATCCAGTGGTGCAGTGAGCACGGGACCCACGTCTGGGCATACCCTTCCCACTTAGGGCGACAAATGCAAAAGAAACAATTGATGGACGGAATGCTGGACAATGCAAACATTCACCCCCAGTCATAAGGATCCCATGAGGCACAGGGTCAAGACTGATTTGCATATAGCTGGGTCAGAACTGAGGTGGCGAAGTGAGCTAAAGAATGATGATAGATTCAACCCAGATCTGTGACTGGGGGTGAGTGTCTGAAAAGTTTCAGCGCTCCGTCCATCATCTCCTTGTGTTTGCTTTGTTCGCCCTAAGTTGGCAGGGTTTGCCCAGACGTGGGTCCCTTGCTCACTTTGCCACTGGATTCAAGCTAGCCTGGCTGATGAGGGATGTTATCCCGAAACCGGTCCCAGGATGCTTGTTTCCGGTTCAGGGAAGACCTGGCTTGGCAGTTCGGGCTGGACTGTTCCCATGAGGCACAGGGTCAAGACTGATTTGCATATAGCTGGGTCAGAACTGAGGTGGCGAAGTTAGCTAAAGAACGAGGATAGATTCAACCCAGATCTGTGACTGGTGGTGAGTGTCTGAAAAGTTTCAGCGCTCCGTCCATCATCTCCTTGTGTTTGCTTTGTTCGCCCTAAGTTGGCAGGGTATGCCCAGACGTGGGTCCCTTGCTCACTTTGCCACTGGATTCAAGCTAGCCTGGCTGATGAGGGATGTTATCCCGAAACCGGTCCCAGGATGCTTGTTTCCGGTTCAGGGAAGACCTGGCTTGGCAGTTCGGGCAGGACTGTTCCCATGAGGCACAGGGTCAAGACTGATTTGCATATAGCTGGGTCTGAACTGAGGTGGCGAAGTGAGCTAAAGAACGATGATAGATTCAACCCAGATCTGTGACTGTGGGTGAGTGTCTGAAAAGTTTCAGCGCTCCGTCCATTATCTCCTTGTGTTTGCTTTTTTTTACGTTCCCACGGCGGTGCCTCAGAAAATGGGCACCGCAATGGGAATGTCAAAAACAGATCCTGCACGGCATGCACTGTAAATTCCATGCCGTGCAGGAAGTGGTGTGCATGCACACAGGGGGGCACATGTTGTGCCCCCCTGCCTGCACTCCAGGGCCCAGAGGCAACAGGGGGCCTTGTTTCCTCTCTGCCATGGTTTTCATGGAGGAGGAACCGCCATTAAAACCGTGGCGTGGAAGAAACTTGTAATGTGCTTGGTGGGACCAAGGAGGTCCTGCCTAGCATGTTTCTGCCTCTACACCGCCACACCACCACCAGGGAACGGTAGTTCCCAAGCAGTTGCAGTGGGGCAATGGCAGTCCGACCGCCCTAATTGTAATAGGGCAGTCGGAAGACCGCCACTGCCTCGCCCCCATGAGTCTGGCGGTCTGTGGACCGCCAGACTTGTAATCGAGCCCTTAGAGGCAACAGGAAAAACACATACTCAACCAAACCCACTGAATATAATATGATGGGAAGTTTGGGATGAAATGAAATGAAATGTGGTCATATGAAGACATTGACTGTTTTTAAGTATCACTTGAGCACTTTATCACTAGTTGCACTTTTGGGCACCTGATGGAAATGAAAAAACACAAGGAGTCCATAAGGAAGTATATCACCCCAATGGAGTGTTGGTGTAAAAATGAGGACAAGAACAATACATGAATTTTACTGACCATGGGCCAAATTACGACTTTTGGCAGTGCAGGGGTGGGTGTCCTGCCACCACCATGCACGAACCACCAAGAGTCGCTGCTGCCTGCTCAACAGATTACAAGTAATCTTGTGGTCTGGCTGGCGGGAGGTGTGGCAGTTCCACTGCAGTGCGTCTTTCAAAGGTGGGTCAGCCTTTGAAAGAGGCACTGCAATGGGAACGCCACACGGGGTTCCTGCATGGCATGGACTCAAAGTCCATGACGTGCAGGAACCTGGGTGCATGCACACAGGGGGGCACATGTTGTGCCCCCCTGCATGCATTCCCAGGCTGAGGGGGCACAGGGAGCCATGTAGGGCCCAGCACCGCCAGCCTTTTCATGGAGAAAAGATCTCAATGAAGCCTCTGGCTGTCATGAAACTTGTAATATGCATGGCGGTGTCGCAGCAGCTCAACCATTTTCCATAGCGGTTCCCTGGCAGAGCCGGCGGTCCAATTACGGTCCGACCTCCCAAGTCCTAATAGGGCGGTTGGACCGCCAGGGCGGCGGTGGCTGTACTACTACCACCACCACCGCGCCACCACGGGTCTGGCATTCTCGGACTGCCAGACTCGTAATTTGGCCCTCTGTGTGTTGGTAAAAGACATGAAGTTTATAATATGGCGATAACATGGTTAAATGCTATATATGAGGAAAAGTAACATAATTGTATTAATATGAAGGCATTTATTGGCAGGAATATGAGAAATGTATGATTAGAAAAATATTTTCATAATGTTTACGATGATGTGAAGAAATAACATACTGTCTATTCTTTATGGCTATAAGAAAGGATAACAACATGAGGTGGACAATTAATTACAGAGTAATTGTGAGTGTAAGTTTAACAGTTCACCTCATCAGCAGCACACAGCACTTTATTGTCATAATGTGAAGGAATGTAGTGAATATTATTCTATGGTCTGGATGGATGATTAATTGCAAATAATTTTGCCCAAAGATGATTACATTTTCACTGTTGTGGAGTGCGATTTTACTCATCAAAACATTTTAATGTTTTTAGTCACAGCACTTTGTGGTTGAGTTAGCACAATTGGCAAGCAAAAGTTAATAATACACCTCTCATGTGTCTTGTAATCACAAATGTGGTACAAACATGAAGTGTAAAAGAAATAATTAATGTAGACAATAAATAAAATATTAAACACTGAAAAAGACAAAAAACACATTTACAAAAACTACTATAAACATTAAAACAAATTTACAAATAAAATCAAATAATATAAAAAAATAAAAAAACAATTAATGCTATAAAATCTATTTAACCAATATTATGAAAACTATTAGAGTCTAAGAATATAAAATGTTCTATTCCCACTCTAGTTTATGCAATAGTAGTGAAAGTGTTCTCCTTCGGAGGGGTTAGATTTACTATTCCTACACCAGTCAGTGCATCAGCAGGGAAAGTGTTGGACTTCGGATGGGTGAAATATACTATTCTCACTCCAGTCTACACAACAGTAGTAAAAGTGTTGAACTTTGGAGTGGTTACATTTACTATTCCTACTCCAAACAACTCGACAGTAGGTAAAGTGTTGGTCTTCGGAGGGGTACAATTTACTGCTCCCACTCCAACCTGTGCAACAGTGGGGAAAGCATTAGACTAAGGAGGGGTGAAATGTACTATTCCCACCGCAAACAACACAAAAGTAGGGAAAAGTATTGAACTTTGGAGAGGTTACATTTACTATACCCACTCCAAACAGGGCAAAGGTAGGGAAAGCATTGGATTTAGGAGAGGTAGAATTTACTATTCCCACTCCAGTCTCTGCAAAAGTATGGAAAGTGTTGGATTTCAGAGGGGTGAAATTTACTATTCCCACTCCAGTCTAGGCAACAGTAGTCAAAGTGTTGGAATTTGGAGGGGTGAAATTTACTATTCCCCCTCCAAACAGTGCAACAGTAGGGAAAATGTTAACTGCGAAGAGGTTAATTTTACTATTCCTACTGCAGTCTAAGCAAGAGTAGGGAAAATACTTCACTTTAAACACATTGGGGCCAATTCCGATTCAGGCCGGAAATCGTACCGACCGACTCGGTACGGGAATGTAGTCCGACCGACACGTACCGGCGCTGTCCGATCCGCGTAGTACGATGCTATGCATGTGAATTGCGACCGACTCGTACGGAACACAAGCCAAACGACCGAACCGCACGGAAAGCAGCCATCCAGCCGGAAAATCTACGCGAATCAAACCGACCGACACGCACCAGGAATGAACCCGACAGAGACGTACCCGCGAACTCCGACCCGCGCAGTACGATGCAATGCGTGTAAAACCAGACTGAGTCGCACGGAGCACGAGCCGTTCTACCGACACGCATAGAAAACAGGGAGCCGAAGCAACCCAATACTCCGCGACCGACGCGTACGCCGCACATGAAACCCAGCAGAAAGACAGCGTGAAAGACTCGGAGAAGCTCGCACGAGACAACTGCAGCATCCGACTCAGTCAGAAGAACGTCTCCTACATGCCCAAAAAATACAAAGGAAAAAATACAAAAAAAGGGCCAAACAAGCAATGACAAAGCCAATAAATACTGGGAAAAAAAACATGGAACAAAGACACACCCACAACTCCACCCATATAAAGGCCACAAATCCCTACCATGATCCTTTGCAAATTCAACTGACCTGCCAGCACAGAACACCATCAGACAGCAACCACAGACACACTCACAACTCATCCATCACACAAGCCACACACCATTAGCACTTCCCTAATAGCACCCTCACATACACCCAGCAAAACTGACACTCACCCACCCTCACTTGCACACTCACACACACATCAATCCCCACCACCACCCATCACCATGCCCCCAAAGAAGAATCCAAAGTTCCTAGACAGTGAATTGGAAGTCCTGGTAGATGAAATCCTAAGAGTAGAGCCACAGTTGTTTGGTACATTGGTCCAACAGACCCCCATGTCGCAGAAAACCAAGATGTGGGAGAGGATCGTCGACAGGGTGAACGTACAATCACCATGTTTGCGCACACAGGAAGACATCCAGAACAGGTGGTATGACGTGCGCCGGAGGGTCAAGGACCTACTCAAGAAGGAATACGCCTTGAGTCATCGCACCGGCAGTGGCCCTCCTGCCAAACCAGTATACCTCAGGTCCTGGGAGGAGAAGGTGCGGGCCATCCTACCACCAGAGAGCGTACATGGACTATCAGACATCCCAGAGCCTGGTGAGTACACAACCAATATACCCAATATTGTGTGACAATACACACACATCACTGTCAAGGGGATAGTGAAACCATGCACCGTTAGCAAAGCCACAGTAACCAAAAGATAATCATCCCAACATGTGTATGCTAGTCAGACAAACACAATACCTGCCATCTCATAGTGAGATGTAACTGTGTCATGACATGTACAAACCTAACAACAAATAGAGCAAGGCAGTGGCACAAATCTAACCAACAAACACTGTCAGACATTTTGCCACCACTAGAACACCACCTCACAGGGAAGCTGACTGAAAGGAAGGAATTGTGTGTATGCTGGTGAAGTGAGTGTAGCCAATAGCATGATGGGAGTTGTAGTCACAGATATTGCTCACCCTCACAATTGGCCCATCAACACCACTCTGAACCATGCTCACATCACAGGGAGTGGAAGAGAACTGACAAGATGGCTGACACTGGGTACTGCTGTGGGGAAAACAAGCCCCTGCTGGGGGTTGTGCTCAAAACAACAGCAGGACACCACTGCCTGACATCCTGAAAGCCAACTTGCACTCCCTGCAATGGAAGCATGTTCCATGGTGGGATATCTGGCTGGGTGGGAAGGAGGACTGACAGCTCTGACCATAGTTACCAGCAGCTTTTCTCACACACCCCCTTAACACAAACTCCACACAACTCACCTGGGAGAATGCATTGCCTCACACTCTAATTAAATATCCCACAAAGAACTACCACACCGGGTTATGCTGTGTGAAGCAGAGGGACACTTTTGGGACTTGTAGCCAAACAAACGCCAGGACAACACTGTCAGCCATCCTGTCAGCACAGGCACACTATCCCACAGGGAAGCAGAGTCAAAAGGAAGGAAGTATGGGCATGCTGGGAAGGGGGGTGTAGGCAATAGCATGATGGGAGTGGTAGTCACAGCTCAACATACCCCACCCACATGGCCCAGCAAGCTCACACTGAAGCATGCACACCTCACAGGGAGTGAAAAGCCACTTCAAAGATGTCTGACAATGGTGCTCTGTTGTGGGGAGCACAAGGCCCTGCTGGGAACTGTGCACCAACAAACAACAGGACCACACTGTCAGCCATCTTGCCATTGCTGTCACACTCACACACAGTGAAGTCGACTCAAAAGGAAGGAAGTATGGGCATGCTGGGAAGGGGGTGTAGGCAATAGCATGATGGGAGTGGTAGTCACAGCTCAACATCCCCCACCCGCATGGCCCGGCAAGCTCACACTAAAACATGCACACCTCACAGGGAGTGAAAAGCCACTTCAAAGATGTCTGACAATGGTGCTCTGTTGTGGGGAGCACAAGGCCCTGCTGGGAACTGTGCACCAACAAACAACAGGACCACACTGTCAGCCATCTTGCCATTGCTGTCACACTCACACACAGTGAAGTCGACTCAAAAGGAAGGAAGTATGGGCATGCTGGGAAGGGGGGTGTAGGCAATAGCATGATGGGAGTGGTAGCCACAGCTCAACATCCCCCCCCGCATGGCCCGGCAAGCTCACACTGAAGCATGCACACCTCACAGGGAGTGAAAAGCCACTTCAAAGATGTCTGACAATGGTGCTCTGTTGTGGGGAGCACAAGGCCCTGCTGGGAACTGTGCACCAACCAACAACAGGACACCACTGACTGACATCCTGAGAGTTAACCTGCACCCACTGCAAGGGCGGCATGCTTCATGGTGGGATAACTGGGCTGGGGGAGAAGAAGGTCCGGATGTCAACCAAATACCACCAATGCTGGCCATACACACACCTACTCTGCAAAAACACATTGCACACGTGGGACCAGTCACTCCCAAAGTAAAAGCCCTGGCAAGATGGCTGACACATGGGCATGAGAAATTATGTGCCTGCAATTCACACCCATGCACTGGCCAACCCAAACACGTACACACTCACAGCCATTGCAACTTTATGTTTACACACACTGTCAGGGGATGCAGTGTCTATGGCTGCCCCCTGGCCTGGCTGTGAAGGTGTGACTTGCAGATGACAACTGTGGATAATCAGACAAACTACATAGCACAAAACACACAGGAAGTCACAGAGACATCATTGACAGGGGACACCTGACAGTGAATGCAATGGACACACCAATATACCGGACACTGTACCATGGTGTCAGTCACACAAGTTGCGGTTGTGATCTGCATTCCACTCCCACATCGTTCGGCAACATATGCATCCTTCACACAACACACCACTCACTGTCATAGACACTGTAGACACAAGCACCAAGCTGGACTGCATTTGAGGAGACATGCTACTCACAGCAGCAGAACTGCAACACACACCACTGGCCATCACTGTCATGACAATGGAAAAGCCAGAGAGCTGCCGTGCCCAATCCTTATCACCATGGAGGACATTGACAAGATTAATCACGTTTGCACGTACAAAACTCAGCAACAACATCATTAGCTACGTTAACAACATCACTTGTATGAAATGAGACGTGAACTAGGAACCCAGACAACAACACAGATACTCCCAAGAGATCCCAGGCATACCGGACTGTGACCATGTTGTCCAGACACACCAATGTGACGCACAAAGACTGGCAAAAACTGCCACCACACATGTCCCAATCTTGAAAGATATCCGAAGTGGAATTGCACGTATGTCCCTGTTAAAGGACAAATGTGGACAAGGATGACACACCTGTGTCAGGCACGTGATGGCCCTTGAGTAACAATGGCCATGTACAGCCAATCAATACATGAGCTGGTCATGCACACACCTCAACATTCACTTTGAAATGCTTCAGGTTGGCAGGACAATGTGCTACAACAATATCAACCTCTGGCTGTGACAACTTAGGACAATGCAATGTACAGGCACGCATCCAGATGTACAGTCACAACTGTCATGTGTTTGAACCATTGAGGCCTGTAGAAACATAACATACATTGTGTGTCTCTTCCAAACACAGGTGATGATGGGGACACAGCAGCAGATGATGAGGAGTCCCTGTCCCAGGCTCCGGTGGCCCCTGAGCTCTCTGGTGTGGAACAGCCTCTGCCCTCCTCGGATGGCGAAGATCTACCTGGTCCCTCCGGTGTGAGTCATCATGCAGCACCAGCAGGACCACCATCTGCACCCCCTGCACCCACTCCTCCAACATCTTCCAACACACAGACCATCCCCGCCGACACGGACAGACCAAGGACACTGAATGACAACAGCAGAGGGACCCCGGACCCCCGGGAAGCAACGGACAACAACCACAGTACCAACCCCCAAGGGGGCCTAGGGTCACCTGTGCGTGCCACCACAGGTCCCGCACGTGTGGCCAGGGGTGGTGGGAGGTGTGGTAGGCAGAGGTCACTGTTTGCAGAGGGGTCTGGACTGCATGATGACCCACAACTGGTACGCATTGCAGATGCGTACCAGAATAGCACCGGAGAGGTCAGCCAGGTAGTGGGGATCCTCAAGGACATTCAACAGCAGCAGGCTGCCCATCATGCCCGCTTGGACTCCCACATGTCCCGTGTGGAGACACACATGTCTGGCATGGAGTCCAAGTGGGACACATTGGAAGAACTGACAGCGGTGCAGAGGGACATATTGACATGCCTCCGCCAGATTAGCACCAACATGTCCACACCTCCCTGTGTGCCCACAACATCTGGTGCCGCAACAACTGCAACTGCCACAGGGAGGGAGGATGACTCTGGTGGAGAGTCCTCTGCACCACAGCGGCCTGCACGTGAGGGTCCCCCCAGAAAGAAGAGGGGTCGTCCAAGGAAGGACAACTGAGAGGCAGATGGCCATGTACATCCCCCAGGAACACAACACCTGTTCTGGAAATTCTCCTTTGTGTGCAAACTGTTCACCCTGTCGAATGCAACCCAACTCTCCCACATGACATGGGGAGTTTAAGTTGGACTAATGTATCAGATGACTGTGGACTTTACTCAGGACATTTCTGCTACCAACACTTCCAACTCAACTGGGAGCTTTGGATTCCAATCCCAATGTACAGCACCCAACATCCTGTGCACTATCCTCACACATGTATGTGAATAAACTCACTAATACACCATACTTGCCTCTGTTGTGATTCCAACGTGGTATTTTGTGATGGAGATGATGATCTGCTAAATGACACTGTGCATGCTAACTGCTACAGCAATTCCAACACCGTCATGTGAGTCATGGCGACGTGACACTTATGAGGGAGACACACCACTAGGGCAACACAACACATACACACCAGGGCCATCTGACTCATCGCCTACACTGATGTTGCCAGGAAATACAGTGGAATGCACAGACACCACACCTATTCAGAGTCTGTGTTAACTAGCCCACAGGTGCAGTAAGCAAATGTCAGTCAGATGTGTGACCACAGACAACGCACATACCAAAGTGAAGCACAGGTTTATTACACATTTGCAACACGTTGTTTCCACTACAGATGCAAGGTAATCCCACGTGGCAGTGGCCACACAGTCAACAAGTGTTGAAGAAATAAAGTCCAGGGGTGTGTGGCACATCACCTGTAGGGAAACGACTGCTTCCACCCTGGAAGTTGAATCATGGTGTCAGGGGATCACAGTTGACCAAACAACTCTGAAAGTACCCTGTGAATGACAGACATGACACACAGTTTAAAGCACTGAAGAACAGGACAGAACTGCAATACTCATGCCCAATACATGTCACAAGATACCTACACAAAACCAAGTTAGCATGTCAACACTGTTGGGGAGTACAGACTACCTGTAAGGACACATCGCTGCACGCATCCAGTCAAGTAGCACATGGCCAGATTCAAACAGCAACAGAGCACCACCAACACATATCATGCAAACTCAAATCATTGACCTAACATCTCTGTATACTCACATTCAGCTGAAGAAGTTGGTGATGAGCTGTGTGCGGACATCACCCTCATCATCATCATCATCACTGGCATCGTGGCCCAGGCCAGGATCCTCCACAGGTGGCGGATGTTGGTCATCGTCATCCAGGATGAGAGGCAACTCCTTCCGCACTGCCAAGTTGTGTAGCATGCAGCAGACGATGAAAATCTTGCCCACCTTTGCAGGGGCATATGGGAGGGCCCCTCATGTCTTGTCTAGGCAGCGAAAGCGGCTCTTCAGGAAACCAAATGTCCGCTCGATCACTCTCCTGGTCCGACCATGTGCCTCATTGTAGCGCATTTGGGCTGGTGTCACAGGGTTCCTGAGGGGTGTCAGCAACCACAGCATGTTGGGGTATCCAGAGTCACCTACATACAGACAATTGCACATTAGCTGAGTTGGAAAAGAGGGTGGAATACAACATTGCAGAACACACACAATGGTACAAAGTCAGTACACACCAACAAGCCAGGCACGCTGGTTCTGCATCTGTGACATCATCCTCGGGATGCAACTACTCCTCATCACGTAGGCATCGTGTGCAGAACCGGGGAAACGTGCACACACATGTGAGATGCTCATATCTGCAAGACATACCACCAGAGCATTGATAGAATGGAAATTTTTCCTGTTCCTGTATGCCTGCTCATGTGCCTGTGGTGGTACCAAAGCCACATGTGTCCCATCAATGGAGCCGATGACATGTGGCATCCTCCCCAGGGCATAGAAGTCACTCTTGACGTCAGTGAGTTGTTGACGTTTAGGGAAATAGATGTACTGGTTCAAGTATGTTAACATTGCCTCCAAAACATCGTGTAGCACACGGCTGAACATGGTCTGTGACATCTCACCAGCAGGTGCCACAGTGTGTTGAAAGGTACCGGTGGCAAAGAAGTGTAGGGCTGCCATCACCTTCACCTTGGGGGTCAGCGCTGTAGGGTATGGCCGGCCAGCTAGCAAATGTGGGGCCAACCGCCCCGCCAATTCATCAATCAGCGGCCTGTTGAAGCGGTACCGTCGGATGCAGTCAATTTCCACCATGGTTGCAAGGTCAGGGAATGGTCTATGGACAGCTGGTGCCCTGCAGTACATAGGTGAACAAAGAAAGATTGTCAGTCACCCCACATATGTGGCATTGACCATACTCAATATCACATGATACATCATTACGAGACACAAGTACTTGATGTGTGTGCCGTTCTGTATGGACATAAAAGGCACGTACATGGCCATCATCTAACATCTCAGTTCAACATGTGTTGACAACAAGTTCCAGGTTGTGCTATGGGAAATCATTAGGCTGTGTCACAGTACCCATGTACTGCTGTCACGTTCCAAACACACCCCACAGTGACAAGTGAGGACAGATGTGCCCCCGGCATCACGGCTCTTTGACAGGTAGATTCCCAGTGACCCTGTATTGCCACATGGACAATGGCATGACATGGCGTATTATGTACACGCCAGCAAAACAACCATGACTCCCACAGGTAGTGGCCCCTGTTGCCTCTGCAGGACAGACATAGACGTCTGTGACACACACGCACAACATCAAAGTCGATGCACAAACAACATGGATGTGGAGGCTGTCTCCCATTGTGCACATGGAATCAGAGACATCTGAAACACAACATGCACACAGACTGTGGAGGGCCATCACAATTGTGGCAATGGGTCACCCTGTGACGTACATACCATCCCACATGGGACTCAGGGTGTATGTGACATAACATACACATATACAACCTGGAAATGTGACCATGCCACATGCTCTGAACTGAACAGTTGCACATCACAGTGGTCATGTGCACAACACACAAAGGATTCTGTCCCCATGAACACGTGCACAGCATGGGAGTGGCTGCCCCCAAGTGCCGCCCAACAAACCACATGTTGACCCCCATACACACACAGGTAATGCAGCCTTACATGCCTTAGGATACAGTGTGGACAGGCTGTGGTGTTGTAGGTGTGCCCCTGAGTGCCTGGCAAGTAATTGTGGCTGGCATACGTTCACCTGTGACAACCATGGTGACATATGCGAGTGACTTGTACAGGGACGCGTCGTACAGCAATGGACCGATCCGTGCGCACGCATTGGCCATTGCATATGATGTGGACGGATGCGTGTTGTGTTTTGAAATACGCGTCGTACAGCAATGGACCGATCCGTGCGCACGCATTGGCCATTGCATATGATGTGGACGGATGCGTGTTGTGTTTCGAAATACGCGTCGTACAGCAATGGACCGATCCGTGCGCACGCATTGGCCATTGCATATGATGTGGGCGGATGCGTGTTGTGTTTCGAAATACGCGTCGTACAGCAATGGACCGATCCGTGCGCACGCATTGGCCATTGCATATGATGTGGACGGATGCGTGTTGTGTTTCGAAATACGCGTCATACAGCAATGGACCAATCCGTGCACACGCATTGGCCATTGCGTATGATGTGGACGGATGCGTGTTGTGTGACGAAATACGCGTCGTACAGCAATGGAACGATCCGTGCGCACGCATTGGCTATGGACTGACATGGTAACGGACGCGTATTCGAATCTTTTACGAGTCGGATGCAGTGAATTCAGTTGGCCACCCACAACAATGTTGCAAATTCATGGGTGTCATCAAGTTGAAATTTTGAAGGATGCTGTAGGCGTGTATAAGTGGTGCAATTCCATGGATTGGCCAGATTCAGAAGATGCAAACGACTTGGACCTATCACTTTGGACACATGGGACAGTATCTGCCTCTGCAGCACACATAATGCTGGCTGTTCCCCTGAGAGCTCACTTGCCTGCACTACATGCTCCAGGATGACATCTGCCACCACCACTGCTGCTGTCTCTGCATCCTCTGGCTACTGCAATGGCACGTACTGTGGAGAGAGCCCCAGCCTTCAGCACTGAGGAGAACCAGGCCCTGCTGGACAGCCTCCTTCCACAGTACAGCAAGCTGTATGGGAAACCAGGGGAGCAGGTGAGTGTGCTGTCTACTGCCTTACTAATTGTGCATGTTGTCTGACTAGCAAGACTTACAGTGTGTACACCAGTGGCTAGCATGCTCACTGAGTAGTTGTCACCCCCAAAGTGTGTAGTTACATGCACTGAACAGGTATAGTGCAGTAACAGTGCATTCCAACAAGGTTTTACTTCCCAGGCAATGATACCATTTAGTAACTGCTGGACAACTGTTCATAGCCATAGTTGCACTACCTGTGTACATCATATGCCCCTGTGATTGAGACATGTATATCCAACTGTGTGATGCACGGATATGTTGCATGTGTAGTAATGGCCTTTTCACTTTGTCATCCTCACAGGTTGATGCCCACCAGAAGCAGGAGATCAGGCTGACCATTGCCCGGGCAGTATGATCTGTGGGGGTCTACAGGCGCAGGATCCGCAAGTGCCAGAAGAGGTGGCAGGACCTTCGTGGCTGGACCCGGAGGATCGCAAGGGTCCAGCTGAAGCTGTCGCCTCCTCGCAGGAGGGGCGGACACCGGACCCTGACCCCCCACATGCTCCAGATTCTGGCAGTGGTCTTCCCTGACCTGGATGGGCAGCTGAAGGCCAGACAGCAGCAAGGAGGGGGTAAGTGCTAGCCTTTTCTGGGTACTATGACTAACATGCTCTATGCACTCCTTTAGCCTGGTTCCACTTCCACTGTACGACTGTCTTGTCGTCCTGGACTCATATCCCTCACTTGTGTCATGCCCCCTCCTCATCTGATACACAGGTGTGGCCCTTACAGTCTGTGACTTAGGTCACTTGGGTACTGTGTACTTGCAGTTACCTGTGGTTCAAGTTGGGGACAGCATCAGTTACAGGAACTTTGTTGTGGGCTGCATGGGTGGTACACTTGCTCACACAATGCCTGTGATCTGACATGTACTCTGGGTATGGCTTTAATATGTGTTCCAATTGCTGCTCTGACTCACCACATGTCTGGGGTAAGTGCCACACACCCATGTTGCAGCAGAGACCAAGGTAGGAGCATCAGAAGTATGTACATCATGTGTGTGACACATGCATAGCCACCTGCCTAGTGTTCAGGGTAATACCATGTTGCACATGGACCAGGACTGTAATGCCTACTCCGGACATCGAAGGCACTCTGTTCTCCCACTCCCGTGTGTCAGCATACATATTGGGCATTGTGAAGAGTGCACTCAGGTGTCTGCCTCTGTGTCACCGTGGTGTGGCCTTGCTTTTTGGACTCCTGGAGTGTTTAACAATTTGGGGTGGCCAGCCATCTGAGTTGTGACTATAGGATCTGCACATTGGTTAATGCATAGGTCTCTGATCCCTTGACTGTGCACAATGGTGTATGAAACATTGAGGTGCAGGCAGCTTTGGTTCATTCTCATCAGACGGTGAAGTGCTCATGTGTATGGATTTGTGTTTGCAGTCACTCAAATGTCTCATTTGAATGACGTGGGATCATCTTAGTCCTCATGATGTGGGTGGCCAGGGGTGCACATGTGCACCTGTCAGCTACAGGGCTTGCATTCCCAAAACTTCCATGATTGTGACACAGTGCAGACTGGTGTTGTGTGTATGCACTGCCCCTGTGACAGGAGACAGTTATGACTGACTTGCCAGACAGGCCTGTGCCATGACATTCAACTTGCAAAGGGTGATCCAGCAGTAGTGTGATATGTCCTGCATGCACACCATTGTTGCATTGTCTATCAGGACATGAGGACCTCATTGTGTCTGGTGATGGAACCAAAACCCGCATATCGACAGATACTCTGCCCATCACTTTTCCTGACACATGTACTGAGTCAGTGGCAGGAGATGGCATGTGTTTGGAGTGACACATTTCCATATGTTCTCGTGCATGTCAAACAACTGTGTATGTGGTGCATGTGTGCACATATGATTAGTGGCATCCAACAGGCACCAGACAGATGGGTGCATGGACAGGTAGGATATGAGTGGCATGAATGACTGTCAGGCAGACAATGGGCTTCTTCAAATCAGTGTCAGCACTTATTGCAATGTCTAGCAAATGATGGCAGGGCTTGCTCTGTGATGTGCTGTACTTACTGTGGTGTGTGTGGTCAGTACAGGTGACTAATGTTGCTCTGTTTATCCTGATTGTTTGCAGATACATCCACGGCCACAGGAGGAGACAGCTCCATGGACCAAGAGGAGCGGCAGAGCCAGACTGGGTCCACTGCAGAGGAGACCGAGGGACCCAGTGGCACGGAGGGTGAGGGAGCCACACTGAGGAGACCTCAGCTACGACCACCTCGGCTGAGGAACACAGCACTTCCAGTGAGGACTCCCTTGTGGAGGCGGGTGTCAGCAGACCACGGACAAAATCGAGCAAGTCTGTCCCCGCCACCACCACCATCTCCACCCTCCCATCTGCTCCCATCCCACATGTCCGTGGAGGCTCCCGTGTAGGGGAGCGTGTCTCCTTCATGCCAGGCACCGCACCCCCTGCCTCTGTCTCCCCTGCTGCCCTGAGTGTGGAGTCTGTGGACTTGCTAAAACAGATCCATGTAGGGCAGACATCAATGCTGAGTATCCTCCATGCACACACAGGTCTGTTGACACAACTGGTGTCATTCATGGAGGGCATGTCATCTGGCATGTCTGCCCTACATCGGACCAATCAGTCCATGGCCTCCTCACTGACGGCAGCAGTGTCCCTCCTGCAACAGTCCCTCACCCCTCCTACCTCTGCCCCATCCACAATCCCCAGCACCCTACCTGTCCCAAGCACACACACACCGGCACAGGCACGCACCAGCACAGACACAAGCAGCACACAGACACACACGCCAAAATCCAGACGCACACGCACGCACAGTCAGGGGACTGATACCTCAGTCACAGGGGATGGGGCCCAGACACACACACACACGCATCCATGAGCACTGCGCAGTCCTCAGATACCTCTCCCTCCAAAACCCCTTCCCTTGCCTCACCTGCAACCCCCCCCCTCCCAGAAGCTCTTCCTCTGTGAGCTTGGCCTCTTCCCCACAGATCCATCTGAGCCAATGTACAGGCGGAAGAGGCGACCACCACACACAGAGGGGAGTGCCCCTCACACCCGGACACCCTCCCCCAGGCACAGGCAGACTGAGGACCCCATTAGGAAGTCCCCCCGGACCAGGAAGGGCAAGGCCCCACCACCACCACCACGCAGCTCCACCACGCAGTCTCTCTCCTCCATCCCCCAGGCCACCACTCCACAGGTTCCCCCGCCACACCCTGCCCCAGGTTCCCCCACACACCAATACCGCATCCCCAAACTGCTTAGGCCCTCCCCCCACCACTTGCTCTTCCACCCCCAACCCAGACGCTCGGCCTGTTTGTGCCACTGGTGTGGAGACCGGGTCCCCCCCTCTGTCCTGCCCACCTCATCTGCCCCCCCTTCCACTCCCTTGGAGTTATGCACTGCAGTGGAGTCCACAACCACCCCGTCTGACTTGGGCACTGCAGTGGGGACCCAGTCCACTCCATCTGACACGGCCCACTGCAGTGGTGCCATCACCCACACCATCTGACTTGTGCCCTACGGTGGTGCCGGCCCCCACTGAGTCAGACACCTCCACTGCAGTTGCCGGTGACACTCCTGCACCCACCACCCCTTCACTGCCTCCTTCTGGCATCCCCTGATCCTGTCCCTGCGGTGCCTGGCCTGCCCCTTGTATGCCCCTCCGAGGCGGATAATACCCTGTCCATACCAGTGCAGGCAAGCAATGGGTGACAAGTTGTCACATGTCACCCTGTTCGGACTGTGAATGTGGACTGGCCATTGGCTTTAGTTTCTTTTGCACTTCCAATTTTTCATTCAAATTGGCTGAATAAAGCGTCTTTTTGTTTACTAGTGGTTTTTCTTTTGTTGTACACGATGTAGGTTAGTATCATCATGCTTTTGCTGTTGTAATAGTGTTCAGATCAGGAAAATGAAGTGTTGCTGTGATGGACTCCATGTGGTCCATGGGATATGTGTCCTAATCTAGTCTGGATCCATAGCATCCTTTGCTGCAGTCTGAGGGTGTAATGTTCAGCATTTGACACAGGGATGTACGTTTTGCATTTGTAATTTAACATCTGTGGCTTACACTCATGCACATCTGGTGGGCTTGCCACTGTTCAATATTTCTATTTCCCTGACTGTGTGCCCATCTCCACTGGACATGCAGTTTAGCACATCAATGTTGAAGGACTCATCTGTGTATACAGTGCAACTTGCTTGACACGTGTTTTGGGTATATGCAGATGACTGAAGTGACACTCCCGTACCCAGGCTGATGTGAGCAGAGCCTTCAGTGTGTTGTAATTGTTGACTCACTGACCGAGTGTTCTGCTGACATGTTTGAGTCGTGCACAGACAAGGTTTGGCACAGCGGACCTTCCACAGGAGTGGAGTGCCCTCATGGCAGTGTGTAATCCCGTGACATTGCCTGGGCCCGTGTTGTGTGTTGTGTAAGCATGTCTGTGTGTGTTCCCTTCCCTTTTCCTACACAGGCTGTGTCCCTACGGATGTTCCTGTTTGTGATGCTTGCTGAGTTGTCCTGTGTTCATCCAGCATCTTGGACCTGGTTTCTCCGTGATGTGGGTGCATGGCAAACTAATGTTCATCAGGTTGTCATCCCTAGTTGTCTTTGTTGTCAGGGCTGGGGATGTGGGCAAACGCAGATGGGACACAGTCAGGATTCCCCTTGGCACTTGTTGGTTACACAAGTCATGTGATTTACAGTTTGTGGTAGCTTTCAGTGATTGTGACACGTTGTGTGTGTGACTGCTGCCACTCCTCAGGGTCAGAGCTGCAATGTTGGAAGTTGTCTACGTGTGTTCTTTGTGGGTCACCTTGGCTTCTTCATTGGTGTGTGACTGTGGCCGGGATCCCATTGATTAGGGTGGATTTCACGTCATGCCCATGTACTGCGTACTGTGCAGTGTGTCAGACATTCACGAGTCTTGTTGACTGGCCAGGTGTGATGGGTTTCTGCACCTTAGTTACCACAACCACCCCTGGGATTGTCATGGGTGCATGTGCAATGTCACCAGTCCATGTGAGCTTCACTGCTGCACATTGGTGGACATCAAGGTGTGTGGTGTTGAGTGTGTGCAAATGTGAGTTGTTGCCCGGCTAGACCCTACCTCCATTTTGGCCTTGGCTGACAGGCCGTGCTGATTGATTTGTGCTTGTGTAGGTGTGATGGTAGTTTGTTGCTCAGGACACATGGCTGTGGTTCACAGTGTGAACGACATCTACCTTTGTCATCACAGTGGGATTATCATGCAGGCTAGTGTCACCACAATGTGGGGTCCCTGGGGGTAGTGCTGTGGTGGGTCTGTCTCTTGCTGTGTTAGTTGCTGTTCCTACAAGCTTGTGTGACATGTGTAATTTGGGCTCCCTCTCATCTAACAATGCCTGATTGCCCACATAGGGGAATCCGATCCATGAGTTACTTTTGTATGGCACTGTATACACATCTGTGTAATTGGAATTCAGGCCTCCTCATGTGTTGTGTGGTTGCCTGGGGACACTGGCACACCCCCCCCCCCATCGCCTGTTGTGTTTGATATGCAGTGTGAGGCTTCCTGTTTGTGTTTGTGCATCTGCACCACTGCATTGGCATATCTTTAGTGTGCCATTGCCTGTATATTGTTTGGAGGATTTCCCATGCTGTCCCTGGGACTCCTAGGTCATCAGTCAGCACAATAATCATGGTTTGTATGTCCCATTGCTGCCATGGTATGGTATTTGTTCACCTCACATCTGCAGTATCCACAGGATATCTACATTTGTGTGTCCATTAGTGCAGATATGTGGGTCTGCATTATGATGGTCACTTCTGGCATTGTGTAATTGATAAATAGAGACAATGTCAGTCCCCATGGGTGATGTTTGTCTGCACATGGCCAAAGGTATGTTTTATTTGCTCTGCACTGTTTGCCTCTCCCAATCTATGTTGCTATGGGACACAACCACTACTTTGCCACTGATGTGTTTGTTGTTCTGTGACCAGGAATCATCCATGCTGTTTGGCAGTTGCAGCTTTTTCCATGACAACACTTACCTTTTGGTCACTGTGATGATGGGGGTTTAGACCCCATTGCCACAATGTTCAAAATGTGCTTCAGCTATGGACCCCACACTTACCTTTTGGTCACTGTGATGATGGGGGTTTAGACCCCATTCCCACAGTGGTCATGGTCTGCTTACATTGTGAAGGCCACACACATTTTTGTGTGACACATGTGATAGGGGGTCACATTGTATGTTCAATGTCATGTTCAGTGTTGTAGGCATTTGACACAGACTACACACTCTTGTCATGATGTTGGGGGATGTCTTTTGCTGACATTCCTTATGTTGGAGTATGCTGGTTGTGTCATGCATTACCCGTCCTATGAGTGGGGATGGTAGTAGTGGTAGGCATCCAGCCCCCCATGAGTAGGGGTGGTGGTAGTGGTAGTGGTAGGCATCCAGGCCCCCATGACTAGGGGTGGTGGTAGTGCTAGGCATCCAGGCCCCCATGAGTAGGGGTGGTGGTAGTGTTAGGCATCCAGCCCCCCATGAGTAGGGGTGGTGGTAGTGGTAGGCATCCATCCCCTTATGAGTGGGGATGGTAGTAGTGCTAGGCATCCAGCCCCCCATGAGTAGGGGTGGTGGTAGTGGTAGGCATCCAGCCCCCCATGAGTAGGGGTGGTGGTAGTGGTAGGTATCCATCCCCCCATGAGTAGGGGTGGTGGTAGTGGTAGGCATCCAGGCCCCCATGAGTAGGGGTGGTGGTAGGGCTAGGCATCCAGCCCCCCATGAGTAGGGGTGGTGGTAGTGGTAGGCATCCAGGCCCCCATGAGTAGGGGTGGTGGTAGTGGTAGGCATCCATCCCCCTATGAGTGGGGATGGTAGTAGTGCTAGGGCATCCAGCCCCCATGAGTAGGGGTGGTGGTAGTGGTAGGCATCCATCCCCCCATGAGTAGGGGTGGTGGTAGTGGTAGGCATCCAGGCCCCCATTAGTAGGGGTGGTGGTAGTGCTAGGCATCCAGCCCCCCATGAGTAGGGGTGGTGGTAGTGGTAGGCATCCAGGCCCCCATGAGTAGGGGTGGTGGTAGTGGTAGGCATCCATCCCCCCGTGAGTGGGGATGGTAGTAGTGCTAGGCATCCAGCCCCCCATGAGTAGGGGTGGTGGTAGTGGTAGGCATCCATCCCCCCATGAGTAGGGGTGGTGGTAGTGGTAGGCATCCAGGCCCCCATGAGTAGGGGTGGTGGTAGTGGTAGGCATCCAGCCCCCCATGAGTAGGGGTGGTGGTAGTGGTAGGCATCCAGGCCCCCATGAGTAGGGGTGGTGGTAGTGGTAGGCATCCAGGCCCCCATGAGTAGGGGGTGGTGGTAGTGCTAGGCATCCAGCCCCCCCTGAGTAGGGGTGGTGGTAGTGGTAGGCATCCAGGCCCCCCTGAGTAGGGGTGGTGGTAGTGGTAGGCATCCATCCCCTTATGAGTGGGGATGGTAGTAGTGCTAGGCATCCAGCCCCCCATGAGTAGGGGTGGTGGTAGTGGTAGGCATCCATCCCCACATGAGTAGGGGTGGTGGTAGTGGTGACAGGCATCCATCCCCCATGAGTAGGGGTGGTGGTAGTGCTAGGCATCCAGCCCCCCATGAGTAGGGGTGGTGGTAGTGGTAGGCATCCATCCCCCCATGAGTAGGGGTGGTGGTAGTGGTAGGCATCCATCCCCCCATGAGTAGGGGTGGTGGTAGTGGTAGCCATCCAGGCCCCCATGAGTAGGGGTGGTGGTAGTGCTAGGCATCCAGCCCCCCATGAGTAGGGGTGGTGATAGTGGTAGGCATCCATCCCCCTATGAGTGGGGATGGTAGTAGTGACAGGCATCCAGGCCCCCATGAGTAGGGGTGGTGGTAGTGGTAGGCATCCATCCCCCCATGAGTAGGGGTGGTGGTAGTGGTAGGCATCCATCCCCCTATGAGTGGGGATGGTAGTAGTGCTAGGCATCCAGCCCCCCAATGAGTAGGGGTGGTGGTAGTAGTAGCCATCAGGCCCCTATGGGTGTGTATGGCATTGGTGATAGCCATCCCGCCCCTATGGTTCTGCTGTTGCTAATGTACGTCATTTCTGCATCCCTATGTGTGTGTGACATATGTCGGGTACGTGTCGTTTGTTTGTGTAGTGGGTGTCTGACTTACCGTCTGCGCCGTACGCGTCCGTACCGGTTCCGGTAATAGATGTACAGTATTGGTAGGACCTGTGCGATGGGATTCATGGTTGGTTCGCTCGTTCGGGTTTCTCGTGGCTTCGACTCGTACTCGTAGCTGGCTTGTTCGCCTCGTAGCCGTGGATCGTCTTGTGGCGCGAATCGGAGCTTATGTGCAGCTCTCCCGGATGCTCTGACGTGCCGGACGTAGCGACCAGTTCGGCGCGTACGGAGTGCGCATCGTACTAGTCCGGCCGGAAGGTGCTGTGTATTTACTTCCGTGCGACTCGAATCGGCGTTTACGGATCCAGCTCGGTCGGGGAAATGGAGCTGGAATGGGAACGTACGGCTCGGTCGGATTTTTAGCAGTAATGCGCATCGTACTTGCTCGCTCGGACGACTGTTCGAATCGTTCGGGAAAAACGCGTTCGGCTCGTATTTTGTCCGGACGAATCGTATTCGTGCGCTTCCGGCCGAGATCGGAATCGGCCCCATTGTGTTAATGAGTAACCTAATTAATATAGAAAAAATATTAAACTCTTAAAACAAATATTGATTAACATAGAAAATATATATGTAATAAAAAAAAACTAAAAACAATTAATCAGCTTACATAATTACTGTTCAGTAAAAATTATCAATTAATAAATAATTGTTATTAAATTATTAATTAATTAACTTCCCACTGTGCACTCCTACAAAACTAGTAGTCCGCACCTAAAATATAACTAAAAAAATAACTATTCCATACCTTACATATTTAAAATAAATTAAATAATTAATTAACAATTAATTGTTAATTAATTATCACTTTATTAACTTCCCATCCTATACCCTTATAAACCTAGCATCTTGCCACTAAAATAAATTAAATTAATTAAGTATTCCACAATGTACATATTAAAATACAATTAAATAATTAGTTTGCAAATTACAAATTTCCCACCCTACAAACCTAGACTTCCACATCTAAAATGTGAGTAAAATAAATCAGTATTTCATATTTTGCATATTTAAAAATCAATTGAAAAATTAATTAACAATTCATAATAAATTGTTAATTAATTATTACTTAATTAACATCCCATCCTGCACTCCTACAAATTTAGTAGCCTACAACTAAAATATAGGCAAAATAAATAAGTGTTCCATATATTACATAATTAAAAATCAAATAAATAACTAATTCAGAATTAATAAATATTGTTTAATTAACTTCCCCCCCAGACGCCTACAAACCTAACAGCCTGCAAATAACATATAACAAAAATAAATCATTATTACATAAATTACATAATAAATATCAATCATATAATGAAATAAAATGTATTAAATAATTCTTTAAGTATTACTTAATTAGTTTACCACCCTATCCCCCTACACACCCAGCAAACCGCTACAACACTACAAGTTACTATTAAAAATTAATAAAAAAGTCTAAATCACTCAAAATTAAAAGCTATATTTTAAAAACACTAATGAGATTAATATAAACAATAGTAATGCTTAAAATTAGTATATCAACTAAAACACATTAAAATAATAAAAAATGATATGTTTAACCACTTTATTAGTGAAAACAATATTAACAACATCAATATTATTTGCAATATTACTTACCTCAAAAACGATATTCCCAATGATATTGTGCATCATGATATTTGCTTGTTGCAATATTTCAGTTCTGATATTTCTGTCTCCCGATGTTTTTGAATCTATATTTTGTCCAAACACCAAATTGTAGTCCGTGGAACTATACTTCCTTGGTCAGTTCTATGGGAGTCTCAGTTGCAAACCATCTTGTTCAGTTCTAGGGGAGAGATACACATTGTTCAGTTCTAGAGGTGAGTTTCAGTTGCTTTTACTATTGCAATGAAGAGGTTCACCAGCACTTCAGTTGCTTTTAACTCATGTTTTGCTCTAGAGATTGTGCACACCATCTTAGTTTCTTAGTCACATCTTGTTGCAGGTTGGGACTCAGGATGTGGAGATAAAGATCTGAAAAGATACATGGATACTGATCCTCTCTTTTCCTCTTTAGAAAAAGAGAACAGAGAATTTGGGAATGGTTCATGTTGGATGAGCCATCAAGGATTGCCCATGAGACCCTGCATTGCACACATGAGGTTCCCTACAGAGTGTCACATGCATTACCAGTTAAGAGTTTGAGACCATGGAAAACGTTCGTGACATTACATGCCATCCTTTGCAAGTGGCTGGTATCTTTAGAATGTGTCCCTATAGTTGCTGTTTGTGAAGTCTGTATGCCAACAATGTCTAGGTGTGTCACGCTCTCTGAGATCCTTCTGAACAGTACCCTCCCAGTGGCCCACCTTCTAGCAGCTCCGACTCTGACGAATGAGAACAGAAGATCAGAATGGCTGGATTTGGGGGGGGGGGGGGTAAATTAGGGAAGTTATGGCAGGGAGGGAGACCTGTAAGACAAAAAGAAAGAAAAAGAAGCAGGCACACAGAGCTTGTGTAGGAGCAAGCTTGGAATAAACAAGACAACACTATCAAAACGTAAAGAAACTGTAAATGCCTGCAAAACAGTATGTGGCTACACCCATTCTATCACAGCATAGAATAGTAATTTGCTCATTGCATACATTGCCACTTCATAACGTTATTAGTGTGCCTGGAAATCAGCATATGTTTGCCCACCTACATGAAATAAAGTCGTACTCTCAGTACCCTTATATGTAGCCACAGTATAAGATCTATACCATCTGCCAAAACCTTATGGCAGTTACCCCCTTATACTTCTTTTAGTACACAATTGTTTATGCAGCTTCATACATATGCAGATGAATTTCAAAGCGAGTGCTCAAATTCCAAACAAAACATGTAGCAGACTTGAATTTCAGTGCCCCACCTAAGCTGCATTCAAAGATAACGAGCTCACAATAGTAATTTGTTTCACAATGCCTCCAAGAAATTGCTGACTTGCAAGTGTACAATGTAAAAAAAAAAACCAAGGCGATCTAAACAAAGAGTCTGATATAAGCAGTTTATCACCAGTACTGGGTAACTTTGTAGCACGCGTGCAGCACCCGGCTCGCGTTCTGAGAAAAGAGAAACTGCCCGAATAAACACATGCACCCAACTAGCATTCCCCGTACGTGCCCATACTCCAAACCTTTACTCCTTCTAAATGTGACCCCTGCCGAGGAAACAAACACAAGTGGCCCCAGCAACGTGGAACAGCGCATCCTCAGCATGCAACCAAGAATACTGCCAGCCACACACGATTCTGGACATACTCTGAATAGTAGACGCTCGCCTGCGTCTCAGCAACACTTTTATACCGGCACCTGACAAACATCAATAGGCAGGGTCGGATTGGGATCACAATTCTGCCCGGGCACTCCCAAAAAAGTGGCCCACATTCCTGGATCACGCCAGTTCACGAAACAGCATTTGGCTAGTCTCACCAGGCTCATTTTTAGAGAAATGTTTGATAAAGTATGTATTTTAAAGCTCATAGAGCCAGAAACATTGGTGAAAACTAGAAGCACTACATTTTGGCAGGGCGGGCGAAGTGAAATAAAGTGGCCCAAAGGCCACAACTCCTGACGAGGCTATGTTTGCCACCTGGTTGTTTTTTTCAACCAGCATTACCGGTATTTAAATGCCCTTGCCAGTCCGAAAATGAAGAAAAACACCTAAAGCTGGTATTTTCTCCCCGATCGATATGTACTTTAAAGTTTGAACAGGAAATGTAAGTTGAAAGCAGTTTAAAATGTGGTCTAAAGCTTCTTTAATGATCCGTGACTGATAGTTAAAACTAAACAAAGGAAGAAAAGCCATGTTAAGAAGTAATACAGACTTTTTTATTATTGAATAAAGAATCCTCTCTCATTATTAAGTTCCAGCCTTTGCATATTCTTAAAAAGTGAGCAAACAGAAGGTTATGTTTTTTTTATTGTAGTTTTATATAACGTAAACTTGGCCAAAGGGCGCAATTATATGAGCACCAGTTACATTACAGAAGATCAAATTCATTTTTAGGTCTCGGCCTGCACCAGCGCATGCGCTGGTCTGGCCGAGAGTTTTAGTAAGCGGGTTTTGGAAGTGCAAACCCACTGGCTTTCGGCTGGCGACCAGCTTGCGTTCACGATAGCGTGCACGCGCGCAGCTGCCATCTGGGTTTCCTATCTCTTCCTCATTTCCTCGTCATGGCTCATTAACTCTCTGGACTCTGATGTTTCAATCGCAGCAGCAGCTCACATTACCAACTGACGGCCCTGGACTACAGTCACATGAAAAACAACAGCGATTAGCATTGAAATGCAAGCTTTTTTTGTCTAGT
Source organism: Calotriton arnoldi (assembly GCA_963921515.1). Classification (NCBI taxonomy): domain Eukaryota; kingdom Metazoa; phylum Chordata; class Amphibia; order Caudata; family Salamandridae; genus Calotriton; species Calotriton arnoldi. The sequence continues at coordinate 884,485 of CAWUFW010005155.1, forward strand.
TAGAAATATTGCTTCGGTGGGTTGATTTCACCTTATATCGCTATTTGTTTTATATTGGGAGTCACAGCCTAATTACCAGTATTTTTGTCTCACTCTGTGTTTTTAAAAAATATTTATTCGCACAAAGCTATATTTAAGGTTACTTTTTCCGCGTCACTTCACTCTATTTAAACTCCACACCCCCCACTCTTATTGTCTCTCTCCTTCTCTCTCTCTCCTCTCTCTAATTCTCTCTCTACTACCCTCTCTATCTTTTTTAGCCTTTCATTCTCTCTCACCCCTTTATCTGTTTCTCTTTCAAACTCCTTCATTCACTCTCTCTCCCCTTCTTTCTCTCTCTCTATCCTTCTTTCTCTCTTTCTATCCCGCTCCACTCTTTATTCTATGTACACCCTTTCTCTCTCTTTCTCTCTCACCACCCTCTCTAATTGGGCATTATATCTTCACTCTATCTCTCACTCGGCAACACCACAGCATCACTCAGCATCACCACAGCATCACTCAGCGCAACCACAGCATCAATCAGAGCCAGCACAGCATCAATCAGAGCCAGCACAGCATCAATCAGAGCCAGCACAGCATCACTCAGCACCAACACAACATCTGTCAACGCCATCACAGCATCACTCAACGCCATCACAGCATCACTCAACGCCATCACAGCATCACTCAACGCCATCACAGCATCACTCAACGCCATCACAGCATCACTCAGTGCAAGCACAGCATCACTCAGTGCAACCACAGCATTACTCAGCACAACTACAGCATCACTTAGCGCCACAACAGCATCACTCAGTGCCACCACAGCATTACTCAGCAGCACCACAACATCACTCCGCGCCACCACAGCATCACTCAGCACCCCCATAGCTTCACTCAGCGACACCACATCATCACTCGGGGCCAACACTGCATCACTCAGCACCACCACAGGATCACTCAGCACCACCACAGGATGACTCGGCACCACCACAGGATGACTCAGCACCACCACAGCATCGCTCAGCACCACCACAGCATCGCTCAGCACCACCACAGCATCGCTCAGCACCACCACAGCATCGCTCAGCACCACCACAGCATCACTCAGCGCCACCACAGCATCACTCAGCACCACCACAGGATCACTCAGCACCACCACAGGATGACTCGGCACCACCACATGATGACTCAGCAACACCACAGCATTGCTCAGCACCACCACAGCATCGCTCAGCACCACCACAGCATCGCTCATCACCACCACAGCATCGCTCATCACCACAGCATCGCTCAGCACCACCACAGCATCGCTCAGCACCACCACAGCATCGCTCAGCACCACCACAGCATTGCTCAGCACCACCACAGCATCGCTCAGCACCACCGCAGCATCACTCAGCGCCACGGCAGCATCACTCAGCGCCACCACAGCATCACTCAGCGCCACCACAGCATCACTCAGCGCCACCACAGCATCACTCAGGGCCACCACAGCATCACTCAGGGCCACCACAGCATCACTCAGTGCCACCACAGCATCACTCAGGGCCACCACAGCATCACTCAGCGCCGCCACAGCATCACTCAGCGCCAAGACAATATCACTCAGCACCACCACAGCATCACTCAGCACCACAGCAGTATCACTCAGCAAGACCTGAGTATCATTCAGCATCACCTCAGCATCGTCTCCGCAACAGTCACCACCACCACTACTACCACCTCAGCATCACTCAGCACCACTCCAGCCTGCTCTCGGAATCTGGCATCTGTTGATTCTCCCCTAGCGTCTGGCCGCTGCTAGTGTTATAATACAGGTACTAGTTCCCAACCTTCACCCTCCGATTGTTTATGCCCCTCAAAAAAAAAAGCTTTAACAAACAACCATTGCAATAGGCAGAAACAATTTGCCAGCATTGCAAGAAGAAAAGAAAACTGAGGACATTTTTTATTGTAAATACTTTTTTTAATATGGTCGTTCAGTTTTACATAATGCCTTCTTGGTAAGCCTGGGCGTAGTTCGCGAAGTAGCGCTACGCGGCTACGCAAAGTGCAGTTCGCACTACGCGAGCTACGCGTAGCACTACGCGAACTGCGTAGTGCACTGTTCGCAATGATTGCACAGTGCCGGATGCTTGTCCGCACTGTGCAATCATTGAAAACGGCATCTTGCACAGTGCGAGCTGTCTTTTACTGCCGCTCGAGTAGATTTTTACTCGAGCGGCAGCTTTCTCAACGCAGACTGGTAGTTTCTCATCGCGAGCGGTCGCGAGCATACGCGACCACTCGCAATGAGAAACCTGACCTCCCGCGTTGAGAATCTCGCTCGGGAGGTTTATTTTCGCGCTCGCGATCGGCAACTTGATGTTGCTGATCGCGAACGAGGAAAAAGTCTCGCCGGGATGTCATTTTGCTTGCTCGCGGTCGCCAACTTGACGTTGAGGACCGCGAGCAAGCAAAAAATGACCGCTGCACTACGCTACGCGTGTTTGCACTGTGCTACGTGCAATTCGCGTTGTGCGAAGTAGCGCAAACTTCACAAACTACGCGAGCGTAGTGTAGTGCTTTGCCCAGGGTTACTTCTTGGTCGTATATAAAGTAACAAAAATGCTTCTGACACTTTTTTATTATAACTTTTCAGCATGCTGCACAGCAGCCACACTTCTCTACAGCACAGCTTGAAGACATTGGCAAAGTCAATAGCTCTGGCTAAACACTTATAAGGCCCCAAAGGCGAGACCTATTGGCTATGCCAATGCTTGTTATTTTAGGCCTTGCACAATTAAGTCTTTTGCCCAGAATCAGAGGATGTTGAGGTGAGGCTGGGACTCGAACCTAATTCCATAGTTCCACATTCGTCAGCCTGACCCTAACATTACATCATCTAAATTTTCCGCTCTGAGAAAGGTGCTTCACAGCGAGATTTATGGAAACATACCCCCCCACCCCCTCCAACCACCAAGGCCTGAAAGACACTGTGCCGAGGTGACAGGCCCTCAGCAAGGCCATTCACTTACTCACCCCAGCCCAACCAACTGTAGCCTCAGGGTGATGGCCTGGCAGGGGAGGGGTGAAGAAAAGCACAGAGCTGCTGCTGCTCCAGGGGAGCAGAGGTGATAATGGCCCACAGCAGGGGAGTGGGACATTGCTTCTGGGCGTCTGCGTCGGCCCCACGGGAGGCCAAGATAAAGTCTGCAGCAGACAGAATAATATTGGCCTAGCGACTCCGCTCCTGAAAGCAACCCCCTCAGAGCCTCCTTGCTCATGATGCTGCACCCCCCACCCCCCTTACAGTGGCCTGGTGAAGAAGACAAAAAGGCTCTGTGGGCCGGTTGACAAAAACCAGCCCACTGGTGACCCTTAGGCACCGGCCCATCGGCCAATGCCCGACTGCCCGCCTTCCCAATCCGATGCTGTCAATAGGAATGTCCCAGAAGAGTTTGGAAACACGACGGCCATCTTCAAACATCGCACGCTGCATTTCGATATGTCAGTAACGCCTGAATTTCCACCATTTACGGCCCATTGCCATATGTGTTTTTCCGAATCTTTTTGCCCCATTATGCTCTGAGTAAGTGCGATACGGGCGCAACCACTGCGGGTTCTGACATGGTGTTAGTGGGACCTGGGCTGATATACAACATGCATACAATTCTTATAGAACTACAGGCTGCATCGGAGGCCAGGCACCATGTAGAAGGCCTGTCTACAGAGAAAGCTGAATGAAATTAGAATTTAAGAATGTTTGTCAAAATGTGAGATCTTCCAAAATTCACCATATTCTCATCTACTAACATCATGTATGGTCACTTATGCTCCGTGTTTGGCTGGAATCAGTGTGGCTTCACCTTAATCCTCACATCCTACATGAAACATTGTTTCAGCCAATTATCCTTACAGGTACCGCCTGTAAGGTTTTGCGAGGATTATCTGACAAGTACTGGTGACAATCCACCTCACTCCCCAAAGTGTGTCCCTGTCCATACCAGTGAGAACATACCACACAGAATTAAACTCTGAAGGTGGTAGGGGAATGGGACTGAGGTAGAAAAAGAGACAAACGGCATACTCATGGCTTCTTTAGCATGGATGTTTCTGGTGTTACGTCTCTGGTTCCACAAAAATGGGAGAGGTGCCCTGTTAATTGAAAGGGACAGGGTCTCAAAGTGAATCCACTAATTGAAAAAACTCCCTTTTCTTGACTCCCATTCACTGACTCATACCATCCATTCAAATATATCTTATACTATTAAAGTTAAACTTTCTTTACCAATTAACATGTATACATTTTCTCTAAACACCGACATACTATATCATGTAAAACTATCTAATTTATTTCCCATTTGTTATGTTTAAAAATACAATATAATACATTATACTGAATTAAAAAGTTTTTTTCTTTTGCATTTAAAAAACCCACTAGTGGACATTTAGATATCAGAATACATCAATTACGCCTCAATCTGATTTTCTTCTTCTGATTGTTATGAATAACACTAGCAATAAGTACTTCTCTTCCACAAATAGTTAAAACCAACAATAAAAATAACTCAAATATTCATTTTCAAATCATATCAAGATCAAGTCTACAATTCAAGTTGTCAACGCGGAGTTTCGGTGTTTTGTTTACTTGTTCTCTCCACCTTTTTCAGGACAAACAATTATAGTAAAAGACATGAATTTATCCAACATTAAAGGGGGTTTTCTTCTTTCTGCACTTTCCCTGGTTGAGTTCTCATTAGGATACGATTTTCTTTGTTAAATCACTCTGTTTGTATTTTAATCTCCAAGTTTTTCTCATGGAGTATCCCTTGTGTTATATTTTCTACTCGTTAGTTCTCTGTACAACCTCAGTTTTGAATGCTGGGGTAGAGTCGTGTACATTTTTTCTTAATTTTACATATAAACACAAAAAAACCTTGTTTCATCCTTTGTGTCTTGGTTTACTATGCAGGGGGTACCTCGATCGATAGCTTCCCTCGCGATCGTTCGTTTTCGTAAAGCGTTCTGTCTCACTGATCAGGTTCTTGAAATTCTGAAAAATATATATTTTTCCGAATTTCAAGACCCTGATCAGTGAGTCAGGACGCTTTGCGAAAACAAAAGATCGCAAATGAAGATATCGAACACAGTGATTCAGCAAAGAACCCATCAGAGCAGGGAAAGGAGAAAACATAGCAATCTGACAAAGTGAAAACAGAGTCCAGAGAGCAAGGTCAGCATAGCATGTAAGGAGGTCGAAAACCCATAAAGGGAAAACCACAGTAGTATGCCAAAGCCATAACAGAATCTGAAGAACAAAGTCAGAACAGCAGCAAAGAGGTCAGAGCAACAAGGAACGGTAAAGGGAGAAAATAACAAAGGTGAGGAATGGAACGGTGGACTAACTAGCAACAAGTCAATACAACACGAACTTTGCCAGGCAGATTTTATTATCTTCATGATGTTTAAATCATGCTGCTGCCTGTCGTGATGAAAAAATCTCGCCCTGGAACCAGGCTGGCTAGCTACTCAGCAACCCACCCGCCACAGGCCATTGGCCGGTCTGCCACAACCTTGAAGAGATACGACTCACTGGTGTTCTTGTAGCCGTCCTCAAACCTTGGTGATTCCTGCCACCTACTTGTTCACTTTAAAGATTCCGTATCATTTCCCTTAGCAGGTGAAGGTGTGAAGATGAAGCAGCCTGCTCTCCTGGTTTTATGCACCAAAATGTGTATTATGATGAATATTGCTTTAAAATGAAAGAAAAGCTTACATTTAGCACTGTACAGTTTATCATTCTGCTAAACCTTAATTTACCCAAGCTGCACATTCCAGGTAGGTTATTATCTGTATTAAATGTCTCCTAATCCACTAGAATTAGAGATTCGATGTGAATGCAAAAGAATAGAAAATGTGGTTGGTAGAAGATAGAGAGACAGTTCATTTGGTTTAAACCCCGATCGTTTCCATGAAGTTTACTGCACCTTCCCAACATCCAAGAGACCTGCGGTTCCTGTTGAAACCACGATGGAATAAAGCTAAAACACCTAGGGGCATATTCTCAAGAACTGGCGATAATTATCGCCAACCTAGGTTAACGCAATTTTATATAACGCCGTCTATCGCGGGAAACTAACGCCGTGTTAACGGCGTATTCTCAACACGCCGGCACCAGGCGATAGTATCCCGATAACGCGGCAAATGTCCGCGTTAAAATTACCGGGACGCAGATAAAAAAGAAAACCCGAACGTGAAAAAAGTGGCGATGGGCCCAACAGCAATAAAAACATCAGTGATAAGCAGCGCCAGGCTTGCTATTCCCACGTCAGGCGGGAAAAATCACCATAAAAGCTGCAAAAAAAAAAAAAAAAACACAAACTACTGAGAAGCACCATGGAGGAAGCTGGAGCAACTACAGAGGCCAACCAGAACCCCACAAACCCCCAAGAGGACCAGCCAGGGACCTCGGGGAAGGAGAAGGGCAAGGAGAAGAAGAAGAGGAACCCGCGATTCAGTCCGCAGGAAAACAAGATCCTGATTACGGAGGTGATAGAACACCACCAACAACTGTTCATCACCTCCACTGTGTCCTTGGCAACTAAAAATGCAATATGGCAGTCAATCTTGGCCAAGGTGAATGCAGTCGGAGTGAAGAGAAGGGAAGTGGACGACTGCAAGAAGCGCTGGAATGATGTGAAGCGCAAAACCAAGCTGAAACTCGCTAACAACCGGAAAGCAGCAATGCAGACTGGAGGTGGGAGTCCAGCGCCACAGCAGGAGCTGGATGAGATGGAGGAAATGGTGTCCACAGTCATCAGTGGGGAGACGGTGGCAGGAGTTGGGGGACCGGACACTGCTCAACATGACCTGACCCAACAGCAACAGGGTGAGTAACGACCAGGGACTGGGGGGACGGGGGGAGATGGGCACAATGGCACACATGCACAATTAAGTATAGCACAGTGCACACCCACAATGACTCTGGATCATGTTCCTGATCTCCTTGGCACACTGCAGCACACATAGAAACAGCAAGTAGGCCCCCGTCGACAATGTGCCCAGAGGGGGCCCTCCCACACATCACTAATCTCACAACAAACCCATGCACATGTGCTGAACCCAGCAAAGCTGCGGGTCCGTGAGCCACACTGACAATGCAAGTGACACTGCATGACGATTAGCATGACTGCTGTCCAATTATCATGACATGGTGCACGCCACGACACTGAGGTGGCTGAGTGTGGACCACATCCGTAAAGGAGCAGGTCACACTCTGACACATCCACATGCACAAACAACCCCTGACGTCAACAAGACACCTGCGGACAAACCATGCCCAAGAGTCCCAACTCCCACCAAGAGCCCAATTTACCCAAGTCTGCAACATCTCAGCACAGTATAAGCACAGAAGTGAAAGGCACACCACCTGAAAGTGATAAGGGCCAGCAAAATCAGAGCTGCAGGGGCGACTCGCCCACAATGCAGCACACACACATAAGAAACAGAGCACATCAACATTGACAACAATGTGATACAGACTGCAACATTTTCACAACAGAACAGAGGACACAACTGCTGCCGCTTGTGTGTAGAAACTGGCCAATCACATTTGGCATAGCAGGAAACTGTGGGATGATAATGTACAAGTACAACCCCACATCCCGGATGGTGTAGAAATGTCCACTGTCCCGCATCAAATAGGCATCTCCTCCCAAACAGTCACAATGTACATTGTCATGCAGTCTGTTTGTAAACTTGTCCAATGCGTGAACATACATGGAACACACTGTTAAACTACATCTCCCCATCACATTGCAGAGCGAGAATCAACACCTCCTGCAGAGCAGACCGTACATCTCTTCACTGATTATGAAGAGGACCTCCACACCATCGACACCGACGCCCTCCAACAGCTCATGGACACCCTCAGCACCCCACCCCCAGGAACAGGGCAGCCCAGCTGCATCGAGGAGACCCCACCCCCTGCACAGACCACACAGCAGGAAGCACCCACCACCACGGCTGTCTCCCAGGACCCCCACGACCAACACATGGCATTCCAACGCCGTGTGTTAGAGGGCCAGAAGGAGATTGCTGATCAGGTGCGGGTGGGGTTCGACCTCATGGCAGCCAAACTAGATGCCATACATGGGTGTCTAAGTCCCATCAGGGACCACTTACAGTCCCTAACGGACACCCACAGTCCGCTCCATGCTCTCCAACAAGCCATGGCTGACATCGCTGGAGTCATGACTCTGAGACAAGAACAACTGTCTAGTCAGAGTGGCTCCAGCGATGACAGCCGGGAGTTGGGACACATGCGGAGGATCATGGAGAACAGGGAGCGGATGCAGGCGGAAAGAATGGCTGCCACGGCTGCACACCAGCGAGATGTAGCTGGGATCTTCTATGCCCTGCAGATCCTCATCATGGCATTGCTGCCACAAGGCCTGGCGCAGATGAATGCTGCTGCTACTACTCCATCCACATCTCCGCCCCCTGATGTGCCAGTGCCTCACAGTGCGGCAGACAATCCACCTCCGGCCCCTGATGTGTCACTGCCACACAGTGCTGCAGACAAAACACCACCACCCACATGTGAGGCACATCACACATCAGAGGACGATGATGTGGATGATTCTGCCTTTGTGGTAAGAAGGAAGCAGTAGCTTTCATCTCCGCCATATGGCCTGTTTCAGCTTGGTTCTGCCCTGTGCATCATGCCCTGGAATAACACCTTCCACTGTCCCCCGATACACTCTGCGACACTCACCTTGGCCCTCGACATGGACTGCATATTTGTTTTGGTTACCAATGACACAGCAATCAGACTGCGGACTGCACTCTTCCTCTTCCGATGAACTTGTCAATGCCTAAAGGACTCTGGCTGGCCCTCCACGGGGCAACAATGTAAAGTGGGGTTTGCATGGCCATGTACTGGTCCAGCTTCAACACTCCACCGAATGTGATTAAAACATTCTAATTCACACAGATGTGTCATGTCCATGATCAAGCAAGCATGAAAGTATGGATGAATATAGGGGCAGTGATTCCAAAAAAAGGTACTCCCTGGGAACTGATATCAATGCGCATGTTTGACCGTGACCCAGATAGGCAGTGAGATGACTGGGAATGTGTGAACTAGCTGTGGCCTCATTGCTCCTAAACAACAATCTCGCAATTTCCCAACTTAGCCCCACGTCAATGTAGGAAATAGGGCTGTGTGAGAAAAAGTCAGTCATGTGGATACCACAGCTCGGAGCAATGATTTGTTTGAGTGTGCAGCGGTTGGACTCCTGGGATGGTCTGTGCGTAAGTGTGAAGGTCATTCCATGCAAGAGAACTGCGAGCAAGGACTTCTGTGTGTGGGGTGTGTATACGTTGTTCATTGGTTAGCGCTGTGCGTAGTGTGGGAGTCGTCATCAGCTGCTATGGTATCTCTCAGGGGGTGCCGGGCGCATGCAATTCCAAGGTCGGAGGTGCAGATGTGCCACCGCCTTCTAGTTCAGACAAAGGAGCTTTCATCCCTAATGTTAGTTTGTCATCTGCTTGCATTCTGGAAATGTGATGTGGATTGGGGGGGTGGGGGGGGGATGTCACTGCTTCGCCTTCCGGCATGGTATTCCTGCTGGCTTTTTAGCTGGTGTGCATCTCCCATGTTGCTGAGGTGTTCACTGTGCCCCCATCCCCCTTACGTCCATGTTGCTCATGTTGTGGGCCTTGAGTCACAGGGTGCATCTCTGCATCAGGGTGGTTCATATTTGACCCCAAATGACACCCGAAATTCCATATTTGACCCCAAATGACACCCGCAATTTCATATTTGACCCCAAATGACACCCGCAATTTCATATTTGACCCCAAGTGACACCCAAAATTCCATATTTGACCCCAAGTGACACCCGAAATTCCATATTTGAGCCCAAATGACACCCGCAATTTCATATCTGACCCCAAATGACACCCTGTTGTCTTTTTTTGAACACCAATGACAGCCTTCATGTCATGTTTTTGTACACATGTGATACGCTGATGAGTGGGATTACGTACTACATTTGACACCCTGTAATGGCATTCCGAATACGTGACATCCTGAACAGCCTCTCTGTACAGAGGTGACATACCCACCATCTATTTGCTATTTGTGAGATTGTTAGCACTTAATGCTGCACTTACACTTGTCAGAGTGATGTGCTAATGCAGAGGACTGACATGCACACAGGGAATGTGTGTTGCAATGAATTTATTTGCACATGCTGTTCATGTGGTCATTTTGTACTGTTCCATGATTGCTAAGGACTGTCACAATGTGACGTGCTCATGCGAAGAAATTGTTAATGATTGTGTTCCTTCGGGCTATTCCTGCTGCAGCTGCAGCGGGGTGTGGTCCACCTGCCTCATCTTCCTCATCATTGTCCGGTGCATCTGGCACTTGGATCCATGGGGCATTGGTGCATACACATATGTTGTGCAATACACAACATGAAATGATCATCTTGCACACTATTTCTGGGCTGTACAGGAGTCTTCCACCTGTGATGTCCAGGCACCTGAAACGTGACTTTAACACTCCAAATGTGCGCTCAACAATGCCCCTGGTGCATTTCTGGGCCACATTGTACTGCCTCTGGGCCGGGGTGTTCGGGGCTCGGAGGGGTGTCATCATCCACGGGCAGAGTGCATATCCTTGATCACCTGTGAGAGGTAAGTGAGATTAGTGTAAACTGGTGGTTCTGCATGCTGTGTTGGCAGACTTACAAGTTTTGTGGTGTGTGATTTGTGTGACTTTGAGATTCATGTTTACCATGTATTGCTTCTGGCAAATGTGCGGGGTCAATGTGTATTACGTAGCCTCACAGCTGCTCCTCCCTCCCCCGAGCCTATTTACTTGTGTGCGCTGCGCGGTTGCATCACTTGCACTCCTACGGCACACCATTGTCATGCCTGTCTGCGCATGTCCGCAAGCCTGACAACAACACTGTAATGTTGACCGTTGAAGGTGGGCGGCCACGTGTGTGTAGGCCTATGGTAAGGATAGTATGATAGGTGAATGTATGACATTGTTCTGCATTCTGTCCATCAATTGTTGTTTTTGCATTTGTCACCCCGAGTGGGACGGGTATGCCCAGACGTGGGTCCCGTGCTCTCCATGCCACTGGAATCAAGCTATCCTGGCTGAAGAGGGTGAAACCCGAAATCGGTCCTAGGATGCTTGTTTCCAGTCCAGGGAGGACCTGGCTTGGCAGTTCGGGCTGGACTGTTCCCATGAGGCACAGGGTCAAGACTGATTTGCATATGGCTGGGTTCAAACTGGAATGGCATGGTGAGCAAAAAAACGATGGATTTAGGCCCAGATCTCTGTACTGGGGGGAATGTATGACATTGTTCTGCATTCTGTCCATCAATTGTTGTTTTTGCATATGGTAAGGATAGGGCGGACACAGATGTGGAGTTCAGGCCTGGCTGAACTCGCGCTGCGATTGAGGCTAGGCCTTTGGCTTATGCTGCAGCAATGAAGGTACACACACAACAGTTGGCATGTATGAGCCAAGACCCCGAGCGGTCTTGCGCTCCTTTATTTATCCATTCGGGCGAGCCCGCCCTCTGGGTGCATGCTACATTGCAAGATTGTCGATTAAGGGCCGGGTGGCGCAGACACTACAACAGAGACACACGCCATAGTTACTTTTGTGGCCAGCCCGGAACTGAACCACGCCCAGAGCCCAGAGCCCAGAACTGAACCACGCCCAGAGCCCCGGGCCATTTCTTCACGCTCCTCACACGCCTACGCGGGGGGCCGCCGCAGCCCTGGGATGTTGTGCGCTTCGGAGTACGTCTCCAGACGTTCCACCCAGGCTTTCCAGCGGCCTGCCTGGGACGGGGGTGGCCCCGTGACTGTGAAGGGCTCCAGTGGCGTTACCGAGGACATTCTGTTGGCTGCTGGAGGCGGACTTGTGGGGTAGCCCCACGGAACGATGACTTGCGGTGCACTGAGGTAGGCCCACCCGAAGAGCTGAGCGTGTGTGCAGCCTGCGATGATGCAGTAGGCCTGGAGGCTGGACGGTGACTTGTGGTGCACAGAGGTAGTGGCACCTGAGGCACTGCGTCCGGCACGGGCCTACCGCCACGTGGCGATGACTTGCGGTGCACTGAGGTAGGCCCACCTGAAGAGCTGAGCGGGTGTGCAGCCTGCGATGATGCAGTAGGTCTGGAGGTCCGGACTGGATTTGATTTGTGTGAGACCTGCTGGACCGCAGTGTAGGCCGGAGGGAGCAGTCAGCACACACAGAACTCCACGGTGCGGTGCCGCAGGGTGCGCTGGGGGCCTGTTGCGCGGAAGCCAGCGATCGGCTGAGGAGGCTGCCAAGCTCGCAGGCCTCGGGCTTGAGGATTGCACCGGCACGTGGTGGGCCCTCTTGGAGACACGCCAGTGGCGGCAGGTGAGCAGTGATGGCTCGGTGCGCAGGGGCGGGCAATCACCGCTGGGCGCCGGATGGGTCTGGGGTCCAGCGGGCTGGGGTGCAGCAGGCGCACAGGATCGCGCAGGCACCACCGGTCACGGTAGCGGCCTCGTGGCAGGGTGAGGGGTGCCACCCTGGCAGACACGCCCCTGCAGGCGATGACGAGATGTGCGCCTGGTGGCGTGTGACGTAGCCACCTCGTCGCCGGTGTAAATTTGGCAGTTGGAGGTGGTCGGCCACGTGTGTGTGGGCCTATGGTCAGGATATGGCGGATACAGAGACACACGCAGTAGTTACTTTGGTGGCCATCCCGGAAGTGAACCACGCCCAGAGCCCCGGGCTGTTTATTCACACTCCTGCGCTAGACTGGCGTACACTGGCCCAGCCCACTACGCTTACGCTTACAGGGGGGCGACATAGCTACATGTCCAAGGTCTTCCCCACTGCCTGAGGTGACATGGTTGCGTCCACTGTCCACAACACTACAGACACCAGCAGTATATGTCCACATGGACATGTCTGTGCTCTGCATACTCAAGACTGTCCAGCACATCACCGCCACACTTGGCATTGTGTACATTCTTATTCATGGGTCCATTGCCTCCTTCGCACATTCTTGGTTCCCACCTCTCCCCACATTCTTCAATTGTGTGGCAGAGGGTCTATGCCTTTGTGGATGGTTTGTCTACTTGTCTGGCCCCTGTTACCACAGTTACTTGTGTTGTCATGTCTGGTAGGTGGGCATGTTGGTTGGCATGTTGTATGTGATTTTGTTACGTGTGCATTCCCACAGTTGTGAGTTGTATGATTGTGGAGTTGAGGTGTGTGGTGTGTTCCGTTGGTACTTATCAATGAGCAGTGCATTTCCATAGGTGCCATCCTGAAAGCGCTGGTTGATGATGGACTGTTGGAAGATGTAAGAGTCATGCACACTGCCTGGGAAGTAGGCGACGACATTGGTGAACAGTCCCCGGTGGTCCACTATTGCCTACACATTGATGGAATGCGTGTGCTTTCTGTTGCGGTAATTGTTTGCAGTGTCGGCAGGGGGCACAAGTAGGACATGTGTGCAGTCAATTGCCCCCAACACGTGTGGGAAGCCAGCTATGGCGTAGAAGCCTTGCTTGGTCTCCAGCTGTTCCTGCGCAGTGTGGGGGAAGTAAAGGTGCTGGGGTATCAAGCTGATGATGGCATCCAAGACAGGTGTGAGGAACTTTGATAGGGCTGGCTGTGAGACTCCTCCGACTCTGGCAGTTGTTGGTTGGACGGTACCAGAGGCCAACAAGTGCAGGACAGCCAGCAGCTTTGTCTGCGGAGGGATGTTGGTTGTCCGCTGTGTTGGTACCATCAGCCTGTGGGCAATGTGGGTCAGGATGCGGAGGATGGTTGTCCTTTTGAGCCTGTAGTGGGCAATGACATCCTCTGGCGTTAAGTCTCTGAGGCTGGTGCGTTTTCGGAAGGTCCGCTGTCTTGTTCTACGCTGCCTCAGTGGCAGTCCGGGGGGAGGGGGGTGGTCCTGGGGGTGCGGGTGGTCCTGGGGGTGGTGGCGGTGGGTGTTGTGGCCCTCTTGGGTCTCCAAGCTGCATGATTAGTAGCTCCATGGCATCTGTTGGTCTTCAGATGTGGCTCTGGGCTGGGCTACCTTTATACTGCAGGTTTTCGTCCTACTTAAGACCAGGAAAAAGCAGGTCTTAAGTCCCTGCTGCTAATGTGCCTTATCGCCTGTTTTTGGACCGCATCGCCGATCTGGCTGGTCGATGAGAATATCGCGAAGTGGTGTTATCGTGAGTTTTTGCACGGGAACGCCTACTCTGCATATGATTAGCGTTAGTTGTCGCTGTCAGCCTTGGCGATGTTTTTGGCGGCAGCTATCGCAGGTAAACTGACGATGTCGGCTGTTAGCGCAGGCTTGTGAATAGGGCGATAAATCTATCACCACTTTCGTGGCGGTAAAGTGCCGCTAATTCGGCGATGTGTCCTTGAGAATATGCCCCCTAGTATTTAAGCCTGCAACTTCAAAAGTGCACATCTAAAAAAGATCCCATTCAAACACTAAGTGGTTCAGTAATGCGCAATGACAACTAAAGGGAAAGCATGGGCTTGATATGAGATTCATGCAAGAGGTGACAAAAAACAGTTAATAAATGGAAAACAAAATATTACAGGCACATTCAGCGGAGCAGAGAATAACTCTAGTTAACTGTTAAAAATCTTCACAAAACAATGTAAGTCCACATATATGCTGCACCATTCCATAGAATCATGTAGTAATATTGTGATGGAGTAGTCTGGTCAAATCTCATTGATGCAGAAAACAGGCATACCTGCTAGACTGCCAGAACAGCAGTCCCGCATACATCAGATCAGAGGAACACAGCACCTGCAGACTCCTACTGCACAGGATAGTTGTTCTGTAATTGTCTTGCGAGAGCAAACACTGTTTCCTCAAAGGGGGCAGTTCTGGCATCTGCCTAAAAAGGAACTCTCTGTGATACAATCACACAGTCCTAGCCCCCCCTCGTTCATTTGCCTAGGCACAGCAGGGTCAAAAGTTAACTTGGAAGTGAAGTGTTCTTCCTATACATGGCATCAAACACCACAACAATTATAAACATCTCTTTAATTCTGTCATAACGTGTTGTAACTTAAACCCACAGGACAAAATTATATCCCTGTTAAAGCAGAATCTCATCTCAAATCTTTTCTGTCTGCCTAAAATGTCAGAAAACCTTGTAAACAATTAGTTGGAAATTTACTTCCATATAAACATCCTCCTGGACCCAAACAATCAGGATCCACTCACTCCATTAAACAGAAACAGCAGCTATGGACATCAGAGAAGACCTCCTAATGACCAATGATACAACAAACTCTCCAGCCACGATGAGCATCTTCACTCTGTGTAAAGCCTTGGACCAGAAGACTTCTAGGGAAGTTTGTCAATTTTTAGTGCACTAGGGAAGAAACTACAGAACTTTTGATAAACAGTTGAGACAAACACTTTTCATCTCGGTGAGCATGATTTCCTGGCTTGCTCTGCCGGTGAGGTTTGAGGCTCCAATAGTAGTGAAAAACAGGGTATCCACCACCCACATGGAGAACTGCCTGACACTGACTCCCAGCCTTTGACCTCCTGAAGGATTTTGACCTCCCAAATCGTTTTTAGCATAGTTTCAAAGTCTCGTGGTAAAACATTAGAGTGGGAAAAAGATACACCATAGTGTATCTAAAATGTGGCCCATTGAAGATACAACCTTGGTACCTGGGATTCCCAGCACTGTCCCGCTTGAAATCTTTTGCAGTTGAAAGTATCACCGGGACCGCAAAATAAGAGAATCTGACTCTGTGAAAGCCTGTTTGAGCACAGCTCTTTGCCCTAACTTGCTGATGTAGATTGAACGCCAGACAAGAGACTAAAGACTTCATTTAGCCTTTGGCAGGAGGCTCTGTGTCCTCCAGGGGAGTGGAGGTAATAGCCTTCACTGCACTCGCTAACTACCACCATCCATATTTAGAAATCTCAGCCTGCCTGTTGGAGATCTCTAAACTCTTCGTGGAGCCACAGCCACGGCTGTTCATCTGAATACTTTAAAGTTTGCTGCACGGCTGCCATGTTTTATATGGCCACAAAACAAAAGAAAAAAACAGAATGACCCTAACATTCTGGGGGGTTTCTACCAAGGTCTGGGGGACATTATTCTTTTTTTTTCTCTTCAGGGCTGTCAGTCTTTTCTTGGCGGTCCCTCAGAGAAAAAAAGCACGTCAGACTGTCTTCACTCAATAGGGAGGACAGTCTGGTGTACTTAGACAGACAGCCCCAAGTCAGTTGGGCCAACACTGTAAGGTTTCTACCGGCGGAGTCATTGTCGACATTGCTGGCAGAACACAATAGCCCATCTAACTTTAAATAGACTGGATGGTCTATCAGTTTGGTGGACAGGGTACTGTGCTGTATTTGTGGCAAAGTAACCTGTCCTCTAAACTCTAAATCAGGCACTAGGTCAGAAGGTACATTTTTTGACAGAGATGAACTGCCAAGCGTTGCCGTAACTTGCTCCATCATCAGTCAACCACAAGGATGCCTAAATCCTGGTACTCCACAAGGACTGACCACTGTGATTCAACAACTCTATCCTGCTGCACCCACTTGCCCGGTCTGCCTCAGAGGGTGCCTGAAATCCAGTCAACCAGACCCTAATGATTACATTGCATTTCCAGTTTACTAATAATTTCTGTGAATGTTTTTTGATATTTTGTAACTCTGGATCTTTACATCCAATGTTAAATGTTTTGCTGTGATTTAAAACAAAATAGATTTGGGAATGTTATCACATGTATTTCTTCATGTAATATTATTGTGAAATTGCTGTTCATATACGACAAGCAATTTTCTGTGAGGGAAGCCTCACTACTTGTACCAAGCTGCACTGCTAAGCTTCAAGCTCTTTACAGAAATTGTTTTCTTACTAATGGGAATTAGATTCCTTTGTGAGTGATAAGCCACAACGCATATCAAAACTGAGGCATCCTTCTCCCATAGTCTAGCAATCTGGTCTTATACACTTTCTAGAAGAGTTAGAGCTCACATTGCACTAACTTAGGACGACTTAATTACTTTTATGCATTGGTATGTTCAGCATATGCATAGCATACCGATAGAAATGTAATAACCTACTAGAACATTTTGCATTCTTAGTCGTATACATTAATTTGAAAAAACACTATTCTCAATACGTCTAATAAAACAACTAATCATCCATGGAACATTTATTAAATATGCAGTATAAATTGGCATAGACCTTAAGTTTAAGCCTTTCCTTGTGTCAGATAGTGTTCTGGAGGAAAACGTAACAAGTGACATGTGGCTGGCACAAGAGTCTTATTAAATTCTTTTGAGAACTGAAAGATCACGGTTTTTACTGGAATTTCGATGGCAGACATTCTATATGAAATTCATTAGATAAACAGTATACATAACCAGTAGCACTAGATTTATGTATCTCCTTATATGTTATGGGGCTTATTTACAAGAAAATGACGCATCTGTAAAGATGCGTCAGTTTCCCTGTGCCTGCGTGCAAAACCCGTGCACCACCATGGATGCATTGTATTTACAATACAGCGCACCATGGTGCAAGGATTGACATATGCGTCAGAAATTCTGACGTATCTGTCAGCGCAAAAGTCACACATTGCTGGAGTCATGTTGCAAGCACGATGCAACTCCAGCAATGCATGGGGAGGCCTATTCCTAATACACTGCGTCACTCCTTACGCCTGCTCCAAGCAGGCGCAGGGTTCTGACGCAGTGGCGTCTCAGAAGTGGCGCAGTGAAATCTTGTAGATTTCACTGCGCCACTTCTACGCGGCTTCCTGCGTGGGAACGCCCACCCTGCATACATTATACCTGACACAGGTATAATGTCACACAGGGCTTTAGAAGGTGACGCATCTCCCTAGATGCGTCACGTTGTAAATGGGCCGCATTGTGGCGCATTCTTTACACCACCGCTGCATCACAAAAGTGATGAAACGTCGGCACAAAAGTGTCGCAAGGGGCTTGTAAATCTGCCCCTATATCTTAAAGATGTTTTGGAGATGTTCTAAAAGCCGAACTTCGAAAGTGCCATGTGCCCTGTGCAGGAGTCCTGTTCAAGCTTATCCAAGATTTTTGGGACTATACTATCTCACAGTGGCTGGAAATGTGATTGCTTTCTATGGGAAAATACTGTTCCAAAAATACACTTCCAGCACTGCTGCAGAAATATTTGTTGTAACTCAAACGCCCAAGTAACCCTCCTTCTTGTAACACTTTCCTTTTTTCTCAATGAGGCTTTTAAATGATCCAGAGCATTTCAAATGATAAACGAGCATACTTCCAAACCTCCCCTTTTGACTGGGATAATTTATTGACCGACAGTTTAAAAATGCTTTGCAAAGCAATTGTGCAACAGAGTATGTCTGGCTTACTTTCATTGCAATGAAACTTAAAAAAAAGCGGCTGGTGTGGCATATGCTAGCTGTCACCATTTTAGAACCCTTATATTTTCAGTTATTTATAAATTCAGCGCTAGCGAGACTGTTTTATGAGAGTATTGTGTGTGTGTGTGTGTGTATATATGGTAGTTATAGTTAGGTCTGCTTTTCCATAGACGGAGCGTTTTTTGGTTTGCTAACAACTTTGGCACTGTTTGACGAATCTTCACGAAACTTTCCCCAAAAAATAAGTTCATCCACTTCAGCCCCTTCCTGGAAATTTTGGGGTGATATGTCCAGTGTGGCCAGGGAAAAAGGGTGGGGGTCCCAAAACAGGAAATCTCCATGCATTTTCCATAGACTTCTTTAAGACAGGTTTTAGCAAAAACTGCTGAACAGAATTACACCAAATTCGTCAGGAAGCTAGATCTTGGTCCACAGATTGCGCTTTATGTGATTTGGTGTAAATCCATTCAAAAGTTTTTGAGACATTTAGGGTAAAAAATAATTGTATATTTTGGCAGTTGGCCTTGCAAGAGTCCCGCGAGCCTCCAGCGAGAGCACGAAATCAAAAATAGAGCCCAGTGATTGGTTGAGAGGCCTGTTTTTTCCTGTGAGCCTTCACGCTCTCACCAGAGTGAAAGGCTCCCTCGAGTCTCTTGAGAGTTAGTGCTCTCATTGGCTGACTGTTGGAATATTAGAAATTAAATGGCCGCCATTACTGTTTACTGTAAAAAATTGGAGGTGTTGTGGAAATTCAATTAAAAAATCTATATAAGGGGGCAGCAGAAAGGCATGCTTTCCCCCTACATTTATAGAGGAGGTGTCTAAGGGATAACTAGTGTAAAGAAAATAAATGTATATTGTTTTTAACTAATTAGTACGATCTCGCAGGTCTCTCGCGAGATCATGAATAGTAAAAGGAGTAGATAAGTTCTCAATATACTCAGTTACTAGGAATGCATATTGTGGTCCTTTTTTGAGAGGAAGTGTGTAAGAGATAAGTACTGTGATGATAAGAATGTTAAATCTTTTTATTTTAAAAGATGTTACGATTTTGTGAGACTTTCGCGGGATCGTGAAAAGTAGGAAGGAGTAAGTGATGTTTAAATACACTCTGGTATGCACACTTGTTACTGTATGACGGAGTCTTACTGGAGATGGTGATTATCAGACTGTACTATTTGTGATTATTGGTTTGAGAAGAGTTGCGAGTAGAGTTAAGGCTCATCCAAGCAGCCTACTATGCACACCCATCATCTGAGACAGAGGTCTGAAAGAAGAGTCCAGTCCCTCCCCACACCCTACTACGCATACTTGTCATCTGAGCAAAAAGTTTGAAAGGAGAGCCCAGTCCCTCTCCACACCCTGCTACTCACACCTATCATTACAGAGAGAGGTCTCAGGAGAGAGGCCAGTCCCTCCACACACCCTACTATGCACACCTGTCATCTGAGCGAGAGGTTTGAAAGGAGAGCGCAGTCCCTCCACACACCCTACTATGCACACCCATCATTATAGAGAGAGCTCTCAGAATAGAGGCCAGTCCCTCCACACACCCTACCATGCACACTCGCCATCTGCGAGAGAGGTCTGAAAGGAGGGGCCAGTCCATCTCCACACCCTACTACGCACACACATCATTACAGAGAGAGGTCTCAGCAGAGAGTCCAGTCCCTCCACACACCCTACTATGCACACCTGTCATCTGAAAAAGTGGTCTAAAAGGAGAGGGCACTCCCTCCCCACACTCTACTATGCACACCGTCATCTGAGAGAGAGGTCTAAAAGGAGAGGGCAGTCTCTCCCCACACCCTACTATGCACACCCACCATCTGAGAGAGAGGTCTGAAAGGAGAGCCCAGTCCCCTCTGAGACAGAGAGAGGTCTCAGCAGAGAAGCCATTCCCTCTATACACCTTCCTATGCACGTATCCATTATCTGAGAGAGATGTCTGAAAGGAGAGCCCAGTCCCGAGGAAGAAGGCCTGTACCTGCATCTTGATCCCAGGACCACCAGAGTGACTCCAAGGTCTAGTTGGCTGGCCTCCTGATCAGAGACTCAGAACCAGAAAAAGCTCTTGAGCCCAGCACTGGGACTGTACCTTCTGTAATTCTTGCCCTCCAAGCGGTGCCACCCCAGTTCTGGAATCTTGGAAGTGGGCCTGAAGGCTCTCTGCCAGCTCAGCTGTGGTCCTGTGGGCAGCGGGTGTCCCCAGCAGACCACCATGCCTGTGTTATTGGCCATTCCCAAAAGGTTGCAAATTGCAACCTACCTCATGAATATTGATGAGGCAGGTCATTTGCAACCCCATTGGGAATCGCAAAATGTGTCTGAGACACATTAGTACATTTCCTTTTGTGACATGCAAATTGGGAGTCGCAAAAGGAAATGGTTGTACATGTGGCCCATAATAAGTTTCTCTTTTGCAGAAAGTACCATTTTGTAATTACTGTTTTTATTCTTATATTATTGTGAGGGTTTGTCAACTTTTTTGGAATGGTTATCTCTGAAAATGTTGTTGTTTGCCCAAACTCTTTTTGATGTCTTTTCCCATGATTTTAATGTTTGATTTGATGGATTCCTGGCATTTAACCTGCCAAATTGCATCGAATATTTGTACTGTGTCTAATGATATTCCTCCTGTAGGTAGCAAACTCAACATGACCACGCAAGTCAACGCCGTCAGAACCTCCCTCTTCCACATCCTAAAGATGCTAAGGTAAATCTCCAAAAGGCTCCCGACCAATATCCACAAAACCATCACACACACCCTTATCACAAGCATGCTAGACTCCGGAAACACCCACCATGCCGGAATCAGCAAACAACTCAACAGATGACTATAAACCCATACAGAACTTGGTGTCCAGAAGAACGCTCAACCTCCCATCCTGCACACACATCACACCGAACCTCAAGGAGCAACCTGGTTCGCTATACACAAACAAGCATAGTTCCTCACCCACATCTTCAAAACACTGCACAGCAATGGCCTAGCCTACCTCAATAGATGCATCTGCTTCCAGAAACCCTCCAGACACCCCTGCTCGGCCAGACTCGTTCTTATTCACATTTCTTGCTCACATCTCTCGCATAAGCAAAACCAGATCTGGTAGTCAAACCTTCTCCTACATCCCTCCTAAAGTGGGGAATGACCTGCCACTACACATCAGAGCCTCCTCCTCACTTTTCAACTTCTGTAAGAAGCTGAAGACCTGGTTCTTCGAATGCCCCCTGGTACTTCCTTGGGGAGGTTAGACCCACATCCAATCAGTGACAGGATACCCTCCCATGTGATAGCGCGCTCTTACAAATCATCATAACATAGGCATAACATTGACTGAGCAAGTGGCTTTGTCCTTTAGTGTCTATAGTGTTTTCTAGTGTTGTCTGAATTCTGGTTCAGCAGGTGATGCTGAATGGTTAATGCGCCTCACAAAGGTTTTTTTTCCCATCACCGCCAATCTGCCAATGCTATTTGTGTTTCACAATCTTTTGCCCGTTCCCAAGAACTCGCTGATAATCTAGCCTCCTTTTTTGAGGAAAAAATACAAAAACCTTGAGTAATTTGGAAAAAGCGACAACTATACATCTCCAGGACAGTACTTCTGTACTGCACAACAGGAATACTGAGGTATTGCCAGTGGTGCTGGAACAATTTTCAGAGTGAGGGTGATGCCATCAGTGTTGCACCACTGAAGTAATAGGAATCGTTGAAAATCCAAACATTACACAAAGAACAAGTGTAGCAAAGGATGCACATATAGTGTGACAAAGGAGGCACATACATTCAGCAGGAGAGTGGCAAAGGGGTGGTATGTAGCCGGAGGTGCATTTTGGAGCACACTGTTGCAAATATATTAATACAAAATGGCGCGGAAGTGCACTGTCATTTAATGAGAGCACATTTTCCATTGAAATGCCCATAACATTTTCATAGACATGCAGTTAACTGATAAAACTATGCAGCACACAAACGACAATGTGACGAAATCTGGTTTCAGTGACTAATTATCATTCACTAAGTCTTTTGATTTGTTTTGATCCTATTAGTTTTTGTTGCCTCCATCACACTTAGGAATTACAAAACAGTGCTTCATTTGTGCTTTCTTAATATCTGGTATATTTTGAAATATTTGTACAATTCATTTACATGTGTTTAAATTTTGTTATGTTACAAACAAATTACATCCTATAGCCTTTCCTTTCACATTCCTTATACTCCATCAAGATTGCACATAGTTCACTTTATAAAATCCTCTTACTTTGCAGTCTGAAAATGAAACGTAAACAGCAATCTCGTGAAAAGGAATAAGCAGCAATTTCTCATAAGACATAGGTTGACAGTTGACCTCTGGCTTTGAATGCTCAGCAAATGTAACAAAATAAAGACAAACTTGCAAGGCATCTTTATTGCTTATTGACCTTATGAACTCCAGCATGGTCATTACCCCCCCCCCACTCCTACTTCCAGTACCTATGGGTATTGCCTTCCCTCACTAATTTAGGACAGATGGATTCAGATAATTTTCAGGAGCTTGTCGTGCTCACCACGTGATCATCTTCCGCCTAGAATCTGGCAGCAATTGGCAGTTATAAAGGAACCACCACACATTATTTTCAGTCTCTCTCTCTCAGAGTGCATTGTCCCACCTGATTGGAAAAATTAGGATAGTTCCTCTGTTAAAGAAGCCCAGTACCGACCTTTTCATCATGCACAATTTTAGGCCAGCTTCTCTCTTACCCTTTGCGATTAAAACTTTTGGAGAAACATGTGTACAGGGCACTTTCAGAACATCAGGAACAAAATAACCTGCTGGATCTCAATATACAGCCCAGTCCTACCGTCCTACAACAACATCCATCTATTCCAGGCAGCAGGTGCGTCGCCGGCCTTCGTCAGGGAGAAAGGCGTAAGACGCCTCTAGGAGGCAGTGATGAGAAACAGGCTCCTCCCACTGTGGTCCCACTTCAACGCCACAGTCTTTCTTCAAAGTTCTTGAATCGTTGGAAGCTCATCTCTTCCAACAGATGGGTATTAGATGTAATCCAGCATGGTCACACCCTGGAATTTGTTCAAAAGCCTCCCAATCTACCTCCATCCAGGTCATCACATCATCATCTGCCCATCCTAGAAAAAGAAATTTGTTTGTTGATGTCCAAGAACGCAATAAATAAAGTGCCATTCCTTCAGTGCTACCAAGAATTCTTTTCCAACTTCTTCCTCATCAAGAAGAAGTCAGGGAAATGGAGGCAGGTGATGCATCTGAGGCTCTTGAACAAGTTAATCAAGAAGCAGTCCTTCAGAATGCTTTCCCTTCAGGAGATTCTGCAACTAGTGGATGCAGGAGACTATATGTCTACCCTAGATCTGTTGGATGTATATTTCCATATTCCAATACATTCAAAGCACCAAAGGTTTCTCAGGTTTGAGGTGGCAGGGTGCCATTACCAATTCAAGGTACTCCCTTTTGGGTTGAACTCAGCTCCCAGGGTACTCATCAAGTGCATGGCACCGGTGGCAGCCTTTCTCAGATGTTTAGGTCACCGGGTGTTCCCGTACCTGGACGATTGGATGATAAAGCATCCCACTTTTCGTTCAGTAAAGGAGTCGACATCAGCGTGTCTTCAACTTTTCCAAACCTTGGGCTCAAGCTCAGCACGGAAACATCCTCTCTCATTTCTTCCAGATTGGCAGTGTTCCTGGGAGCAATCCTGGACACGAAGTTGCCAAAGGCATTTCCCACTGAAGAAAGTATCTCTCGCCTGCAAGCGCAGATAAAGTGCCTATTTGCAAAAAAGTAAAGTTCACTTCTTTGAGGACACACAAATCCATGTTGGAGATGATGTCATCCTGCATTCAACTGATTCCAAATGGCTATCTGTGGATGAGGCCTCTGCAAGAACAACTCGAAGCTCAGTGGACGCAATCTCAAGAGTCCCTCGAGGACAGGATTTCAATCACCCCAAAAATGGAGCTGACAATGGCCTGGTGGGCGATCAGGAAAAATGTCTCATATGGTCTCTCTATACTTTCAGTGATACCCCAGGCAGTCATGACTATGGATGCCTCTCTCGAAGGATAAGGCGCTCATCTTCAGGACCTAGAGGTTCACAGGAAGTTGTCCAGTCAAGAAAAATTGTGTCACATAAACATACTGGAACTAAAGGCAGTATTTCTGGGTCTTCAAGCATTTCTTCCCAGTTTCAGAAACTCTTCAGTGCTGGTGAGAACCAACAACGTCACCACCATGTTTTATTTCACAAAACAAGGGGTCACAAGATCGCAGGTTCTCTCTGCCGAAGCACAACAAGTTTAGAAATGGCTCTTAGGCAACAACATTGCACTGACGATAGAACACATTCCAGGCGTGCAGAATGATTATGCACATTCTCTCAGCAGAATGGACAAACAATTCCATGAATGGGAACTCAACCAGAATCAGTTGAAGAGTGTTTTTTAGTCTTTGGGTTATCCAATCCTAGATATGTTTGCCACTTCTCTCACCATAAAGTGCAGGTTTTTAGCTATTGGACACCCTCAGCCGGGGTCTTGGGGGGAAAACTTTCCATTTCTCCTGGAATGGGATGTTCGTGTATGCATTTCCCCAGCTCCTACTCATTCCAAGGTCTTTCAAAAACTCAAAACATAGCATTGACGCCTTATTCTCAGCCCCCCAGCGTGGCCGAGGCAATATTGGTTCACTGAGCTTCTACGCCTATCAGAGTGCTCGCACATTCCATTTTAGCTGACAGAGGATCTCCTCTCAATGAACCAGGGACAAGTGGTTCACCTGCAGACTCTCAATTTGTCGGCCTGGCTCCTCACCATGCTGAATTCGGAGATCTAGGTCTCTCTACTGAGTGTGTTTCAGTTCTGCATAAAGCTTGATCTTCTTCCATGAATAAATGCTACTCAGCAGAATGGAGAAGATTTTGCTCATGGTATACATCTCAGGCTTACCATCCTTTCTCGTCTACGCCTTAGATGATTCTTCCCTATCTGCTACATCTAGCCAAATCAGGTCACACACATGCTTCCATTAAAGTGCATCTAGCCGCAATCTCTAGATTCAGAGGGCGTCCTGGAAAGTTATCTCTCTAGTCCAATACACTGGTTAAGGAGTTCATGAAAGGTCTATTCCGGGCTTATCCTCCTGTGAAGCTGCCACTAGTTCTTTGGCAACTAAACACAATCTTGTCACAGCTAATGAGATCTCCTTTCGAGCCCACTCACAAGGCTGAGTTGAAGTTTCTGTCTTGGATGGTGGCCTTTCTCTTAGCCATCACGTTGGCCAGATGAATAAGTGAAATCAAGGCATTCAGAACCTGTGAACCTGCAATTTCAGGAGGACCAAGTCATCCTACGCACTAATCCATCTTTTATTCCAAAAGTGCAGACGGCTTTTCATCTCAATGAGCCTATCATTTTACCTTCATTCTTTCCGAATCCGTCCTAACAGGCAGAAAGAGCTTTACATTCTCTGAATGTTCAACGCTGTTTGAAGTTCTAGCTGCAAATGACAAGGGATTTCAGAAAGTCCAATCAGCTACTCATTTCCTTCTCATCTCCTAGAAAATGTCAAGCCTTAGCGAGAGCTGGTATTGCTCGCTGGGTCTCTACAACTATAGCCTTCTGTCACGAAAAGGCAGGACGTCCAATTACTTGAAAAGTGAAGGCTCACTCAACTAGAAAAGTAGCAGTGTCTTCAGCCCTGTTTGCAGGAGTCACACTTCGAGACATCTGCAGGGCAGCGACGTGGGTGTATGCCCATACCGTCACAAGGCATTACCTCCTAGATTCATGTAGTAAAGCGGACATGGCAGTCGGACAAGCTACTCTGCGACACCTGTTTGCATAAGGTATGCAGCTTGTTGTTTCAAGTTTTATATATATATATATATATATATATATATATATATATATATATATATTAAAGTATATAAGTATATATATATTTTTTGTTTCTAATATTTTCTCTTGAAAGTTTCTGTTATTACGATTATTTCTTGTTGATATGTTGTCTCTTCATCAATGCTTTTTATTTGCTTTTCAAAATGGTTGTTTTCACTCTTCCTTTTAGAGTAAGTGTCGTGGTGGGATGGTTTTGGCTTGTCCATCTCCATATTTGATGGGATACTGCTAACTAGTCTGATTCAAGCATGTGAATCTGTAAAAGATGTAATACTGGAGAAAAAACAAGTTACTTTCCTGTACACTGTGGTTCTCCAGTATTCATATCTTTCATAGATTCACATGTGACCCTCCCCCCTCCCCGTTAGGGCTCACCATTCCAGATCTCAAAGTTTATATTACACTCATGCTCGAAATCTGAGGGTTGGTGTCTCTGCTGGGGTTGAGTTCTTCTGGGTCTGAGCTCTGATTGTTTGAAGTTTGGATGCTTTTTTTTAACAATGTGAATAGGCTAACAATGTGTATTGGTTTTACAATGGAGACTAATGCTAAGCATTTAGCACTGCTGTTAAAACTGTTACCATGGGACTCCCACCATGATGATGGGGAAGATTCAAGCATGTGAATCTATAAAAGATATTAATACTGGAGAACCGCAGTGTATAGGTAAGTAACTTGTTTCTTCCTTGACCCAATTTTTTCAGGTAGTATTTTTTCTCTGCTGTGTTGTTTTCTGTTATGTTATGTTTTTACTGTTCATATTTATCATTCATTCCTTTACCTGAATTTAGTTATCTTCCCCCTTGACCTGTTCAAGATTTTTTTCTTCTTCTCTTCATCTTGGTTGGATTATGTACTGTTTGACCTTCTATTGCCCCTCTGTTGTGTATCAGGACCTTATTCCGATTTAGAGGTGACTGCTGCCTGGCAGTGTGGGAGATGTGCTAAAGGTATGCTCATATGTGCTAGCCGGGGTGCTGGATGTGGTTGGGAGGGATTTAGCTAAGTAAGGTGGCAGTAGAATTATCCACTCAGTAGAGGAACCGCAAGCACCTAGAGCTGAGGCTACAATGATTTTGAGTAACCAGATGAGGTCATAATGACCTCAATGAATGAAATTGGGAATAAGGTTACTCCCTCTTATGTTTTTCCTTCTTGCATACTTTGTACTACGGACTCTGTGGCATTATTGATTATTGCTCTTCTGAAAAACCTAGACCTATTTACTTTTCTCACAAGAGCTGCCTGTGCTATATATCTTTTCCAAATAAGCAATCTGTGCATACCATGTTTATCAATGTCTGGTTGCTTCTGAAGTACACAGAGGAAATACATAAGCAAACATAAATTATAATCTTGCTTTATTGGGGTGATGGAAATATGGCTAGGCTAGCACACAGGGCCTGACCTTGCCATGTGCATACCACCTAGATATGTGTTGAAACATTGGAAGAGAGATAAATGCAGAGCAGTAGGGGTGGCACTCATTTTACAAGACCATTTAGTTATAACAATTCTTTTTAAGTATCATGAGCAATTGTCGAAAATTAACACATTCTATTAAGTCATTAGAAACATCAACAAATTACCTGTGTTATGAAATCACATATAGTTATTTCCCCTGCAATACCCCCTATCTCCACACCCTCTCTCTATTTCCCTCCTACTTCATCTCAACCTCTACCCTGTATACTTTTTGGAAATGTTTTCAAAATCAGCATTCATTCTAGAGCAGGTCTATGGCAGTATTTAAGCACACTTCAGGTCGGGAAACACGACATTAAAGTTATGGGTCTGGTATCTAAGCTTTATCGAGAAAGTGATTAGAAGATGCCAGCATCAAAACAGCAAATTAATCTATCAGAGCCCAAATGATCAAAACACCTATCCCTCCCCGCCAACAATTCATTTTAAAAGTGTCTCATCTATAGTAGTACAGTGCTATTCCCCTAAGTTTCATGTTGCTCCTCTCCCCTGATATAATATTCTCTCTTAGGTCCCCAGATTATACATTTATTGCATCTAAGACTCAGTGTTGGGACAGCTATTTCTTCTCCATAACCTCAGTATGCTTGATGCTGTCCTGTTGAGCACACCTCCGGCACTCTGCTCTGGGGTTTAACCCTGCATCAACTAGTCTTTGGATGGACCAATGCCATCTATGTAAAAACGTAAAATACCAACACTTTAATCAGGCCTCCCTCATATATTTGTCATGATTCATGCAAGCAGACCAATCTTCTGAGCATTCTGTCTGAAATATAAGTGACCACCGTTCCTTCAGTTGCCTAGTCACTGGTTTCAAAAGGTTAGTGTCCATTAGGGTCCTGTATATCTCTGAGGCCATCCCTTTATATGTTCCTTAAGTTTGTAAATATTAGGAATTGAGGACTCATGTAACATTATTGGTTAGGGGCCCAACAGTTTGTGGATCAAATTAACCTGTCATTGATAATTCCACAATTGAGTCGGGTGCAAGCCAAATTCAGTTTGTTCTTCTGCAAATGTTTTTAGTCTTCCCTCTTTAATTAACTGTTCAACCACCTTGATACCTTTAGCTTCGAATTCTGACCACATTGGTTCAGATCCTTTAAGTCGCATCTTGCCATTACCCCACAGAGGGACCTCTATGTGTATTGTGCTGTCCTCACTCATCTTCCCGTATGAATAGTGCAAAGCGTATCTCATTGTGTGTAGGATGGGGTTAGAAGTTTCTGATCTCAGATTGTTTTTTTAAAAAGTGACTGTAGCCCTCCAGCTTTACCTATTAGAGCCTTTTCCAATTTTACCAATTGGCGTTTCTAAAGTGTTATGTATCTCAAGTAACCTCCGCCTGCTTTTTCACTTTGAAAATTCTGCGCATAATTTTGCCGTTCATCCCATTCACTTTAAGGAAAACGGTAATAGGAGCCCTTGTACTCTCCAGAATCGATTATAGGAATGTGCTATACTTAGGTATAGACAAAGGCCAAACTGCTAAACTACAAGCACTGCAGAATGCGGCTGCCCGAGTGCTGCTCGCACTCCCCAAACATTACCCCACATCTTCTAGTATCAGACAGCTTCATTGGCTTACCATCCCAGAAAGAGCAAAATTCAAAACCCTCTGCCTGGTGCATAAGGCGCTCTACGGTGGCGGTGCCATAGACATTCAAAGGCTATTTTCTTGGTACCAGCCTCTGCGTAGTCTGAGGTCTGCCAATACAGGATTGGTTCTGGTCCCCAGAATGAAAAAGGCCAGATGGGGTGGGAAGAGTTTTTCACATCAAGCTGCTAAATTGTGGAATCTCTCCCCTCTCAGCTGAGACTGCAATCTAACAGGACTATCTTCAGGAAACAGATAAAGACCTGGTTGTTTCCCAATGCTCTTAATTAGGAGGTCTTTGGGTTAGTATGAACTGTCCTCAGCGCCAAGACGCCTCGGCAATCGAGCGCTTTATAAATGCATCAGTCAGTTAGTCAGTCAGTCATTTGTGCAACTTGGAAGACTAACCAATATGTCTTTATATGCAGTAACCTTAACCCGCCCCTTTCAGATGCTGCATAATTTAATCATCAAGTGAGTTTTCCTCCTGTTCCAAATAAACATCTACAATAATTTGGCCATCTCACCAATCAACGACAGGGACATTCAGAGGGGTAGCATTGCACATATGTAATTAAAATGAGGTGTTCATTTTAACTCTCTGTACCTTTTCCCATGTGGCCAGGTTTAGGGAGGACACTTGGCCAAATCTTACTTTTTTCAGTGAATCACTGGTTGTAGATTGTTCATCACTAAGTTGTCTCAGCCTCTACTTAGGACAGTTCCCAAATACTTCAATCTAGTGTCTTTCCACTGATGGAGTGGGGTTCTTTGAGTGTCTCTTATCAAAAACGAAAATCCCTTCTGTGTCAAATTCAATAACTTTTAATAGTTTGCACTGAACCAGAACCTGCACTCAACCAATAAGTGTCATGACTAGTCTATTTGAATAAGTATATTTTATTACACACAATGCAAAAATTGCAAAAAAAGACCCACTTTGAATTGCACTTGTTTTTAAAATTTCGTTAAAAGATCATCGTAATGAGATAACTGACTGACAATGTCTGTAGCCACAATTTTTCATGAACACTTTACAAATATATAGTAATGCTCACATCCAGTGGCGGCTCCTCCATAGGGGCGTTTGGGCGTCGCCTCACTGCTTTCTCGCAGTGCGAGAAGCAGAAACATAGAAATGGTAAAAACTACCATTTTATGTTTCTGCTTCTCGCACTGCGAGAAAGCAGAAGTGCCTGGTTGGGGGCAGGAGGGTGGGCGGTCCTGCTCGAGGGCAGGGGGGAGTGGCTTACCCACTGTTGTGGGTACTGACTGTTTGGTCGGCCCCTGGAGCCGACCAAACAGTCAGTACCCATAACAGTGGGTAAGCCACTCCCCCCTGCCCTCGAGCGCGACCGCCCACTCTCCCTTTTTCTCTATGTAGGAGAAAATGGCGTGGCTGGGGCGCTCTCCCCTGCGCCTCACCAATCACAACACTGCCATTGCAGCATTTTGATTGGCGGAGGGGAGGGAGGGAGGCTGCCTTTTAGGTCACGAGGAGAGCTGCATGAATTGGCGCAGGACGGCGGGAGTCAGACCCATCCATAAGCTGAGTAAGTACTTTTATTTGATATTTTTATTTAAATAAACCCCTCCCGCCTCCCCTCATCCCCCCCGCGGCGCGATGACCCCATTTCCCCCCCCCCCCGCAATGCCGGCCGCGATTGAGTGTGACCCAGCATTTGCACTCTGGGACTTGTAGTTCTAAACTTGCTGTTACACTATAGGCCAGGGCTGAGGAATGTCTGTTTGTTAGAGAGAATAAGTGATTTGAACAATATCTTCAGATAAAGGAACTGATCACCGGGAGGTAAAACGCCGAGGATCACACAGCTCTTCGCATGACTTTCCCAGGCGGAAGTAAGGCCCGCGTTATTTGTTTCTCGTAGCTGTTTGTTTGACACGGTGCTGCCTCTAATTACGGGGTGGAGGGGGGCGCTGGGGCGCGAGTGTTATGGTTTCCCGGATACTCAGGGAGGAGCACAATGACCCGGCAATTAGAACTCTTAACAGGGGTCATCTGAGAGTTTGACCCGTGAAATCCAGTCATTTCCCAATTAGGGCCGTGACATTATTCAGACCCACGAAGATGCTTTGTTCGACCTTTTCTCCTGGTGTCACAAGTTGATCGTAGGGGATCTCGTGACTCGTGAGGGTCAATCCGGGCGAAGAGAGTTCCAAGCGCGTGGCAGCAAAAACTTAGGCTATCCCAGCATTTTCTGTGTAATTCTGAATCACAACACGCAGTTTTGAGGATCGTTGCTAAACTACTTATGGCCAGGTACTACCTACACCCCCTCCTCCCATAACTGGACCCAGATCAAATGACATGAGAAGAGTTTTGGATGTGGGGGTCGTAAAACCCCCGGCCGTATTTATTAAACAAAATGAATAAGCATTATTAATATATACAAGATTTACAAATTTACGCAGAAAATTATGCATTACACTGATTACAATTGATAAGTACAGATGTCAGTTGGCTAACCTTAACATGACTCTAATACAAAGGTTTTCCTATCCGAATCTAACATATCTTTAATAATCATCACAGCATTTTACTTTTCTGCGTATCCTATTTGGGCCTACGGCAAGGTCACTAACTGGTGTCAGATCCTTATCAATTTAACCACGCCCTACAGCCGGAGTGCGCATGCGCAGAGGGCCCGTTTACCGTGAGGGTACTCCCCCCGGTTACCCCGTACGCTCTGTATATCATCTCCATAAAGGGGCCCTTGCAGTTCTGCGCCGTTTACTGGCGCCATTGTGCACGTGCGGGGTGGCCAACCAGCCTAGGGAAAGCGTGACTCCCCCCTCCCCCGCACCCATCCAGCCAACCGGCTGTAAACTGCCCCTGGAGTTCTAGGAGAGACCACCTGTCCCTCCCACTTGGGCGACCCCATTCAAGAATGGCGCCGCCCTCTAAGGACCTTAAATTTACTGCTCACCAATCATGACCTTACCGCCACAGGCCAGCATAGTTAACAGACTATCTGGCCCCCCCCTGCGCTCACTAGGAGATCATACCCTGCCCCTGAAGACCAACAAAACAAGCTAGAAGATTTTCTAGGAACGCTTCATTGCCTACTCTTGACAAATGGACACCGTCTTTTAAGAAGCACGACTCACCCCTGATACACCCGTGGGCGATGGTCTGTAGACGGGGAGCCCTGAAGAGCCTCTCTATTTTGTTATTTATTCTCCTCACTGAGTGATTCAGCACTCTTACAGACTCCCCCCCCCCCCTCCATTGGGATCTTGGAATCATTTGTGACCACCCAATGGTACACCCCTGGCATGTCTTGGCTAACCAACTCACTTCTGATATTATTGCTTCCACTAGCCCCCTTCTACCGAGACTTGCCAGATCATTCCCCCAAGGTGCAAGATAATAATACTGGGACGGGGCCCACCCCTGTTTAATAGCTCTAATGTGAAACCCCTAAACTGGCTCAAGCATAGGCCCCCCTTCCCATGAAATGATACCTTAAAACCTGCCCGCTCTGCCCTAGCCTTGTAGCTCCCTGTAAGGAAAAAGTTAGACAAACGCTTCACATACGAGTGACCAACGATCCATGCGACCATTGATCTCTGCTTCGGCGATGACGGTCTTTGGGTTGCCTGGTGTTGTTGTTGCGGCGTTCGCAGTTTCCTCCCTGCGTGACAGGTTTGAGAAACTGTAAATGAAAGCAGAGAAGGACATACGCATCAGCACCTGGCAACTATCCCGCTCACAACATATGTAGCCGCACATAGCGCTTGTAACAATTGGAGGACCACCTCCCAATCCTTTGGACGTTGTTGCTAGGTAAACCCCTAGCCGTTGCTTCCGTGGCAGCCCCTATCCTAAAAGAATGCGTACCAAAACAACTTGGGTTTAGACCTGCCCTCTGTATTGCCATGTCCAGGACCCTCTTAA
The DNA here is from genome assembly GCA_963921515.1 of Calotriton arnoldi. Classification (NCBI taxonomy): domain Eukaryota; kingdom Metazoa; phylum Chordata; class Amphibia; order Caudata; family Salamandridae; genus Calotriton; species Calotriton arnoldi. The sequence goes on from CAWUFW010005155.1 coordinate 917,814, forward strand.
ACTGAAACCGTGTGAGTGAAATACCATCAGCATGAACCAGGAGAGGCCCTTTGTTATCAGGTCTAGACTGTAGGAAAGCCTCCACCTGTGAGAGGGGGCAACAAGGATTACCATGCGCCCGATGCAGTACTACCCCGTCCCCCCGTGCTTCTTGGTCCGTCTTGGACTTCCTAATTCATATCAATAGAGCATCCCCCTGAACCTTTACGCGGTCAAACTGCAGTCCGCCTTGAACATCCTGTTTGTTTTGGGCCACCAATTCCCCAATTCTAAAAGCACCATAAAAGGCCAATGAAAAGGCGGCGGTGAACAACAGAACTTCCTCTGATGTGGTGCAAATCAGGGGGAGGGTCCTCAGTAAAGATGTTAGCAGCTCCACCCCGATTGGCTGCCTCGTATCTGGGGTAGACCCTTGGAGGCGCTGCCAACCTTTCAATGCCTTCTTCACTATAAAGCTGTTGGTAGGATTCCCTTTCTCTCTAGCTTGGGCAAAAAAAGAGATTGCCGCCACATGCCGTTTGGCCGCTGCACGCCCTTCCCCCTTCAAAAACCCCAGGAAATGAAGGAGTGCCCCCGCGTCATGCCACTTTTCAGCCCACTCCCTTCCCAAGAAGGAACAATATGCCCAAAACGCCCCTTCATATGCTTTCCTGGTCCTGGGTGCTAGGCTAGCTGCCACGAGGTCCGGTAGTTGGGGGCACCAATCTGCCAAAGTAGTTCTGGGAAAGGGGTGGCATACTCCGCTGCCGCCGGGAGGTGTGCCCTGAAAACCTGCATCTTAAAGCGAGAAAGTGCATCAGCAGCATGGTTTAATACACCTGGCACATGTTTAGCTCTAAATTGCATATTTAGCTTCATGCATAACAGTACAATCTCCTTCAATAGACGGAGAATCATCCTACACCGTGCCGCTTGTTGGTTGATGCATTCGACCACCGTCATAGTTATCTGACCAGAACACCACTGATTGATTACGCAGTTGTTCTGGCCATACTGTTAACGCCACCCAGATGGGGAATAACTCTAGGAAACCTATGTTGCCCGTCAAACCGGTCTCCACCCACCATGCTGGCCACCGCTGCGCCACCCACTCGGTACCGAGTATGGCGCCAAATCCCTCACTACCCGCAGCGTCAGTCATTAAACCTAACTCCGCTGAAGTAGTGGGCGGACCGGGCCACACTACCCTGCCATTGAAGTCCTGCAGGAATGCCATCCAAATCCGCATGTCCTGCCTGACCTCAGCTGACAGCCTGGTGTGGTGGTGTCTCTCCCTGAGCCCCGCCATTGCCTGTGAGATGGATCGGGAAAATGGCCTTGCCATAGGTATGATCCTTAGAGCAAAATTCAACTGCCCTACTGTCTGTAGGTAACTGGTGCAATGTGACCCTCTCCCTAACCAAGCACTGCTGTAATGCTGCCCTGAACTTGGTGATCTTATCCGCGGGCAACCTGAAACACCCCTGTATGGAATCTAACTCAATCCCTAGGAACTCTATTGTTGTATTAGGTCCCACCGTCTTTCCCTGGGCCAAGGGAACCCCAAAAGCATGCATGAGCGCGCAAAATTCCTGCAGTGCCCACACACACTCCCGGGATCCCGGTGACCCCAAGATAAGAAAATCATCCAGGTAGTGCATGACAAACTGGTGCCCTGTCACCTGTCTAAAAACCCATTCCAGAAATGAACTGAATATTTCAAAATATGCGCAGGAAACCGAGCAGCCCATGGGCATACACATGTCCATGTAGAATTTACCTAAAAATTGAAAGCCAAGTAGATGAAAATCAGACGGGTGGACTGGCAACAGACGAAAAGCGGACTCTATGTCTGATTTAGCCAAAAGGGCTCCAGGGCCTAAACCCCTGAGCATCTCCACCGCTTGATCAAAAGAAGCATATCTCACACTGCAAAACTCATCATCAATTGCATCATTCAATGAACTTCCCTTGGGTGCTGACAGGTTATGTATGAGTCTGAATTCTCCACTTTCCTTCTTGGGGACCACGCCCAAAGGGGAGCAGACTCGAAATTACAGCCTCCTAGCGAGGCTGGTGTGGCAGGCTGGGGAGCGGGGAGCGAAGAGACATACCCCTTCGCTCCCCAGCCTTTTAACTGTGTTTCCATGCCAGGCCGGTTCTAACCGGTCTGGCGCTATCCCATCGCGTGACCCGGAAGTGATTCCAATCACTTCCGGGGCACGCCCAGGACCCGGGACCAATTGCTTGTGAGGCGCGCCTGTCGCGTCACCAAGGTGCGCGGCAGGCTTGCCTCTGTGGTCGAAGGAGGGGGCCGGCACGACCGCCATACTTTTGGCGTGGCCGATGCCGGCCCCGCCGTTCTCTAAGCATTCTGCCCCTTGGCTGTTTCAGTCAGTCGTATTCCAGCACAACGTATAGTGTAAGTTTTTGCGCCATGCGCCTGGGACTCTCTTCACTCGGAACCACACAGTATGGGTGCCTCCTTCATGTTTCAGTGTAATTCTAAAGAACTGCGCTTTATGTTGAATTTTTAAAGAAGCTGAATTAGTAAAAATAAGTAATATTAAACGTTAAATGAAGCTCACACTGAGTGAGTCCCTCCAGGTACAACCAGAAATGTACAAAGAAAGCAGGCGTCTCTACACCACACTCACCTCACTCCTATCTTTAGCTCCCTCATAAGTGTATCCCCATCTCCTTGTCTCTCACCATCCTCCGTGTGTCTTTCATTCTACTGTAACTCTTTGCCCTTCTTTTTTCTTTTTCCCTCTGTCTCCCTTTTTCCTTTGTGACTGTCTCTCCACTCTCACCAATCTCCCTAATCACTTTTTCTCTCCTTCCCTCTCACCCATACAATCATCTTCCTTCTTCCCTCGCAATTCTTTATTCTTTCCTTTCCCTCCCCCCTTCCAACCGCTCTCTCTTTGACTTCTGTACATATTTGCGGCGCTTGCTTCTTACAGAGTGCAATTTATGACTGTGAGTTACTACGAGTGGCCTCGACCGGAGAGAATTAAAAAAAAACACAAGAGGAGTAGACTTCAAACTTTGTAAGATGAGCAAATGAAACTGCAGCATCAGAGTCCGTATTTATGGTTTAATCCAGTTACTGTAGTGTACACGCAGGACAGACCTTTGAAAACTATCACTTAAGAGTGGCAAATCAGTATTTTAAGAGCTCTGGCTGCTGTGAGACAGAGTACCACCATGCCCCCAGGGAGGTCGCCAACTGCGCACGCGGAGCAGGGAACATTCAAATGATAAACTGGACTGACTTTCTAGGTTATCTCTCCTCTTCGAACAGTGTGAGAAAAACAGCAAGACGCTCATTGGTCTGCTCTTCCTTGAACTGGACTGCAATTCTAAACTCACGACTGCAAAGCTGACCTTTGTTGTGAGCTTACCTGTATATGCAAATGAATTCTAACCGCAAACATGAAACTTAATTGCAAGTGGTTTTATTAATGTGTGTTTTGTGAATGCAGAGACAGCTGCACTACGTCAGCAGAGGATTGTCCGAATGGGGTGGGTGGCAGGGAGAGGCGCAGTGATGGTTGAGGTCAGGGGTTGGCTTGTTTTTACACTTTTGTTAAGACCTTGGTGTCTTTGGGGCCTCGGTTATGAGTATGCTAGAGTTTTCCAGCCCCTGCAAAAACACATTTATGAGCTGGGGTGGAGTTTACCACACCCCGTACGTGGCCAACTTCTTACCTGTGGCGGTCTGGACTCTGCCAGTCACCGCTGTCTACCGGCGAGTCCGGTCACCATCCAGGCCGCCTGAGCCTGGTTCATTTGGGGGACAGGTAGATTTTTCCCTCCCTGGTGGTTGTCCCCGAGCCCCTTTGAAGCAGCAAGTTTTCACTCCTGAGCCGGTTGTTCCTTGGGGATTCATACTACCCTCCCTCTGTGACTTTGTCGGATTGCTCCTGGGGCCATCGCTGAGACTCGGCTGCCGGAGCATCAAATTTTGTGCACGGGTTCTTTCCTTGTGAGAGAACCCCCCCCGAACCCCCTGTAGGTTGTTCACGGCTCGCTCGCTACGCTCGCTCGCTGCAGTGCAGTATGACATTAATTTTACGCCTCACCCCTTTCAAATGTCACCAGCCGCCACTGCTCACATCCATATAATACATCTGATGTAAAGCAAAATACAACAATATATCAATACATATACATATAGTAAATCTGTCAATCAAACTTTTCATAAACTCATTTCCAAGTATATAGTACTCATATTCATATAATAAATAAAATAAACCAATTAAAACAATATATCAATCCATTAGTATGTCGACGCAGCGTTTCGGTGTATCTTTTATTTTCTTAACACCTTCTTCAGGACTCATATAACATTTGTGACTGTTTCATAAATTCCATAAAAACAGACCATACATCTAAAAATAAACAATAAAATGCAATTAGATTCAATTCTTGTGTGGACATAGACTATTATTTTGGTTCAGTGCACCCTATATTTAATTGTGATCATTTCAGCTTATAATTGTATTGTTCTCTATGACTTGGTTGATGATAATTCCCAAGCCATCATCACTATATTTACTTTTAGTTCCATTTTATAAGGAAACCTTAAAGACTCGGTTGATAGTTATTTACAACCGTAGTCATAGCACATGCTTATACTTAAATCTTTTAAAAAACGTTATACAGAGAAAACTATAACGGATCTCACCCCAGGTTGCTTTCACAGGGAAATATCTCTTGTGCAGCGGTGTTTAAATCGTATTGCACCTTTCCGCTGATATCCTTTCTTGTCGGGTTATTTTATTTGGCCCCCTATAAATAACGAGCCAATTATTTACATGTCCTTTTTTCGCTGATTTATTTAACATTAACAAGCCCCACTTCCCATTACTTACTTAGGAGAAGGCGGGAGTATCAGACAAAATCGGTATGATTCAAGTATCCTCTTCAATGGGTATATACCTATTAGTGAAATATTTATATTTTCATTAGCCCATCATCTTAATTGTTAGGTCCCCTAGGTGTTCTATTATGTTCATTTCACAAACTTACCCACAAGTCTCTCTTTCCTCTTATATCTCCTGTTCCATTTCCAGAGCTAACTTAAAATTAGTCACCAGTGAACCTTTCTTTAATCACTGTTGAGAAAAGGATTTTATCGACCAGTCTTTTTCAATTTGATCAGGCCCAAGTTCCTGCATACAAGGCAAGAGAAAAGATTTTTTATTTTTTTATTTTATTTAGTACGATCAGGACTAAATTCCGTACTGACCACCTGTATTTACTTTTTAGTAAATCCTTCTATTCCCAATTCCTTAATTTACAGGCCCTTTTATTCAAAAAATGTTAGTGGCCAATCCCTTGTCGGGGAAGTCTGCACATTTTTTTGAGTGTCATCATTATATAACCCCGCCGCCGTTCCCGTTGGACCTTTGGTCGTTGACCATGAGAAGTATAAAGGAGCAAGCATTTAAATGAATCCAATAACATATTAAATTATTAATGACTTTTAGTACAGTCACTAAAGAGAGTTTTGTATGAGATAAAGGGTTTATTAATAATGTTTCTTAAAATTCCATTATTTATTCAATAAAAATAAGTCAGAATTAGAAATAAACATAATCCAATAATTGATAATTCAATATAAGGTAAAATACAATATTCGTTCAAATTAAGTAAATATTGTAATAATACAGCAAGCATGTTCAATAAAGGAAAATCCCTACTGTAAATTAAATTGGAATGAGAGTTGAATAAGGTGTCAGTTCAGATACCCAATAAAGAGTTTTTATGAGAGAATCAATGCATGAGCATAACGCCTTTGCATATTAAGCTGGAAAGAATACTCAGCTATAAATCTGCAGATAAGCAAAATAGGCTAAGCAACCTTCCATGAGAAGAAGTATAATTTCAGGCAGCTCAGAGATGTGTCTCCAGCAAAAGCGGGTGAGAGATGACTCCTTTAGGAGAAAAGCTCAAAGGAAAAAGCCCTGCCTTACTCTAGGAACATCCACTAATATAAACCCACATCATTTTAGATGGTATCAAGTGTCTTTTTCACCTTCTGCAGTATCCAATTGGATTTCAGTAGACTGCTGGGAATAGGTTAACTTTCCTGACCCCACAATAGTCCACAGACATTAGTGCTTTAAAAGTTACACATACACATTTTGCGGTCCAGACTGTTCTTCCCATGAATCATTCTTCCTGTTGACTCTTCTCTTTTCAGTACAGAAGAAATGCCAATTCACTAACTAACAGAAGGCTTCTGGAAAATTACAATATCTGTAGCAAAAGAGAAGAAAACATCTCATGCAAAAAGAACTCAATGTAAAAAAGAGGCCTTTCAGTGTTAATTCATTATTTTTCAGTTAATATGGCATCAACAGGTAGGCTAACTTAAGTCAATACATTATTATTTCTTTTATGCTCATATTGTCTCAGTATGGTTGCTTACTGCAAATTTTCATTCAACTGTACGTTTATTTTCATATGGTTTTTGCACTTTTCGGTTAAATGCTCTTTTTAAAAAACGAAAAATGAATTTGTGCCAGCACCGCTTAAAAGAGCGGCCCCTAAGCACTGCTTTTCTTGTGTATCTACTTAACGTAATGGTCTCTCAACTTCTCTTGGTTAATGTGGTATCCCGAAAATACTGATACTCGCCATATTAAGTTAATGACTCTGTCTATGGAGTTCACTGGGTTTGATAAAGTCACTAGGATATTTTCAGCATAAAATAGGGTTTGGTGCTCTCGCACAGATGTCCGTATTCCCCCAATACCTATATTTTGATGCATACCTATTTCCACATGATCAAGCATTAAAATGAACAGCAGAGGGGAGAGGGCACAACATGCCTGGTTTCCTTTTTGATTTCAATGGGGGGTGAAGTATGATATTTCAAGACACCACTGCAGTGAGGTTAACATAAAGTCACTTTACTTTTGTGATGTAGTCCATCCCTATGCCTATCTATTCCATTGTTCTGAATAGGTAGTCCCACTCCACCCTATCAAAGACTTTCTCTGCGTTGAATTAGATCACCACTTTTTCATCTACATCTTTATACACACACCAAAGAACATGAGATAATAACCTCACATGGGATGGGGAGAAGAGATAGGGGACGAACCCTACCGGGTCTGGGTGTATTAACTTCAGCAACACTGTTTTCAATCAGTTGGCCAGCATCTTAGCCTAGATCTTAACATCAACATTTATTAAAGAAACTGGTCGTGGTTAGTACAGTTCAGTGGATCCTTATCCAGCTTAAGAATTGGGAAGATCTTGTCCCTATTATCTTTTAACAGTGGTGCTTTCTCTTCTTTTATTTCTCTAAATACCTTATACAAAAGAGGTACCACGGTTTGTTAGTTGATTATGTAGTACTCTGAGGGGAAATCATTGACACAGGGGCTTTTCTAGTTAGTAGTTTATTCATTATGCAGCTTATTTCATTTTCTGAGATATCTCCCTCAAGGGATTTTTCCTAGTCAAGAGGCAGTTTTGGCAAGCAGATTGAGGTTAAGAATTGCTCTTCCTCTGCCTTAGTGTTCTGGCACTCATAGGAGTACAATTCTCCATAAAACATCTGGAAAACTGAAAGTATATCCACAAGGGGTATAGAGCCCTGTCTGTCCTTTATCACAGGGATAGTGTGGTTTGCCTCCTGTTGCCTTAGTTGTAGGGCCTGCAGGCATTCCATTTTCTCCCCCTTCTCATAGTGTTGTTGCTCAAGACAAAAAAGAGCCCTTTCCGCCATAGATGGGTATAATCCGTTTAATTTGAATTTTGCTTTCAGTAAATTAAGCGGTGTGTCTTTTGAGTGTGTTGCTGTAAACTGAGCAGTCAGGGCCTTATTCTCTGTGCTAACACCAGCTTCTCTGCATTGGCCCTACTCTTTTTTTGGTCTGCGTCCCTCATTATTTTACCCCTTACCTAGGCAATGCCTTCCATCCAAAATATTAGTGCTGAGGAAGCTGTGTTCTCATTTTTCTCCAGATAAGTATGCAACATTGATCACAAGTGAGCTTTGTCTTTGGGTATTTTGTATCACAACATATTAAGTCACCAGTGTCCCATTGGGGTCTTCTGGACATCTAAGGAAATTCAAATCTGTGGTGTGTTATGATCAGAGACACTATTTGGTATTATGGCAGTGTTCATAGTTCGTCCCAGTAGTGGGACCGTCGGGTGCATAACATGCCATGGATCAGTGAGACAGTAATGTGTCCTCCAACAAATACCTGACTGTAGAGCGTTGCATTGATGATGAATTGCTTGAGTTATCTAATAATGGATATAGCACCAAATTCCAACCCCTCCTATGAATATCTTGGGTGCATATGAAGGGAAGTAATATCCTAACCTCCTCTAAAAAAAACCTACTTTTGCCTCCCACTGAGGCATAGATCAATACTATGATTACCATGTGTCTGCATAAATGCTTTTATAAATACATAGTGACCCTCTGGGTCATGCCACGTCTGCTGATTTCCTTACTAGGACAACTACTCCACGTTTACGACTGGGTGCAAAGGGTCCCCATGTCTGCTGCTGACATTCTGCTACAGTGATATTCTTTAAACATCCCAGTCGCTCTTAAGCTTCTCACTTTCAAATTTCGCAAGGTGGGTCTTTTGTATTAATTTTCAAAACCAAAATAAAGAGCTAGGACTCTAGGACGGCCGTCCTTGTCCCTGCAATTTTATGATATAACCAAAGAAGACGGCCAAGAAAAATGAAAAAAATGACTGTCTGACATAAAATGTCTGGCACCTCGAAGGTTTGTTAAGAAAACCCTCACACTAGACGCTCAAAACAGCAGAACTGTGAAGAAAACACAATAATCAATGCCTGGGGCTTACCTAAGATAACCGGACATCACCCGTGCGGCGATTGCAGCGTGTGTCATTTAACTCAAACCACCAAAACCCTTAGTCTAGAACCAGGTAAAACCTGGATGATTCGTCGACACACTAACTGCAATTCGGTGAATGTCATATACCTTATAAATTGCCCTTGCAATTTAAGGTATATCGGAATGACAAACCGCAAGGTGAAAACTAGAATTGTTGAACACAGGAGTAACATCCGCTGTAAGCGCAATATATCCCGCCTGACAATTCACTACTCGAACAGAATCATACCCCCAATGATATGCAGTGGGTAGTGATTGAACAATTAGACCGTAACACAATCAATATCCAACAAGAGTTGCTGGATAAAGAACAGAGATGGATATATCGCATGTCTACCCATATCCAGGGGCTGAACGATAATATACCCTGGAATTGCCTTAATCGTTGAATTTAAGGATATATTGCGCACTCTACCAGGTCAACTCTCACAAGATTCAGTACCAGAGAGAGACTAATAATATATATTTTCGTACAGCTGTCACCCGAATAACATTTAGCCTGCATGACTATCTACCTTATTTTTGGGAACCTGAAGACCCATGTCCTGAGGATAAGGTTATCACCGAAAGGCTCTTGATTTTATCAATTACTGATTGACACATTTGCTAAAACAATTAGTCTAAACCCCCTTTGAACATAAAGATATTGGTCTGACAGTTATGATGGCTTGATATAAACCCTATTAGGCAGTTCAAGCCTAGAACTGCTTTTTTCTAATTAATAGTGTTTCTAATTAATAGTGCCTTTTTCTAATTAATAGTGTAATTTTGTATTTACTGCGGGATTTTCTGTAGTAATTAATAATAATAATTTTTTTCCCGCACTGCACAGGCGCAATCAGGGACATTAGATTTACATCTTCAAAGGCTAAACCTTAAACCTTAAACCTTATCATATTGTTTTTTTTTTTATGGGAGTTGTGATTAACCTAATATGGCATTTAAATTATTTCCTTGGGAACTTAATATTATTCAGTAAATTTTGCTGAATTTCAATGTAACATCTTGGCAATCCCCACACTGCGCATGCGCTAAATGAACATACTATTCGTTTACTTTTTTCGTCACACGTTTTCTACGTGATGACGAGTATGTCGATGATCCATTAGCATCCCAGAAAGTGACGGTCTAGCCCTTTCGTGATCTCTTGCGTCACACGCTCGATAGCGTGATGACGCGCACGTTGCTCCGACCACCGGAGCTCAGGCGATAAATACATCATTCAAACGCCTTAGCGGTTGCCAGCTTGATCTAGGGGACCTGTACTAGGTTGTATGAGGGAGACGCCGCCACACAAAGTAAGACAATTCCAGTATACCGCTGTATGCCCTGATGATTTGTTTCAGATATTCGGCGGTTTAGATCAAGCCTTTATAAAGAGTTTCTTTCCGTTTTTTATTCCTATTTTCCGTAGTATGTGAAGTAATAGAGGTGCTTCTTCCCCCTCCTGGACCAGATAAGAACGTCTACATAAGAATTAATGTAATTATAAGAAAAATATGGCAAATTGTCGTTAGACGCTTGTAATTGGCAGATAAGCGCCAGTGTTAGAACGCATGTTCATAGCGCAACAATAGCACGAGAGTCCTCATGAGAGACATTGGTAGCTATGCACCAGAGTTATAACACATGTTCATAGCGCAATAGCAGCGCGATAGCTCTCATGGGTGAATTCTACAAATTTAACATTGCCTCGGTTTGTTTATAATATAGAGGACAAACTGAGAAGGCATAATCACTTCACTGATTGTACGGTGTGCATGGCATTTGTGTGTTGTGTTATGTTGTGTACACGGTACAGAATCTGGTACATATTTGTCTGACACCTCGCTAAGTATTTAACACAAGATACTTACCACCAGTACTGGCGATATTTATAGAATGCATGTAGTGAGCACAATATATTAATACCAGTACGAACAATAACAGTGGAATTAATGTTTCCCTTCTATTCTGTCTTGTGTTATGCCTTTTTCTTTACAGGTATTCTACATTTTAAAAGGACCTACACATCGCCAGTCCTTGCCGCATAAATAGCACTCCTTAGCGTGAGTGTTAAAAATGCTGTTCATGTGGTCATTTTTTATCACACTTTTTCACATCACTCACATTATTTATTTTGAGAGGTCCTGAAGAAAGCCCGTATATATTTTTGTTAAGGGCTGAAACATGTCGACCAAAGGATAATAAAACAACTACGCATAATACTCGTAGTTTCTTATCCACTCTCATGTCTCTTTTAACTATACCCCAGACTACCACGAATAAAAGTAACGGGTAGTATTCTGGAGGTATTTTTATATTTCACTCACTTCATCACACTCACATTCACCTTGAAACCCGCTCCACTGTAAACAGGTGTTGTAGCACAGCCGGGTAGCATTCGGCTACCCAGCTGGGACCCGATGATGAAGCATGACACCAACCAGGTTGGTGTGTGAGGGTTTTCTTAACAAACCTTCGAGGTGCCAGACATTTTATGTCAGACAGTCATTTGTTTCATTTTTCTTGGCCGTCTTCTTTGGTTATATCATAAAATTACAGGGACAAGGACGGCCGTCCTAGAGTCCTAGCTCTTTATTTTGGTTTTGAATATTTGGCAGCGCACAGCTGCGAGAGCCTAATTTCTCTTTGTTTTCAAATCTACCTGCCGGAGTATTGTACAACATGGCAGAGAATCTGGGCTTAACATTTTCGGAAGAAACAATTCGTGATATTCTAGCAGCACCACCGCTGATGGCAGATCTTAACATAGCAAGAACGATATCCCAAAGTACGGACTGGGAATCGCTTACAGAAATGAAACGTAATCACATTCGAACCATTCTTCACGGCATAATACTCACAGAATATCTGAGAGCCAACACGGCTCCTAGAGGGCTGATAGTTACTAACGCCCCGAGAATATTTCTTGAGGATGCCGCATTTCGGAGGGATTGGGCCAAAATTGCTTGGCGATGCACAAGAGACTGGATTGTGTTGATAATCCAAACAGCAAAAAGACTGGGAGATGCTTATCTAATAGAGATCCAGACTACAGAAAACCATTTCAAAACAACTCTAACATCATATAAAAAACGGCTAGATGAAGTAAATAAGGAAATGCAGGAATATAAGGAGAATTTGACACAGTCAAAAATCCAGAACTTTCAAAAAGATCTTAAGAAGTTCTCATATGTTAAATCATACCCCTATTCCGATCCAGATTACCAACCTCAAAAGAACCGCGAACAGTCCTATAGTTCTGATGATGCCTCATCCAACAGCAGTGGCTCTAGCTCTAGTAGCTATCAGAACAAGAAAGGAGGACGTGGAAGAGCCAACAAATGGCAACAACCTTGGAATCAAGGCCAACCAGGCAATCATATGCAATTTCCACAGCCATTTCACCAGATGCCACCACAAATGATGTATGGCTGGAACCCGCCTTTGCACCTCCACAAATTCCCTACATGATTCCCAACCAAAGGTTTCCTTTTTAGGGAATGGCCGCGGTGGACGAGGAAAACGACGAAGACAAGCACAGGTACATTGGGAGGACGACTCCCAAGAGGGAGCACACACCAGGAGCAGGTCCAAGGAACAACGCATGGGACCGAGCACCAGCAAAACCTAGTCACTAACTACTCCCAACATGTACTGGATGAAACAGAAATGAACTTACTAAACAAAGGCTTAGGCTTTGTTCCTACGCCCCGCTTGGATAAATTCCGCCTCCGTTGTGAGATGGCGGATTTTTTCAGAAAGTTGAAATTAAAAGCTTTCTTTTCTAAACAAGAAAACGAGGTTAATGAACAAGAGAAAGGAGATACGAATTTCAAACTAAAGTCCACATTCATGCCACCACCTTACACCATACCAGTGGAAATCGCAGCTTTCGAGCAGGCTGTCTTCAAAGACATCGAAGCCCTGTCAGAAAATAAGACATTCAAAAACACGACCAAAAAGGAATGGGATGGATTGACCACACTGAAAGAAAACAAGACTGTGGTTATAAAACCAGCGGACAAGGGAGGAGGTATTGTCCTACAAGATAAGACAGCTTACAGAGATGAATGCCTACGTTTGCTATCTGATAGACGGAACTACCAACCGATCGCTGAGGACCCTACACCTAGACTGAAAGAAACTATCCTCGAATTAGCCATTGAAGCAGAAAACCGTGGCCACATCAGTAAAAAGGAAGCCCAATACTTAACTACTTCGAAGGAGAAAATTCCTTATTTCTATACTATCCCGAAAGTGCACAAAAACAAAATTCCACCACCAGGCCGCCCCATAGTGTCCGGCATAGGCTCTATTCTAGAGCCTCTCTCTAATTTTTGCGATTTTTTTCTCAAACCACTGGTGCAAGGTACGACAACATATTTAAGAGACACAAAGGATCTCTTAGTACAAATCAAGGATCTGACATTCAATCCTAACACAAGCTTCTTAGTAAGCTTAGATATAGAGAGTCTCTATACGAGCCTCCCGCAGGACGAGACTCTGGAGGTACTTAGAACATCCTTAGACAGTAGTAACTGGGACCACCAAACGCCGAAGTCATTTATCTTGAAATGTGCTGAACTTGCTTTGAAGCATAACTATTTTGAATTTGAAGGCCAACTGTATCAACAAACGTTTGGCACTTCTATGGGGAGTACATTTGCCCCAAGTGTAGCGGGACTATATGTATTCAGTTTTGAACACAAATTCCTGCTGAATAACACCTCGATCACAGGTAATATACGTTTTTATAAACGATATATTGATGATGTGTTCCTTATCTGGGAAGGGACAGAAGATTCATTAAAGAACTTTTTGAAATGGATCAATGAGTGTGATCCGAACCTGAAATTCACAAATACAAAAAGCAAAAAGACTATCACTTTTCTAGACCTTGAGATCTCGCACAACAACGGTGTTCTGGATACCAAGACACACTTCAAACCAACTGCGAGGAATTCATTATTACATTATACAAGCTTCCATCCTCGTCCTCTGAGAGAGAATCTGCCTTACGGCCAATATCTACGGCTACGTAGGAATTGCAGCAATCTAATCAACTTCAAAAAGCAGGCAAAAATATTGACCCTCAAACTCAATAATAGGGGTTACCCCAACCAAATAACCAGGAAGGCCGAGAAAAGAGCGCGCAATCAAAATCGTGAAAGCTTGTTAGAACCTAAAATGCAAATTGAGACCAAAGCACCTCTAACTTGCGTTACGACATATAACCCTGTGTCCAACCAGGTGGCAAAAATAGTACAACGACACTGGGCCATACTGAATACTGGCAATTTTGAATGGGAAAAGCCGCTATTTTCATATAGAAAAGGGAGGAGCCTGAAGGACAGTCTGGTGCATACTAGACCCTCAAAACAGCAGAACTGTGAAGAAAACACAATAATCAATGCCTGGGGCTTACCTAAGATAACCGGACATCACCCGTGCGGCGATTGCAGCGTGTGTCATTTAACTCAAACCACCAAAACCCTTAGTCTAGAACCGGGTAAAACCTGGATGATTCGTCGACACACTAACTGCAATTCGGTGAATGTCATATACCTTATAAATTGCCCTTGCAATTTAAGGTATATCGGAATGACAAGCCGCAAGGTGAAAACTAGAATTGTTGAACACAGGAGTAACATCCGCGGTAAGCGCAATATATCCCGCCTGACAAATCACTACCTCGAACAGAATCATACCCCCAATGATATGCAGTGGGTAGTGATTGAACAATTAGACCGTAACACAATCAATATCCAACAAGAGTTGCTGGATAAAGAACAGAGATGGATATATCGCATGTCTACCCATATTCAGGGGCTGAACGATAATATACCCTGGAATTGCCTTAATCGTTGAATTTAAGGATATATTGCGCACTCTACCAGGTCAACTCTCACAAGATTCAGTACCAGACAGAGACTAATAATATATATTTTCGTACAGCTGTCACCCGAATAACATTTAGCCTGCGTGACTATCTACCTTATTTTTGGGAACCTGAAGACCCATGTCCTGAGGATAAGGTTATCACCGAAAGGCTCTTGATTTTATCAATTACTGATTGACACATTTGCTAAAACAATTAGTCTAAACCCCCTTTGAACATAAAGATATTGGTCTGACAGTTATGATGGCTTGATATAAACCCTATTAGGCAGTTCAAGCCTAGAACTGCTTTTTTCTAATTAATAGTGTTTCTAATTAATAATGCCTTTTTCTAATTAATAGTGTAATTTTGTATTTACTGCGGGATTTTCTGTAGTAATTAATAATAATAATTTTTTTCCCGCACTGCACAGGCGCAATCAGGGACATTAGATTTACATCTTCAAAGGCTAAACCTTAAACCTTAAACCTTATCATATTGTTTTTTTTTTTTATGGGAGTTGTGATTAACCTAATATGGCATTTAAATTATTTCCTTGGGAACTTAATATTATTCAGTAAATTTTGCTGAATTTCAATGTAACATCTTGGCAATCCCCACACTGCGCATGCGCTAAATGAACATACTATTCGTTGACTTTTTTCGTCACACGTTTTCTACGTGATGACGAGTATGTCGATGATCCATTAGCATCCCAGAAAGTGACGGTCTAGCCCTTTCGTGATCTCTTGCGTCACACGCTCGATAGCGTGATGACGCGCACGTTGCTCCGACCACCGGAGCTCAGGCGATAAATACATCATTCAAACGCCTTAGCGGTTGCCAGCTTGATCTAGGGGACCTGTACTAGGTTGTATGAGGGAGACGCCGCCACACAAAGTAAGACAATTCCAGTATACCGCTGTATGCCCTGATGATTTGTTTCAGATATTCGGCGGTTTAGATCAAGCCTTTATAAAGAGTTTCTTTCCGTTTTTTATTCCTATTTTCCGTAGTATGTGAAGTAATAGAGGTGCTTCTTCCCCCTCCTGGACCAGATAAGAACGTCTACATAAGAATTAATGTAATTATAAGAAAAATATGGCAAATTGTCGTTAGACGCTTGTAATTGGCAGATAAGCGCCAGTGTTAGAACGCATGTTCATAGCGCAACAATAGCACAAGAGTCCTCATGAGAGACATTGGTAGCTATGCACCAGAGTTATAACACATGTTCATAGCGCAATAGCAGCGCGATAGCTCTCATGGGTGAATTCTACAAATTTAACATTGCCTCGGTTTGTTTATAATATAGAGGACAAACTGAGAAGGCATAATCACTTCACTGATTGTACGGTGTGCATGGCATTTGTGTGTTGTGTTATGTTGTGTACACGGTACAGAATCTGGTACATATTTGTCTGACACCTCGCTAAGTATTTAACACAAGATACTTACCACCAGTACTGGCGATATTTATAGAATGCATGTAGTGAGCACAATATATTAATACCAGTACGAACAATAACAGTGGAATTAATGTTTCCCTTCTATTCTGTCTTGTGTTATGCCTTTTTCTTTACAGGTATTCTACATTTTAAAAGGACCTACACATCGCCAGTCCTTGCCGCATAAATAGCACTCCTTAGCGTGAGTGTTAAAAATGCTGTTCATGTGGTCATTTTTTATCACACTTTTTTCACATCACTCACATTATTTATTTTGAGAGGTCCTGAAGAAAGCCCGTATATATTTTTGTTAAGGGCTGAAACATGTCGACCAAAGGATAATAAAACAACTACACATAATACTCGTAGTTTCTTATCCACTCTCATGTCTCTTTTAACTATACCCCAGACTACCACGAATAAAAGTAACGGGTAGTATTCTGGAGGTATTTTTATATTTCACTCACTTCATCACACTCACATTCACCTTGAAACCCGCTCCACTGTAAACAGGTGTTGTAGCACAGCCGGGTAGCATTCGGCTACCCAGCTGGGACCCGATGATGAAGCATGACACCAACCAGGTTGGTGTGTGAGGGTTTTCTTAACAAACCTTCGAGGTGCCAGACATTTTATGTCAGACAGTCATTTTTTTCATTTTTCTTGGCCGTCTTCTTTTGTATTAATGCAATAACCAGTCGGGTAGTGTGACGATAGGAAGAAGAGAGGAGCAATTTTTTTTCTGTTTATAAAATGGGTCAAACCATTGACATTGGTTTAGATTTTTGACAGGTCTCGTGGGCGGTGCATTCAGGGAGAAAGTCAAGGCAACTTCCCCCTGATACTGGTCTGGGCTAGCAATAGCAATGTGCTCTGAGTTTCTGTTTTTTCAGGGAATATCTGAACATAGCCAAAAATCCGAAGACAGAGTTTGAAGAGCATAGGGCTAAGCAAGGAGCCCTGAGTGATGCCACAGATCAGGTTGGAGGCAATGGAAGAGGACAGGACAAGGCTGACTGTTTGTTTGCTTCCTGTGAGGAAGGAGTTGATCCATCAGAGGTCTGGTTCACATATTCCCATCTTGTGGAGGGGTTAAATGAGGATGGGATGAGAGACGGTATCGAAGGTGGCCAAGAGGTCGAGTAGGATGAGTTTCTGTATTGTCCCCCTTGTCCAATATTAGACGAATGTTGTCTGTGGTGGTGATTAGGGAGGTGTCGATGCTGTGGTAAGGTCTGGATCCAGATTGGAAGTGGTCCAGAAGGGAGTTGGCATCGAGGTGGTCAGCCAGTCTCTTCTTGATGAGTTTTTCAAAAACCTTGGCCTGGTAAAGCAGGAGGGACATGGGTCTGTATATCACCAGTATCTTTGGGTCCGATGAAGGTTTTTTTCAGGAGTGGTAAGATTGTGGAGTATTTCCAGGACTCTTCAAAGGTGGCTGTAGCAAGTGAGCTGTAGGATTGGAGTGATGCATGTGCAGATGGGGTTGAGTCCTTTGGTGAAGATGAAGTTGGGGCAGGGACCGAAGGGGCTTATAAGTGGATGGCGCGCATGGTGGTGGTGATTTCCAGAGGTGTGATGATGGGAAACAGGTCAGGTCAGTTTCTGGGGTGTTCCTAATGGATTAAAGAATGGCAAGGGTGGAAGGCTCAGGTTGGGGTTCAAGGTTGTTAGAGATGGTGTTGATTTTGTTGCTGAAGTATTGGGAGAGATGGGTGTAGCGTTCCTGGGAGGGGGTGATGTTCATGGAGCTGGCAGCGGTGGACGTGAATTCCATCACTATGGTGAAGATTTCTTTAGAGTTGTTGAAGCTAATATGAATCCGTTCGGTGAGTGCGGAGCGTTTGATGGTTCTGAGTCCTTGATGGTAAATTCGGGAGGAGTGATCATTAGGTGCCCCTCTCACTGTGGTCATGGTTGAGTCGCCATCAGCATTCCTGCTATTTGCAATGTCTCTTGGAGAGGCAAAGGTCTTCCATGTACCACCTTGCCTGTGGCTTTGCCTGAGATGTAAGTATGGATTTGAGCGGGGACAGGATGTCTGCACGGGAGATGATCCAAATGTAGAAAAGTTCATGATGGAACGAGTAAAGTTGTCTTGGTGTGGCAGGCGTTGAGGTTGGAGCTCAGTGTACCAGATTTCATCTGAATTTTTGTTCCAGTTGCACGAGAGGTCTTGGTCAATACAGTTTCGTGCTGAATGAGCAGCTGGAGGCTGAATTGGATGAGGGGGTGGTTGGTCCAGGTGACAGTGGTGGACTTGTCCACTGTGATGTCGGTGAAGTTGGTGACAGCAGAGTTGAGGAGCTGCGTGGCTGGGGTCGCTCACTTGGGTCAGTTCCATATTGCTTGGAACTTCGAGGAGGTCTCTCATTATGAGTGGCCTGTTTACTTACTGTGTGTGCTGTAACTCCTGTTACCCCACACACTGGAATTCTGAATTTTATATTGAACAGTGCAGCTCCACAATGTTCCCTAGGTAACTTTTAGCACGTCAAACCTGCCTAAAATTTCCAAGGATAAAATGCCAAAGTCTATATGTTATTCCTCATTTTTGCAGACAGAACTTCTGCTAATTGATAATTATGGCACATTATAAATGTGAAAATCTTATGTCACACTAATTGCCTACTTGTAATAAGGGCCATGGTGGAAGATGTGAAGTTTGTTTCAGAGCAAAGATGCAGAGGAGAGTTCCAGGAGTCATTCTCTAATGTGTAAAAGTGTGTAGTGTAAAAAATAATTCCACAATCCCAAATGTTCCCAAACCGCATTCTTGTTTCCTTAAACTGGTTTTAAGCGGAGTCCATGCACAACATACAGTTCTAGGCAGATCACATCATGTATAAAATGCTCCTCCTGCAAAACACCTCTCTTTGCAGTACTTCACGATTCTTTGAAACTAGGTTCATACTATCAACTACATAAAGCAAATAGTATAGAGCAGAGGTCTTCAAACTGTGGGGCGCGACCCCCAGGGGGGTCGTGGAGTCCTAGGAAGGGGGTCGCAGATTCCCCAGCTTCACTTGTCCCTGTAAAAAGACAGCCGCCCTGGGACGGCTAATTGAGATCGTTATCAGCTGCTTGCCTGAATGAAAGGCAAATGTGCCTTATCTGGTAATCTTCAAGTGTAAAGGATGCTTGGGAGCAGTTCTGGCTCTTTGTGAAGACAAAGATGTGTGTTTTTGAGTGGAAGTGCAAAGAGTTAACTACTGGGCTGGGAAGTTCTTGCTTTTAATTTTAACTGCATTTACACAGCCCTTAATGCCCCTAAAGAGGTGTTGAAGGGACAGTTATGTAAAAAAGAAAACTGCATTACATACGCTCTGGTATTATTAAAACCTGCATTTTGAAAGCACTATTTTATTGTAAAACTATTCGCACGTTTTGCAGCATTCTATCTTACCCTGTGTGTAATGCAAGTATAGAAAATTGACTTACATATTCACAGTGCTTTCCGTCACAGGCTGTGACTTCGTAGCACTAAAAATACACATCACTATTCTCCACTGCACCAATCAAGATTTAATTCTGTAGCTCTCTGCAGTGCATTAACTAATAGAGGTTTTTTAATGCACTACACTGCATTTCCCACTGAGCAATAACTTTTTTTATTTATTTATCATTTACGCTGCCCATTATTTTATATGTAGATACCTGAAGGTGAAAGACCTAAAAAATATACAGAATATTTTGGGCTTATTTATGAGAGGCTTGCATCGTCAGAGCATCACTTTTTTTGATGCTCCGGTGGCGCAAGCATCTCAACCATACCTATGAGGCAGTGCAAAGTCACACTGCATGGCTTTGCATTGCCTCATAGATATGGAGTAAGACACTTACTCTGCATCAACGAGGTGTTCCATGGGCTTTGCGTGGGGTTCCCATGCAAAGCCCATGGATTTTGATGCTGCCCCATATTTACAAAATTACGTAAACCTGGGGCAGCTCCAAAAACTGACGCCTCTCCAGTGGAGGCGTAACGAGGAGAAATGTTTTCTTTCCTCTTTCCATGTGTGCTGCATTCTGCAGCTCTCATAGAAATAGGAAAACGCCCTCAGGATTGTTTTGGTGAAGGAAGGTGCCTCTTCCCGTACAAAACAATTCTGCCTACGTTGGTGCTAGGCAGCAATTTGTGAAGGGAAAAGGACTGGAATGCACCGTATTTCATAATTACAGTGCATTCCTGCCCTTTCACATTGGCATAGGCAGCGCCGCAAGAAGACTTGCGGTGCTGCCCTACGCCAATTCCTCATAAATGAGGCCCTTTGTTTTTAGCTACACCCCTACGCTTAATGACCTTTGGTTTGCTAAACACTGTTTAATGTCATTTCCCCACCGGTAAAATTATTTGCTGTTGTAATTGGGGGCTGTTAGAAATTAGGGTCTCTAGTTGGCAATGGTTTGCACCTTTGTCCAAATAGGGACCCTTCCTTCTAGTTAGGGTAAGAGGGATACACTACTGAAATAACTCCTGCTCACCACCTTGGTAGCTTGGCACGAGCAGTCAGGCTTATTTCAGAGGCAGTGTGTAAAGGATTTGCACATAACCAACAGCAATACACTGAAAACACTACAAAAGGACACCACACCAGGTTAGAAAAATATCCAATACTTTATATATTCAAAACAAGACTAAAACGATAAAAATCCAACCTACAGTACTTAAAAATATGCACTTTCCGGGGAGCTGGCGTTGGTCGGTCCGGACTGCGGTGTGGGACGGGGCAGTGTGTCGCAAGACTTACGAGCAGTGCCCCCAAGCCACGGTGCGGTCACGGTTGTCGGAGTCAGTGACGGCCGAATTGCATATGGCCATGTCTGAACTGGGGTGGTGGAGTGAGCTAAAGAATGATGATGGATTAAACCCAGATCAGTTGACTGGGGGTGAGTGTTTGATTGGTTCAAACGTTCCGTCCATCATCCCCTTTGTATCGCTTTGTTCGCCCCTAAGTTGGCGGGGGTATGCCCAGACGTGGGTCCCTTGCTCACTTTGCCACTGGATTCAAGCAAGCCTGGCTGATGACGGCTGGAATGCCAGAAACCGGTCCTAGGATGCTTGTTTCCGGTCCAGGGAAGACATGGCTTGGCAGTTCGGGCTGGACTGTTCCCATGAGGCACAGGGTCAGACTGAATTGCATATGGCCATGTCTGAACTGGGGTGGTGGAGTGAGCTAAAGAATGATGATGGATTAAACCCAGATCAGTTGACTGGGGGTGAGTGTTTGATTGGTTCAAACGTTCCGTCCATCATCCCCTTTGTATCGCTTTGTTCGCCCTAAGTTGGCGGGGGTATGCCCAGACGTGGGTCCCTTGCTCACTTTGCCACTGGATTCAAGCAAGCCTGGCTGATGACGGCTGGAATGCCAGAAACCGGTCCTAGGATGCTTGTTTCCGGTCCAGGGAAGACATGGCTTGGCAGTTCGGGCTGGACTGTTCCCATGAGGCACAGGGTCAGACTGATTTGCATATGGCCATGTCTGAACTGGGGTGGTGGAGTGAGCTAAAGAATGATGATGGATTAAACCCAGATCAGTTGACTGGGGTGAGTGTTTGATTGGTTCAAACGTTCCGTCCATCATCCCCTTTGTATCGCTTTGTTCGCCCTAAGTTGGCGGGGTATGCCCAGACGTGGGTCCCTTGCTCACTTTGCCACTGGATTCAAGCAAGCCTGGCTGATGACGGCTGGAATGCCAGAAACCGGTCCTAGGATGCTTGTTTCCGGTCCAGGGAAGACATGGCTTGGCAGTTCGGGCTGGACTGTTCCCATGAGGCACAGGGTCAGACTGATTTGCATATGGCCATGTCTGAACTGGGGTGGTGGAGTGAGCTAAAGAATGATGATGGATTAAACCCAGATCAGTTGACTGGGGGTGAGTGTTTGATTGGTTCAAACGTTCCGTCCATCATCCCCTTTTGTGTCGGTGAGACCAGGGCGGCGAAGTGAAGCGATGTGGTGCGGAGTGCGGTGCCCACAGGTCACGGTGCAAGCAGCAGCTCGGCGGCCGTCATCAGTGAGACCAGGGTTGCGGTGCGAGATGTAGCGGTGCCCTCTGCGGTGCCTTCAGGGCACGGAGCCAACGGCAGAGTCAGTGACTGAGTCGGTTGCTTTCCCCCTCTGTGGCAACTGAAACCACGGTTCCAGAGGCGGTACCCAGAGGTCAGTGAAGTATTTGCGGTCCCTGAGACTTCAGAACAGGAGGCAACAAGTAAAGAAAGTTCAGTCCAGTCCTTTCACTGCCCAAGGCAGAAGCAGCAACTGCAGGCCAAACCAACAAAGTAACAACACAGCAAAGTTGCAGTACTCCTCTTGGCAGTTCTTCCAGCTTTTCTTCTTGGCAGGTTCCTTGATTCCAGCGAGTTCTAAAGTTCTAGGGTCTGGACCCCAATATTTATACTCAGTTTCTCTTTGTGCTTTTGGGCAGAGAGTGCCTGTGCCCAGCCCAAACCAGTTCCATCCTCTCTGGCCCAGCTTCCTGGCAGGAGGTGGAGACAGCATTGTCCAAGGCAGACCAGGCCCATTCAGGTGCAAGGAAATCTCCTCCCACTACTATAAATACAGCCCATGTCTATTCAGCCCAGCCCTGACTCATCCAGGAAAGGCAGGACACACCTTGACCCCCCGTGGCTGTCTGATGAGAATGCACATCCCCAGCCCCTGTCACTCCAAAGCCAGACAGTCAATCCACAAACCGAGCAGAGGCATACAGGATGGCTAAGCAAGAAAATACCTACTTTCTAAAAGTGGTATTTTCAAACACAGAACATAAAAATCATCTTTACTAAAAGATGCATTTTTATATTCGGAGTTCAGGCATGCTAAACCCAATGTCTCTATCTTATCCCAATGGGAAGATATGCTTATAAGATGTTATAAGTAAACTCCCATTCTATCCTATGGGACAGGTAGCCTTTCCATAGTGAAAAATGAAACACACTGTAATTCACTACAAGGACATGTCACACACACCAGTACATGTCCTACCTTTAATATACACGGCACCCTGCCCACAGGGGTACCTTGGGCCTACCTTAGGGGTGACTTACATGTAAGAAAAGTGAAGATTGGGGCTTGGCAAGTGGGTGCACTTGCCAGGTCGACATTGCAGCTACAAACCGCACAGACACTGCAGTGGCAGGTCTGATAACCCTTTTCAGGGCTGCATGGGTGAGTGGCACAATCAGTACTGCAGGCCCACCAGCAGCATTTGATTTACAGGCCCTGGCACCCTCAGTGCACTTTACTAGGGACTTACTAGTAAGTCAAACATGCCAATCATGGAAACACCAATCCATAATACAATTTACAATAGGAGCACTTGCACTTTAACACTGAACAGCAGTGAGAAAGTGCGCAGAGACACTGAACCAGCAAAAACAGTCAAAACTAGGAGGTCAGAAAGGAAAAAGACAGGGGAAACATGCCAAAAGATGCCAGGTCTAACGGGCATTTATGGTTGTCGATAGATGTTGATGATGAGAAGAACCAGTTTCTAGAAAGTTTTGTCAGAAGGGGTCCTTACGCCTAAAAAGGTTTGACAAGGGGGTCTCGACATCAAAAAGTTTGAAGACCACTGGTATAGAGGGTGTTTTAATATAATAAAAGCATAGTAACCGGGAAACACACACAGGTGATACTGTGTCTCCTTAAACAATGATTTGCAAGCAGCATGTCAGACTATGCGACTAACCCAAAGCACAACGATAAATACGCAAAACACAAGTATTACCAAAATGTAGAAGAGCACACTGAAAGAAGTGCACGGCTGCAGGAACGAGGTCGCAGTGAAGCAAATGTGTATGTCATGTGAAACCAAACACAAATCTAAATTATCGCCTTGCACGTTCCGTCGCACAGACAACGTAATGGCTGCCATGGCAGCTCAGCTCACGTGACAGTG
This sequence comes from Calotriton arnoldi, assembly GCA_963921515.1. Lineage (NCBI taxonomy): Eukaryota > Metazoa > Chordata > Amphibia > Caudata > Salamandridae > Calotriton > Calotriton arnoldi. Next base: position 941,913 of record CAWUFW010005155.1, read on the forward strand.
AGGATGAGTTGGCCGCACATTCCTGTCAATCAGGTAGCCATGGTGATGAAACAGGCTGGGAGGAGGGCTGACATATCTATTGACTGCAGGTAAGACTAATTGGCATACCTGAGGAACACGTGGTCATGTTTTACCACCAACTACCACATCGAAAGGGCCTTCATAAGCCAATTAGTGAGCAGAGCAGAGCAGAAGAGCGTCTGCCATTGTTTCTAGGACTGTTATGCACCATCAGCGAGGCTTGCATTCCTGTAGAGCAGGCAGTCTCCTTTCAGAGCACAGTGCCTTTTTGCTTCTGGCATATCACAGCCTGCGTTCTCACACATATCCCAGCAAATGTGACAGCAGTGCTGAGAATTAGCAGAAATATCACCCTTTTCTAGGGATCTGCCAGTGCCAATGGCAGGTTCTCTGCCATTGCTGAACTTCCCTTTTAATAGCATATGGAATCCCCCAGAAAAAAGGGCCAAACAACAGTGCACACAAGGCTATCATGCGAATACATCTAATTTTACAAAGGGTTATGTTGTTAATTAGAGCACTCTACGACATTTTTGTATCACTGGCTGCTAATTGTTTATAATCTAGATCTACGGAAATCTTGCTAATTGATACTTTCCAAACCAGACATCTTTCCACAATGTTATTTGTACATTATTATAAACAATAAAAAATATTCGATTACATCCATTATAATGTTAAAAAGCATGCAGAAGTAGTTAATGATTCGCAATTGATTAGGCACTCAGAATACATTTCAGATCTTTTTACAGGATCAACAAACAAGCGTAATAAATTCATTATTTTAAAATGTATACAAATGATGATTAAAAAGACTTGTAGGAAACTGATGAACAGAAAGTCGTAAAAACAAGCCCTCTCTCTTCTTAAACTATTTAACTTTCTCACATTCTGAAGTATTTATGAGTAGACCTACAAGAAAACAAGGGCACGTTGACCTGCGTTTCAGCTGGGAAAGGTTATTGATTACCAACCATTTTTCCGATCTATATAGCGCTTGACAGGTGAAGATTTCTCTGTTTTTGTTCACCAGTCTCACAGACTAAACACATACAACTCGAATAGGATATTGAATGATCATTTGCGCTATGACTTTTCCGTTCAAGCTAAGGTACAACCCTATGAAGAAACTATGGGCCTGATTCACAAAGGTAAAGTTAGACCAAAAGTCTAACTTACAACAAAAGTCTAACTTGACTAGTTTTCGGTATTCACAAAGGTAAGTTAGACATTTGGTCAAAGCTAGACTTGTGGTCTAACTTTACCTTTGTGAATCAGGCCCTTAAACTTTGGGTCTAAACTTAGAGCCTGATTCACAAAGGTAAAGTTAGATCAAAAGTCTAACTTACACCAAAAGTCTAACTTGACTAGTTTTCGGTATTCACAAAGGTAAGTTAGACATTTGGTCAAAGCTAGACTTGTGGTCTAACTTTACCTTTGTGAATCAGGTCCTTAAACTTCGGGTCTAAACTTAGAGCCTGATTCACAAAGGTAAAGTTTGACCAAAAGTCTAACTTACACCAAAAGTCTAACGTGCCTTTGTGAATACCGAAAAGTAGTAAAGTGAGACTTTTTGTCTAACTCCAAGACTGAACATCAAATAAGGAGGTCACTGAAATGCTGGAGACTTGGGGTAGGATTTCTCTCTTTTAGCTGAAAAAGAAGCAAAAAACATTCCTTTAGTTGAAAGTAGCTCCCTCCCCATCTGTACGGTGAAAAAAATTCAAGATTCTTCCCAGGAAGTGATACCCTATACTTAGGACAAAAAACGGCTTCCCAACATCATAGGTCCCATAGATTGCACCCAGGTACAGCTTGTCTACACAGCGGCGCAGGAGGTAATTTTACAGAAAGCAGAAGTTTCAGTACTTTATAAATAGGGCTCCCGGTTTTATGGTATTTATTTTTTCAACATTTCCGTCTGTATTTATCCATATTTCTTTTTTGCTCTTTTTTCTGTATTCATCTATTTTTTTGTGTGTTTTCTGTATAAATAAAGCTGCAATGGGTATTTTTCCAAATGTATTTGACTGATAAATGTATACTAGCATTTGAATGTCCGAAAGGTTTCAGCAGTATACAGTGCAAAAGCATTATCTGAAAACACTTGCCTTGTGAAATAGCATAAATAACTGTAGATCTGCACTTAATTAAGCTTACTTAGGAAATCTATTGTCTTTCTTCGTCTTCCCTACCTCTCAATCTGTACACCTACTGACCTGGCACTCATGATTGACAGTAGAAAAAATCCAAAGAAGACCTATTTTCTGTATTTTTCTGTATTTAAAAATGAATACAGACAGGAAAATAAATAGTTTTCTGTCTGTATTTATCTGTAAAAATCAGTAAAAACGGAAAACTGGGAGCCCTATTTATAAACATTCAAGCAGTCTCTGATTCAGGTGTCAGATATCAAGGCCCAGATTTACTAAATCCTCACGCAGCGCATCGCACCAGCCAAAAATGCTGCGCTGTCTTGCGTGAGAAGCAGAGAGCAGGAGAGCTCAAAATTTACAGAGAAATGGCTCTCTCCTCCCCTCTCCCTAGTGCTGGTACAGAAGTTTTCTGCCAGGCACCACAAATATACCTTTGCGCCATAGTGCAAGGGTGTCTCTGTGAGTCTAGCTTAGGTTTTGTACTGGAAAGATGCCCTTCCAGTACAAAATACTATGCTTTGAATAACCTTAAAACTTTTCCCACCTTGTATGTGTGCTGGACAGTGCAGCACACATGCAAAGTGGGAAAAGAAAGATGAAATAAAAGCATTTCTATGTGATAGCGCCTATTTGAAATGGGTGTTATTTTTTGAGGCAAAACCCTGTCTATCTTTTTTAGTAAATACGGTTTTGCATAAAAAACATGGGTGGTTGCATGGCAACGCACCACACATGGAACACCCACTTGGCGCTAAGTAATGCAAAGTTTGCTATGCGCTGCTTTGTGTTACTTTCAAGTAAATTTCCAGTGCAAAACATGTTTTGTGTTGGAAAGTAAATTGAAAAAAAAAGATTTTACGTCAATTTGTGTCACCTTTGGGATGCAAATACAGTACAAAATCATAGTAAATATACCCCCAAGTATCTGAGATCTGCTTTTAACTCATTGACCATAAGTAAAATTATAGCATAATCTCACTAACACAGCCAATACTCGTTGGTGAGCAGGTGATAATGCCTCCAATCACAAGAGGGTAAATACTTGGAAGAGGACCCCTCACTTCATAATAATAGTGGCACAGTGGTCCTATTTTCTGTAGGTGATGCTGATTACCAAGTCAAGACATGATTGTGGACCCCACTGTACAACCTCGAGACTTAGGGCCAGATGTATGAAACTATTTTGTGTTCGCAAATGGTACGAATCGCAAAAATTGTCTGTTTGAGAACGCAAAATGGTCTTTCCCAATGTACGAAAGGGTTTGCATTCGCAAAATTGCTAATCGGAAAAAATGTGAATCCTTATTTTGCGAGTACCGATTTTGTGAATCGCAAATTGTGAATTCACAAATTGGTAATCGCAGATCAATGTATGAACCATTCTCAAATTGCGAATGATCCAAATTTCACAATTTTGCATGTGCGAATTACCACCAATTCCAATCAGGTGGTAACCAGGTGCAAACTATTTAAACAGGCCCAGCGGGCCTTAGAATGTTTCACAATGGCAGCGCTGTACATCATAGCAAGGAGAATGAGGATTCTTGCAGCAGCACAGAGAAGGAGGAGGAGACGGGAACGCATTTTTAGAGTGCGCCTAACACTGTTTCAGCAGACAGAAGACGAAATCTGTAACAAATATAGATTAGACTCCGCTACAATCCTAGACCTGATAGCTGAACTTCATCCACTACTGCAGCATCATACTCTCAGGACCAATGCCATTCCCACACATGTGCAGGTCCTATGTTCACTGCACTTTCTAGCTTCAGGGAGCTACCAGGAGGTGATAGCAGCAGCAGGCGGGGTCTCCCAAAGTGCGCTTTTGCGCATTTTCAATGCCTTCTTGAACGCAATGGTCCAGAGGATACACCATTACATTAGATTCCCCTCTACACCACAGGAATTGCAGCAGACCAATTATATTTCTACCAGATAGACCAGTTCCCCCATGTAATTAGGTGCATTGATGGTACACATGTAGCCATTTGTACCCCCTCAGGTAATGAGTACGCGTTCAGGAACAGGAAATCCTTTCGTTCAATGAACATCCAGGTCATATGTAATGTCTCACACATATTAACTGACATAGTGGCAAAATTCCCTGGCAGTATGCAAAAATCTTTCATATTCAGACAGTGGTATATACACACGTCTCCTTGGGTGTGAATTTGGTGAAGGATACCTGCTAGGTAAATGCATGTAACGCAGTCTGGCAGACTCTGGATATGGTAAAACAGTACACACATTAACAGTACTAATCTCTTGACTTTTACCCTGTAGGTGACAGCGCATATGCCTTCATACTCACCCAATACTCGAATCCTACAACTCAAAGTGAAAGGAAATACAATGATGTGCATAAGTCTACACGCAATGTGATAGAGCGCACCTTTGGCCTATTGAAGAGCAGGTTCCGCTGCCTACACAAAAGTGGAGGTGTACTGCAGTATAGGCCGAAGATATGTTGTAAAATTGTGGCCACTTGTGCCATGTTGCATAACCTTGCAACAACCAAAGGCATACCATTGGACCCGACAGATTCTGAGTCTGATGAAGAGGATGAGCCATGTCAACCTCGCCGAACAGCAGACGGTGCAAGGCAGCAGATGGCAGACAGAGACGTGCTGAAATAACACAGAACTTTTTTTAAGTAAGTAATGATGAGACAAGGCACTACATAAGTTCAACTGTTAATGTGTTTTATTCATCCCTGAATCCAGGTTGTGTTCATTCACACATTCAAAGTAAAGGATAATAGTTGAGAAAGTAATGAGGCAAAAATATTACTTTTACACAGTACTTGAATGTCTGCCATGACAACTGAATGCTACATGTTACGTCATCAAATTGCTTGTCAAGGCTTAAGGCCAATCTATTTCTTGCGGCCACACACTCCTGTGGGACGGTCTGTGTGCTCTTTTGCCTCCCTTGATGATACCTCTGAGGCAGAGGCATGTCTGGAACTGCGCCTTCTACATTCAGTAACTGGTACTGTGATACTGCTTAGGCTTTATACCTCCTTACTATCCCCCCACCTACTAAATTGCTACCACCAACAGTAGCAGTTTGTAACTGTTCTTCAGCATTTGTGACCTGATTCAAACCTCTGGCCACATCACTGGTACAATGTGCCATTTCCACTTGTATGGCAACTGCGCGTTGAGACAGGAGTGCTGTAGTGTTATTCATGTGGTTGATGGCCCTAGTGCAACCATCTTAACGGCCAAGTAATTGGTGGTGCAGTCTGCGGTGGGACACATGGTCTTCCTTCAGGACATTGCAGAGTTCCCTGTTGGCATCCGTCATGTGCCTGAAGTTGTCTGAACTTTCTCTCTGCCCTTCCACAACTGCTGTACTGAGCTGTGTTATGCTGTCCTTAATTTCTGAAATGTTGTTTTTAATGGAAACAAGCTGTGCCTGCATTGACCGCATGTGCCTACATTGCAGGCGCTGCACTTTCAACATAGCTGTCTCCAGGCCACCAATGACTAAGGAGCCATCGCCTTCCTCCTCTTCCAACTGTGCCATTGCCCTGCGACTCCTTCTTGGGATGTTGTGGCGCTGCATGTGTACCTGGACTCTTGGGGGGGATGTATGCTCTGCCTGGGTTGTGGCATGTTAGGTTGGCTTTCCTCTCCTTCCACATCAAAGTCAGGTAGTGGTGCCATTGGCTTCCTGCGTCTGGTAGGTGCAGGTGTTGGGTTTGAGGGGACCTCTGTGTGCACATCTCCTGACTGTTCCTGGGTCTCCACAAGGTCATTGGATGGATTTCCTTCTGGCTTTTGCGATGGGGTATCTGTGACATTAAACAGTACTCGTTCAGTGTAAATATTTTTTGTGCTAGTATGTCACATTTCACATTGTTTCATAAAATAAAGTGTGTTTAGCATCACCCACTGCGTGTTAATGTCACTTGCTTGTATTACTTAACTACACCTGTGCTGCTTGGTCATACCTCCTTGCCTTTCCTCTTGTGTCTACAAACTACTACTACCATAATACATTGCTGTGTTGCAATAATATGTGGACTGGAGTGGTATTAGCAGCTTTCTGCCTGCTCTCCCAAATTGGGGAATTTGTTACACATACCATGCACATGTAGTTTAACATTTATTTTACCTTGGGAGGTACTGTGGCACATGGAGGTGTCTCTCTCTGTCACTCCTATGACAGCTTCAGGCTGAAGGGTAGACTCCCCCAAGTCCTCCAAGGGTGTGGAACCAGTTTGTGTGGGTGGGCCTCCTCCTGTCTTCTTTGCCTCTGCAAGCCTTGCAGCTACCTTTTCCTGTGCCTAGATGCGGAGATCACACCTGCGCTTGCGAAGATCCTCCATGCAGTGCTGTATGACCCCCCCACTGCATTGATTTTTTGTTGGATGTCCTGCCAAATTTTCCTCTACTCACACTCAGGGACATGGAGTAATTTCTTCCCAAACAGTTTGTCATGGTGCATAACCACTTCCTCAGTAAGGACTTCTAACTCCTTCTCACTGAATTTTATTTTTCATTTGCACATTGCTGCCCCCTTCCCACTGCCTTCAGCTGCCATAGTTGGTGTATTGCACTGGCTCAGCTCTCCAAACAGGCTTCCAGTTGCTGTGCTCCTGCAGTCTGACTCTTCCTCTCACTCAGAACATAGGTGTAAGCATGGTATGCTTCACTTCCTGGTTGTGAGGTCATCATGCTGCATCGAAATATTAGATTTGCAATTTAGCAATTCTTTAAATTGTGAATGCGCTAATTTGACAATTGTAAATTGGGAATCTGTATTTGCGAATGCGAATTTTACTGAATCTGTATTTTTTTGCGACTTTTTACATACATTGCATTTTGAGATTATCAAATAACGATTCGGTAAAATTTGCTATTTGAGAATCGCAAAATGCATGTTTCATACATCTGGCCCTTAGTTGCATATTTACTAACATTTCATGCAACGCAGCGCAGCAAGGGAAGTTGATGTGCTGCGTTGCATAAAAGGGAGAAAGCAGAACTGCGCCATATTTTCTGAGATATGGCACAGTTCTGCTCTCTCCAGTGCTGGTGCACTTGTAGCTGCCTAGCACCAACGCAGGCAACCTTGCGTCATTTCACAAGGGTGCCTGTCTTGTGGTACAGATAATTATTGTGCAGGAAACACCTTCCTGCACAAAAACTATCCTATGAGGCTATTTCCTCTATGCATGTGTGCTGCAGAATGCAGCACACACCCAAAGAGGAAAAAATAAGGAGAAATACAGATATTTTTCCGCAATATGTTAGCCTCAGGTAAGCACACCATTTCGGTGCAAATCCATGTTTACAACTCTTTGTAAATATGGGTTTGTGTCAAAATACATAGGCGGATGTATGAGAATGCCCATGCACCACCCATGTAACGCCTACCTGGCGGAAGATAATCCAAGGCGGAGCTATGCACTGCCTTGTGTTACTTTTTTTTACAAAGCCATGCAAATCGGAAATTGTGTGGCTCTGTAAATTCTAAAATATGTTTTGGACGAGGACTGCCCTAAAAATGTGATACAACTCCGATACAAAATCGAAGAAATTCTGGGACATAATGTGAGAGATCATGCAATTCAGCAACAGACCAGAGACTGTGTTGCCTACTGAAGAATGATTCCCGTGTCTACACAACACTGTGGTATCGTACTGTGCAATATAATTCGGAAATAGTGTTCTGAATTGTAATCCTGTGCATCATGCAGCAGAAGTTGCTGTTAGGTTGATGGTGACACAGGCTAATTAAATTATTCTCACAATGATGACGGTTGGGATGATGAATTGGAAGAAGCACATTACGATATTGGCAATGGAAAGGGCATGGGTGAAGAAATAACCCTGCTCTTCTTCCGAAATTGTGATTCGCTGATTGATCTTTGTTACCTTTTCTTGATATGTCAGGCTAGATCTATTATTGGCTAGGTTGCATTGCCACGTGGCTAATTATTTACACTGTGCTCGATGTATCAATCCAACACAGCCCAAAGAGGTCAGTGACAAAGGTTTGCAGAAATCCTGCCTAATTAATATCCATGACAGAATTTCTTCTTCTGTGAATTCTGGCAAGCTGTTGCAAATACAGAGCTGGAGGGCTTCGGTACATGCAATGCTCTATAGATTGATGTCTGCTCCCCCCCAGAGCTCACAGCTGTTATACTTTAGAAGCCATCCCTCCTACACAACTTCCACCTTTCAAATGGTTACCTTTGATAAATATATTTGGTAACAATTGTGACTGCTTGTGTTATTGCAAACCCTTACCATCAGCATTGTTAGGAGGAGGGTACAGAGCTGAAAGAGGGCCTGATTTATATCGTGGCGGATGGAGTATTCTCCATTGGGCTGGCGGAGGACATTACATACACCAGGCTGAGAATACTCCGCCCACTAAATTTATAAATGACCACCTAGCAGGCAATAATTTTTAAAGGCATTGGCAGGAACCACTGTCATGGCAGTTCCTGTCCATGCATTTTACTGTTTGCTGCAGGGCTGCATCTGAATGATGCATCCCTGCAGCAAACAGTATTCTTTTTTTCTTTACAAAACTGGGGTAGCATTACCCTAGCGGTTAAGCAGCAGTTAGATCGTCTGGAGTGTCTGCATCTGACGTTAGTTGGGAGACTAAATGTTTTAAAAATGATTGTTCTTCCCAAAGTACTCTATTACTTTAGAGTAGTGCCATTAGAGTTAACAAACAAACAATCTATATGCGACAGATTCATTTGGGGACAACGTAAAGCCAGGAGAGCTTTTAAATACATGATGCTACCGTTAGACAGGGGAGGTTGGTCTGTTCCGAATTTTTGTTTTTACTATTATGTTTGTTTATTGCAAAATATACGTACTTTACTGACAGGGGAAGACGTGATAGAGGCAGAAGCTCCTTCAATATATCAACTATTGCTAGGGGAAGAAGCTAGAAATGTGTTATTGAAATTTTCCGAGCCAAGTTATTATAAAAACTAGGTTTAAGGTTATGATTTCAGCTTATAAGGCTTGGAAAAGGGTATGTAAGTGGTTGAATATTCCACAACTGAACCATTATACTCCACTCGATTCAGCTGTCAGGTTTCCGGAACTATTCTGGGATCTTAAGATGTTGTGTTGGAAGATGCAGGGGATTAGATATCTGGGTGATTTATACAAGGGAGGGCTACTATGCTCATTCGAGGAATTAGTTGAAAGTTATCAACTTCAACATCATGACTTTTTTAAGCATCTGCAACTGCGAGATTATCTCGTTAGACACCACCTGTATGAGGGAATCACGACGCTTCCAATTGTAGAGGCTATTAGAAGGAAGGCCAAGATAGGGGTACTATACTCTATGCTAATTGAATCTCAAAAGGACGATCTGGCTGCTTATGATCTTAAATGGGCTGCATGTTTAGGGGTCGATGGAGAGGTGATTCAGACTTCTATAGACATAGCAGGAAAAATACTGCTATCATCGAATTTTCAAACGCAGCATTATAAGACCATCTTTGATTTATATCACACACCTGAACGCATGATGAAGTGGGGTGGAAATAATGATGGTAAATGTTTCAGGTGTCATAGCGATGGAGCAGATAGTGTGCATGTTTTTTTTTAATGCTCAGCACTGTCGCAATTAAAGCACCAAATAGAATTATTTCTGCAAGAAGTTACAGGTACCTCTATACCAATAACGAAGGCAATGATGTTATTAGGGATATGTATAAATATTTCAAATGAGCAACCAATGTACAAATTTAGATTCTTATCATTTATTGCTGTAGCCGTGGTGTGACTTTGTATTGCCTCATGTTGGCTTCAAAAGGAGGCTCCCACATTTGAGATGTGGAGGGCAACATTTTATCATGTTTTTAATATGGAATATAGTTTATATGCCTTAAAATCAGCCAAACGGCAAAAACTTGGGATTCAGATATGGGAGGCTATGATACAGTATATGAAATAATCAACTGCCCTAGGTTGTTTAACGATAATATGATCATATTCTGTTTTGTTGCTGATGCTCTTGCGGACTTACCTTAGGATTGTTAAGGATACTGTATTGACTATTTTGTTAGCTGTTGATTATAATTTTTATGATCTATATTTGTGACATGGATTGAATTAATAAAAAAGAAAAAGAGTAATGCTCCCCTTGCCATGGGAAGATTTTCTCATGGTGAGGGGAGCATTAGAAAAATCTCTTCATTTCTGCCCTTCTAAATTGGGTGGGCGGACTTGTAGCCATTTCTCCGACGGCCCTTGCTCCCCTGGACCATCGGAGGGGATTAATCATGGCGGAGACAGAGTAGTGTCAGCCGTGATTACCCCTAAGGTCCGCCTGCCTGTAAATGCCGTGGGTGGACTACTTTATTGGTGGGTAGGAAACTCCGTAGCCATTGCGATGGAGTAATCTCTCTGCCAATAAATAAATCAGGCTTGAGTGTTTTCACAATAAACTGTCATGTTTCAAGAATGGTTGGAACTGAATAAGGTTTTTGTTCATCCAAGTTAGATCAATAGAGTTCCATTGTATAGGGTGATAGAAACAGCTGTTATTTGCCACTAGAGACAATATGGTTTATGCTGTGTGCTTTGTAAAGGCCGTTACAACTAGAGGGAATAGGCTAAATAAGCCTATAATGATGCCTACATTATTTCTTTTATTAAAGGTGCATTTTGACATCAGAACATAACTATAAGAAGAATATGACTAAACTTGTTGCTTGTAATAACTTTTTATAGGCTAGTTGTGACATTACAGTTGGTACTGTTTCTCTTTTGGCCTACAACTAGAGGCAGCCCCTCGTTTATGTTAAAACAAACCATAAGTTTCAGTGACATCTAGTTTAATGTGATGAGTACAAAGTCACAAGTTTCTAGAAGGATGATTTATTTTTGTCAGTAATGGGGACCCAGTCATGAACCCAATGAGGATCCACATCCTTTTCAAACCCCTGGCATGAAAGAATAGGACACCACTACCACCAGCGGGTCAAGGAGAAATGGGTTGAGGAAAAGGGAGAGAGAAGGATGAGAGAGAGACACACAGGATGCAGTTATGTTGTTTTTACTGGCACACGGTACGTCTCATTCAGTGGAGACGAGTGAGACGCCCCTTCATACACTGAATTAATGCCCGACAAATTAGCGCATTATTAAATTATATCAAGAAACATTCTGGTGTTCCAAGTACCTTTTGGGAAGAGATAGTAAGGGGCTGAGAACCCTGATGAAAAGGATCAATAAAGCTACTAATAACTAAGGAACATGAGTGGGAAGGCTGGGAGTCAACTAAAAGCAGTTTGAGAAACATTGTTTCTGTAAACCAGCACTTTGCAAAGCATAGAGCAAATGGTACTGATGGAGCAGGATTTCGCAAAAAGAAACCTGCTCGGATTAACACCCCCGTAATACTTATTAACAGTGTGCAGTGTAAATTAATATGCAAACCACATGAACACGTGGGAAACTGCTTTGTGCATGTGTGCACTAATGTGAGCTAAATGCATGAAAGAACAAGGCCGCATTTTTCATTTGCGTTTCAAAAGAAACGAGACTAATGCATGTTTAGGCCGCATTTCGCATTCGCATCTTGCATTTTGCTTTAAACGATAATAAATAATGCCGCTTTGCATGAAGCTAAAGCTAGGAAAAATATTAACAGGGGATAGTGCAAAAGTGGGTGGTACACAGTGAAAAATGCTTTACCATGTAATTAATAAATATTTATGTTCTATTTGCCGTAGTGAGTCAAATGGGCCTGAAATCTCTTAAGTTGTCCAGATAGATGAGGGGCTGGAGAATGAATAAAATGACAAGCAGATAGAAGTGCTGAGCGCTGCAGAGAAAGTGTAAAAGTTCAAGGCTATGCAGCACAGAGCACATTGTATGACTGCCAAACGGATGAGCCTGACCGTGGGATCCAAAACTTTTTCTGCGGAACGTTAATGAAAAAATATATGAGAAAACGGAGAATTGTTTAGATGTCGGAATAACTGAATGAGTCATATGGGAGAGGATATAGAACAATGAGAATATTGAATTTGTGAATGGGAACCTGGTGGTGTGACAGACCACCTCCCAAATTGACCAATGAACTGTTGAGTTTCGTAAATTGTTTCAACTAATGTGGGTTGGACATGTAGGTTTTAGGGTATAACTGGGGTGCCTTTAGGGGTGTGGTTATTGATACCTTAGCCTGAGCTCTGATCGAGTGCAGAGGAGAGAGGGGTGACGCGTCGCTGTCCGTTGGTTTGCGGAGAGGCCTAGCTGTTCCTGTCCTTGTCCTGTCCCGTTCCTGAAATCTTTGTTTCCTGACTCTATTTCAGGAGACCCCCACCACTCTCTTGGCCAGGGGGGTTGTATTTCACTGAATTTCTTTGGGTTTGTATTATCTTCCGACTCGTACTTTGCATAATTTATTTGCAAATGTATTTTTGTCTCTGAAACTTATGTCTCTTCATCTATCCACTCCGTCATATGTATATTGTTTCGCATTATTTTGCTGAAACTTATGTCTCATCATCTATCCACTCCCTCATATGCATATTGTTAATTGTGATGAGTTTGACATAATTTGCATTGCTGATTGATTTTCTCTCCTTATGTGAGATTCTTTGTTTGCATAGTGATCTGTGTACGATGGGCATAACCATTTATTTGAGATAAACTTTTGTTTTAAAACTTACCGAGAGTTTGTAATTATTTAGCTGGTTAGATAGTCAGTTAGTTCTATTATTACCATCAACTACTCAACTAATTGGTCCATCGACCAAGAGGAAAGAGAGTTGATATACAGGTCTAGTTATGTATTTAGAATTGTTAAAGATGAATCTGTGAAGGAAACAATTTTTCACGTCTTTAAACTTGACCCCCAGCGCATCAGGGATTTGGGTGAATGTGTATGGGCCATTGTATGAAACATTGATGAGTACTGATCCCTGATTAAGTGTTGCGCTGGATCAGTTTTCTGGTAGCAGAGGACGGTTTAATTATTGATTAGTTTGGTAATAATTATTGATTATTGATTATATGTTTTAACAAGAAACGTTAGCGTCCTGTTCTATGTTGTCTAGAAGTACAGGTACGGAGGTACCTGAGGAAACCCGGGGATGGAAATTTAGCCTGAAGTAGGCAGAAGAAGAGTGTGGATAAAGAGATCACACTGCAGAAGTACTTTGTCTGTTGTTATAATACTGTACGGCGGAAGGCTGTAGGTGTTATATTTAGGGACAATTTCGTATGTGAGTAGAGTATCTGAAATAGGGAAGGGTCCACTTTCGAAACTCTGGCCTTATCCCCAGAGGAGTACCAAGACCTCTTTTACACCAAAAAGTCCTCTTGCGAAACTTTGGCCTTATCCCTAGAGGAGTACTAAGTCCACCTGTAGCTTGTTTGGGTGTAAAATAACGCTGGTCGTTGTTTTACTGGAAGTGAAAGAATTTCTCGTTTTGAAGTGAAGAACTATCTCTTTTTAGAGGAACAGACAAGGTAGCATTGTTTTGTGTTGTTACTACAAAGAATTTTGATTAAGAAGAGTTAGAAATACATTGCCGTATTATTTTGTAAAGGGAGGGTCAGTAGAAGGAGTAATACTGACGTCACAAAAGACCGCGCTGGCATTGGTCAGACAGCGAACGTGAAGTAAGCTCTGATTGGCCGGTTGGTGTGAGCCGCACTGGTATTGGTTGAGATAGCGGATACGTAGAGAGCTGTGATGGGACAGTTGGTGTGAGTCGCGCTGCTATTGGGCAAGAACTGACAAATAGAATACGTAGAATTACGGAAAGGTTTCCTTGTTGTTTTACTGAGAGACATTAGCGTAAAGGGTCAGAAAAATGAAGCTGCTTATGAAAATAAAGAATTTCTTTAAAAAGGACAAACCAGTAGTGACTAGAGAGGGAATTCCTATTCCACCGCCGAGAACACCTGCTTCCTATATGATGTTAGAGAGAGGGTATCACACGTGTACTTGGTTAGAGAATTGGGTGGAATATACAAGGGATGATGGTGTTATAGCATTCCCACAGCATGGTTCGTTTAATGTAAGGATTTTGCAGAATTTGAGAAGTCGAATGAATTCGTTAGAGCCAAGTCCTAGACCTACCCAGTATGAAGCGCTAGAGGAATGGGAAATAGAAGCATTCGAAAGAGAGAAATATCGAGGTGGTAGGAGATACAGAAATTTAATGACTAGATACCCTTTTGAGAGAAGAGAGGATACCATGAAATGATGGAGTAGAGCTGTGGTAACGGAGGGTTTGTACCCAGTTTTAGTTGCTGATGACCAGACAGGAGGCAAATGTAAACAGAAAAAGAAAAATGTAGAAACTTCAAGTTTAAGACAGGACCTGAGCGAATCTGATGATGAGTTGTTAGAAGACATTATGACCAAAAGAGTAGAGCAGATCCAGAAATGATATCAGTTGAGTCTTAATGCAGAGGCATTGATGGTACAGGTAACAATTGGTCCCATAGTTCCATTGTATGGAGAAAAACAGAATGTATCAAAAGTACATACGTTAGCAGTTCCTAGGAGTAGCGTCAGGAATGGAATAGTGACGGTAGCGGATGAGGATGGACAGGCTGACACGAATACTACTTTGTTAGATCTTCCGGTTTGTGAGATAACAGAAACCCCTAGAAGAAGTATGCAAATAGATCCAAGGAGAATAGGGCCAAATGTTGTTTCAGCGACAGGAAGTTCAGCAGGTCCTTCACCAGAGGAATTAAATGATTGGATAAAGGAAATGGAAAAGCGAAAAAGTCAATCACAGAGTATATATGTGAGCCAGTTGAAAGTAGATCTGGAAGAGATGATTATTGGGACAATAAGTCCAGATAGACTAGGGACTTATTGAGATGAAGAGCTGTTGTTTTTGTGTAAAAGTATCACTTGGAGAGTGAGGAATCTTCATGAGAAAATAGCAGAGGCTGCTAGTGAATATGGAATAGATATAGAGAAATCAAAGGTGTTGCAGAAATTGTACAGATTGGCCTTTACTGAAAAGGATTTGGAGAGTTTGAATGCGTCAGGAAAAAGATTACAGATAAAAGAGTTGATGAATATTCTGAAAAAATGGGGAGATGTTGAACGGTGGAAAGGTAGATGGACGAAAAAGAAAGAAGAGACAGCTGGCAAAGGAACGTCAATGTTTCCTTTAAGAGAGACAGAACAAGTTGAAAGGGCGTGTCCGATGAGAGAAGTCCCAGGTGGTGGATATGTGCACGTTCCCTGGACAAGACAGGATATATTGTCCTTTACGAACGAATTTCCCAGGTTAAGGGAGAAACCGGTTGAGTGGTATAAACAGGTAGAGAGATTTGTGAAAGTTTCAAAGGTTTTGTTAAAGGATTTAGATGGTTTGTTTGAGATTGTCGTTCCAGCTGATTTGTGGACAGAATGTAAAATTACTGTCGATTGGCCAAAAGAAGAATATCCTAGAGATTCTAAAACAGGTGCACCATCTGATGAGGCGATGAAAAAGTACAATCAGGTAATCACCTTTTTGAAAGAAAAAATTTCCCCTAAGAAAACGGATTGGGTAAAGATTGACAGAATGACCCAAGAACCAAAGGAGTCAGTGCATGCTTATTATGAAAGGTTGTTGCAGGTATTTAAACAGTACAGTGGGTTTGAGAACATTGGAGACAAAGATATGGGACATTTTGTGTATCGTTTTGTGTTTGGATTGAAACCGGAGATTAGTAATATGATTCAGCAACATTTGATTTGTTGGCAGAGCAAAACTATTGATGAATGTTTGAGGTATGCAAAGTATTGTAGTGATGATATTGAATCAAGACATAAAAAATTAAAAGAGAAAATGATGTGGGCACAAGTGAAGGTAGCAGAGCAACAAGAAGTAAATAATAATTCTCAGACAGGTTACCAGATGAATGGTCAGAATCAAAATAGTCAGGTACCCAGTGGAGGTAAAGGTAGAGGAAAAATGAGTAAAGAAGAGGCTAGGAAGAAATTTCCTTGTCATGCGTGCGGAAAGTATGGACATTGGAAGAACGAGTGTAGATCCGCTCAAAGAATAATGGAGTAAATCAAAATTTAAATCCACAGATGCAGAATGAGGTGGGTGTGAATCAACAGCAGCAGCAGCAGGTAGTTGCTCCACAGTTACAGGTGCCACAAGCTCCCATGCCCAATAATGTGAATGCTCAAGTACAGAGGTATGGTACGAACACTGGATTTCACGGAGGTGATCAAGTTGGTAAGAATCAAAATGTGCAAATGGTTCTGCAATACTGGTTGCAGTGCAATGAGAATGATTCAGACTCATCTGAATGACGGTGCCTGAAGGGGGAGGAAGAGTGTGTACTTAGCGCATCTTTAGCGGTAGATCAGTCAGGTCCATTTGTTGGTGGAAAAGTGGAAGGTAATGATATTACATTCCTGGTGGACACTGGTGCTACCCGGTCTACTGTGAGAGCAGCAGAAATTCCAAACCTACCCCTCTCGGGAGAAACTATCCAAGTTGTAGGAGTCTCAAATAAGCATATTAGAACACCAGTCACAAATCCAATAGAAGTTCATATTGGAAGTTTCAGAGACATGCATTGTTTCGTGGTATGTGACACAAGTCCAGTAAATCTCTTGGGAAGAGATTTATTGTGCAAATGAATTGTACCATCTATTGTACACCAGATGGTATTGCGTTTCAGACACCTGATGAGGTTGTTGAATTCAAGATGATGTTAGCGAAACAAGGGACAGAAGTGGATGAGTTGTTTTCACTTCTCACAGAAGAGAGTTTGCCCGAAGAATTAAAAAGTACAGTGAGGTCGGATGTATGGGACTTTACGGGAAAGGAGATTGGCCTAATGACAAATGTAGATCCGATTCAGGTTACAATGAAAGAGGGTGCTGTGTATCCAAACACACCTCAGTACAAAATGAGTCCAGAAGTAATTGCAGGAGTCACTCCTGTGATCGACCAAATGATTGAACAGGGAATTTTGAAAGAAATAATGAGTAGTCCTTGTAATTCGCCCATTATAGGAATTAAAAAGCCAAGTGGAAAATATAGAGTAGTACAGGATTTAAGAAAGATTAATAAAATTGTAGTACCCTGTTGTCCACTAGTACCAAATCCAGCAGTAATCCTTTACCAAATTCCATGCGATTCTGAATGGTACACAGTGATTGATTTGTGCCAAGCATTTCTTTCGATTCCTTTACATCCGGAAAATCAATATCTTTTTGCATTCCGGTTCGGAGACCGTGTTTTGGCATGGTGCCAAGTTCCTGAAGGGTACACAGAGTCCTTTAATCTTTAATCAGATTCTGAAAAGGTGTCTGGAGACCTTGATCATGCCAGGAAATTCAGTTTTGGTTCAGTACATTGATGACCTACTTGTGGCATCAAAGACCCGAGAGGCATGTGTGACAGATACCATTGCCTTACTGAACCATTTGGCAGAAGGAGGACACAAAGTGTCACCAGCAAAATTACAATCTTGTAAACAAGAAGTCCAATACGTAGGACACAAAATAGAAAAGGGAGTCAGAAAGGTGACACCAGAAAGAATTAGTGTGATTAAACAAATGAGCACACCTACCACTGAGAAAGAAGTCCAAATGTTTTTGGGAATGGTTGGATACTGTAGGCAGTGGATCAGTGGTTTCTCACTGATTGCAAAACCTCTACAGAGGTTGACACGAAAAGATGTGAAAGATCCGATTGTGTTGGATGATGAAAGTATGGAAGCTTTTACTAAACTGCGAAACAGTCTTTGTCGAGCACCTGCATTGGGAATGCCAGATTATGCAAAGGATTTTGCATTGTACTGTTGTGAAAGAGATGGGTGTGCACTTTCAGTTTTAACTCAAAAACATGGAATGGCACGACATCCAGTAGCATATTTTTCTGCTACTTTGTATTCGGTGGGTGCAGCGTTGCCAGGCTGTTTAAAAGCAGTAGCTGCTACTTGTGTGAGTCTGGAACAGAGTGAAGCAATTGTGATGGCACATCCAGTCAAGGTGTATGTGCCACATTCAGTTAAGATCCTTTTGACACGTACAAGGACACAGTACATGACCTCTAGTCAGTTGACTAAGTATGAAAGAGTGATTTTGGGTGCTAAAAATGTGACTGTGGTAAGGTGCACTACAGTAAATCCGGCAACTCTGTTGCCGAATTCATATTGTGAGGAAGTGAGAGAGGAGGCGGATCATGATTGTCTGGATGTGACAGAGTTGTGTACAAAACCCCGACCTGATATTGAGGACGTCCCATTAGAGGAATCAGACTGTGAGATGTTCGTTGACGAATCATGTTTAAGAAATGAAAAAGGAGAATTGTGTTCTGCCTGTGCTGTTTGCACCATAACAGGAGTTTTAGAAGCATCCTGTCTAAAAGGTGTAAACTCTGCTCAAATTTCTGAATTGATAGCTCCGATTAGAGCATGTAAAATTGCCAAAAGCCTGAGGGTAACCATATTTACTGATAGTCAATATGGTTTTGGGGTTGTACACGATTTTGGGCAGCTATGGATGCAAAGGGGATTTCTGACTTCTTCAGGTTCCCCTATAAGGAGCAGCAAAACTATAAAAGATCTATTGGATGCTTTACAATTGCCCAAAAGAATTGCAGTGGTCAAATGTTCCGCACATAAGTCAGGAGATGACTATATGACGAGGGACAACAGATACGCAGATCAAGTAGCGCGTTTCTGTGCGCAAAATTTAATTGCCCTAAACAGAGGGATTGAAAAAGAAAATACTAATTGCCATCTTATGTTTTCTTCTTCTTTTGAAACTTGGGATGAGATTAGGCAGTTACAGGAAGAGGCAAGTGATGAGGAAAAAGAAATCTGGAAAAATTCAGGCTGCAGAAAAAGAGCTGAGGACGAAGTGTGGGTGTATATAGACGAAAGACCAGTCATGCCAGATAGTTTACTATCCCATATGGCAAGGATATACCATTGAATTGCACATGTTGGAAGAGATGCAATGGGCAATCAAACAAAGGGGGCCCCTATTTAGGCAAATAAAGGTAGAGGGATCATAGGGGAAACATGGAGCAATCAAACAAGCGAAAATCCCCTACCTATTTCTTTAATAGTATGCTAAACGTCGTATAATATACACATGTGAACAGTGCTGAAAGAAGAAAAAGCAAAAATATAACAAAATAGATTTATTTTTTCAGTAAAAGTACAAAAGACTCAAATATAATACAGAAATATTTTTGGGGGATAATTGTTAAATAAATACATATACATAGACCCACCACTCATACAACAACTCACAGCTACACACATACTACCATACTTCTTTCATACAAACAACTAACCTGCATACACTAACTAGAGCAAAGCAAATAAACAATAAATGATAATCTGTTCGATAAATATCATGAATCTAATAAACAACATTAGACTGATCATAGAAGTATCACTAACGCCGACGCGCGTTTCGGTGTACAGGCCAAATGTGGCAAAACACCTTCATCAGGGCGTGGATACCACGACGGGGGAGTGGTGGAAATTTCTGAAATTAAAAAAACAAACATATAAAGATCATTCCTACAACTAGTTACAAAGACCTGTAGGCATATATCATGTTTAGATAAATAAACCAGTTCAAGTAAACTAAATAGTTAACATAATAAACAGTTCCTGCAGCACTATTTGGATAAATCATTGATAGAAGAAAAACATTTGGTTCTATTTAGGCGGAAGAAGGGGGAGATACTTAGAAAGTGCACATTCAGACTGATAGAAAAGACGAATAAAAAGAAAAAGAAAATTGAGACAAACATAAAACAAAAATGAAGTAGACAAAAACACAATAAGCAAACATCACTAATATATAACCATAAACAAATACAAACAGACATAAGAATATTTAGAATACAAAAAGGGAGTACTGTTTGCAAGTCTAAGAAAAAAGGAGACAATACAAATAACCAATTGACACGAGAAAAGATAAAAATATAAAGGAAATAAACCACAGCGGTCTAAATGCATACCGGTGAATTGAACAGCTGACCAATAGGCTGTATCAGAAAATGCCGTGCATAGAGATTCGATGGCGTAATTTAAGTA
The DNA here is from genome assembly GCA_963921515.1 of Calotriton arnoldi. Lineage (NCBI taxonomy): Eukaryota > Metazoa > Chordata > Amphibia > Caudata > Salamandridae > Calotriton > Calotriton arnoldi. Next base: position 962,140 of record CAWUFW010005155.1, read on the forward strand.
CGGTGTTCCACGGGAAAAAGGCTGACTTGGGGTGTTGATAAAATTCAAATGACATACAGAATTTCTAGTTAGAAATGAAAAGCAACATATTAATAGCGCTAAAGATGGCAGCATAGAGAAAGGGCGACTGTAACCAAGCGCTCAGTAGTATGAGAAAACCGTTTCATACACCCACTCGTTACCTGAGGTCCGATATTAAGTGCGAGATATAGAGGCGCTGGGGGCAGGAAAAGACTCGTCTTTCCCAAGACGTTGGTTTTAATAAAGCACCCAATATTTGCTGTAAAGATAAGAACAGAAGCAGCTAAAGTAACACAAGATAAGTAAGCGTTATGTGTTGCAATAAAACGGCGCTGATACAATCTTTAATCAGTCCCAAAAGCCAAACAAGCAAAACAAACACCATAGTGAATGAGATACACCACAGACAGCTAAATGACGCAGAGATTAAAGAAAGCTATCGGGTGCTCAAATGTAACAACGCTGGCCGATCTTTAAACTATGCCCATAGTAAGCCTAACCAACTGGAAGAATAAATATAATAGTGCCGAAGCCATAATGTACCGAAAGCAAAAAGCAGTGCATCGGTATATAAATACCTCGAGAATCAAACATTCAACAGTCCAGCAGACTAAGGTGTCACGGGACTCATACAGACACCCGCTGGGCGTCCCTCGCTCAGAATAGAACGGTGGAGACCTGTAGAGATAAATATAGAGGCACACTAAGACAACAAACACACGAACCGTCCGCTAGGTATCAAATAAGGCGAACAAATACCCTAATACAAGAACCAAGCCGCAACTTACTCGAATAGGGCTGGTCATGGCGGCGACATGATGGTCGTTACTTCATAGCTGATAAAAGAGGCATGAACAGGGGAACCCAATGGCGCCAAATTTTAAATGAAAATACGAGGGAAAAGAGCCAATACGGTAAGTTCAAAAGGTCATCTGACCCAGGCGAGGGAATCACGGAGACAAACAAAAAGCGGAATGGATTCAAGTACTGAAACGGCAAAAACAAATAAACAACCGTCACAGACGCAGAGACCAATAGAACAATGTGCCAGAGCTAGACTCAGGCAAGTAAGATCATCCGAACCGGGGAAGCCCAGTAGAAGGCAAGATGTAAGAGGCTTCAAATGCTGAAAAGACAAACGTCACGAAGATGAAAAGGCTAGTATAATACGCAGAGCATGCTGAAAAAAGATCAGAACGTCTGATCCAAACCAAAATCTCTCAAGAAGAAACAGAAATGGCAACACAAATTATAATTAAAATACTAACGGAACCGCTGAGGGAGCAAAAATAACAAACCAAATGACATACGGACTGTGGACCTGATGGAATTAAAACCTAACCCAATTAATGAAGACAAAAATGCAAAAATGCAACTGAATAAGCCAGAATACACAACTCAAGAAATACACACAACGAACCATAAGAGGAAAAAGAATTTATACAAATAATTATGAAACACGGAAAGAATATACATAGCTGTCAATAATTTTCAGATTATGATAAAATAGGCATTAGAGATAGGCTAAAGGAAAAGGGTCCAGGAAAGGGAAAGAATTCAGTGCCAATGGAGGCAGACAGATATTAAGTTAGCGAAAAGCATGTTCCCACTGTAAAAGTTCGTTAAGTCCTTGGTCCTTGGTGTTAAGGGAAAACATCCAGAATAATTCGCGTTTACGGCGAATAGCAGTCACATCCATGCCAGTGGAACTGCGTACCTTTTCCAAAATAGTCCAGCGTAGATCTTTAACGCTGTGTTTTAGCTGCGCCCAATGTTTAACTAATGGCGCCGAGTGTTTCAAAAGCCTGATGTTTGATTTATGCTCGCCAATACTGAACTCGACATTCCCTAGCTGTCTCTCCAATATATGCCAGATTGCACGGGCATAAGATGGCATATACAATATTGGTAGAGCGGCAATTGGTCATTTCTTTGAGATAGACGGTGCGTGAATTAATGGAGATGTGGTCGCCCACAATCGCATTTTGGCATGCTTGGCAGCCTCCGCACTTATGGTTGCCCTGAACGGGACTACCTCCCATAAGTGAAAGCTGCATGTGGTGTGACCTCTGAGGTCTTTTGGCATGTACTAACATGTTACTCAGATTTTTGTTCCTTTTGAACGAAAAAATGGGTTTACTGATGGACGGCATTGCAAAAGAGATGCAATGATCAGGCTCTTCAAGCAGTCATGGTATAACCCAAAGTTCAGGGTCATTGCAGAGAGTCTTTGCCAGAGGTGCATCACCTGCCAACAGCAGAATCCAGGCAGGAAGACAGTTGTTAGTTGGGGACGAATTGGAAAAGCAGCGGGTCCATTCACCCGACTTCAGTTAGACTTTATAGAGCTTCCCCCGTGCAATGGGCTGAAATATGTGTTGGTTGTTGTCTGCTTGTATTCTCGCTGGGTGGAAGCCTATTCAACAAGAAGGAATGGCAGCTTGACAGTCGCAAAGCTGCTTCTAAGAGAACTGATTCCTAGATTTGGATTTCCAGTCACTTTGGAAACAGATAGAGGAACACATTTTAACAATGAGATAATTCGGATGATTTGTGCAGCATTACAGATTGAGCAGAAGCTGCATTGTGCCTATCGACCCGAAGCATCTGGAGTGGTTGAACAGATTAATGGCACTATAAAATCTAGATTAGGAAAGGTGTGTGCATCCACAACCCAGAAATGGCCTGATGCTTTACCCCTTGTATTATTGAGTCTTAGAAGCATTCCTGACAAAAAGACGGGTTTGAGTCCACATGAAGTCCTGATGGGAAGAGCAATGAGACAAGCATTCATACCAGCGAACAAACTGATGAATATATCTGATGATCTAGTGCTTGATTATTGCAGAGGATTGGCTGATCTGGTGCATTCTGTGTCTCGCCAGGTTGGACAGGATGCCACTACAACACAGCCAAATCAAGCTCATGATCTGAGTCCTGGTGAGTGGGTTCTTGTCAAGAAACACATGAGGAAATCGTGTTTAGAACCCAGGTGGAACGGACCCTACCAGGTGATTCTGGTGATGACAACGGCAGTGAAGGGTGGTGGTTTGTCAAATGGGATCCATGCCAGCCATACCAGACTAGTCCCAAGTCCACTTGAAAGACAAGAAGCGCAGCAACTGGTAAACCAAAGCCAAAGACCAGAGGCTGAAGTGTGTGAAGCTGAAGAATCTAGAATAACAGATTCTGAAGAACAAACAGATGATGAACAGCCAAGCACAAGTCAAGTAGAGTGGGCACCAGTTACTGGGTCTCATGAGACTGCTGTTGAACCAGAAGAAAGAGAAGTTACTGAAAGTCCAGAAGAAGAACAGATAGAAGAAAGGTCTAACAAGAGAACCTGTGAACCAGATGGAGAAGGTGAAAAAGTAGTTCAAGTTAAAAGGCCAAGAAAAGGTGACAATTGGCCGAGTGGAGTCAAAAGACTGAAATACACTCTTGTGAGGAGAAAGTCAAAGAGAAGACCAGAGCAAATCAATGAGGTCAAAATTCAAACAGAACAAGAAGAGTCAGAAGAAGAGTCAGTACGAAAAACAAAGAGAGCAAGAATTCCAAGCAGAAAGTACGCAGCACCAGAATGGACGTACGTGATCTTGGAAGAAATTGAAAGCTCAGATACAAGTGAAGAAAAAGACGATACTGACACTGAGCAAGTGGATGAAAGCAAATTAAGACCACTTTAAAAGAACTATGAGAACATTTTTAAGGTGAAACCTTGCCAGACGAAATGAATGGAAAGACTCAGAAGATTTAAAGAAAAAGAAATAAAAGAAAGGGGTAAAAGAAGAAAGCCTTGAAGTGTAGGATTACACTATTTTTCAGAAAATATTTTTTTAGTAAAATTTAGATTTTTCCACAGATTTAGATTTTTATTTTTTAGTAGAATACAAAAATGGCCGAAGCAAAAGTGACTGAACATCCAAAATCTAGCCTAAAACGTAGATGTATTAAAGCTTGCTTATGTAGTGTCTTTTTACTGACATTTATGTGGATATTATTAACTGTCATTGTACCTATTTTAATAGTAACTAATAATGGAAACAATACTAATGATGTAATAAGTGAAAGAATGAGTGATGTTACTAAAGAAACCCCTAATACTAACATAGAACAGATGGATGAAAGTATTTTCCATCATGATAAATCAATTAGTGATTTCTCATTAAATGTTTTTACTAAATTGTTGTATGAGTATGTTAATACGATGAATGTGAGTGATTGTTATGTGTGCATGCAATTACCTTCGTCTGTCTCAGAAGGGGTGACTTATCACCACCTTCCTTTAACCTATGGTGTATCTTGCAGTGTCTTAACCAGCCTATTCTATGTGACGGGAAAGCTGGAGTACCATTATTCTAATATAGATTTAGTATTTTCGGAGATACCTATTATAAAGAAGCTGAATAAAGTTTTAAGTAGTAAAAATGCACAGTATATGGGAGAATTCTTCCATATTACCAAGACATTAGATATAGAATATGCTTATAAAAATAATCTAACATGTAGTTTGCGGGCTGAAGAAAAAGTATTCATAGATATAGTAGAGTATAGAAGAGAAAGTTTCCAAAGAAAAGCTGCTGAACAAAAGTCACAGGTACCACCATGGGCATTTAGAGAAGGAAATTATGAGAAACGTGAGACGTACGCTGCAATGTCCCTGGACTGGTATATAAAGGGGAAAATCTGTTTGCTTAGAATGAAAACTAACTATAATAATTATTTCATTGGTTCTAGTGAATGTGAACATACTTACCAAATTACTGGAGGTTGGGGATTGAAGGGTGGAACTGATCCTTTTTTCCCAGGAGTCCATTATGTGTGTGGTAAGAAGGCCTATTACAGGTTACCTGCACATTGGTATGGTAGTTGTTATTTTGCAATTGTTTTTCCAAAGGTCTACCATGTAGACAAAAGTAATAACGGAATCAATGAAATAAAACAAGGATTAACACGTAAGAAGAGAGCTAGTTTCTCAGAAATAGTTGGTGATATTTTTGGTGCACTGATACCATCAGTTGGAGTCGTTCTGAATTCGCACAAAATTCGAAAATTGTCCACAGTGGTTGATCGTTTATCGACAGATACCTCTGGTGGGTTCTTGATGATTGACACTGAAATGGTTGCAATCAGATCAATGGTTTTGCAAAATCGACTTGCTCTTGATATATTATTGGCAAAAGAGGGTGGAGTCTGTGGCATGTTGAAAATTCAATACTGCTGTACTTATATCCCTGACAAAAGTAAAGGTATTGAGGGATATATTAAGAATATTATGAAATTACATGAAGACTTGACCCAACTGGACGGTAAGAGTTTCTCTACTGTAGGTAAATGGTTTTCTAACTGTGGAAGTAGTCTATTAGGAAAAATAATAATGCCAATGATTTTAGTAGCGGGAGTAGCATTAGTAATGACAACAATATATAAATGTTACAAGTGTAAGTGTGGAAGAAATGAGATGACAGAAACACATAACAAACGAAAAGCAAGGAAGAGAAAAAGGGATGAAATAGAACTAGAAGATATGAAAGGAGATTACTATGACGAGATGAAGGAGTTAGATGAGAAGATGATGAAAAGGGAAAAGAATACTGATCTTTAGATAATAAAGATGGCACTTGGTATGGTGGGTATTTTTTTGATGGCTCCAGGAAGCCATCAGAGGGGGGAATTGATGGAGCAGGATTTCGCAAAAAGAAACCTGCTCGGATTAACACCCCCGTAATACTTATTAACAGTGTGCAGTGTAAACTAATATGCAAACCACATGAACACGTGGGAAACTGCTTTGCGCATGTGTGCACTAATGTGAGCTAAATGCATGAAAGAACAAGGCCACATTTTTCATTTGCGTTTCAAAAGAAACAAGACTAATGCATGTTTAGGCCGCATTTCGCATTCGCATCTTGCATTTTGCTTTCAACGTTAATAAATAATGCCGCTTTGCATGAAGTTAAAGCTAGGAAAAATATTAACGGGGGATAGTGCAAAAGTGGGTGGTACACAGTGAAAAATTCTTTACCATGTAATTAAGAAATGTTTATGTTCTATTTGCCGTAGTGAGTCAAATTGGCCTGAAATCTCTTAAGTTGTCCAGATAGATGAGGGGCTGGAGAATGAATAAAATGACAAGCAGACAGAAGTGCTGAGCGCTGCAGAGAAAGTGTAAAGTTTCAAGGCTTTGCAGCACAGAGAACATTGTATGACTGCCAAACGGATGAGCCTGACCGTGGGATCCAAGACTTTTTCTGCGGAACGTTAATGAAAAAATATATGAGAAAACGGAGAATTGCTTCGATGTCGGAATAACTGAACGAGTCATATGGGAGAGGATATAGAACAATGAGAATATTGAAATTGTGAATGGGAACCTGGTGGTGTGACAGACAACCTCCCAAATTGACCAATGAACTGTTGGGTTTCGTAAATTGTTTCAACTAATGTGGGTTGGACATGTCGGTTTTAGGGTATAACTGGGGTGCCTTTAGGGGTGTGGTTATTGATGCCTTAGCCTGAGCTCTGATCGAGTGCAGAGGAGAGAGGGGTGACGCGTCGCTGTCCGTTGGTTTGCAGAGAGGCCTAGCTGTTCCTGTCCTTGTCCTGTCCCGTTCCTGAAATCTTTGTTTCCTGACTCTATGTCAGGAGACCCCCACCACTCTATTGGCCAGGGGGGTGGTATTTCACTGAATTTCTTTGGGTTTGTATTATCTTCCGACTCGTACTTTGCATAATTTATTTGCAAATGTATTTTTGTCTATGAAACTTATGTCTCTTCATCTATCCTCTCCCTCATATGCATATTGTTAATTGTGATGAGTTTGACATAATTTGCATTGCTGATTGATTTTCTCTCCCTTATGTGAGATTCTTTGTTTGCATAGTGATCTGTGTACGATGGGCATAACCATTTATTTGAGATAAACTTTTGTTTTAAAACTTACCGAGAGTTTGTAATTATTTAGCTGGTTATATAGTCAGTTAGTTCTATTATTACCATCAACTACTCAACTAATTGGTCCATCGACCAAGAGGAAAGAGAGTTGATATACAGGTCTTGTTATGTATTTAGAATTGTTAAACATGAATCTGTGAAGGAAACAATTTTTCACGTCTTTAAACTTGACCCCAGCGCATCAGGGATTTGGGTGAATATGTATGGGCCATTGTATGAAACATTGATGAGTATTGATCCCTGATTAAGTGTTGCACTGGATCAGTACCATGAGTTTTTTGTGCTGCTACTCCTTATGGTTTCCCGGAGATGGTCCTCCCGTATGATGAAAGTGCACTAAAAGTTTGACAGGCGGTAATGCTCTATACACAAACTGTAACCTTCACGTTTTCCGCAGTGACTAGCCCTATAGCCCTACTCTCCTAGAGATGCAGTTTTATGTTTAAAGTTTTTCTCTGCTGTACACCAGATATCGGTTGTATTTTTACCGGAAGCTTCAAACAAATTAATTCAGCCAGTCATATTAACTTTATTTCGGTTCAATAAACCATAAAAGTGCACTGTGCAAAGACATTATAAATTCATAAAAAGAATACATAGATATAAAACACATCGCAATCGCAATATAAAATATTTAAAAAACAACTCCAGTCATAACACATCAATTTAGAAAATGCTACCCCAAAACTAATATCAAGACCAGAGAGACAAAAACCTCAACAAGAGAAACCTTGAACAGGTGCTCCTAAAGGGTCCTCTATTTCACCCGGATTATCTGTATTATTTTCAGGTAAGGGATGGCTAAAAAAATATTGTGCAATTACAATATTGAACAATGTAAAACATTTTTTCTAATACTATGAGCTCTAAATGGGTTGCATATCTCCCAACAATTCAGACCGTCATGATAATTATTTGATTAAATCTTCGAACAATTCAGGTCATCATAACAAAGATTTAATTCAATCTTCAAACAATTCATGTACACAACAGTATAAAAGGGAGATGCAACCCTAAGGGAGTTATATAAAACATACCTAATTGTAGACCTTATTCAGAAAATTGTAAAACAATGAATTAGATCACCATTGCCCTAACAGTCTTGCCCATAATGCTTTCTAATAACAAGACCCCCCCTGATAATGTTCACAACCGCAGTACAGATGTCAATAGAGGCCAATGAATGCAGATATCTGAAGCCTTCTCTGTAAGTACAGGGACGTTGCTTTCTCACTAGTGGGAGCAAAAATCTTGCTCTTGTTGTTTTAATAAGGACACAAAATAATACAAAGTGCAAAGTGCTTTGTTTAGACAAGTTGTCACAAGTACAAGGCGTGAACTGGTCTGACCAATCTCCTTGAGGTGGAAATGGTGACAAAAAATGCACTGTGCCTGATAGAAACCTTGTAAGGTAAAATCTATATTGCGAATTAATACTAAAAACTAGATAAAAATGTAAATGATTCGTCAAAGGACTAACCCCAGCAGGACACAGCATTCCAAAATGTCCCTGCGGCTGCCGGTGACGACTATTGGTCCTGATGGAAAAGGCCATTTTAATAATGTCTTTGGCTTTCGAGGTCATATTCTGAGGTCTTTCAAAAAAGTTCCATAGGCCAATCTCAAGAAACGTACATTTCAAATAATGAAACCAAGGAATTTTATCAACAGTAGAGACAGCCAGAAAAGCCCTGCTGATGTCTCTCAAAAAGGCTAGATCCTCAGATAGCCATATCTTAACCCATAATACCAGAGGGGCAAGACCAATACGGTCCTCCAAATATTCCAGCCCTAATGTTTGGGAGGAGCCTAGGAGTGTGGGTGGATGGTAAAAAAATAATCATATATTTATATATATATATATATATATAAATGTATATAGGCGTGTGTATATATATATATATATATATATATTCATTGAAAAATACAAAGTTTAAAGTAACGTTATAGTTAGGTCTGAAAAAAGATCTATTTTTGTTGGAAAAACACATCGAAATTCACTGAAAACAACAAAGGTTAAAGTAACGTTATAGTTAGGTGAATGTGTCAGTGACAACATAAACATTTTTAACTAAAAAAGCCACAGAAATTCACCAGTTATAGTTAGCAGAGCTAACTATAACTTGCACCCTGCCGTGCACTGCTTATGACCTCACATATAACATCACTCATGACATGTTCTATGACATCGTTTATGACATCACTGATGACATCTAAAATGATCCCCAGAGTCTATTAAGGCTTGGGAGGGGGGCAAAAGCCTTGGGGAGAGGGGCTTTCAGCCCCTCTTCTCAAGTCTTATTAGGCGCCAGGGACCCCATCCGCTGGGGCAAAATATAATTAAAAAGGGGAGGGAGGCGTGAGCCTTATTAGGCCTCGGGGACCCCATCCTCCGGGGGCGAGTAATTAATAAGTGGATGTGGCACATGGCCCCCAGCCTATTTTGGCCCGGGGGACCCCATCTCCGGGGCCTCCATTTCTTAAAGGTGGATGCCACAGTGCCTACCCGGAGCCCCCCAAACACATTTGGGGCCTCGTGGGGAGCCCTCAGGGCACCCATGACCCCAGCCGCCTCCTTGCATCAGGAACTGCTCCCCCTGCAGGGAGCAGCTATTTATGCTGATTCCTTCGGTTAGGACCAATCTGTTGTTCTGTTTCCCTGTCCGCATCATTACAGGCAGGGACACAGATCACAAGTCTGCTTCCAGCCTGTGGGAGCATTTTTAAAGCTCAAGCAGGCTAGGAGCAGACTTAGGGGCCGATTACGATGTCATCCAGAAACTGTTCCGACCGAATCGGTTCCGGAATCGTTTTTGACCGAATCGGGTTATGCCAGTCCGACCGACAGATTACGATGCTTCCTAACATCGTTGGATCTGACTCGCATTGACTTCAATGGGAGCCTGTGTTCCGAACGAGAACACAGGCTCCCATTGAAAAAAGGGGTGGTTGGGGAAAACCTTGCACCCTGTGGCGGGCACCCCATGATAACAAAGTAGTAGAACACGCACTACGAATTGAACTAGCTGCGAGGGGTTGTGGAGTGCCTCAGAGGTATCACTCTCTGGTCATTGAGTGTATGCGATATATCAAACGTAGCGTTTCCTGAATTAGGGAACGTCCCTCTGAGCACAGCGGTGCATGATCACTGGGGAGCGATATTTATAGGTTCTGTCAAGAAAGTTCAAACAAAATGTGTGTTCCAGATAACGTGGAAGTTGCTGGAAAATCTTTAATGCTGCAACGATATTGAATTAAACATATCGTAGTTCAACAATGATTCCATTTAAAGACATCTTGTACGTAAACATTTCACTTATCCCAATGCATTTCGGGCATTCAATGCCCTTCATCAGGGGAAATCTAAGCAAAAAGTAGATAAAAATATAGATATAATGAGAAACCACAAGGTGTCAGGTGTACCAGCCACCTACTCCCAGGTGCACGGAATACAATGTTGTGTACCTAGTCTTCCTGATGTTCATATGAAAAGTAATTACTGCCGTCCAGAGAGTCCATAACATCAAGTCGTTAAAATATGGTGTTCGGAAAAAAACCAGGTGTGCAAGTTAATACGGTGAACTACAGAGAGCATCATAAACGTACGTAACTAAATAGAACAAGTGAAGTTGAAACAATGCAAGTGATAAGCTACCACTGCGCGAAGCGTAAGACAAGTTAGAAAGCCCAGGTGTGCGGAGTATCATCATGATAGTGCATCTTACAAAAGGCAAAGCGTAGGTGAAGAAAGATTAAGGCGTGCGTATGCCAAGTCGGTGGACGCAGTAAGTTCTTAACAAGCCTGCAATATAGTGATACTAGCGCTCGCCTATAAAAGGTAGTGGAACATGCAATCAGGTATGGGATGCGTGCCTCAGCGCGCAGTGTCTAAAGCATACGCTTACCTAAACGTAAAGATGTGGGCTCCTGCCGGTGCTGACTATGAATAAACGCGAGTAGTGTGTGGAGCGCCATTTTAAAGTGGTGTAGGAAGGTCGGGAACACGAAACAAACGACAGATTTCGCTTGTTCCAAAAATTCTAAAACGATAACGGGCGCCATCTTGGAATGGCTATCAGAAGAGCCAATGTGTAAGCTCTGTATACAATTCAACAAGTATCAATGAGAATGCATTCAAAGCCTAAAATATAAGCGTAAAAATAATCTGAGCTGCAACTGAAAACAGAAATATCGGTAAACTATAGTGATTCATGCAAATAGATGTGGTGCAACGGATAGAAAAGGCATGAACTCGTGAAATCAGTCAAGAAAATATATGAGCTTGGCATGCAAATCAATGTAGACAACGGAAGTACAATCAAGGCTTAGTGAATGAAAATGCAGTGTAACGAACTTAATTCATACAATGGGGAAAAAATAGCGATGTATCCTGCAATTTAAAAGTGAATATAGAAAAACAATGGTGTATATTACACGTAATTGTAGCGTGATGCGTTAATCTGGAAATGCGGATAGAAAAACATAGACTCATAAAGTCGGAAAGGAAAGATAGTTTCCTATTTTGTGTCTACCATTGTTTTTCTATATTCACTTTTAAATTGCAGGATACATCGCTATTTTTTCCCCATTGTATGAATTAAGTTCGTTACACTGCACTGCACTCTGGGAGGGGGGGTCATATGCCCCCTCACCTTAAACATACCTGACCCTGGGGGATGGGGTCCCCGGGGCCCTAAATGGGCTTGGGAGGGAGGCCCTACTTATGCCCTCCTCCCCATATGTATGTTTTAAAATGGCAGCCGCCACTTTTTTTTTATGCTGCAATCCTATGGGATTCCTGCGCAGCAAAATTGGCTGATTTTTTTAAAAATTTTGGCCTCAATGGGATCCCTCTGTGTCCCCCCCCATGACGCTGAGGGTGGTAGGGTATCCCTTCCCTGTCCCCTTATGTTATCATTTTTTTTTTAAATTCAGGACAGGGGACCAAGTCCCTGAGTCCTGTAATGGCTGGTAGCAAACTTTTTCTCATGTTGCTGGCAGCCAATCAGAGTGCTTGCTCCCATGGGAGTCTGACTCCCGCTGGAGTGAGATGGCCCAAGGGGAAAAAGCTCCCTGGGTCAATCAGAATGCTCTATTTTTAAACTGATGCACTGCAAAACTCTCCTGAGCCTCTCGCGGACCCAACAGTCCGGACATACAATTTTTTTTACCTTTATTTTTTTTAAACGACTGAATAGATTTACACCAAATTACAAAAAGCACAATTTGCAGACCAAGATCTAGCGTCCTGCCAAATTGGGTGTAATTCTGTTCAGCAGTGTTTGCAGTAGCACTGCCTAAAGCAGTCTATGGAAAGTGCATGGGGAAATCTGCTTTTTGACCCCCCTCTTTTCTCGGCCCCCGTTTGGTGGATCACCCCAAAACTTTCCAGGAAGTAGCTAAAGTGAATTTGCTTTTTTGGGGTAAATTTCATGAAGGTTTGTCAAACGGCACCAAGCTTATTAGCAAACCAAAAAACGCCTTGTCTATGGAAAAGCAATCGCCACTGGGTGATATATATCTGTATATCTATCTATCTATCTATCTATCTATCTATCTATCTATATACACACACACACATACATATATATATATATATACATATACATACATTCATACATCTATCTATCTATCTATCTATCTATCTATCTATCTATATATCTATCTATATATCTATCTTTCTATCTATCTCAATGAAAAAACCAAGGATTAAAGTAATGTTATAGTCAGGTGAAATGTTCAGTAACAACGTAACCTTTTAAACTCTAAAAATTATAGAAATTCACCAGTTATAGTTGTGGTTATTTGAAATAACTATAGCTTGTGCCATAAAGTAACTATAACTCGTGCTATAATGTAACTATAACTCGCGCCCTCACCATGCACAGTTTTCTCATCAATAATTTCATTGCAAATGTTGCAGTGGTATTATCAATGATGTCATAGAAGATGTCAAGAGTGTTGTAATATGTGGGTTAATTAGCAGTGCATGGCAAGTTAGTTTTTCTGACTATTCCATATGCATATTTGTTTGGTGCAATGCCTTCTTCCCCTTCTCACTATCTTCCTCTTTCTACGTTTTTCTGCCTCTTTTTAACGATATATGTTAATCTTTGTCTGCTGACTATCACTCTGTGTTTGGGTTATAATCCACTTACACTGGAAGATTACTTTTATGTAGTGTTAGAATTCCCTTATGTCATTGTACATGTCACTGCTGACAGTATCTTGTGTGGTCATAGAACTAAGCTTTGAAGTTCTATTTGTATCAGATAACTAGACGAGCTGTGAGGTGACTGGTGGTTTTTGACCTACTACTCTGCATTAAATTTCACTTACCTCTACTATTTAAGAAGACTTCCGGAATGTTCCTGGATCATGAACTCATAACCTTTGGTCACCACTTTACACAGGAGCATTCACTGCACACCTCGCTTTTCTGGAAAAAAATTCAACAAAATTGAGGACTATTTCAACCTCTTCATGTCAGTGTTTAATTGTCATGGGGAGGTGCCATTAGCATGGTAAGGTGCCTTCAGCGCGAGATGAGACACCATTAGCACAAGAGAGAGGCCTCTCAACTGCATAGCTCACACACCTGCTTACTGTCATGCGACCAACTCGCACACTTTATTTCTGCAAGCGTCTTTTGTTTACAGCTCGCAAAGATACAAGAACTGTTTGCTATGGGGCAGTGCTTAATTTGTAAAGAAAAAAGTGCCAGGGCTTTCATCAGGAGCACACTGCAGCTTGCACCACACATTTCTCCAGTATTAGTCATAACACAACTACTAACCATCTCACTCCTACAAGTGTGACAATTCGGACTATTTTAGGCCCCCAAAGCTATAAGAATAGCTCGGGTGGTAGGTAATAGTCATTTTTAATGTATATTAAATTAATAATTAACTGTTGTTGTGGTTATCTCTAAATTAGCAAAACCAAAGGGGATGATGGACGGAGTGTTGAACATTGAAAGCACTCACCCCCAGTCAACTGATCTGGGTTTAATCCATCATCATTCTTTAGCTCACTCCGCCACCCCAGTTCAGACATAGCCATATGCAAATCAGTCTGACCATGTGCCTCATGGGAACAGTCCAGCCCGAACTGCCAAGCCTTGTCTTCCCTGGACCGGAAACAAGCATCCTGGGACCGGTTTCGGGTTCATAACCCTCATCAGCCAGGCTATCTTGAATCCAGTGGCAAAGTGAGCAAGGGACCCACGTCTGGGCATACCCTGCCAACTTAGGGCGAACTTAGCAAAACCAAAGGGGATGATGGACGGAGTGTTGAACATTGCAAGCACTCACCCCCAGTCAACTGATCTGGGTTTAATCCATCATCATTCTTTAGCTCACTCCGCCACCCCAGTTCAGACATAGCCATATGCAAATTAGTCTGACCCTGTGCCTCATGGGAACAGTCCAGCCCGAACTGCCAAGCCATGTCTTCCCTGGACCGGAAACCAGCATCCTGGGACCGGTTTCGGGTTCATAACCCTCATCAGCCAGGCTATCTTGAATCCAGTGGCAAAGTGAGCAAGGGACCCACGTCTGGGCATACCCTGCCAACTTAGGGCGAACTTAGCAAAACCAAAGGGGATGATGGACAGAGTGTTGAACATTGCAAGCACTCACCCCCAGTCAACTGATCTGGGTTTAATCCATCATCATTCTTTAGCTCACTCTGCCACCCCAGTTCAGACATAGCCATATGCAAATCAGTCTGACCCTGTGCCTTATGGGAACAGTCCAGCCCGAACTGCCAAGCCATGTCTTCCCTGGACCGGAAACAAGCATCCTGGGACCGGTTTCGGGTTCATAACCCTCATCAGCCAGGCTATCTTGAATCCAGTGGCAAAGTGAGCAAGGGACCCACGTCTGGGCATACCCTGCCAACTTAGGGCGAACTTAGCAAAACCAAAGGGGATGATGGACGGAGTGTTGAACATTGCAAGCACTCACCCCCAGTCAACTGATCTGGGTTTAATCCATCATCATTCTTTAGCTCACTCCGCCACCCCAGTTCAGACATAGCCATATGCAAATCAGTCTGACCCTGTGCCTCATGGGAACAGTCCAGCCCGAACTGCCAAGCCATGTCTTCCCTGGACCGGAAACAAGCATCCTGGGACCGGTTTCGGGTTCATAACCCTCATCAGCCAGGCTATCTTGAATCCAGTGGCAAAGTGAGCAAGGGACCCACGTCTGGGCATACCCTGCCAACTTAGGGCGAACTTAGCAAAACCAAAGGGGATGATGGACGGAGTGTTGAACATTGCAAGCACTCACCCCCAGTCAACTGATCTGGGTTTAATCCATCATCATTCTTTAGCTCACTCCGCCACCCCAGTTCAGACATAGCCATATGCAAATCAGTCTGACCCTGTGCCTCATGGGAACAGTCCAGCCCGAACTGCCAAGCCATGTCTTCCCTGGACCGGAAACAAGCATCCTGGGACCGGTTTCGGGTTCATAACCCTCATCAGCCAGGCTATCTTGAATCCAGTGGCAAAGTGAGCAAGGGACCCACGTCTGGGCATACCCTGCCAACTTAGGGCGAACTTAGCAAAACCAAAGGGGATGATGGACGGAGTGTTGAACATTGCAAGCACTCACCCCCAGTCAACTGATCTGGGTTTAATCCTCCATGCTCTCCATGCCATTGGAATCAAGCTATCCTGGCTGAAGAGGGGTGAAACCCGAAACCGGTCCTAGGATGCTTGTTTCCAGTCCAGGGAGGACCTGGCTTGGCAGTTCGGGCTTGACTGTTCCCATGAGGCACAGGGTCAAGACTGATTTGCATATGGCTGGGTTCAAACTGGAATGGCATGGTGAGCAAAAAAACAATGGATTTAGGCCCAGATCTCTGTACTGGGGTGAATGTATGACATTGTTCTGCATTCTGTCCATCAACTGTTGATTTTGCATTTGTCACCCTGAGTGGGACGGGTATGCCCAGACGTGGGTCCCGTGCTCTCCATGCCACTGGAATCAAGCTATCCTGGCTGAAGAGGGGTGAAACCCCGAAACCGGTCCTAGGATGCTTGTTTCCAGTCCAGGGAGGACCTGGCTTGGCAGTTCGGGCTGGACTGTTCCCATGAGGCACAGGGTCAAGACTGATTTGCATATGGCTGGGTTCAAACTGGAATGGCATGGTGAGCAAAAAACGATGGATTTAGGCCCAGATCTCTGTACTGGGGTGAATGTATGACATTGTTCTGCATTCTGTCCATCAACTGTTGTTTTTGCATTTGTCACCCCGAGTGGGACGGGTATGCCCAGACGTGGGTCCCGTGCTCTCCATGCCACTGGAATCAAGCTATCCTGGCTGAAGAGGGGTGAAACCCCGAAACCGGTCCTAGGATGCTTGTTTCCAGTCCAGGGAGGACCTGGCTTGGCAGTTCGGGCTGGACTGTTCCCATGAGGCACAGGGTCAAGACTGATTTGCATATGGCTGGGTTCAAACTGGAATGGCATGGTGAGCAAAAAAGCGATGGATTTAGGCCCAGATCTCTGTACTGGGGTGAATGTATGACATTGTTCTGCATTCTGTCCATCAACTGTTGTTTTTACATTTATCTCTAAATTAGCCAGACAGTGCCACCTTGTGGAAGACTGTCACAAGCGCAAGTGTTGACAATTGAGTGGGGGTGCCGAGCACCGACAGCCACCAGCTCAAATTAAGCACTGCTATGGGGAAGGCGCCATGTATCAACAGTGACATTGTATCTATGATGCAATACATTTCTTGGCAACAATGGCCATTTTAAATTGGGAAGAAACGCTTCGAGGCAACAGTGATGACATAGCACGCTTCTAGATAACAATGGGCATTTTAAATTGGGAAGAAACGCTTCCCATTAGAATACTAATAATAATTTACAGATGCGTGCACTCGACGTACTAAGGTCATTTTCTTCTTGCAGTTTTCACCTCATACTGATTCCGTTCGAACCCATGTTCACACAGAGCCCAGACTGACAAGCAAATTACAAGAAATATGTTGCTGTTAAATAGGAAATAATTTGGAAACCTGGATATAATTGGTATTTGTAACTTTTATTGGTTACAAGATGTGAATGAGTTTCGGTCAGGTCGATAATTACAGTGTGGCTTGTTACCACCTACCAGCTGTGCAATTTTTATTTGACTGCTACCATTATCATTACCTACTGACAAGGCTGCTGCTGTATTACTGCATAATTTAGGGGTTGAAGTTAGAAATGTATATGAAAGTTTGGGTGAGATACCTGTAGGAAGGGCAGATAGTGAGCCTGCTGATCTGTATCAAATGTCTGTGATGATGCTTGAGAAACATTTTAGTAGTCACATTAATGTGGTCTTAGAAAGACACAAATTTTTCATGAGTGTTCAAGGCAAAACAGAGAGAATGGAGATTTATCTTGCTTCATTAAAAACATTGGCCTGAACATGAGAATTTGAAGCTCTCCCTGACTCCTTAATTAGGGACCAGCTTATGAGGTGTACTAATAATAAGAAAGTACAAGAAAAGTTGCTTACTAGAAATCCTGATTCAAAAGAGGCAGTAATTGAGGGATAGGAGAATAATATAGTTTGGGTGTGTGAAACGAGAGATGAGAGAAACAAAGATATCTCCAGAATGAGTGAATTGCCTGTTAGTGAGAAAGTTGAAGAATTCGGAGATGCTAATGTCCAACAGGTTCATAGTGATGGTCAGGCTATGGCCAAGGAGAACAATAACAACAAATAAGTTTGGGGTAAATTCTTTCGGTGTGGTGGTGAAAGTCATCTTTCTAACAGTCCGGGATCAGGATAATTTGCCAACCCTGCCAGTTGGTAAGAAATGTGGAAAAAGGGCCATTAAACCACAGTTTGTAGAAGTTGCAAAACACAAAGTGTGCCATCTTCATAGTCTGAGAAAAAGAGGGTCTTGAATTTTAAGCGTGATGGCAGTGTTGATAAGTTGTTCTAAGTATATCACAATTTTGCCGATATTTCTCTGCTTTTAAGATTGTTATTGAAAAGGGAACTACATTTGATTGGTCCAATGAGTGTGTCTCCACATTTGAAGCTGTCGAACATTGTATTAGTGTTTTGTCAACTATAGGATAGGTTGATATTTTTCGCACAACTTTGTTGTTAGTAGACTAATGTTTTTTATGGTCTAGGAGCTATCCTTTCACAAATAGTTGAAGGTGAGGAAAAAGTGATTGCTTTTGCATCTCGTTTGATCAAGGGTGCCTAGGAGAGATATTCTGTAATTGAATGGGAAGCTTTAGCTGCCTCATGGGCAATCCATTATTTCAAGTTTTTCTTGCAGGGAATTCCTATAACTAAGGATGGATCACAGACCTTTGGTACAAGTTTTTACTTTTGTATGGGTAGTGTGAATTTAACTCCCAGGATTAGAGGTGAGCTTAAGGCTTGTCCGACTTTAATTTCCATGTTTAATATGTGGATGGTGCAAGCAACAAAGCGGCAGATTGCTTGTCCAGGCTACCCATAGGTGGAAGTATGTTCATGTCCACAGATGCTGAATTGTAAGCTCATTCTTTGGTTGAAGGAATAATGCTTTGGATGCTGAGGAATGGGACTGGTGTAATAATTAAGACGGGGTAGTTTATTATTATTATCTAGCCAAGGGCTGGCCAGAGTATAAAGATTTGCCTAATTCTTGCAAAGGCTTTTGGAATGTGTGAAATTAATTGAACCTTGTAGGGAGAAGAGTTTTCAGAGGTACAAGAGCAATACGTCCGCTTGGATTAAGGGAAAGACTGATTATATTTGTCTTACAAAGAACATTTGGGTAGAAGTTTAACCAAGGCCGGAATAAGACAATGGTTTTGGTGGCCTGGTGTGGATCACCAAGTTGAAGAGGTAGTGAAGTATTTTTGGTCTTCTACCACAAATGACAAGACCAAGGGAAACAGCCATTACCACAAAGATTTTACCGCAACTGATCTTTCAGCAAAGTTGTAACAATGAAAATGCCTTCACCACACATTTTTTTTTACCACGCTAGCACATATGCTGTTACTACACATTAAGGTAAGTATAGGTAATAGCAGGTAAGTTAATTTACATATATATTTAATTAAATCATTACATTTTTTAATGTATAATTATATATGAATATTAAATATGTATTACAATATATAATAAATTCATTTGAAAAGTATAGGTTTGAAACAGTTAATACGTGGAATGGAATGTATTGGCACAGGGTATGAGTGGGGAAGTGTTTTAATATTCAGGTATTAATTTTAATTTCTGAGTATTAATTACATTAATATTATTAATTTAATATTAAAAGAAAATGAATCAGTATTATTTTAAGTTGTGTAGCCTAAGCAACCCTTACCAACTGGGATGGGATATAGGGGATATGGGTGGGAAAGTGTATTAATACTCTGGTTTTAATTAAACAGCAGAGTATTAATTAATATTATTAATTTAATAGTAGAAGGAAATTGATAATTATTATTTAATAATGTGTAGGATATGCAACACTTAATGGGAAGGGAAGGGTATTTATATTCAGGTATTCATTTTAATAGCTGAGCATTAATTTTAGTTTGTTCGAAAATGTATTAATTAAATTATTTATTTTAAAAAAACACAGTTATTTTGGCTCTGTGTTTTTTAAAAGAGTGAACCAGAGTACACTCAAAAAGAAGAAGAGAAAATACATTTTAAAAGAAGACCATTTTTAAAAGCAATTGAAGAAATAGAGAATAAGCAGAATTTGAGAACAGAGGAAGAAGGCAGATTAGGAAGAGATAAAGATTAGGAAGAGAAGCAGATTTTTTTTCCATACTTGAATTTATATATTTTGGGGGTAATTCATTATTTAAGCAATGAAACAGTTGGAAAATAGGGGTTTGGTTTTACTGCAATGTGGATTGTTAGACCAAGCGATTCTTTGGGATATGAAACTAGAAGAACATCACTCAGGTTCGAAAAAAGAAAACAATTTCAGGTAAGTCATATTTTAGTAATTATAATGTTATGTTTTAAAAGAAGCCCATTTCAGATGTGTTTTAGATAGCAAAACAGGAAAGTAATTCAAAGGAGTATTTCTAGTTAGTAGTGTAAAATATATGCAGTCTTTTCCAGGTAGTCTGCAGCCTCAAGTAATGAAAAGTCTTGTAATTTAGATAACAATATTTGAGACATTTCTCTAATTGTTTTAGATATTTGAGGCTGCCGGCTACCATTTAAAGATTGTGCTTGTCTCATTTCTTGAACATTTTGCTCCTTTTTCAAACTTTCAAAGAAATGCTACAAGTTGGGGTGACTTTTGCCAATTACATTATTGAAAGAGTTATGCCATCCCTCAGTGGCATTATTTCTTTTTGTACCTCCTTCCAAACAGGTTGTGTAGCATTTCTAGCACTGTATAGGAAAGCGTGGTTTCTTTCTACGACCAGACCTGTTCCAATCCATGTTTCTTTAAAATAATTTAGTAAAGGGGCCAATTTCTTTTCATTTTGCACAAAGTATTCTGATTGTACATTGAAAGTGCAGTAGTTGTCTACACTTTCAGGAGTGACAAAGCACAAAGCAGTTCGTTTTTTAACTCAAATTGTATTTTACTGCTTGAGATGTAGTGTTGTAATAAGTCTGATTATTAGAAATGTACGCCAATATGCCTTGGAAAAGTGCAAAGAAACAGCCTTGAAAATTGGATAATAGGGTATCATTTAGTAATAGTATTTATCATTTGAATTTCAAAGTCAATTATAATTTTCCTAGGACTTTTTTTGTAAGGTTTTGATTTTTACAACTGACAGAAATTCAGCATATGAAGTAGGCTGTTTGTCAGTCAGTAATGCATACATTAGTGGTACAGTTGTATTAAAAACAGATGCGTGTATTATGTATATTTGACAAAGGGAGGTGGAGTAGATTTGAAAGTTTCATCCATTGCCCAAATATCTCAGTTCTCAATGGTAACAGTGTTATGATAAGTAGAAAAAATTAGTGTATTTCTTTAGACTTTGGTTATCATAAACAAGAAATTATTCATTAGTAAAAGATTGTTTTTGCTCTTGGGGAATGTTAATGTCTGAAAAAGTACATGGGTTTCTAAGATGAGGATTTCTTGCCTGTTTTTGACTCTGAACTGTGGGAACTGTGAGCAGGAGTATAATAGTGTTGGGTTAGTGAGTGAGTTTTAATTTGCATTCCGGCACCTGCAATTATTTTTATTTCATTATAAATTCGAGATTATAAGCAAGAGAGTGCAAAGAAATGTCCTTTCGTGGGTGAGCTCCTTACACATGGAAATGGTAAACCTTGGCGCTTTGGAGCAGTCAGTTAGCTTCAGTTCAATCTATCTGGCATCATTTTACTGCTGGGTATGTTGCCTGTACTGTAGGGAGCAATTATAATGCTTAAATGTAATTGAATATACAACTGAGAGTAATACTTTTAGCCATTATGGCTGTTTCTTTGCTACAGGTCAAAACATTTTATGATGAAGTGTCACTCGAGGTGTCATACTTAAATTATGAAAATGTCACATGTCGGCACAATGCAAACATGGCAATGTTACACATGAGCAGGCTGAAAACTTGGCATCCTTTTAATATGAGGAAATGCAAGGTTTTGGTAGGAAAGCTCTGTTTTATCACTACAAACTTTAGATCTCTGTGTGTAACTGGAGTGTCACTGACTTAAATCCTGGTTGGTGCACTGGGAAAAGTAATGCATATTTATTTTTTAAGTTTTAAAATACACGTTTATTATGTTAGAGTAAAATACAATCAAACAATGCTGTAAATGTGAAAGGGAAATACTTTGGGATGATAAAGTAAAAAAAAAAGGAGGGTTATACACATGGTTCATAGCAAGAAAAATGCTGATATTGTACATAAAATACATAGCAATACATATGGAATGATATATAATATTAGGAGTTAATATTATCATAGACGGAAAGTCAGGGAGGTTGAAGAACTTCTTTTGCATGAGGAGGGAGGGCAAACGATGAGCATTTTTGTCCAGAAAATCTGTAATTGGAGTCCACAGTTCTTTCCTTTTTAAAACTAATGATATGGGGGGTGCATATAAGCAGTGTCTAATCTATGCTTCTGGCATACAGTATACCACCACACTTTTAATGACACAAGTGAGATCTTTCCAGTTTCTCGTTATTTACTGGAAGGCAACTGCTAATAGTAAATCCAATATTATCATGTTCGAGAATATTAGAGATAGAGTAGGGAACACTGGAGTGAAAGATGGAATTAATCTGCTTGCAAATTTGTGACCAAAATCGAGAAACAGGAGGGCCTGTATAAAGTAAATGTTTTAAATCAGCATGTTGTGATGACCATGTCCAACAAGCATAAGGGAGATCTTGGTTGATTTTGTGTAAAGATACAGGGAATAGAGTCTATTATATTTATAGAAAAGCATTTGTCTTTTGTTTGCTTGGGAAGATTTTGTGATTTTTGACCAAATCTGCTTCCATTTTAAGATGGGTCAAGTTGCGCCTAAATCACGCTCCTAGGATAGTTGCATAGCTGTTTTAACTTTGTTATTCTAAATACTGTGTAAGTGTGAGTAAATGATAGAGGCCTTTGGATTTCAATGAACGAGATCAGCAAGTGGGTGAGATGTCAGATTTGTTTTTATATTTAAATATTTTTATTGTTTTCATATACAACAAACAAAGGCGTATGAGCAGCACATCAATACATCAGCTGATCAGTAACCAACAGTGCAGGTCTGGTATATTCCATGCACCCTTTCCCTCTCCTTCTTCCCGGCTCCTGAAGCATTTACCTCCTACATGAGCCTAATTACAGAGTCTCATCCTACGTCTGGCTCATAAGGTGCCACTGTTGGAAATGGGGGTCTCTAGTTGGCAGAGGTATGCACCTTGTCCAAGTAGGGACCCTTCCTTCTAGTCAGGATAAGGGGAATACACACTTAGATAACCCCTGCTCACCCCCTTGGTAGCTTGGCACAAGCAGACAGGCTTATCTCTGAGGCAATGTGTAAAGCATTTGTACATAACACACACAGTAACATAGTGAAAACATTACAAATGGACACCACACCAGTTCAGAAAAATAAAGTATCTTTATCTAAACCAAACAAGACCAGAATGACAAAAATCCAACATACACAACTCAAACTATGACTTTTAAAAGGTTTCAAGCAATTCTGTCCATAGAAATCTATAGATGTGTGATTTTTACACAAAGTTCCTTAACTGTGTCAAAAATCAACAAGACAAAACAGCTGCAGAGAGAGGAAGCACTGGAAAACACAGTGAGGCGTCAGTTCCTGAGTCCTTGAGGGGGCGAAGCAACAGTTCTGCTAAACACAAGACAAGTGGAGTGTCATATCTGGACTGTAGGGGGAAGTGAGGCGTCGATTTCCCAGGTTATTCTAGTCTGTGGGTGTTGAGTCGGAAAGATTTGGTGCACAGGTACTACGGGTCGATGCGACGGCCATCCAGGCGCTGCGTGGATTTTCGTAGACGCACACAGGTGATGCGTCAATTGTTTTACCCGCACAGCAGGGCCTACGTCGGATTCATGCGGGTGTCTCAGACTTCGGAGACCGGTGCATTGAATTTGGTGTGCGGCGATACTTCCAGCCACGGCAGGCGCTGTGTCGATTGCTTCAGCCGTGCGGGGCTGTGTATCTGGATTTTCCCCTGCACGGAAGGGCTGTGTCGGAAATTTCTTCCGCAAGAGGAGCGAAGCATCCATTTTGCAGATTTCTTCAGATCTATGTAGATCTTTGCAGCAGGAACAACCTCCAAGGGTCCAGAACTGGATTTGGCAACACAAGGCAGGTCAGAACTCCCAGCAGTGGAGTTCAAGGATGAAGCAAATGAAGTCCTTGTGTCCCTGAGACTTCAGAACAGGAGGCAGCCATACACAAGCCCTTGGAGAAACTTCACAAGCAGGAAAACAGCAAAGTCCAGTCCTTATCCTCTCCTTGGTAGAAACCGCAATTGCAGACCAACCCAGCAAAGCAACACACAGCAAAGGGGCAGTACTCCTTACAGCTCTTCTCCTTGGCAGAGATTCCTTTTGATTCCAGAAGTAGTCAAAAGTTCTGGGGCTTTAGGTCCAATGCGTATACTCCATTTTCTCTCTGTAGTCCTTGTTTCCAGAGTCTCTGAGCTCAGTAAAAACCAGTTTGGTCCTCCCTGGTCCAGCTTTACTACAGGCGGTGGAGACAGCATTGTGCAGAGCAGACACAGCCCATTCAGGTGATAGTAAAAACTCCTCCCACCACTCTAAATGCCGAAAGTTCTATTCAGCCTGGCTATGAGCCACCCAGGAAAGGCAGGACACACCTCAACCCCCCTTGTGACCGTCTAGAGTGAATGCATATCCCAGCTCCTGTAACTCCAAAACCAGACGGTGAAAACACAAACAGGCAGAGTCACACAGGATGGTTAAACAAGAAAATGCCCACTTTCTAAAAGCAGCATTTTCAAACACACAATTTAAAAACCACCTTTACTAAAAGGTGTGTTATTAAATTCTGAGTAGAGAGAGCCTAAACTCCAAACCGCAAGCTGTTCCAAATTGAAAGTTAAACCTGTAAAATTTTACAAGACGGCTCCAAAGTTAGCCTATAGGAGAGCTAGTCCTTCCAATAGTGAAAAACAAAATACACAATATTTCACTATCAGTACTTATAAAACACACCAGTACATGTCCTACCCTTAACATACACCGCATTCTACCCATGGGGGTACCTTGAGCCTACCTTAAGGGTGACTTACATGTTAGAAAATGGAAGATTAGGGCCTGGCAAGTGGGTGCACTTAGCAGGTCGACATGGCAGTTGAAAACTGAACATGCAAACACTGCAGTGGCAGGTCTGAGACCCATTTGAAAGGCTACTGGTGTGGGTGGCACAATCTATGCTGCAGGCCCACTAGTAGCATTTAATTTACAGGCCCTGGGCACACATAGTGCACTTTACTAGGGACTTACCAGTAAACCAAATATGCCAATCATGGATAACCAATCATAATTACAATTTACACAGGGAGCACTTGCACGTTGACATTGATCAGCAGTGGCAAAGTGCCCAAAGCATCTAAGCCAGCAAAAATGAAATCCAGCACACATTAAAAAATGCAAGAGGTAGAGGCAAAAAGTCAGGGGAAACCACACCAAGAATGCCAAGTCTAACAGCCACCCTTTCTATTGTTCCTCCTTCCCCATCTCAAATGTTACTTCTAGCATACTAACTGGTACTGACCCATCTATGTCACCTGTGTCCCAGGCCCGCCAGATTTTCTCGTAATTCTTCTCACAGCACCTGGCCTTATAGACCTTCTTCATAATAATTTTGCAACGTGCCATACCTTCTTCCCATTTCCAGAACCTCAGCACTGTGTCACATCCCCAGCTCTGCGCAATATGTCTTTTTGCCACCATAAACCCAATATTCACCAAAATCTTCTGGTATTTCGTGAGATCCGAGGGTTCCAAGATCCCCAACAGAGCCCTCCGGGGGGACAAATCAATAGAAACTCCTACTGCCTCCTCCAAGGATTTGGTCACTGGTTCCCAGAATGGGTGTATCTCAGGATTGTGCCACCAAGTATGGATAAAGGTTCCCTCATTGCCACATCCTTGGAGACACAAGGAATTGTCAGCCCTCCAAATTTTGTGGAGTAGTGTTCTTATGTAATATGTCCTATGCAGCACTTTGAGTTAAATCAATCTAAAGCTAGCTTTAATGGCCCCTTCGGCAAGTAAGCTTAGTGCGTCCTGCCAATCGACATCATCTATCTCACTATGATCTTGCTCCCATCTATCTTTGAGGTGTATGAGCGGCCCTTGTGTATTCTGCATCAGTGTACTATATGTCAATGATATCTGTTTATGCTGCACCCTACCATCCAATAGCCTCTTCTCTAATGGGGATTCCTCTTGAGTTTCCTCATCTTTGTCTATGCTGCAAATTAGGGCATGTCTGAGCTGCCTGTACTTGAGCAACTGCTTGGATGACAGATGTTACTTTCTCTGTAAATGTTCAAATGAGATGACCCGAATAGCATCCCACACCTCGGCCAGTGTGGTGAGGCCTATCCTGTCCAATCCCAGGAAGCCTTAAGAATGGCCACTTGTCACAGTCGAGTACCCTCCCAGAGGGGCGTGTCATGCATGAGTCTCTTGTACAACTTCATCTCCCTAAGTAAGGAATGCCATATGTCCAAAACAGTGGATGTGGCAGGGCATGCCTGTACATGTAAGCGACCCCCGTACAGGACATGCATACAGCTATGGTCTCCCATCCCCCAACTCTCCACTCGCACTGCCGGGTCATCTCCATCTATGTACACCCAATCATTCACCACTCCAACCTTTGCAGTTTCATAATATTTTCGCAGATTAGGCAATGCTATACCTCCATCGTATTTAGAATGTTGTATGGTTTGCATCGCAATAAGGGGCTGTCCTCCGGACCAGAGCACTGTCCTCACCAGGCTGTCTATTCGTGGGAAAAATGTTTCAGGTAGTTTATATGGACAATTCTGCAATACAGCAATCTGGGGAGGGCTATCATTTTATACATGGCTGCTCTGCCCAGCAGCTAAGCAAAATATGGGGACCCCCTCTCAGCAGGTTATTTTGAGGTCAGGGAGAAGAGGGGAAAACAACAACACAATCAAAGATAGCTCCCTCGTGACCTATATTTCTTTTATCAAGCTGAAATTGAATTCAACATGGGCTGATCATGAACTAAACAACAACAAAGTCCAAAAAAATAACCATATTTATAAATATTCACATAATTTATTTATTTTCTTTGTTTTATCAAAATTCTTTTTGTTTTCTTTTGCATTTCTTTTAAATATAAAACCAGTACGTGAAACATGTATAGACAATATTACACAATTGTATCATAAAATTAGCATACAAAACAGTTATTATATCACTAACCCCCAAGTAGCAAAACAGAAAAAAACATTCATACAAATTACCTCACATGCACTCCAACTCATTTATACTCATACCACATTCACTAATACATATATCTGGACGGTGGGAGACAAGAGACTGTATAATCTCCGCGACCAATTAAAGTAACTGCATATAGCAGGATCTGAGCAGCATTGGTCGACGCTCGTTTCGGTGGTTTGAAGAATGATAGCACCACCTTCCTCGGGACCTTAGCCAGATATCAGATCAGTATTGACACACCCAGGGGATACCTAAAAGGTATAAACATAATATACCTTTGTGTGATCCCGTAACCTAGAAAACAAGAGAAAACCAAAGTTTACTGTACACTCTTCATGCAAGGGGAGCCTCTGCAGGCACTATGTCAAATGCAACAAGCACACCACCTGTAAATTGCTGTCCCCTCTTGGTCAGGTAGAGGCCTGAGTGTTCATACCAGAGTATCGTGCCCCATATACAAGCCTGCAATCAACAGCGCCTAGCACTCGGGGCCCACATCCCCCACAGTTATACTCACAGTTCACCTGCACGGGTGAGGGTCAGCGTGAAACAATATGGTCCGATGACATCGGGGTGATAACCTGAATTTGCTCCCCCTCAGTCTCCATGCCAGAGCCTGTGGAATCTGTCCCCCCTCCTCCTCCCACAATGCAAGAACCCTCCATCTATTACTGTCTAGGATATCGCTGCAGTACTTAATGGCCTTCACAGCCTGTGCCTGTTCTGCTTTCACCTGCGCCTCCGTTGGAGAAGATCTGCTGCCAGTCTGTCTCCGTTTCTTGGTCCTCTGCTGCTGCTACTATGCATCTTCCCTCAATGAGCTTGGCTGTCCAGACCGAAGTCCCCAGGACTCCAACTACTGCCACGCCTCATGTGCGGTGAGCAAAAAATGTGTTTTTCATGATATACGACTCTCAGAGACACCAGGAAGATAGGGGCGCATTTGAGACCAATTTGGCGCAATATTTTTTTGATAGGCATGAATTCTCCCCGTTGATGTTGGACCAAGGAGTTGTAGTCCGGGTAGATATAGAATTCCTGCCCTTCTACTGGCCATGGGCCATGTTGACGAGAAATCTGAGGGATATTATCCTGGTCTCTGTAGTTCATCATCCTCGGGGAGGCCGTCCCAGGGCTGGGGCCCTCGCCGGGATTCTGTGTGCTCCTTCCACCGAGTAGAAACGTGAGGGCTTTCCCTCTAGTACTGTTTTTTCCAGCCAGTCTTCTACAAACAGTTCAATGCTTTGCCCCTCTGTTCCCTCGGGAATTCCTGTGATTCGTATGTTATGTTATGTCTCCTAGACCTTCCCTCCGTGTCTTCAAGGTGGTTTGGGAGGACCGCTAACCCCTTCTCCAAAGTCTTGAATCTTTTCATGAGGTCCTGTGTCGATGGGTGCGTCGTGTCCAACTTGATCTCCGTCTCCCAGACCATTTCTGGCAGTTTCATATGGTCAACCCGGAGTATGCCAACCTCATTTACCATCCCCCTCCAATGGTGCACCAGCGATTTGCTTTTCCCCATCTTGGGTTTCTCCATTACTGTGCAGTCAATATGGTAGGGGCTTGGGTCATGGACGTCTCCCCACTTTCCAACCAGGGCATTGTCTACAAGACAGAGTACCTTCTGCCCTACAGCACGATCTCCCTCCTTCGGCTGCAACACCTACCCAGCGTGATCCAGGCCACTTCAGCTCTTCAGTGACTCCTCCAATGCAAGAGACCCTAGCCCAGAGGAGTCCAGGCCAAAGATCGTAAGGGGGAGGGGCCAATCCGTGATCCCCGTTGTGCCGCTCAGTTCACGGGGTGGGGAGATGGGAAGAAACCGTGGGGGATGCGCACTGCCTCGTGGGCCCCTTTGGTCCCAGGGGGCCTGGCTCAAGCTACGAAACTCTCCCAGTGTAGAGTTTCAGCCGATTGCTGAGCTCCATCGTATGGAGTCCTGTCGGTCCCTCAGCTCATCTCCGATGTTGGGCGTCGCAGGCCGGGCGCTGCCACCGCACCAACAGGATGGTTGCCTGTAGTGCCGGCGATGCTGGCTTTCAACCCGCATATTTAGCAGTGCCATTCCCGGTATACAGCTCCGGTTGCCATCTTGTACAGGGTCCGTAACCACCACGGCTGGGTGTTTCTGAAAACAGGCACTCCCAGCCCTACAAGACCTCCAATAGCCCTCACTGTTGTCCCATTTCCCGTGCAGCAGTATATTCTTCTGAAGCTACCATTTTGGGTTCAGGATAAAAGGCTCCACGGCCTCATGGCCGGGGGGTCAGCCGAGCACGTCCGCCACCATTACCTGCCAAGCGACGCCCCACCCAGATGTAAATTTGAAGTGCGTGAATGCACTGAAGACAGTATCTTGTAAAAGTTGGAATTTATAGTGGAATGAGGGTGGAAATTCGAAAGATGTTTGGAAGTGTGCAAAGGAGATAAGGGAATCTTCAATAAACAATTGATTGGCCCATTTTAATCCACTCTACCTCCAGGTTTTCTAGTAAGTTGGTCTATTGTTAATTTGGATGGATTTATTATGCCAAATAGTGAATTGAAAAAAAGTGTGAAGGTCTTTGGGAAGGTATGATATTATAGGTTCTAATAGTTTGCCGGTATGTTTAAAGATTGGAGTGGAGAGTTGCTGAGGTTTTCAAGTAAATGCCAGGTATTCACAGAATGAAAAGGATGAGAGAAAGTTGCGTTCTAAATCAAACCACAATGGATAATAGTGTAAAGATTGAGAGGTCCAATATGTGGATTGTTTTAGTAGAAATGCTTTTTGATATTTTGAGAAAATCGGAGATATTCACGCCACCCTCTGTTTTGGGGCATTTTCATTTTAACAAGGACATACGCCGTTCACTATTCCGTAGAAAAGAGGAAAGTGTGGAGTAGATTTTTGTGTAAAATTTAGGGAGTATATTTTAAAGGAGTGTTGGGGATGGTATAGATATTGACGGGTACCAGCATCATCTTAATAGTGTGCAAACAACCCCACCAAGGTAGGTGTAGAGAATGCCATCTACTAGTTAGTAAGGTTATCTTATGAATGCAATTTTCCATGTTTGTGGAAATAGAGGTTTTAAGGGATTGGGTAAATTGGAGTTCAAGATATTTGATTTGTTTCAGCTGCCACGTTAAATTAGAGGAAATGAAATCATGCTTGAAAGTATATTTATTTAGGGGTAATATTTTGCACTTCTCGTTATTTCATTTGTAGCTAGATACCAGGGAATAAGAAATTACTTCTGATGAGAAGACAGGGATCGAAGATTGGGGTTGCGAAAGAAAGAGTAAAATGTTATCAGTGTATGCAGCTAATTTGATTTGAGTTTTGTGGGTAAACCCGTGCAATTCTGGATTTTGTCTGAGTTTGGATAGGAATGGTTCTAAAGCTAGATTAAAGAGAAAAGGGGATAGAGGGCATCCTTGGCAAACTCCTCTGCCCAATATAAAATAGGAAGAGGTTAGCCTGTTAGCAACAATAGCCACTCGAGGAGAGTTGCATAGAAGAGAGATAAAAGCAGTGATTTTGGGGCTGGAACCGAACCAAGAGAAGGTATGAAATAAGAGTGACCAATGTTCAAGGTCAAAAGCCTTTTCGGCATCTAAAGTGATTGCCGCTAGGGGTTTGGTCATACCTTGGGATTTTTATGAGATATTAAAGAAAAGGCGAGTGTTGTCTGATATGTATCATTCCTTAACAAAACCTGATCGCTCCTTTCCCAAAAGATCAGGAAGAAAGGATTCTATACATAGGCCTAATGCCTTTAAAAAGACTTTATAGTCAATGTTAACAAAAAAGATAGGTCTGTAATTTTTACAATATTTTTGATCCTTTCCCTCTTTTGGTATTAGACAGATGAGTGCATCCAGAAAGTAGCCGGAGGATCTGCAAGAGCGAGTGAAAGAGTGAATGAGAGCAAGGAGCTTCAGGAGAATTTAATTTAGAAAAAAACGTGTAAAATTCAACTGTAAACCCATCTGGGCCCGGAGCTTTGTCTTTTTTTTTAATTGAAAGTAATGCAGTGTGAAGTTCGGTGTTCGTGATATCGGATTCTAAAGAGGAAAAATCAATCTGCGCATTAAAGGGCTATTGAATAGTGGAGAGATATTGTATGATTTCGGAATCAGATGGGGAGTTTTCTGGCATGTAAACATTTTGGTAAAAATTCACAAATTCATTTAAAATTTATGAATCTTTGCGATGAGAAACATCAGTGTTATCTGTGATTGATTCGATTTGTAATTTATTCTGTTTGAATTTAAGGTAGTTGGTCAGTAATTTCTCAGATTTATTTTGCCCACCATAGAATTTGGCGCTGGATTTGAGTAGATATGTTGATACATTGTCAGTGGATAATTTGTTAAATTGAAGTTTGGCCTTAATAAGTTGTTGTAGATATTGATGTGATCTGGAGGTATAGTAAGAATGTTCAAATTGTTTGATATCTGCAAAATGTCTTTTGGACTGAGATTGAGCTAATTTCATTTTTTTTATACATAGTTAATAATAAAGTCTCAAGCTGAAGCTTTGAATGCATCCCATATGGTATGAAAGGAAATGTCCGTGTAATTAAAGTGGAAGTATTCATGGAAGAATGAGGTGAAAGAGGAAGTAAATGATGTGTCTAACAATAATCTGTTATTGAGCCTCCATCGTTTTTAGAGAGGTGTGTCTAGTTGTATGGAAACAGGGGCATGATCAGGATAGAGGCTATGTCGGTGGAGGGCAAATTTTGAGTTAAATTGTGAGAAATGAAGAAGTAGTCATTCCTTGATTGTGTGTGTGTACTGGAGAAAAATATATGTATATTCTCGTAGGGTGGGTTGCACAACATCCATGCAACAGTAAGGTTATGCTGTTTAAAAGTGTGAACAAAATATTTTTGTGATTTGCTCGGAATGTAATGGGTGGTGGAATTCCTATCAATGAACGAATCAACAAGTTGGTTACCGTCACTGGCTAGGATAACGTTTTTTTGTCTGGATTTTACAGACGTTTCTGAGCAATATTAGACCAAAATTGGCAGTCTGGAGCATTGGGACCATTCACATTGAAAAGAGTTGGAAATTTGTCTATCAACAACTTGAGTAATAACCACCTACCATCAGTGTCAATTTCCCGGGATAAAATACGGATATAAAGGGATGTGTGACATAAAATTACAACTCAATTTTTCTGCCTATTAACTGGAGAAAAAATTAGTTCACCCACCCATCCCCTCTTCAACTTCAAAGATTCACTTTCTGTAAGATGTGATTGTTGCAAAAAAGCAATATGGGCATCAAGTTTTGATAAGTGAGTCAGAATACTTTATTGTAATGTTAAAAATGGAAATAGATGCATTCATCGATGAAAATGAAATATCGTTCTTATTAACAGAATCACCTGTTGTGAACTCCACATCAACCTCGACTCGCAAATATGTAATCAAGCAGGCCCTGTATTGCTGACTGATAGGTTAAAGGCAGGAGGGTGTTTAGTTGGCAGGCAAACGCCCATGCAGGAAACTAAATCAATCCCACGGATAGGTGCAGCGACATTACAAGGGTCAAGGGAGATTGCCCCCAATAAAGCGCACATGTCAGGTGGGGGTACGTGCACTCCTAAAAAAACCCATAAAAAGTCAGATCCTACATGAGTTAGGAACACATAGCCAATAAGAACCTAACACACTCAGTGATCACGCACTCCCCATGCTGGACATCTGGACACATTATCCACTGCCCACTTTGTGTTCATGCGAGGTCGAGACCCACATATAATAGACAATTAATTTATGACTCCAAAAACAGCAACCAACATTCCTCACAATATATATAATGCCGGAAACTTTTATAACCCATTGGGGCCGATTCCGATTCGGGCCGGAAATCTCTCCGACCGAGCCGGACCCGGAGAGATTTCCAACCGAATCGGACCCGTGCAGTCCGACCGAACGAGTACGATGCGCACGTATGCCATCGGACTCGAGTCGGTCAGACTCCCATTGAAGTCAATGGGAGCCTGTCGTACAACGCGTATGCGGGCTCCCATTGACTCAATGGGTGCGAGGCGAACAAGGGCGCCCCCTACAGCGTGTACGCTGCGAAGCGATTCGCGCCGTACACGCACAGGTAGGGGGGACCCATGGGTCCCCCCTGTGTGCGACTCGCGTGGCTACGCGTACAGGGGGTCCGACACGGACCCCCAAAGTACGGCTCCGACAGCTCTTTCGAGCCGGAGTGCGCGGCTCGGTCGGACTGCTCGCGGCGCGCATCGTACTTACCCGGCCGGGGAACGTCTCCATTGCGCGGTGCGAGTCGTGTCCGTGCGAGTCGGTCGGTGCGGTTCGACCCGGGATCGAGTCGGTCGGAGCGGTCGGGACGCCCGGACGAGTCGGTCGGCGAATACGCATCGTACTCGCTCGCCCGGACTCGCGTACGGATCGGTCGGGAAATAGGGCTCCGAATCGGATCCGGTTAAGCCGAATCCGATTCGGAGCCCTACCGGCCGAGATCGGAATCGGCCACTCTGTGTTTTGGATAAAAGAAGGACACATACCAGTTGTAAATTGAGACAGTCCTCAGACCTTGTGCCTGTCACTGTTCTCCTGGCTGTAATGTTAAATTAAACAAACTGTTCCTGTTTTGCCAAATGCCTCTTGGCTTCTGTTTTTTAAAGGATTTTGAACTCAAGTAACATTTTGGTGAGCCAGCCAGGAGGCATTGGGACATCGAGCTCGACTGCAGCCGAAGGAAGCAGACCCTGCCGGGACAGATTCACGATTTGCACAACAAGAAAGGTGGGCAGACACCATAATTAACTGGAAGTTCCGCTGAATCCCCGAGGCGGAGGTCGGTCCTGAAGCAGCCGTCAAAGGGGGTAAAAGACTACATCTGAACCTCAAACATAGTTTAAAGCATTTGGTGTATGGTAATCTAGGGAGAAGCAGAAAAAGATAACCTAAACTGGTGTGCCACTGACAGGGTCTGGCATATTAACTATGTTATATGTCCTAACTGAATCAGTCATAAAGTGGCCTTGAAGGCGTTTCCGTGGGACTCACCTTTTTTAGCTAGCTAAGTAAGCTAGTTAAGGTAAAGATAGCCCTTGATAACTCCCAGGCGCTGGTTTTTGAGATATAGCTATCCTGATTGGGCGAAGTTGATACCTCAGTCTCATAGTTTTTTAGTTGAATGTTTTCTCAGTTTTAAGAGGTTTCTTAACACCCTTAGTATCTGGAAGGAGTGTGGGAGGTACATCTAGCTTGGACCCTGGGTGTTTAACAGGGTGGAATTTGGACATAAGGAAAATTAGACAAAGAAAACTGGGCATAACTTGTGTGTAGCCAAGATAGGCCATTCATTCCCGAGTTGTTACGATATGGTTTCTATGACTACCACCTTTGTTAAGAAGTGGATATAGGCAAACTATCCAGCTCACTAAGGAACGTGTTCCACACAAGTCTTCTCTTTTTAGAGGATAACATGTGCTGAGAGCGTACTTTTTTTTGACAAAGCAATTTTTTCTGTCAACCATTATGTATGTGATGATGTATTGATTGCAAACTGTATTGTGTGAAAAAACTGAGATTGTTCAGATGCTATTCTAACATATTACATACTCGCCTTATGTTGTAATACTAAAATATTTTTATCTTGTTTTAATTGAAATGTTCAGTTGAACTATTTGATTTAAATATTTTAAGCATTGAGCTCCTAGACCATGATTAGCAAGAGTGCATCACGTACGATTGCCCCTTACAATTAGACAAACCAAACTACAAAACGTCATTTGAGTTGTATTTATCCAAATTACTAAAATTGCCATGGATTCCCATTTGACGTATATGGAAACTAGGTTCCCAAACAGATAAAGAGAATTAATAAGTTTTGCCAAGAGTGGGATTTACACACAAAGGCACACGCATTTCCCTGGCCTAAGGAGGGAACATTTGACACAAATATAATTCAACATACTAAAACACATATAAAGACTAAATATGCAGGACAGAAGAAAGACAAAAAAGTGTCAATGTTAGAATTATGTGCCATCTTTGAAGAAACTAAAACCAATAGCCCCAAAATGCCATTAGCGAGGAAGGCATCGGCCCCTCCCCCACCATATGCAGGTACTCACACCAGCTCCCCCTGTATTAGGATATTCAAATCTAACTATAGTAGAAGTCAACGGGCCCCCCACCGAAAAAAGGACAGTTAGGTCTAAGCCAGAGAAAACCAAAAGCAAGCCAGCGAGCTCAGGCACCTCCAGCGCAGCCCAAGTCCCTAGAGAAGGCCCCCAAAAGCTCGACTCCCCATCCATCACGCTCAAAACGTGACACTTCAAAGGCAGGTAAAAACACACTCCCACTGGTTCAGGCAAGTGTACTCTAGTGTAATGAAAGTTTGTGACGGTTCACGACACCGACTCTGTGAACTCGAGAGATGAAGGGAGCTCTAGGCCCCCGGGAACTGATGACGAGGATGGGGCTGCAGGGATAGCCCAGGTAGCTGAGGAGGAAATGGACAGGGAATCTGAAGATGAATCCAGGCCAACGAAAGCAGTGCATAGCTCAGAGCAAAAGAGAAAGGCCAGACATGGTGAGGAAGAGAGACGGGGCTGATGCTCGAGAGAGAAAGGCCACGCAACCAGGAGTTAGAGCAAGAGTACAGGACAGTGCACTTTTACAGGAGGGAAGCAGGGCCAGGTACAGGGCGCAGCACTGGAAAGAATTGAAGGAAGATGAAAGGCTACTAGCAGGACTCAGAGCCACAACGTCCGGTCGACAAAGGAGATGGGCTGACCAAGAAATAAGGGAACAAGGCAGCCTGGTACTTACCCACTCGAGATGCAGGAAAAACAAAATGGCACCTGTGCATGCACATGGGGGAAGCAGCGCCCAGGATACGCACTGCTCCGTATGGGCGCACGACAAAGATAAACTAACCCTGAGTGAGATAATAGCGAAAAAGGAAGGCAAGACTTTTGCATACCCATTTTGCAGCCTATTTGCAGACTGGACTTAGGAGAGGGACCAATATTACAGGTCTTGGCCGAGGGGAGGGTCATGTGAGCCAGAGGACATGGAAGTAGCGGAGGATTGCACCAGGCGTGAAGGAGGACACCCCAGTTGGAACTTCTCTACATGCAGCAATGCCTGGCAAAATGGGAGCACTATGTTGAAGAGAAACCCGTTGAGTCACCTAGAATAAGAATGTACCCATTACTGCAGAAGGGGGCAGTGGGGATTATATAAGTGCCATAGGTCCAAGCGGACAAAGAAGGGTTGAGAACAAGTTTACCGTCATTACTGGATGGGGCACGGAAATGGATTACATGCTTTGAGAAAAACACCACAGGTATCAAACTAGCAATAGGTGACATTAGGAGCTTGCTAAGCAGCCTAATTGGAAAGCAGACAAACACGGTGTGCACCCAAGCTCGCTTTCCAGCCATCACGCTAGTAAATACCACGCATTTCGGGACCACATTTAATAGCAACAGGTACCGGATATGGACTCCCCTGAGAGAAATATTTCCTGACCGCCTAGATGTAGGAAGGCTAATGGCAGAGATTGTGAAGCCAGAGAAAAGCATAAACGATTTCCTAAATAGAATGAGGGAAAGATGGAGACAGGAAACCGGACAGCTGTGGGCCAACACGGCCCACAAGTCACATTTTTTAACAATATTTTGAAATAAAGGTTACCCACCGAGATACAGAGCAGGCTGGACAGCATAGTTGGTTTAGATACCAAACTCTGGTAGGAAATACAAGATCATATACTCCACTACCATAAGAAAAAGCAAGAAAAGGATAGAGAGAAGCAGGAGCAGACCCAAAGAGACATAGCAAAATTAGTGCAGCACAAGTTGAAAAAGACTGCCCTCGAGGGAGCAGCGATGGCCGCAGCTGTGCAGATGGCACCAGTCACAATTCGGGCTCCACCACAAAACTTTATAGGGTTCCAAACAGGTAGTCCAGGAACATGAACAGGTTATGGTAATAGAGGCCAGAAAGGCTGGCCACAACCAGAAATTAGAGAGTGCTTCTTTTGCCGTAGGTGGGGTCACCTGGTAGAGGCATGCTGGACAAATGCATACCATGAGAAGCAAAAGCAGCAGAGGTTAGAGAATACGGGCCAGCCACCACAAAACCCCATGCAACAGGATATGGTTAACGTCCCTCCTCAGTACCAAGCACAGGGTAATCAGAACAATCTTACACTCAGATGCAGGGAGGTCCACTGTTCGCCATACAACTGCTGCAGGGATCAAGTAATTGGGCTAACATGTGGCAGCAGCAACCACAGATTATGAACCCAGCACAACAGGGACCGGGGCGACAACCCGGCAAGCAGAGGTGACAGTGTGTGGAGTTAGCGCATTCACACAACCACAGAGCCCAAATTCACAGTAAAATAGATCCCCCAGTATATGAAGACTGGTAATAACAATCCCAGTGAGTTAACCCCCAGTAGTTCATGTTCGATGATAAATACAGCCAGCATTCCTCTACCCCATCTCCCTAAAAATTGTATCAGATCAGAAAGGACTAACAGACAGCATTGAGGGCCCCAACATTTTTACTTGAGTCCAGGAGTTCTGGGCTGCTGTGTGCTATGTCAATCAGGTGTCCACACGTTCAGCATCGATATGGTGATTCCGTGTGTGCACAGAATAATCAGATTGCCTATGGAGACCAAGGCCCCACTGCTGCTGATCCTCCAGGGCGGGGTTCAATGGCCATACCTCAGGGGCAGGGTAGTCTGACGAGAGGACGGGACAGCATCTAGAAAACTGTTTAAAAAGCAGGCTCCCAGGTCCCTCAGCCAAAGTATAATGGGACGCATTCTAATCACCAAGAAAGAAGGACCCCATTTTCAGGCATCATGTCCACACTTAACGTTTCCTTCATGGCATGTAGTCCCGATAGCGCCCCCAAATGTGCTAGAAGCCTCTGAATCATTGGAGGCCTGTCTTTCAGTTATAAATAAATCCATCCTTGGTGACGGGAACAATGTTCTTCTTGCGCCTGGGATGATAAGACCCTAAAACTCCACAGCCCCTACATGTGAGAGTCAATAAGCTAAGAGGCCTCAGCATAGAGTGACCAGATATTCTGTATTTGCCCTGAGAGTCCCGGCTTTTGGTTATCTGTCCCGGTAGATTTCAGTAAATTAAACACTTGTCCCGGGTTTTAGGAGAGGCTCTACTGAACAGGCTTTTATGAGTTTCTGTGCAGGAATAGGTGCCAGTCTTTTCAGAAATCAGTTTAACTAGCACATACGATAGTCTGTGTAATAACTGTATTTAATTTATGCCCCTTAGTGCCTCTGGTCTGTGTAT
The DNA here is from genome assembly GCA_963921515.1 of Calotriton arnoldi. Classification (NCBI taxonomy): domain Eukaryota; kingdom Metazoa; phylum Chordata; class Amphibia; order Caudata; family Salamandridae; genus Calotriton; species Calotriton arnoldi. The sequence goes on from CAWUFW010005155.1 coordinate 1,000,387, forward strand.
GCTACGTTGGTGAGCGCTGTCTTTCAAGTCATTCTGCGCCCCTCTGCAATTTGAAATTGTAGTCCTACTTCTATATTTGTGAAATGTCCTAGTTTTTAGTTTTAAAAATCTGGTCACCCTACCTCAGCATGATGAAGAGCTCAAGACTCCATTTGGGGGTTCACTCAAGCTTTCACCCTTCCGGAGATTGACAAGATGAGTACCAATTTCTTTAGGTAATCGACAACTGTATCTAATCTGAGGAGCGCAAGAAACACGAGCCAAAAGCTAGGGACTGCGGGCCCACCAGAAACGCTGATAGAAAGTGGGGTGTGATCTGATGGAGAGGGGGGTTCCAGGGAGGGAGGCTTCCAAGCCTCTACCCCTGCTCCCATATGGAACGCAGGGCACCAGGTGCACCCCTTCCAGGCTCACTTCCATTCCAAGCATAGTCCACTCACGTTGCTAAAACCTTGCAGACACAATCCAGGAAAACAGTCGACCCTGACTTCCGACCCCAGGGGGGTGGTCTAGGAGGGGAGGGGGCACAGAGCAGCCTCTAACCCTCTCTCCATGAGGCAAGGGAAACAATGAATTATGTGACATAAGGAAACACCCAAACTAAAAGAATAAATGACCAAAATTAGCCCAAAAAGATTCACGATAAAAAGGCGGGGTTGAGATCAGCCAAAGCCAAGTATCCCTTTCCCAGGCACACCACGTGCCTTGGAACAGGGAGCTGCACAAACATAAAAATGTATTCCAAGGGCACATTGCGAGCACCAGCAACACCAAAGGGCAACACAGCTCCTCTTCCCACATTTCTGCGCACATGTAGCGAACATAGAAGAACTTAAAAACACAACTCACACCAAGTACAACTGGGAGTAATATCAAAACAGGTAGCCCCCTGCAGGAAAATAGTCTTGGGAAGGGGACGCACATGAACAGCTCTTATACATGCACCAGGCGAGGTGTTTTTGGAAAAACTAGTGACGCCCATAGAACCCCTGCTAAAGCCACAATCCTATCCCTCCCTGAACTCATGGGACCACTCCACAACATACCTAACACTGATCTGACCACCCAGATCCAAAATGTCACAGAAGGTCCAAAAACACCCTAGAAGGATAAGGGGGGGGGGGTCTCAATGGCTTATAAAAATTTGATCTGTCTCGGTAATAATGTTTATAGTATTCACACTTACTCCCCTAATCACTGAAAGATGTATCCAACAGGGATCACCTTTCCATACCTCACCAGATCGCGACTAGTAGGTTGATGGGATCACACCTCTGTGGTAAAATACAGGTTCTCCAAAACCATTGAGAATGGAGCATACGTAACTAAACTGAATTAACAGTCAACAAAGTTCTTTTTCAAAAACAGGTAGCCGCACCAACACCGAGTTGTCATCAACCCCTAGGACACAAGGAAAAAGAACGTTTCTGAACTTGTGCAAATGGAAGGAGGAGAAAAACCACAGGCCCTCAGCGAGGGGTCTGCTTAACACCCACAGCCACAGCCCTCAAAGAGTAGGGGAAAAGTGCGTGAGCCGTTCCAACATGCAGTCGAGCCCTTCCATGGTGATATCATGCTAAAACTAAAAACTGCGAACTTTCATGAACTCGTCAGAAGAAACATAGCCACCGGAGGAGCGCAGATGACTCCCACGAGACCCATACCTAGAACTGCAGTGTCGCAACCAAAGTTATGTATATTATATGGTTATGTACAATCTGCCTACTATGGATAGTCCCAAACTTGGGTAATACAGAGGAACTGCTGAGCCAAAAGAAGTTCACTAGAAGGGAACTTCAGCGCCTGCATCGGGATCTCTCATACATTGCCTACAATTACACCACACAGAACACCAGCATCCCAAATGCACTGCACAACGCCCTTTTGCATAACACATGGTACTAGCACATGACCACAGTCGGCTCCCAAGCATCAGCCAGGTCATGATATCTTTGTTCATTAATACCGCATGCGGTAGGCGCAGACAGGCTTTACTTGTCCCAAGAAGTATCCCCCAAGAAAGCAGAATGCCTTATGCACCTTTACCTATGTAGAATGAGGGCCAAGATCCAACCCAACAAGATAGAACCACACAGGGTAGTTGTAAACATAACCTGATGTGACACCAACCCAACAGCTCTATACATCCTAACTGAACCCACTGATATGCAAATCGAGCTGGACAGTTTGTGTAGGAAGGGCCACATAGGGGAAGATATCACATGGCCCTGAGATTTCCCTGAGAAAAGATTTTTGGAGGTGGCAAAGCCCCCAACTCAGTGCACAAACTCGTCTGCTCAAGCGTCCATCTGTGAACTGAGAGTGGCTCTTAGTGTAACCGGGGGGATCGTCTTAAACAACAAACGGTCTCCAGACATGGAATTCCTATGTAGGGCCATCCAACTCGGTGGTAAAAAGGGGAATAGGTTGCACGGGGAAGCGTTGAATTAAAATATGATCACCCCATGTCAGGAAAAATGGGAAACCGAGGTGGGTGGATACACTTGCTTAGAAGGGAAAGCACAACCCCTGATTGTACAGAAACTAACACGGTATTCCTTATATTTCAGAGGAAAAGTGTGAGAAGTTGGCCTGGTATATGCTGTTCACTAATTAAAGTGGACACCTTGCACCAGAACAATTCGACTCTTATGGTAGATAGGTTTAAGACAACCTTTATAGAAAGCTATCCTAGTGGTAGCTGTGGAGAGCAGCCTTCAGGCTAAGTCTTGAAGGAATGTAAAGCAGCTTGTTTTACCACACAATCTCTTGAATTACCAAATGAAAAGACACCACACAGGTATATATATCAAATATATATGTATTTATTAATAAACACTCTCTACTAATCTCTTTATGAGATTAGAGGACAGGAACATATGTACAAGTCAAATATTATCAGAATAAGTTTAGCACAATTGAATATTACAATCTTAGTTTGCTAGACCTAGGTCTAGGGCATCTAGAATCGAGGGACCCCCAAGAACCACCCCAGGTAGTTGTAGGAGACCCACAGGGGACGGACGCGGTGACCTGGCACCGATGCGAATCCTGTACGAGTCTATGCACTCAGACGCGATTGAGATATCAATGTTAAAGGTCCCTTGCGTGTTCGAGGCGAACACACCGATCGGTCCTTGTACGAGTCGAAGGACGCGGTTACAGATGGAATTGCAAGGGAGTTGGACGCGGTGTGTCTAACACAGCCGCGAACCTTGTACGAGTCAGTGCGATAGTCGCACTTGGAAAGTTAGAGTTTTAGGACACTCTAGGGAAGCTACAAGCAAGTCACTTACAGGGTAAGTAGTTCTAGGGCCCACACCCACAGGAGCACCGTAGTGCTGAAGTTACCTCACCCAGGGGAGCCGGGTGCATAGGTGTTCTTTGGTGTCGGGTCGCGGCGTCGTTTTCAATGGGAGCCAGTGAAGACTTGCTGCTTGCGGCGACAGGAGAAGTGTCCGGAGGAATCCAAGCCTGGATTCGGAAGATGGAAGACCTGAAAGCAGAGGGGACAGTGTTCAAAGTCACTTGGCAGTGACTCGGGGCAAGGAAGATGGATGCCCACCGTCGTCGCAAGATTCAGGTTGTTCACAGTTGCCTTGACTCTTCAGCCACGAGGTCCAGGAGGCTTCGACGACAACCAGGAGCTGGATTCGGCGTGGCCCACGAAGTTTGCAGCTTACTGCGGTGTCGGCAACTCGATCGGAGCCAACAAGCCTTGGTAACAGCAAGCCTTGGGGAAAGTGCGAAGAGGCAATGGCGCAGACCAGCAAGGTCTGTGGGACTCACCCAGCGAAGGTAAGTCAGGGCAGGCCTGGAGCAACCAGGGGAGCCCTTCGGTTTCTTTAGCAAGTCTTCTGGGGACCCACAAGCCGGCTGGCAAGGGATCACAAAGACGCCTCGGGAGGATTCGCTCACAGGGGCCCACGGTCACTCGGGACGTGGTAGGCTGCTGATCTTAGGAGGGATTCCTGCTCGAGGCTAGGACCACACGTGGTCCAAAGCACAAGTTCATGGAACGTTGTGAAGGGGTTGCACTCGACAATAGTGCACGGTACCCAGGGGTCGCGGTTCCTCGTTACTCTTGGGGTCCACTGGCCTCAGCTTCGCTGAGGACTCACGATGGCCTTTGAGAAGTCAGGAAATCCACTTCTTGGGCTGCAGGGACTTCGGACTCCGGCGGGAGCGGCGTAGTTTGCGACCGTCGTTTGTAGTTTTTGGTGCCTGCCAAGCAGGGGAGTCACTCCTTGACTCCAAGGGAGATTCTTCAGTCTTCCAAAGGTAGTGGAACGTCGAAGGTCCGGGATTCTTCTTGTAGAGCGTTGTCCAGGGAAATCTAGGGTGCAATGCACAGGTTCATCCTCTTATACTAAAAGAAGGGGAGGGACTAGCTCTATGACCCTACCTATGGGAGGGTCAGGGGAGTGGGTGGCTACACCCACTTCCCTTTGTCCAGTTTCGCGCCAGAGCAGGGACAGGTAGCCCCTGAGCCGGTTTGAACTGGCATATGCACAGAGGAGCCTTCTGCTCCCCCAGTGCAGGACTTCAAAGCACTCTAAGAGTGCACCCACCCAGCCCCAATACACTAAACCCTGTCTGGGAGGTGGTCACACCCCTTGGGACAGGATATCTATTGTTGGGCTTCCTCCACTGCGAGTGTTGGTCATCAGCAGGAGGGCAGCCCAGTGTCTGTGACTGGTGGCATCCATTTTGTGATGCCAGGGCTCTGCAGGATTCTACCGCGTTTCCACAGTAGGTACATGTCTATCCCTCTAGAAGGGTGGAATGCTACCCACGCCGCCAGGACTGGCGGGGGGGTAGTATTCCAAGGTGTTTGACACCAAACACGACATGTTTCGATGCAGCCATTCCAAAGTTAGCATTTTACCGCGAGGATATAATGCACTTAAAAGTATATGGTTTAACCGCATCCACAAACAGCACCAGAGAATGGACTCTGAGAGCTGCAGAGGGGCCCTGCTCAGGCAGAGGCACCCCCTCACATAGAAGCCAAGCACCCTGCCCTCAGGATTGATAGGGCCTGCCTTAGGGGTGACTGATAGGGTTATATGTGTGTGTGTAGGAGAGATATAGGGAACCTATATCTCAGTGAGGGGTGCTAGCACTTCCTCACTCAGGCTGCAGTAGCAGGCCTGTGGTGTCAGATTTAGTCTGCTTCCCAGGGGTGGCATAATACATGCTGCAGCCCCTGGTAGGCCTGTGAAGTACCTGTGCCCTTGGTACCTAAGGTACCATATACTAAGGACTCATAAGGTACCACAGTATCCAATCACTAGTGCACCTAGAGTGCACTCCAAATCGTTTAGAGAGAACAGAGAGGCTGGGGCCCTGATTAGCAGGGTCCCAGCCAGACTATAGCCAGAAACCAGTGTAAACATCAGGAAAAAAAGTGGGGGCAACATAAGAGGCAGATCCTACTCTCCTACACAACCCCCCCAAACGCAGGGACACTAAACTAACCTTGACCAGTTGAGTCTTCGTGTTCAAAGTGGAAATACCTTGAGAGTCCATCTGCATTGGCATGTTGGGTCCCAGGTCTATGTTCCACTGTATAGTCCATCCCCTGTAGGGAAATGGACCACCTCAAAAGTTTTGGGTTTTCTCCTTTCATTTGTTTAAGCCATAGGAGGGGCTTGTGGTCAGTCTGAACTATGAAGTGAGTGCCAAACAAGAATGGCCTCAACTTCTTCAGGGCCCACACCACAGCAAAGGCCTCCCTCTCTATAGCTGACCAACGTTTCTCTCTAGGGGTCAGCCTTCTGCTAATAAAAGCTACTGGCTGGTCTTGACCTTTATCATTCAGTTGAGACAGTACAGCTCCCACACCCAGCTCAGAAGCATCTGTTTGGACAATGAACTTTTTGGTGTAGTCTGGACTCTGTAAGATGGGGGCAGTGCACATGGCCTGCTTTAGGTCTTCAAATGCCTTCTGACAGCTAGCAATCCACTGAACCTTTTTTGGCATTTTCTTTGAGGTCAGATCATTCAAGGGGGTCACTATAGATCCATATCCCTTGACAAACCTCCTATAGTACCCAGTCAGGCCTAAGAAGGCTCTCACCTGTGTCTGGGTGGTTGGAGCAACCCATTCCATTATGGTTTGGATTTTGCTCTGTAAAGGCTGAACCTGGCCTCCACCCACAAGGTGGCCCAGGTATACAACCTGACTCTGCCCTATCTGGCACTTAGTGGCCTTGATAGTGAGGCCTGCTTTCTGCAGGGCCTCCAAAACATTCCTGAGGTGGACCAGGTGATCCTGCCAGGAGGAACTAAAGACAGCAATATCATCTAGATAAGCTGAGCAATAAGTTTCCATCCCTGTCAGAACTTTATTCACCAACCTCTGAAAAGTGGCAGGTGCATTTTTCAATCCAAAGGGCATCACCACAAAGTGGTAGTGCCCACCAGGGGTCGAAAATGCTGTCTTGGCTTTTGCATCATCAGCTAATCTGATCTGCCAGTAGCCAGCTGTTAGGTCAAACGTGCTTAGATACTTGGCTGAGGCCAAAGTATCAATCAGCTCATCTGCCCTTGGTATGGGATAGGCATCAGTCCTAGTGACTGCATTGAGGCCTCTGTAGTCTACACAAAACCTCATTTCTTTCTTACCACCCTGGGTATGAGGCTTGGGTACCAGGACTACTGGACTAGCCCAAGGGCTATCTGAAGGCTCAATTACACCTAGCTCCAACATTTTCTGGACTTCAGTCCTGATACAGTCCCTGACATGGTCAGGTTGCCTGTAGATCTTATTCTTGACAGGCAGACTGTCTCCAGTGTCCACCTCATGGGTGCACCAGGAAGTCTGACCAGGGGTCAGGCTAAACATATGTCTAAACTGTTGCAGAACTTGTCTGCACTCAGTTTGCTGATGGTCGGTGAGGCTGCTTGCCAAAGCAACACCATCTACTGACCCATCATCAGGGTTCTGAGAGAGCAGGTCAGGGAGAGGGTCACTCTCCTCCTCCTGGTCCTCATCAGTTGCCATGAGCAAGCCCATGTCAGCCCTGTCAACATATGGCTTTAATCTGTTGACATGGAGCACCCTCAGGGGGCTCCTGGGAGTTCCAAGATTCACCAGGTAGGTGACTTCTCCCTTCTGTTCAACTATTGTATGGGGGCCACTCCACTTGTCTTGGAGGGCTGCTGGGGCCACAGGCTCCAACACCCACACTTTCTGTCCTGGCTGGTATACAGTCAGTACAGCCTTTGGTCATGCCAAGCTTTTTGTAATTCTTGGCTGGCCTCCAGGTTTTTGGTTGCCTTTTTCATGTACTCTGCCATCCGGGAGCGGAGACCAAGTACATAGTCCATCACATCTTGTTTGGGGGCTTGAGAGGTAACTCCCAGCCCTCTTTACCAAACACAGTGGACCTCTCACAGGATGCCCAAACAGAAGCTCAAATGGGCTGTAGCCAACCCCCTTCTGTGGAACCTCTCTGTATGCAAACAACAGGCAAGGAAGAAGAAGGTCCCATTTCCGCCTAAGCTTCTCTGGGAGTCCTTTAATCATTCCTTTCAAGGTTTTGTTGAAGCGTTCAACTAAACCATTGCATTGTGGGTGATAGGGGGTGGTGAACTTGTAAGTTACACCACACTCCTTCCACTTTGCTTTTAGATATCCTGACATGAAGTTGGTACCTCTGTCAGAAATGACCTCCTTTGGGAAACCCACTCTGGAGAAGACTCCAATGAGGGCTCTTGCCACCACAGGGGCTGTGGTGGTCCTCAGGGGAATTGCTTCTGGGTACCTGGTGGCATGATCCACTACCACCAGGATAAACCTGTGCCCAGATGCAGTTTGAGGGTCAAGGGGACCAACAATGTCAATCCCTACCCTTTCAAAGGGTACCCCCACCACCGGTAGTTGTATCAGGGGGCCTTTGTTGTGCCACCTGCCTTACCACTGGCTTGGCATGTGACACAGGAGCGACAAAACTCCTTTGTGTCCTCTGACATATGTGGCCAATGAAAATGTGGAACAAGCCTGTCCCAGGTCTTGTTTTGGCCCAAGTGTCCTGCTAAAGGGATGTCATGTGCTAGGGTCAAGAGGAACCCCCTAAACTTCTGAGGTATCACCATCCTCCTGGTGGCTCCAGGGGCTGGGTCTCTACTCTCAGAATATAGGAGTCCCTCCTCCCAATAAACTTTATGGGACCCACTAGCACTCCCAGCAGCCTCAGCAGCAGCCTGCTGTCTGAGGGGTTCAAGAGAGGGGCAGCACTGTTGCTCCTTCCTCAGATCTTCCCGAGAAGGGCCCCCTGCCCCCAAGAACTCAACCCGATCAGGCTCAAGTCCCTCTGGGGCAGTTCCTTCTTCAGGATCTGCTTCACCTCCCTCTGGGGGTGAATCTGTGATCTGAGACAGAGGGGAAGGCACTGCCTTTACCCTACTGCTCCTCCTCTTGGGAAGCATCTGGTCCATTGTTCCAGGATCCAGAGCTGGTTCAGTGTCATGCATTCTTGCTTGTGACCTGGTCACAGCAAATACCTCTGCAGGGATGCCCAACATCTCAGCATGAGTCCATAACTCTACTTCAGACCAGGCTGAAGTCTCTAGATCATTGCCCAATAGACATTCGACAGGGAGGTCTGCACTGACTACAACCTTCTTGAGGCCAGTTACCCCTCCCCAGGAGAAATTCACAACTGCCAGACTATGGTTGGTCTTGACGTTGCTTGCATTGGTCACCTGGTACATTTCGCCCAGGATGATCTGTCCAGGGTCCACAAGATCCTCTGCCACCATGGTGACACTAGCACCTGTGTCCCTAAATGCCAAAGCCTGTTTGCCATTTATTACAGGCTGCTGTTTGTATTTGCCCAGGTTACTGGGACTCACTAGGAAGGACATATTAAGGTCTCCCTCACAAATCAGCATTGCCTGAGTGGGCACTCTGACTAGGTCAGAGCCCACTTCAGAACCCAGGGTCAACCCTACTACACCCTTATTCTGTGTACCACCTCCACCTGTAGCTGAGCTAGGGGGAACAGTTGCCTTAGGGGCAGGAGTGGTGGTGGTTTGGTCTTTGGACTTGTTACAGTCAGAAGTCCAGTGCCCTTTCTGTTTACAGAATTTGCACCAGGGCTTCTTTTGGCCTTTTCCCTTGTTGGATTGTGACTCCCCACCAGATGCAGATTTTTGGGGCCCTTGTGAAGACTTCTGGTCTTTTGACTTATCCCCACCTTTCTCAGAGCCCTTAGGATCTTGCTTCTTGGTGTCACCCCTTGGTTCTGGGGTTTCTGCCTCACCCTGGTTCTGACCCACTTGTCTGCCTTCTTTCCCAATTCTTGGGGAGAGGTCAGATCCGAGTCCACCAGGTACTGATGCAACAACTGGTTCTGGCAATTATTAAGGATCTGTTCTCTCATCATCAGATTATACAATCCCTTGAAATCAGTAACCCTACTGCCAATCAGCCAACCCTCCAGAGCCTTGGTTGCACAATCAACAAAGTCAGTCCAGTCCTGAGTCTGTGCCTTCTGGGTATCTCTGAACTTCAACCTGTACTGCTCAGTGGTTAAGCTAAACCCATCTATCAGTGCACTCTTCAGGACTTCATAATCGTCAGCATCCTCTTCTCTAACAGTGAGGAGCTTGTCTCTACCTTTATCTGAAAAGGAGAGCCACAAGATTGCTGCCCACTGCTTTTGGGGGACCTGCTGTACTCTACAGGCCCTCTCCATAGCAGTTATCCACTTGTGGATATCATCCCCACTCTGGTAGGGAGGAACAACCTTGCTCAGGTTCCTATGGTCTGGAATAGATTCTCTGCCTCTAGGGACACTGTTGCTGCCACCAAGGGGTTCTAACCCCTCTCTTCTAGAAGCTCTCTGGATCTCCAGGGATTCTCTATCCAGTGCCAACTGCTTGGTTCTGAGGGAAACTCTTGCTTCCTCATACTGCAGCAGTTTGCACATTCTTTCAGAGGAGGTCTCTCTTATGGGAAAGTATGAGTTCCTCTGGTGGACAAATTCTCTGCCAGAGTGATAAGAGTGCTCAGATTCCCTGGAAGGGGACCTATGCCTCTCATCCACTCTGTCAGTTCTCTTAGGGAGAATTCCTCTGTCCTTTTCAGGCCCCTTGAGGCCTGGCCCTTCAATCACAGAGTCCTGGTCATTCGGATTTTCATCGTCTGACCCAGATACTGTAATTGACCCACCCACTGATTCAGACCCATTAGCTCCTAGAGCCAATCTAAGATCATCTGCTGTCAGCAGATCTATCAGGTGCAGGGTTGAGGGACTCTGTCCTAGCTTCAGGTGCCTTGCAGCACACATGGCTCTCAAGTCAGAGAAAGCCATGTCCTTATACTGAGGCTGAGTGGATCCACTGGTTCCACCCTTTAAGGACATTCTAGTGTTGTGCAGTGTTGTACTACCTACACTAGTTTGTGGCCTACTGATACTAGCTTGAGCTGTAGAAAGGGTGTGCTATCCCTTGGCACACAGCTCTAAGTTCAGTAGAACTTATCGATACTAAGCTTGACTTTATATGTACCTTAAGTACCTATAGTGGTTTTCAGTTAGTAATTCAAATAGAGATTTTCTGGTAAAACAATAGCAAGCTGGAATCCCACCGCTGCCACCAATGTGAGAAGTTGGCCTGGTATATGCTGTTCACTAATTAAAGTGGACACCTTGCACCAGAACAATTCGACTCTTATGGTAGATAGGTTTAAGACAACCTTTATAGAAAGCTATCCTAGTGGTAGCTGTGGAGAGCAGCCTTCAGGCTAAGTCTTGAAGGAATGTAAAGCAGCTTGTTTTACCACACAATCTCTTGAATTACCAAATGAAAAGACACCACACTGGTATATATATCAAATATATATGTATTTATTAATAAACACTCTCTACTAATCTCTTTATGAGATTAGAGGACAGGAACATATGTACAAGTCAAATATTATCAGAATAAGTTTAGCACAATTGAATATTACAATCTTAGTTTGCTAGACCTAGGTCTAGGGCATCTAGAATCGAGGGACCCCCAAGAACCACCCCAGGTAGTTGTAGGAGACCCACAGGGGACGGACGCGGTGACCTGGCACCGATGCGAATCCTGTACGAGTCTATGCACTCAGACGCGATTGAGATATCAATGTTAAAGGTCCCTTGCGTGTTCGAGGCGAACACACCGATCGGTCCTTGTACGAGTCGAAGGACGCGGTTACAGATGGAATTGCAAGGGAGTTGGACGCGGTGTGTCTAACACAGACGCGAACCTTGTACGAGTCAGTGCGATAGTCGCACTTGGAAAGTTAGAGTTTTAGGACACTTCTAGGGAAGCTACAAGCAAGTCACTTACAGGGTAAGTAGTTCTAGGGCCCACACCCACAGGAGCACCGTAGTGCTGAAGTTACCTCACCCAGGGGAGCCGGGTGCATAGGTGTTCTTTGGTGTCGGGTCGCGGCGTCGTTTTCAATGGGAGCCAGTGAAGACTTGCTGCTTGCGGCGACAGGAGAAGTGTCCGGAGGAATCCAAGCCTGGATTCGGATGATGGAAGACCTGAAAGCAGAGGGGACAGTGTTCAAAGTCACTTGGCAGTGACTCGGGGCAAGGAAGATGGATGCCCACCGTCATCGCAAGATTCAGGTCGTTCGCAGTTGCCTTGACTCTTCAGCCACGAGGTCCAGGAGGTGTCGACGACAACCAGGAGCTGGATTCGGCGTGGCCCACAATGTCTGCAGCTTACTGCGGTGTCGACAACTCGATCGAAGCCAACAAGCCTTGGTAACAGCAAGCCTTGGGGAAAGTGCGAAGAGGCAATGGCGCAGATCATCAAGGTCTGTGGGACTCACCCAGCGAGGGTAAGTCAGGGCAGGCCTGGCGCAACCAGGGGAGCCCTTCGGTTTCTTTAGGAAGTCTTCTGGAGACCCACAAACTGGCTGGCAAGGGATCGCAAAGACACCTTGGGAGGATTCGCTCACAGGGGCCCACGGTCACTCGGGACGTGGTAGGCCGCTGATCTTAGGAGGGATTCCTGCTGGAGGCTAGGACCATACGTGTTCCAAAGCACAAGTTCGTGGAACGTTGTGAAGGGGTTGCACTCGACAATAGTGCACGGTACCCAGGGGTCGCGGTTCCTCGTTACTCTTGGGGTCCACTGGCCTCAGCTTCGCTGGGGACTCACGATGGCCTTTGAGAAGTCAGGAAATCTACTTCTTGGGCTGCAGGGACTTCGGACTCTGGCGGGAGCGGCGTAGTTTGCGACTGTCGTTTGTAGTTTTTGGTGCCTGCCAAGCAGGGGAGTCACTCCTTGACTCCAAGGGAGATTCTTCAGTCTTCCAAAGGTAGTGGAACGTCGAAGGTCCGGGATTCTTCTTGTAGAGCGTCGTCCAGGGAAATCTAGGGTGCAATGCACAGGTTCATCCTCTTATACTAAAAGAAGGGGAGGGACTAGCTCTATGACCCTACCTATGGGAGGGTCAGGGGAGTGGGTGGCTACACCCACTTCCCTTTGTCCAGTTTCGCGCCAGAGCAGGGACAGGTAGCCCCTGAGCCGGTTTGAACTGGCATATGCACAGAGGATACACACACACTTACCTCAGACTGGGCTGAGGATGGGAACTAGAGGCACGGGGCCAAAGGGCAAGCCAGCCTCCAATCTTATATGCAAACACAAAAAGGCTGCCCCTCACGTGGGTTCCTACAGTTTCCTACAGAATTATGCTGAGATGCAACACCAGTGGGGGCATCTCATAAAAGTTTCGGACTGGCCTCACACACCGCCCGGTGTCATGCTTCATCATAGGCTGTCCTCGCCCTCTAAAAACTTCGTTTGATAGAGGGCGGGCATACACCTGGAGACAGGGATGCACTTCTACAACTAAGTGATGGCCGTGTGAAAGTGAAAGGTGATTTAAAAACCATCACACCTGTCACTCAACTGTGTTTTATTCAGGGAACAGATGTATGGTATTAAAATAGGTGTACAGTGATCTGGGACATTATTCTCCCTTCACCGTATTAAGTGTGGTCAACATGTTTCTGCGTTAGTGTCCCCGTAGGGTACGTCGCATTCGTCAGGACCAAATGGGTTTATCCTTTTTGCCTCTAATGCAAAAAGGAGCTGCTAATCTGGGGACGGGGATAAAAGATAAATAAAATAAAATCGCCCGTCTGGTGTAGTACCACTGTGACAGATTCTGTAGGAAACAAGGAAACAAAGAAAACAAACAAACCAAATGTGTAAGTAAGTTTATAAATAGACAATTGTTGTCATCCAACCCAGGTCACACCTATAGCGCGCGTGGTGTGGTCTGTATGAGACACGTGGCACACGTACGTGTCATCAAATGGTCAATTGCATAATCCATTTCTTACCCTGAAATACTATCCTCTATACTCCATGGGAGGGCGAGGATGGGAGGGCCTACTTGTGACTTTCTGTATGGGAGAAATGCTGATTTAGAAAGTGGTAATGATCGCATAATGTATCCATAGATTAAAACCAGAAAACTAAAATGCATGAAACTGTAATAACCAAAATGGTCATCCAGTAGTAGTGATTGACACCCAATCTCTCCGAGAAAACTGGGATCAAGCTTTCATTCTCACCATTATACATTACACTCATACGCTTACTGTCTGACTTCAGCGCTCCCATCGGTTCTCTCTACAGGCGTCCTCTCGGTCTCCCCGTCGATGGAGACTGATGTTCCCTCGGTGGTATATATATCCTCTAGATAATTGGTTAATTGTTTAATCATGCGAAATAATTGAAACAGCACCTGGGGCGCTAAGAGCGCTTCCTGTGTCCAAATGCGGGCGGGGCTAGGCGCCTGGCAAGGGGAGTGTGTGAATCTACGTACTCCTATTGGATAAAAGAGGTTGTCTTTGTACAATCGTAAGTGTACCTCTTGCGCGCACGCGCTATTGAATGAGGGACGCGTTGAACTCAAGCGGCAGTAGCCACGCGTAGAGACCCATGGACTGCGCGTGTGCAGATGAAGAGTGTCTCTATTATCCTTCTGCACTTTGTACCTCTGTGTGGCACCATCATCACCTGTGAACTGGAGCTCTCTGTTCATAACTTAACGTGTCTCAAGGGCGCATGTGGTATCAATTGCGGGACGACCAAAATCATGCAACATAAGCCACGTGTTTGAAGACGTGGAAAGCGCATGCGTAGAATTAGAGTATTCTTGTGATCCGTCTGCGCATCATATTGCTATGTGGAAACAATCACCACTTATCGGTGGAGGCTAGTCATAACCGGGAGGTGCTCAGGGCGATATCCGTACTATTTATTAGGAAATGCAACCCAGTGATATTTAAAGCGTGTATTGACGTGCGCGAGAGAACATACTCAATTGTATTTATATTTAGCCTTGATAGGTTGAAAATCTATCCTATAGGCAAAGTACTCTATACTAAAAAATAAAATAAAACTTTAGATAATATACAACCAGAGTGTCGTCATTCTGGGTTAACTGGTTTCCAAAGTCACACAATGTGTTTGATCTCCGGTGATGAATGTAGTGTGATCGTAGGGCATAAAACTCATTCTCTCCCTAAAATGTATTAGACCCTGGGTTAGGGGCTAAATATATGATGGTCAACCAGTATCTATGTACTCGTATTTAATCTATATTGCAATCGTGGCGTATACTACTCTATTGATCCCCTGAAATGTGATGGACATAAGGCAGTGGGACTAAGTACATTATTCTCAATGGTCACACTGTGTAACAATTGCCATTATCTACTTCTAGGGGTTGTTAAGTCTATGCTCGCATAGGCTGCCCATTTATGGTCTAAATACGTCACTCGATTACACGGTCTCGGGTCACCTTCTATAGTATTGTGCAACTATCTCACTAAATGATTGATCCATGTATTAAGGTTGGCTAGGTCACTTTGCCAGCTGTAGCCATGGTATATCATCGTTCAGGCCTCGCTCCCATGTATGTAACCTGTACACCCACCGTTGTTCCCGGATGTGTAACTGTCTAGAAATGTCATTTTTCCTTTTTTTCATTACTTCAAGGATGATCCACCGCAGATCAGAATCACTATGGTGTTTCTCGGTAAAATGTTTTGTCAACTTGGTGTTTGTTTTTTTGCACCTGATGGTGCTACGGTGTTCACTGATCCTCGTTTTTACTCTCCTTGTCGTCATCCCCACATATTTCAGATTGCAAGGACAGGTGAGTAGGTAAACTACATTTTCCGTATTGCAATTGCTGAAATTCTTGAGTCTCCAGGGATTGTCTGTTCCAATATCTACCTCCTTAGTAGTGGTAGTCAGGGGGCAGCAAACACAGTTACCGCACGGATAATGCCCTATTGGTTTTGGTTGGCTCCATAAGGTCATCTGGTTTACTGTGTCATCGTTAGGGATCTTCGAGTGTACCAAGTCATCTCTCAAGTTTCTACTCCGCTTAAACGCAAAAAGTGGGGGTTCCCACTTCCGGTTTCCACTGTTCAAAATTGCCCATTTCTTCTTGATGATGTTCTGCACTCTATTTGAAACAGGGGTGTATGTGGTAACGCATACCAGCCGGTCTGTTTTATCTTTCGGGATGGTATCTAATAGGGCTTCCCGATTATTGTTCTTCGCCCTTTTCTTTGCACGCTTCACCATCTTGCTCGGGTAGTGTCTTTCCAGGAGTTTGCCCTCTAGTTGTTCCGCCTGTGCTCGAAACACATCCACCTCCGAGCAATTCCTACGTACTCTGAGGAATTGTCCGACTGGAAGATTATCACGGAGAGCCCTCGGATGGTAGCTCTCATAGAGAAGAAGACTGTTCTTGTCTGTCGGCTTTATGTGTACTTTGGTGGAAATTCCTTCCGTTGTTAATGTTATATCTAGATCGAGGAACACTGCGTGGTTCACCTCAATGTTATAAGTAAACCTAAGGTGGGGGTCTTTGCTGTTGACCCACTCCACAAAACGTTTGGCTTCGTCCGATGTGCCCTTCCAGATGATCAAGACATCGTCTATATACCGTTTCCATGTTCTCATCTGGGTTGTAAACGGATTTGAAGGGTTGAAAATGTAGTCCTCCTCGAACTGATGGACATACAGGCACGCCATGCTAGGCGCAAAGGTGCTGCCCATGGACGTGCCCTTAATCTGATGATATATTGTGTCCTCAAATTCGAAAAAGTTCTCTGTGAGAGCTAGTTCTGCGCATTCCATGATGAAATGAGTCAGTGTCATGTATGTCCAGTCTTGGCCTTGGAGGATTCGTTCCACCACCTCCAATGTTCGCCTCTGGGGGATGCTCGTGTAGAGCGCTTCGATGTCCATTGTTATGAACATATCCTCCTCAACATTTGTTTCCAAATCCCTTAGGTGGCAAAGTACGTCCTTGGTGTCTCTTAAATAAGACCGAGACTTTTGTACAATTGGTTTTAAAACCAATCGCAAAATTGTGAGAGGGGTTCAAGTGCTGAACCTATTCCCGACACTATCGGTCTGCCTGGTGGTGGCATTCTGTTTTTATGAATCTTAGGGAGGGTGTAGAACCTGGGTGTCCTCGGTTCCGTGTTGATTAGGAACTCCGCCTCATGTTTCGTAATCCAATCATTGGTTTCAGCTTCACTAACCATAATCTTAATTTGGTTCATAATCCGAGGTGTGGGGTCTTCACGGTGTGTCTCATAACTCGTAGTGTCTGATAGGAGACGTAGGCATTCTTCTCTATACATGGTGTAATTCATCAGGACTATCGCCCTCCCTTATCTGCTGGTTTTACCACCAACTCGTGATTATTTTTGAGTTGTTCAAGGGCCATTCTCTCGCCTCTGGTCAAGTTCTGGAAACCCCTTGTATTCTTGTAGTCAATCTTCCCAACTTCAGTGAGGACCGCTTGTTCAAAAGCCAGAACATTACAGGAAATGTTTTGGGTTTGCGGGGTGAATGTCGACTTTATTCGTAGACCAGTGTTAGTTCGGTTGTTGTCTTGGCTTTGTATTTCACCAAAGAAATCCTTTAATTTTATCTTCCTAAAAAACTGTGCTAGTTCAGTATGAAGGAAGAAGGCATCATTCTCTGGGGTGGGGACGAAACCTAATCCTAACCTAAAAAAGGCTGCTGTCCTTGTTGGAATCCAAAACCAGGAGGGAAGAATTGCTGTGGCCAGTACCCATAGGGCTGCATTGGTGGTGCGAACATTGGTTGATTCGGGTTCTGATATCTCCGGGTCTGTTGTCCTCCCGTGCTCTCATCGCTGCTGCTATCACTCCTTTCCTCCCCTGAGCTGGGAGGAAAGGAGTGATAGCAGCAGCCTTTTTTATTCAGTGGCCAAGGGAGAGGAAAAGGCAGACAAAAAGCAAGAAGACCAACCAGAGTCCAATGGGAGGACGAGGCAACCACCAGCGGGGCAGTGACACGGAGCAGGGGCAGGGGCACCCACCAAACAATGAGCAAAGAATGACGAATATCGTGAATCTGAGTGACCATGTACTCAACACGGATGAAGAGGCCGTTCTCGCAAAAGGATTAGGTTTCGTCCCCACCCCAGAGAATGATGCCTTCTTCCTTCATACTGAACTAGCACAGTTTTTTAGGAAGATAAAATTAAAGGATTTCTTTGGTGAAATACAAAGCCAAGACAACAACCGAACTAACACTGGTCTACGAATAAAGTCGACATTCACCCTGCAAACCCAAAACATTTCCTGTAATGTTCTGGCTTTTGAACAAGCGGTCCTCACTGAAGTTGGGAAGATTGACTACAAGAATACAAGGGGTTTCCAGAACTTGACCAGAGGCGAGAGAATGGCCCTTGAACAACTCAAAAATAATCACGAGTTGGTGGTAAAACCAGCAGATAAGGGAGGGGCGATAGTCCTGATGAATTACACCATGTATAGAGAAGAATGCCTACGTCTCCTATCAGACACTACGAGTTATGAGACACACCGTGAAGACCCCACACCTCGGATTATGAACCAAATTAAGATTATGGTTAGTGAAGCTGAAACCAATGATTGGATTACGAAACATGAGGCGGAGTTCCTAATCAACACGGAACCGAGGACACCCAGGTTCTACACCCTCCCTAAGATTCATAAAAACAGAATGCCACCACCAGGCAGACCGATAGTGTCGGGAATAGGTTCAGCACTTGAACCCCTCTCACAATTTTGCGATTGGTTTTTAAAACCAATTGTACAAAAGTCTCGGTCTTATTTAAGAGACACCAAGGACGTACTTTGCCACCTAAGGGATTTGGAAACAAATGTTGAGGAGGATATGTTCATAACAATGGACATCGAAGCGCTCTACATGAGCATCCCCCAGAGGCGAACATTGGAGGTGGTGGAACGAATCCTCCAAGGCCAAGACTGGACATACATGACACCGACTCATTTCATCATGGAATGCGCAGAACTAGCTCTCACGGAGAACTTTTTCGAATGTGAGGACACAATATATCATCAGATTAAGGGCACGTCCATGGGCAGCACCTTTGCGCCTAGCATGGCGTGCCTGTATGTCCATCAGTTCGAGGAGGACTACATTTTCAACCCTTCAAATCCGTTTACAACCCAGATGAGAACATGGAAACGGTATATAGACGATGTCTTGATCATCTGGAAGGGCACATCGGACGAAGCCAAACGTTTTGTGGAGTGGGTCAACAGCAAAGACCCCCACCTTAGGTTTACTTATAACATTGAGGTGAACCACGCAGTGTTCCTCGATCTAGATATAACATTAACAACGGAAGGAATTTCCACCAAAGTACACATAAAGCCGACAGACAAGAACAGTCTTCTTCTCTATGAGAGCTACCATCCGAGGGCTCTCCGTGATAATCTTCCAGTCGGACAATTCCTCAGAGTACGTAGGAATTGCTCGGAGGTGGATGTGTTTCGAGCACAGGCGGAACAACTAGAGGGCAAACTCCTGGAAAGACACTACCCGAGCAAGATGGTGAAGCGTGCAAAGAAAAGGGCGAAGAACAATAATCGGGAAGCCCTATTAGAGACCATCCCGAAAGATAAAACAGACCGGCTGGTATGCGTTACCACATACACCCCTGTTTCAAATAGAGTGCAGAACATCATCAAGAAGAAATGGGCAATTTTGAACAGTGGAAACCGGAAGTGGGAACCCCCCACTTTTTGCGTTTAAGCGGAGTAGAAACTTGAGAGATGACTTGGTACACTCGAAGATCCCTAACGATGACACAGTAAACCAGATGACCTTATGGAGCCAACCAAAACCAATAGGGCATTATCCGTGCGGTAACTGTGTTTGCTGCCCCCTGACTACCACTACTAAGGAGGTAGATATTGGAACAGACAATCCCTGGAGACTCAAGAATTTCAGCAATTGCAATACGGAAAATGTAGTTTACCTACTCACCTGTCCTTGCAATCTGAAATATGTGGGGATGACGACAAGGAGAGTAAAAACGAGGATCAGTGAACACCGTAGCACCATCAGGTGCAAAAACAAACACCAAGTTGACAAAACATTTTACCGAGAAACACCATAGTGATTCTGATCTGCGGTGGATCATCCTTGAAGTAATGAAAAAAGGAAAAATGACATTTCTAGACAGTTACACATCCGGGAACAACGGTGGGTGTACAGGTTACATACATGGGAGCGAGGCCTGAACGATGATATACCATGGCTACAGCTGGCAAAGTGACCTAGCCAACCTTAATACATGGATCAATCATTTAGTGAGATAGTTGCACAATACTATAGAAGGTGACCCGAGACCGTGTAATCGAGTGACGTATTTAGACCATAAATGGGCAGCCTATGCGAGCATGGACTTAACAACCCCTAGAAGTAGATAATGGCAATTGTTACACAGTGTGACCATTGAGAATAATGTACTTAGTCCCACTGCCTTATGTCCATCACATTTCAGGGGATCAATAGAGTAGTATACGCCACGATTGCAATATAGATTAAATACGAGTACATAGATACTGGTTGACCATCATATATTTAGCCCCCTAACCCAGGGTCTAATACATTTTAGGGAGAGAATGAGTTTTATGCCCTACGATCACACTACATTCATCACCGGAGATCAAACACATTGTGTGACTTTGGAAACCAGTTAACCCAGAATGACGACACTCTGGTTGTATATTATCTAAAGTTTTATTTTATTTTTTAGTATAGAGTACTTTGCCTATAGGATAGATTTCCAACCTATCAAGGCTAAATATAAATACAATTGAGTATGTTCTCTCGCGCACGTCAATACACGCTTTAAATATCACTGGGTTGCATTTCCTAATAAATAGTACGGATATCGCCCTGAGCACCTCCCGGTTATGACTAGCCTCCACCGATAAGTGGTGATTGTTTCCACATAGCAATATGATGCGCAGACGGATCACAAGAATACTCTAATTCTACGCATGCGCTTTCCACGTCTTCAAACACGTGGCTTATGTTGCATGATTTTGGTCGTCCCGCAATTGATAGCACATGCGCCCTTGAGACACGTTAAGTTATGAACAGAGAGCTCCAGTTCACAGGTGATGATGGTGCCACACAGAGGTACAAAGTGCAGAAGGATAATAGAGACACTCTTCATCTGCACACGCGCAGTCCATGGGTCTCTACGCGTGGCTACTGCCGCTTGAGTTCAACGCGTTCCTCATTCAATAGCGCGTGCGCGCAAGAGGTACACTTACGATTGTACAAAGACAACCTCTTTTATCCAATAGGAGTACGTAGATTCACACACTCCCCTTGCCAGGCGCCTAGCCCCGCCCACATTTGGACACAGGAAGCGCTCTTAGCGCCCCAGGTGCTGTTTCAATTATTTCGCATGATTAAACAATGATCCAATTATCTAGAGGATATATATACCACCGAGGGAACATCAGTCTCCATCGACGGGGAGACCGAGAGGACGCCTGTAGAGAGAACCGATGGGAGCGCTGAAGTCAGACAGTAAGCGTATGAGTGTAATGTATAATGGTGAGAATGAAAGCTTGATCCCAGTTTTCTCGGAGAGATTGGGTGTCAATCACTACTACTGGATGACCATTTTGGTTATTACAGTTTCATGCAGTTTAGTTTTCTGGTTTTAATCTATGGATACATTATGAGATCATTACCACTTTCTAAATCAGCATTTCTCCCATACAGAAAGTCACAAGTAGGCCCTCCCACCCTCGCCCTCCCATGGAGTATAGAGGATAGTATTTCAGGGTAAGAAATGGATTATGCAATTGACCATTTGATGACACGTACGTGTGCCACGTGTCTCATACAGACCACACCACGCGCGCTATAGGTGTGACCTGGGTTGGATGACAACAATTGTCTATTTATAAACTTACTTACACGTTTGGTTTGTTTGTTTTCTTTGTTTCCTTGTTTCCTACAGAATCTGTCACAGTGGTACTACACCAGACGGGCGATTTTATTTTATTTATCTTTTATCCCCGTCCCCAGATTAGCAGCTCCTTTTGCATTAGAGGCAAAAACGATAAACCCATTTGGTCCTGACGAATGCGACGTACCCTACGGGGACACTAACGCAGAAACATGTTGACCACACTTAATACGGTGAAGGGAGAATAATGTCCCAGATCACCGTACACCTATTTTAATACCATACATCTGTTCCCTGAATAAAACACAGTTGAGTGACAGGTGTGATGGTTTTTAAATCACCTTTCACTTTCACACGGCCATCACTTAGTTGTAGAAGTGCATCCCTGTCTCCAGGTGTATGCCCGCCCTCTATCAAACGAAGTTTTTAGAGGGCGAGGACAGCCTATGATGAAGCATGACACCGGGCGGTGTGTGAGGCCAGTCCGAAACTTTTTATGAGATGCCCCCACTGGTGTTGCATCTCAGCATAATTCTGTAGGAAACTGTAGGAACCCACGTGAGGGGCAGCCTTTTTGTGTTTGCATATGCACAGAGGAGCCTTCTGCTCCCCCAGTGCAGGACTTCAAAGCACTCTAAGAGTGCACCCACCCAGCCCCAATACACTAAACCCTGTCTGGGAGGTGGTCACACCCCCTTGGGACAGGATATCTATTGTTGGGCTTCCTCCACTGCGAGTGTTGGTCATCAGCAGGAGGGCAGCCCAGTGTCTGTGACTGGTGGCATCCATTTTGTGATGCCAGGGCTCTGCAGGATTCTACCGCGTTTCCACAGTAGGTACATGTCTATCCCTCTAGAAGGGTGGAATGCTACCCCCGCCGCCAGGACTGGCGGGGGGTAGTATTCCAAGGTGTTTGACACCAAACACGACATGTTTCGATGCAGCCATTCCAAAGTTAGCATTTTACCGCGAGGATATAATGCACTTAAAAATATATGGTTTAACCGCATCCACAAACAGCACCAGAGAATGGACTCTGAGAGCTGCAGAGGGGCCCTGCTCAGGCAGAGGCACCCCCTCACATAGAAGCCAAGCACCCTGCCCCCAGGATTGATAGGGCCTGCCTTAGGGGTGACTGATAGGGTTATATGTGTGTGTAGGAGAGATATAGGGAACCTATATCTCAGTGAGGGGTGCTAGCACTTCCTCACTCAGGCTGCAGTAGCAGGCCTGTGGTGTCAGATTTAGTCTGCTTCCCAGGGGTGGCATAATACATGCTGCAGCCCCTGGTAGGCCTGTGAAGTACCTGTGCCCTTGGTACCTAAGGTACCATATACTAGGGACTCATAAGGTACCACAGTATCCAATCACTAGTGCACCTAGAGTGCACTCCAAATCGTTTAGAGAGAACAGAGAGGCTGGGGCCCTGATTAGCAGGGTCCCAGCCAGACTATAGCCAGAAACCAGTGTAAACATCAGAAAAAAAGTGGGGGCAACATAAGAGGCAGATCCTACTCTCCTACAAAAAGGAACGCTTCCGATGGGCATGAATGCTAACTGCAGAGTGATATTATATATTCCGGATATGCAATGGGGCACTTCCATGTTGATAGACTACTACTGGTAATGCAGCGAGTACGCCTACACTCAGCTTGTTCTCGGTTGGAGGGGACTACGTTCCCTGGTCACCATGCACACCCGACCCTGGTCATTCCTGGAGAAGAGCTATCAGACTTGTACCAGCACCCGTTAAGGACAAAGATAACCTTGCTGCACCAAGCTTGTGAAAGCAGAGCTGCAGACTATTTTGGCTGGGCACAATGCAAAGACATTCCAGAAGAATTTAGACTGTTCACGGAAGCACAGCTGGGGGCAGGCGGTCAACACCCTTCTTCACCCTGCAAACAAAAGCTAATGCCCGCTGGTTACAAATAATCTGGTGAGAGATGCTCAAAATGAACAGCACTGAGCTCGACCTCAATTCTATGAAAGAAGAAATGCGAGCAATCTGCCACATGGTAATGCAGCACCAGTAAGTTCTAGACTTAATGACCGCAATGGAGGGCGGTGTCTGTGTCAAGATCGGAGCACCTTGCTGCACGTTCATCCCAGAGAATGACTTGGACAATGTGACACTGACGCTTGCCATTCAAGCACTGCACAATCTACAAAGAAACGTGCACGAAGGGGGAGGTACCCCTAATCACGAGTAGTTTTCTTATTATTGGTTCTCCTGGCACCCACGATGGATATCCGTTTTATGTAAATCACTGTTGCCAGGTATCATTATGTTGCTATTGGTATGTGGAGTTATACAATTGGGGATCACCTGCTGTAAAAATGCAGTCATCAAATTGGGAAGAATGCCGGTAAATAGGAAGGTAATTGTTGTCAAAAGCAAGCATAAGGAACAACAGGCCCCAAATAAAGTAACTGTCAAAATGCTTGAGTTAGGTAGTGTAGTTGAATAATTAACTAGAGGGGGGGATGTTAATATGGAAATCGATGCATTCACTGATGAAAATGAAATCTCGTCTTTATTAACAGAATCGTCCGTTGTGAACTCCACATTAACCTTGTCTCACAAATATGTAGTCAAGTAGGCCCCAAGACCAAGGGGTACGCGCCCTCCTAAAAACACCCTAAAAAGTCAGATGCCACATGAGTTAGGAACACATTGCCAATCACGACCTAGCATACACAGTCATCACGTGCCCCCCATGCCGAACATCTAGACACGTTATCCACTGGCCACATTGTGTCCATGCAAGGTCAAGACCCACCTGCAGTAACCATTAGAGAATTAATATATGTTCCTCACCATATATAGTACACGGGAAACTTTTATAATCTATCATGTTTTGTATAAAAGAAGGACATATACCAATTGTAAATTGAGACAGTCCTCAGACCTAGTGCCTTTAACTGTTCTCCTGGCCGTAATATTTAATTAAACAAACTGTTTCTGTTTTGCCATAAGACTCTTATCTTCTGTTTTTAAAGGATTTCAAACTCAAGTAACATTTTTATTGGAGAATTTAAGCTGCTCACATTCCAAGAAACCATTTTCAAGACCATAATAAAAATAAATCAGACAAAATTGTAAGGATATTGAGTAAAGACCAAGTGGATAGGGATGGAAATCGTAGTATGAGAAAACTTTGCATTAAGGTATTAAAGAGACTCATGAGGGTTAAGAAATAGAGTAACAAGGGAGCAAATATGACCGAATATAAAGAGTAAAGATGAAGGTTTTGAGCATGGATAGATAAGACTATTACAATAAACATATGGAGTAAGGGAAACATACCTAAAAAATTCAAACGGGTGGAGAGAGGCCACATAGAAATGATGACACGTCTGATCCTCAAGGGAAGACAAGGCGCAGTGAGGGATGAAGGGTATGGAGCGTGGAACAATCATGGCCACACACAAGAAAACAACACCTGTAAAAGGAAAGGTATTCAAATGAGCACATACGCATAGAAACAGTTAATTCAACAGTATTATTAGATTGTAACAGTATATGAAGAAGGCAACAACTGAATAACAATACAACATAGTAACTATCAACATCTCTGGTGAGATAAACAAGAGTGATAAAATGTTAGTTTTGGGATTTGATGGGTCTAGAAACATCCATAGTCTTAACTGTACACGTCTTGAGAAAAGCCTTCAGCCTACTGGGGTCTTCGTATGTGGTTGTTTTGTTCCTGAAGGTGACTTTGAAGAGGCACGGGTGGAATAGTCCTAAGCGAGTGCCAATAGAGTGAAGGGTCGGTCTAATGCTTAAAAAATCTTTTTGTTTTTCTGTTGTACCCTTAGCATAATCCTGGGAGAAGTAAAGATGGTGACCTGACCACAAGATTTGTTGAATCTGTTTAGCTACAGAGATGACTTGAAGTAGTTCTGTGTACTCTAGAAAATAAAGAATTATGCCCCTGGGGTTTTGAGAGGTGGGGGCAGTTGTAGACTGACATCCCAGTCTATAAGCTCGTTGAATATTCATTGTAGGGCCAGCCAGTAAACCAAATAGATTAGGAAGAAAGGATTTGAAAATGTTTATAGGGCATGTGGCTTCTGTACCTTCAGGAAGTCCATAAATTTGCAGGTTATTTCTTCTGTTATGATTTTGAAGGTCGTCAACATGTTTTTGAAGGGTGAAGACTTGTGTTTGAAGGGCGTTGACCTTGAGCAAAGTTTTGTTAAAGTTAGAACTTTGCTGTTCTGCTATGGAAAGTCGTTCTGCCACATGAGACCCAGGAGGCTGGTACCGGACCCGGGTGGTGGGGCGGGTGAGGGGAGAGACGACGAAAAAAGAAACAAAAACCCCCCACTGTAATAGCTGGCCACCGCCTCTCCTCTGTCTTCCATCATCTTCCTTCTTCCTGCAGTCCCAGTCGCAGCAGGAAGCACCCGGGCTCCCAAGCTCTCCTGAGCAAATCACAACGCTGCAATGCAGCGTTGTGATTGGCCTGAGTGTCGTGGTTTGGCGCTCAGATGGAGAATTGGAGGCTTTGCATGTTCCTTACCAGGCTGTGTAATTCAGCCTGATGGGGAAGATGCAAAGTGTGTGGGACTGTTTGGCCGGCCAAGCAGCTGTGCGCACTTAGGCAGTGTAAACCACTCCTCCTCCTGCTCTGGCCAGCCCGGCCCGAGAGCCACTGACTGAAATAGAAAAACTAAAATGATAATAACTATCGTTATTATCATTTTATTTCTCCTTTTGTTCAGTGGGGCGATGCTCCTCCGCCTTAGTGGAGGAGCCACCACTGGTGAGACCACCTGTCGCTAAGAAGTTTTAGCTTGGTGTTGGTTTCCTCCATGTAAGGGTGCAGAGCCCTGATCTCTTCCAGCAGGAGGTCAATGGATGCATTTGGCAGAGACTTTTTATGGGAGGGTTGATCTTTTTTTAAGTTTCTTAGTTGAAGCCTTCCCTGTATTGAGTGTAGGAGGAGGATCTATAGTAGGAGCAGCGGAGGAGGAAGAAGCATTTCCTTTGTATAAGGGAGAACACAAATCTTCCATTATGGTATTCTGAGAGATTGCAGGGGTGTACTTTATATATTTAACAGATAAATGTTTAAAAAATGGCTTGGGTTTTGTCACTCTGCCCATATATAAGTGCAGACTCTGAAGGCACAGAAACAGTACATGTAGATAGTGCCTTGTCCGGAATTCCACAGGGAAATATGCTTAAGAAAAATAATTTAAATGAATAAATAATATAAGGTGCTGCCTCTGAGGATGAGGGTGCACAGTAATGAATGGTGTTAAGAACTTGAAGGTTTTGGTGTTAAAAACAGAGTGTCACACCATTATTGAAAGGAAAATATTCTCTTCAATTAGAAAAATGCCTGTGGGAGGCAAGCAGGTGTTTGTACCATATTAATGTCCGTGAGATGCAAGCCTCATGTTGAAGAGATAAAGTGGACCAACCTGGAGGTTGAATCAGACCAAATCAATGCAGGCATGCAATTATTGGTGTTCCGTATGTGCTCCTCCCAATCTGCTTCGATTGAAAATGGTGGGGACTTCTGAGAAGATGACGCGCACCACTGTGTTGTAGAGCTGGGCGTCTTCCGGGGCAACAAAATGTTAATATGCTATGCCGCATTGCGAGCACAAAAGCCTGTCAAATTGGATGTGCCGCAAGGAGAGACCACCACTGCCTCACCTCCACTGTTGCCGTCCCATGGAGCTTCAATCGGGTGTGTCCATCTTTCTCGGGCTCAAACCATGTCCCCCCCAGTAATGCATATTTATAAAGCTGTTGGATCTCATATTGTGTCAGTAAGCACTGTAAATATGCAAGTCATATGTTAAAAATATTAAAATTACACACAGTATAACATAGGCTACAAACGTTTAAAAATGTATAGGCTGCACATAGTTTAAGATAGGCTGCTGCAAAATGTGCAAAAAGATTTGAAAGAAAGTATTTTCTCATAATGTTTTGAAAAGGTTTGTGTTTCTTTTCTGTCCCAATAATTCCCTACCTCACCCTGTCTTTCTGGGGTTGTCCCACAATCGATGCAGCCCTCTGGCACACCCCACACTGTACTTTTTGACCCCTAAGAAAATGTTTGTGAATACCCATGTCCTAGAGTAACCGCTCTGCCTTTGCAACGGGTTGTAAAGTTAGCCACACACCTCCAATGCCTGCTGGGCTCAGTTACTCTCTCTTTGCAGTAAATACAACCTCCACATTTTAAAAGTCTATTCCCTCTTTTTGAAAGAATATATGTTGCTTCTCTTGTGTTCTCCATTGTCAAACGCTGTTAAAAAAAGGAAAAAAGTTATTTTTAGGATATTGGGTAAACATGTAATTTTTGTAATGTATATTTGGCTTTCTTGAAATCATTTCAACATTTTTCAAACTGGCAGAGGTTAAGATAGTACATTTTTCCCCCTCCCAATTCCCAGAACCTACCCAAAAGTCAGCACTGACTGGAGTTAGAACAGTGAATGTGCCCCTCCCACTGTCCAACACTTTCCCTGGGGTCAGCCCTGACTGGGGTTAGAATAGTAAATCTGCGCCCTCCCACTGTCCAACACTTTCCCTGACATTAGCTCTGGCAGGAGTTAAAATAGTAAATCTGCCCCATTCCCACTGTCCAGCACTTTCCCTGAGGTCAGCCTGACTGAATAGTAATTTTGTCAGTCTAATATCTACTGACATAAAGTAAGTAATTTAAGTAATTGCTTTTTACTTATTAATTAAAAAAGGAAAAGAAAAATTCTTAAAATGTATTAATATGCAGTTTTGATCTTCTTTCTTTTTTTTGTTTGAAACCAATCTGTGAATTATATAGAAATTTGCTTAAAGTAAATTATTTAAAGAAAATATTCCTAGCTTATACTGCTAATTTATTATACTATTGGTGACAGTACTTACTTGTGAAGGTAGGTGGCAGTGTATTGTAATTGATTGCTCTGAGAAACACTCCTGTACTTGCAAGCACATCTGGTCACTTCAGAGAGCAGGGTACCACTGTTCACAAAATGATGGATGAGGAAATTATAGAACTTTAGAGGTACAACCATAGTTTAAAAAACATGTGCTTCAGATTCCTCTTTTTTATAGTTTGAAATCATTACTAAACCATTAATTTTAGTGCCAGGTGTTTTTTGGACAATTAGATGTGACCTTCTATGTCTGTGCCTCTGTGCCGTCTCCCATCTTGGTGGTGACCCTTTTTTGAAAATTAAAACCGCTATTGCTAAGGGGATGCTTTACTATTTTTTTCATTATGTTGTTAATATATTTTTATGAATTTGTGATAAAGGCATGAGTGATAAAGGTTTTCTTTAGTTATATCTTATGCATTTGGTGGTAAAGGTGTTTGTGGTAAAAAAAATGCTTGCATTGTAAAGGAACACTTGGTAATGTCATACAACCAAGAACAATATAACACATTCCTCACCTCTGGTTCCATTGGGCTTTTCCTCTGAACCTTGGATCAAGTTGGGTTTAGATTTCATAGGTCAACTTGATTTTTTGCCCCAGAAGGAACATTAAGTCTTGTTGTGGACTTACGACCAAGTGGATGGTCACCAAGTGTGTTAGTACTGTAAACGCAAAAGCTGTAGCTGACTTCCTTAAAGAAGAATTTGCCAGGGAGGGTATTCCACGATTCTTAGTCACTGATGAAGTGGTTCAATTTATTTCTAAAGAGAAGTATGAATTCTTAGAAGGGCTGATATAACCTGCCTGAAAACTGCAGTTTACTCACCCCAAACCAATGGTTTGGCTGAACATATGAATAGAGTAGTTGAAAGTTGTGCACAAAGAGCAATTGACAAAAATACAATATCACTGATTGATGGTCTATAAGGAACTTGGTGGACCCACAGAGTCACACTGAATTGTGTTACTTTAGAATTAACACTTTTTCTCCCTCAAGGGCAGGTTAACTAGCTCCAAACATAACTTAGCTTGGTTGAAGCCGGGTGAGACAATGACTTGAAGGAAAAAAAATCTCTGAAGATATCACTGCCAATAGACGCAAACTGTACCAGGTATAATGCAACATTTTTTACCAAGTTATGTGAGTGGAAAGTGGGAGACCGAGTTATAGTAGAGAAACCTGGTTTTGTGAAGAAAAGTACCACCAGGTTCATGGGCCCCTTTGTAATACAAAAAGTGAAACAAAATGTTGTTGTATTGGACTCAAGTGACATTTGGAGCATGTGCAGGCTGGAGAAAACTGGAGGATTAACCAACTGAGATTATGTTGGAACATTTCATTGGATGTTAACTCTGGAAGTTAAGATTTTTATTCCTATAATATATACCTATTGTTTGTTGTTTATTGAATAGCTACTCAAACATTCTCTCTTTCCTTGTTATTTCCTTTCCTTACATTCCTTACAGTTGGTATATGACATTTTTTTACATTGGTGCTTTGGATTCTGAGAGGGGAAGGTGATTTAAAATCCACTTGAACTGTATGATTTTGTTCTTGTGGTGTTAGAATTCCATTATGTCATTGTATGTGTCAATGCTCATAGTACCCTGTGAGGACATAGAACTAAGCTGTGGAGTTCTATCTGTGTCAGTTGACTGGATGAGCTGTGAGGTGAATGGTGGTTTCTAACTTACCACTCTCGATTAAACTTCACTTACCTATATTGAAGAGTTGTTTGTCAAGTGGAACAACACTGTTTTCCCTTATTAAGGAAGCATATAATTCTATTTTTGCTAATTAAGTGGAAGACCCCACTTAATCAGCTCTGAACTTTGCTACTCTACCAACATTCCTTTTTTGTTGTTGATACAATATTTTATGCAATTTAGAAAAAGAGAAAACAAAAACAAATATAACATTTTCAATTTATAGATGTCATACATGTGTAGTTTCATAATCATAGTTTATCACATAATTAACCCAGCTGTACGAAATAGGTTAATTCACCATATCTGAAAAAAATGCCATAGTAGAGCATTTATTATACATAGAATAATCACTTAAAAACTGTGGCTCTTAATACTCCAAGATAATAGATTGAAGTTATATATCTCTTTTATCAACAATTTCTGCCCAACAAGCTTTTATGTGGTTCCCACATTCCTTGGTTGAAGTGATATCTCCTTTATGTTTACTAGATTGCACATTTCTTAAATGCAACAGCAATTTTAGGTAGGTAATTTCAATTTATCAGAATTATTATTCAACTTTGTTTTAAATTCCCTTTTGCTATTCACCATTTATGAAAGTAACTTTACTACAAAGTGTAGGCCTACTTGTCTTCATCTGCTGAATCCAGAGGGTGGAGCCTAATTCATGAGCATAAAGTTACTACTTGTAACTTTTCGGTCTCCTTATCATAAAATTTAGGGAAAAGTTTAGAAGTGTATTTTTTAATGCTTAATAGTAATGTAATTTATTTAACATATTTAATCTAAATGTAGAAAAAAATAAGAAAATGGTAAATCACTATTAACTTAATTTTTAATTACTTAAATATTGAAATCACTTAAATATATTAAATCAAATTAAAAATATCTTTACGATGTATTTTAAAAATCCACCTAAAGTAAAATGTTCATATTTATTTAATATGTATAAACACTAACGGGCCGATTCCGATTCGGGCCGGAAATCTCTCTGACCGAGCCGGATCCGGAGAGATTTCCGACCGAGCCGGACTCCCGCAGTCCGACCGAGCGAGTACGATGCGGCCGCATGCTGCCCGACTCGATTCGGTCGGACTCCCATTGAAGTCAATGGGAGCCGGTCGTACAACGCGTACACGGGCTCCCATTGACTGCATGGGTACGTCGCGAACAGGGGGGCCCCCTACAGTGGGTACGCGTCGGTGCGACTCGCACCGTACATGCATGTTTAGGGTCCCCCCTGTGTGCAACCAGTGCGGCTACGCGTGCAGGGGGGTCCGACACGGACCCCCGAAGTCCGGCTCTGACAGCTCTTTGGAGCCGGACGCTACGAGTCGGTCGGGCTGTTCGAAGCGCGCATCGTACTTGCTCGGTCGGGAAACGTCTCCATTGCGTGGTGCGAGCCGTGTCCGTACGAGTCGGTCGGAGCGGTTCGGACCCGGGAACGAGTCGGTCGGCGATTTCGCGTGCGCTCGTATCGTACTTGCTCGCTGGGACGACTGTACGAATCGGTCGGGAAAAAGGCCTCCGAATCGGATCCGGTTCAGCCGAATCCGATTCGGAGCCCTACCGGCCGAGATCGGAATCGGCCCCTAAGTTGTGCATACAATTAATTTAAATTAATTTAACTGTTTAGCAAAACTAATCTTAGATTTATTTTTAATTTATATTATTTAATTATTGTTCAATTTATAATTAAATAGTTTAAAATAAACTAATAATTCTTTTTATTTAAATTTATATTTTTCCAATATTTAATACATTTAGATTCTTTTTAAGAAGTCTAAATAAATACATTCATGTTCACATGATTTCCCATGGGGTGTTTTTTTAAAGTCCTTACCTTCATTATTTTCTATGGGAAGTTGTTGCAGTAGCAGTGGTTGGCCATGGCAATACTTACTGAACTTACTCTAGGTCTGATCTGGAGTACATTTACTACTATTCTGGGTCCTTTTGGTTGAAGTAATTTTAGAAGTGCAGTTTGTAAATAGCAACGGGCTTACTCTTTTACGGGCGGGGGCATATACCCCCCTAAACTCCTCATTAGCCCCCCATTAATCCCTGCTTACTTCTCCCAAACTTCCTCCCGCTTATTAGTAAGCATTCCCCATTTTCTAGCTACTCCCCCATTCCTCCTACATTTATTACAAAAACATCATCATAAGTGTGAAGAGTTCTCCGTTGTGAAGGAGATCTTTGCACAGAAAATATAGGAGAGGTAGAGACCTTCGAATGTTGGTGTGTGAATAGTATTCTGTTGTAAATGAATAGTACTATTGTGGTACTACTAAATGAACTATAAGATCCAGTTTATGAATAGGCTCCTGTTGGAAATTACCATCTTTTTGCGTGGTATTCCCCAAGATGTTTCCATTCACTTACCTGTTTTTGTTTGCTCAGCCCATCTTTTTGGCATTAGAACTCTACTTTACTCCTTCTAACCCGCGATAAGGGGCTTGTGCTTTCCCTTCTAAACATTGCAAAACTGGCATACACCCAAATTGGCATATTTTATTTACTGATAAGGTACTACATGTACCCAGGGCCCGTGAATTAAATGTACAGTAGTAAGCTGCAGCACTCATTGTTCTACCCACTAAAGTAGCACTGTAAAACATGTCTCATGCCTGTCGCTGCAGCCTGTAGTGTAGTTTTAAACTACCATTTTGACCTGGCAAAATAAATCTTTTGACAGGCCTAAACATTTCCTTTTTAATACTTATAAGTCACCCCTGAGGTAGGCACTAAAGCCTCATAGGGCAGGATGCATTGTATTTAAAAAGTAGGACATATGTACTTAAATTGTACATGTTTCAGCAGTGAAACACCCCCCTCAAATTCTTTTTTCACTGCAGCAAGGCTAGCTCTCCCATAGGCTAACACTGAGTTACCTTATTACAATTAACTGATAAGTTCATTTTGGGAGCAGATACAGAAATGCTTTATCCACTCATTTGAACTGTAATTTAAAATCCTCTTTATTGGTAAAGTTGGATTTTAAATAACTATTCTGAAAATGCCACTTTTAGAAAGATGGAATTATTTTGCCTAAACCAAATGTACCTTTCTAGCAGTGTCCAGGGTCGCATGGCTGTTAAAGGCTCTCCTGAGGTATGATGTGTATTCCGTCCTGACTAGGGACAAAAGGGCCATTGGTGTGGGGAACGGTGTTCTTCTCCTGAGCAGAATTGCCTGGGTGTTTACACTCAGCCCTGCCTGAGGTTTAAAGGGTAGCCTGAGGGTTGTGCCAACCCTGTTCCTGACTTCTGAAGCTGCCTGCCTTGTCACTGGCAAGTGCAGCCCATACCTAAGTCTACCTGCCCTTTGTCTCCCTAGACAGTTTGGACCCAAACCCAGGGAAGAGGGAAGAACTGACCAGAACCAGTCTAGGGTTAGACAAAAAGAGTCACCCCATCATACAGGCTAGCACTGGGTATAAAAGTGGCACCCTAAGAACCTCTCGCCAGAAGACTCCTGGACTTGTGGAGACTCAGAAGAAGGACAGCTTGCTGTGTGAAGCATGAAGGAAGACTGGACCTGTTTGCCTTGACTATCAGGGTCTGCTGGCTGACTTTCTGTTTGAGCTACAGGGACACCACAAGATTCCAGATGCCTTCCATGCAAGCCAGCAGAAGGAAAGTGTGGCAACTGCAGCCTGGAACATCGGGTGCCGAACTACTGCCTCATCCAGGGTTGATCCTGCTTCAAATGCGGACGCTTGAACCACTTTGTCAAAGTGTTCTGCAGTGAGGGGCAGGGGCCCTGATCAGGAAACAGGGGCACACAAAACTGACCCTGCGACAGTTGTCCCTTGCGGAGGACAAAGGCCCCACTGCGGGTGGCTACCAGAGGTCATATGCTGGCATGATAAAGATGATAGCTAAGTATTCAGTAGCTCATTTGAGGAAGAGGAGCCAACCGGAGGAGGTCCCCGCTGATGTTCACAGTGACGATTGGTGGCACGAGTGTGAGAGCATTGATTGTCTCCGGAGCCTCTGTCAATGTAATGGACCTCGCCCCAAGTTAGAGGCAACAAAAGCAAGGATCTACAAATATGGTGGCACAGAGCCGCTACACCTGAAAAGGATGGTGGAAGTCGAGGTGGTTAGTGATGGGAGGGCTATGCAAGCCCAATTCCAAGTCACAGAAGAAACCACCAGCACGCTAATCAGCTGCCACACAGCGGAAGACCAGGGGCTCGTCTTCTTTGCCCAACAGGTCCACAAGCAATATGAAAATGTTGACTCAATTCCTTTTAGATGCTACTTTCAATGGTCTGTGGGCTTCTTCATCAGTAGCAGGGTCATCGATGGTCGGAATACGAGCATGTGGCTAAAGTCCTGGAAATTAGAGTTTAGTTAACATGCCTTTCTCTACAAGTTGCCTTTCTTTGGACAAAACCTATTTAGTCCCAAGCTGGATAAATTCGTCCAGAAGACCGCTGATGAGAAGAAGATATTAAGCCTTTTCTAGACCTTCGCCAATAAAAAGGATTTTTTTCATGGTTGTCTACTAAAACTCTTTTTTGGCTGTCATTACTTCAGCCAGATGGCTAGACAAGATAAGGGCCTTTACCATTTTTCACCCCTATCAAAGATATTCCCTTATCAGGTTGTATTGAGATTAGACCCTAAATTTGTTCTCAAGGTACCAACTCCTCTTCATTTCTTGCAAGAAGTGGTTTTACTGGATTTTCAGGACAAGTCCTCCAGCTCTATTACATCTTTCGTAGATGTTAAAAGGGCTTTTAGTATTTATTTAGACCGTACAAAGCCTTTTCAGGATTTGAACTCTGTTTGTGGCTCACAGATTTGTAGCCAATGGTAAGGGATTGTCAAAAGCTACTCTGATTAGATGGACCCATCAGGCCATTACACAAGCATATTCTACAAAGGTTGAACCTCTTCCAGGTAACATTCAAGGCCTCTCAACCAGGGTGGCTTCAGCCTCATGGGCGGAATCAGGGGTGTGTGTCCTTGTTGGAGATATGCAGGGCAGCTACATTGTCCTCGTACTCTACTTTCATTAAACATTATTGACTTGATTTGTCTGATGCAAGACATGAAAATGTTAATTCTGCTGGCATTTCTTCAGCAGTGAAGTAATTGTTAAACAGAATAAATTTCTTCTGCTTTGAAATGGTGGTGCAAGTATTTGCTTGTGAGATCCCTATAGAGTAGTTCAGGGCTGAGGAGGTCTTCATGAGGGAGTAATGAACCTTTTACTTACCAGTAATCTTCCTTACCCCAGTTAGGATTTCTCCTCGCCCCAATGCATTTCCCTCCCTTTGTCCCTCACATTGTTGTACCTCCATTGTTTTCTAACTTGTTATTGCGACACAAGGAGGATTGGTGGGAGGGACTATTTATTTCAGTAGGTAATGGTTATAGGATCTAGAATCTATGGGCCTTATTATAAGTTTCAGAGGGCATGGAGTGAGCGGCAAGCCACCGTTACGCTCCTGGACCGCCAAAACTCACCGACACCCGCTTGCCAGATTACAAGTAATTTTGTGGTCTGACGGGTGGCGTATTGGTCCAGCGGAGGTGCTGTTTAAAGGCTCATTGTGAGTCTTAAACAGCACCGCCACTGGACCGCCAGTGCACATTCCTGCACTGGAAAGAATGCACCATGTTGTGCATTCCTTCCCGTGCAGGAACTAGGGGTGCACACCTACATGGGGACACAACAGGTGCCCCCCTGCATGGACCCCTGTGCACAGAGGCACAAGGGGCCAAGGGGGCCCCCTTTGTTGCCTCATTGCCACCCTTTTCATGATAGTGCGACCGCCATGAAAAGGGTGGCGGTGAGGCAACTCATAATATGCTCTGCTGTGCTGCTGTAGCACCACTAGCATATTTTGGCCTTGAACAGCTTCCTGACCGCCGCAGGATCCTTGATCCACGGCTGTAGCTGCGGTTCAGTGGTGGTCCGACCACCACACTTATAATTCTGCGTGTTGTCCCTCAGTGTGGCGGTGGTCGGACCGCCACCACGACTGCGGCGGTCCCACGGACCACTATAGTCGTAATAAGGCCCTATGTCTCTTTAAATTTTGAGATGGTGAACGTATGACGAGGCTGTAGAGGATGCAGGACACCTCACAGATTAGGACTGGGACGGGGAGGACTCCTAATTGGGGTAATGAAGATTACCTGTAAGTAAATGGTCTGAATTTTAGGACTTAGCACACCAAAATCCGCATATTCCCATACTTACTTGGCATTTTTCTCTATTTAAATTTTGACAGGTTTGACCTTCAGAAATTAAAGGAGGTTGGCTGTCTTTACTGCATGCAGTACAGAGTGTAATAGACATTGCAACACTTAGGCCCGCATTACAAGTTCAGGGATAAACTCCAACCCCTGTGCAAACCCTTTAAGGGATCGGAATTATGAGTTGTGTGCTAATTATCACATCCTCCTAGTTTTCTACTGATAAATTCTTGCAGGTCAAACCTGCCGAAATTTATAAGAGGAAGAGGCCTGGAACAAAGGCAAAACAAGTGAAATTCGGTGTGTTAAAAAGGATTACCGGGCACTCCTGATGAGAGGCCTTGAGCATGACTTAACCATGTCTGACTTACACCTGCTCTTGTGAAGCGTGGCACGTGTTTTCTGTTAACCACTAAAATCCAATGGGTGAGAGAGATCCTTACAGTTTATCACAATGTCACACAGCCCAAGAGTTAGTGTGTTCTTCTGCCGTGATCACACGCCTGGGGGAGCACACGCATGATTTAAAATGTTATAAACACAATTTATTGTAAATATCTGGTCAGTTTTAGAAGGATGGGAAGTAGGAAATGATAGCACAATATAATTCTGAAAACACTCCGCTTTAGGTATAATCAAACTCTTTGTTTTGCTCTGCATGGGTGTGAAAGGGTTAAAAACATGAGGCTCCATGGAAGGCAAAATTAAATGAGCTTGGAACTTGCAAAGGAAAAGAAGAAACTGGGAAAGTTCCCAAATTCAGAGCAAAACAAACTAACGCCAGAACAATGTTTTTCCTCTGTAAAACTGTGTTGCCAAAGGCAATAGTTTTATTCTTTCGCTCATTTTTTTTCTAGAAGTGGGTCCGCCAAATTGAAAGGAAAGACATTCCTTTTATTAAAACAGGCTTGTAGTGCGATTTGGGAAACGACGTACATATTGTTCTTAACAAGAAGGTGGGCAGACGCTCCTCTTTTAAAAACGGCATTGTGCTGCATTTGGTGCACTTTCGATATTAAGAATTTCCACGGGTAGCAATTCGATATTCGATTTCATACAGCCACTGTGCAGTCTCACTTTGTAAACATCCCAGAATGTCCTTTCAGACATTCGCTGTACTTCTGTTATTCAGGAAAGCATCTGTTCAGTTCAGAATAAGTCATTTTTGAAGAATATTTTGCACACCACGCATTCTCCAATGATAGAAACACCAGCCTGAAAATGTTATAATTAAATAGATTATTAAATACATAAAGAGGTTTAAAAGGGATGCCTGTTTTTAAATAGTGCGATCTATAAGCATTGATTTCTATTAACATATATTTTCCATTACCTGCAACCCATAGTTCAGTGTATGTATAACTAATAGCTAAAACATTAATGATAGTTTATCCCCCCCACCCCCCCCAGTCCTCGTCCCCTTCATTAATTTCGAGGTAGAGTCCACCTCCGAGCCTTAAAAAATAGAACAGGAATGCTAGCATGATTGCCCCTCCCTCTGAGGCTGTAGACTATATGGCGGATACCCACCATTATTCCTGGACTGCCAAGCCTGGCATCCATGATCTAAAGGCCGAATCTGGAAGGGAGGCTAGGACCTAGTGAATGGGAGCAGGGCAATCAGGACTAGGAGTAATGAAGATTACTGGTAAGTAATTGGACCATTATTTATTCAAAAGACAAAACCACTTCTTTTCGAATAATTTTGAAATTCACTCCCTGCATTGCAAACTACATGGTTAGGCATGTAACAGACGTGGTTCCCTCCTTCTCTTCTCCCCTCCGAGTTACTGACCGTGCGTCCCAGGTTAGGGTGGGGGTGAAGTCTTTGTGCGTGAGGGCCAATTCTGGATCTGGGTGAGGCGAGTGGAAGTGAGGAGGCATGGTTACAGGACGGACCGCAGTAACGGCGGGTATTTAGAGGCATATTTATGAGAGGGTTGTGCCAAGTTTGCACCATGCAACGTGGTACATGCATGACGCAAACCTCTAAGCCAGATTTTTGAAGCCACGCAAAGCCAATTTGCGTGACGCTGAGAGGCATATTTACGAAGAAATGACGCAGCATGGCGCTTCAAGCAATTTAGCAGTGCCACGCTGTGTCATTTGAAAAAATGCAGGGTTGCTCCGTATTCACAAGAATAGAGCGCACCCCTTTTTGTTTTCCATTGCGCCGGTGCTAAACAAACTGCCTAGTGCCAACGCAGACACCCTCGCGCCATGGTGCAAGGGTGCCTACCTTGCAGGGATGATTGTTTATGTGCAGAAAGGGACATCTCATTAAAGGCGATTTCCTCCTACCATGGAGTGCTGCAGAATGCAGCACGCATAGAAAGAGCAAACAAACTAAGAAAAATAAAAGTATCTCTCCTTGTTGTGCCACTTTAACACCTGCTTTTCAATGGCGTTAGTTTTTGGCGATGTCTCAGATTTATAGATCCTTGTAAATCTGAGGCAGTGTCAAAAAGCAATACGTTTTGTGGTGGAACGCCCACAGCAACACCCACTGCACGCCCCTTTCATGCAGTGAGGCTTTTGCATGGCCTTGGAAATATGGGCCAGCACACAGTGCCAATGGAGCATCAAAAAAAGTGACGCGTCAGAAAGAGGAATATGCCTCCCAAGATAGTTTTTGTGCAGCAACGTACCCCTTCCTGCACAAAAACAATCCTGCATGCTACACAGGCACCCTTGCACTATGGTGCAAGGGTGCCTGCATCGGGGCTAGGCTACCAAAAGGGCCCAGCACAGAAGAAAAGGCAGGAATGCGCCAAAATTGCCTTAAATACGGTGCATTCCTGCCCTTTCCTTGGTGACTTGCTAAGCTGCACTATTACTGTTACTTTTTCATAAATAGGCACCTTAAACTCTAGTAGAGTTGTAGTTTGCATTTACTCTCACTCTGGTATGGCTCAGACATTGCTTGCAATATTTTGTCACTACATCTTCGGGGCACTGTATGTCATTGTTGTGTAACTTAACACTGATCCTTGTTTAGAGCAACATGACTGCAAGTCTCACAATACAAAGAAAAAAACCTGAACTGGAGCAGCACATCACGCATGGACTACTTAGCAGATATGAAATAACTCATTCTGTAGTTTTCCTCCAGGGTGGGCCAGCGGGGCCAAGGCATAGTCAGGACAGGTGGCTTTTGCCACTGACTCCTTTCCGAGTGACCCTCTGGGTACCTAAGGAGTAGGAAAATGGGTTTGGAACTTGTGCCTGGTAGGGCAGTGGCCTATGATTGGCCCCAGTAGAGAAGATATATTGCAGTTGGCTTCACCTGCATTTAACCGAGTTGGTTGTACTTGTTTTATCCTTGTTTGTAATGAGAATGGCAGTGCAGCAAACATGGATAGCCCCTACTCAAACCAATTTACAGAAATGTTCACAAATATGAACAGATAT
The DNA here is from genome assembly GCA_963921515.1 of Calotriton arnoldi. Classification (NCBI taxonomy): domain Eukaryota; kingdom Metazoa; phylum Chordata; class Amphibia; order Caudata; family Salamandridae; genus Calotriton; species Calotriton arnoldi. The sequence continues at coordinate 1,039,937 of CAWUFW010005155.1, forward strand.
GCACGAGATGAGACTTTAATAGAAGATGTGTAAGTCTGAACCTGACAAATAAAATATTACTGAAATACTTGACTGTAGGTTACCTGATTCCTAAGTTATTGCGTAGTCTTCTTGTGAGCTGTGGCCAAGCCTCCACAGAGCCCACATAATGTCATTCTTGTTATGTAAAGAGGTTTCTGTCAAAATCCCTGGCAGACTCTTGGTAGCTTGATGGAAGCAACAAAAACATCCTTAGAGAAAACTGCATTTGGTAAATAATAAACAACATTAAAACAACATTACAGCCAGGAAATAAATCAATCAGAATTTCCAATTCAATTGAGTTATAAAGATGAATATGCAATAAAGACAATGGCCAACAATTAAGAAAATTAGATGCAGTGGTCAGGCCAGCAACAGAGCAAGGTGCGGGAGAGCTGGTGATTTGGCTGAGTCAAAGGTTTTACAGCTGGACTTGAAATTTTTCTGCAGGTTGGGCATTTTCAGCTGAACAAGACTTGTAGTTGTAACCGAACTATGCTCCGCAAGGAGATATACTTTTGTCTCACATCCCACAGCAACCTTGGACAGGGCTTCAAAAATGAATCTAACAAGGATTCCTTTTATTTATTTCCAGTCTTTCAGAGATTTAACTTTTCAAAGTGCCAACTTTTAGAAGAGGTTCTGTAACTTCTTTTCTGGTGGATACATAAACTGCAGATTCCTCACCATTACAATATTTCCAGGGTGCCAGACTGGATCTGGAGGTTTTTACAGCTGTGCTCCTGCCTGCCGCTAGGTGGCATCGTGTGGCTCCCTATAGGAGCATATTAGCGCCACCACTGTGTTCCTACATTAGTTTCTTTCTTTACGCCCCTTCTAATGCAGATCCGGTGCTCTGCTACATTTTAGTCTATTGACGAATTCTTCAAAATTGCTTTACCAGTGTGTAAGGGAATGACGCCTTTATCGAGTCTACAGGGTACAAACAATGTCATGAATGTCAGAAACAAATTTCCATGATGGACCTACTTGAGGTGTGCCTTTGGTGTTTGGGCTTGGGGCATGACTTTAGATCATGCAAACAGTATACCCTCATGGACCTGATGGCGATCTGGGACTGTGAGACATAAGTCCCACTCTCGCTCCAAGTCGAGAGTGCGGACCCGGTTACACTCTCAAGGCTGTACCTGCAACAGGTCTTCTTCATGGTTGAGGTCATCTGGTAAGTCAAAGTCCAGGTCAAAGAAAAAACATTAGAAGTTCAAGTGGGACTCAAACCCATACCACCACTCTCTCTCTGAAGAAAAGTTGGGAGGGTGTAAAAATGGCAATAGATCTTGCTCCCAATCTCTCATTGAGGAGCCGAATCCACACCTAGTTCCACTGCAACCTGAATTTGCCGGGCCATCATCAATACAGCAGCAAATCGAGGCCTTTACGGAGGCCATTGTTGTACTTCATGGATTTTTGTTACTGGTCTGTAAGAGTACAATGAAGCTAGTCCTATTCACCACCAGAGCCCATTAAGAGTGGAAAAGGGAAATGCGAAGAGAAAGAAACCACTGACGCGAAGCTCATCACACTTCCCTAGGAATCTGCTTATGGAAGTCAACAATGAACCATTACCAGATTAGAAAAAGAACCGTATATCATTCAAGTCCTGCAATATGCAATCCATTGTCTTAATTACCTCAAGTATAACAAAAAATCCTCTAGCTCTTTTATCATTAAAACAATGCAGTTTTATCACTGGAAGAATAAGAAAACAATGGGTAATATTTGTTCTCTTGAAAATCTTTGTGCTGTAGTCTTTGTGTATGACTCTTATAACTTACTAGAGCGTTCAATGCACACAAGCTCAAAATGAGTTCCAGAGTTATAAATCCATGGAAAAAGGATGATATGTACACTGTTATCGATGATACAGGAGAGACGGAAAGTGCAAAATTGGAATGCGGCTAAAAAATCAGATAGAAAATAGGATGCGCACAGAACAGGTACAAAAATACAAGGCCTTTAAAATATGGTCATGATTATTAAAAAGGTGTGAGTAGCAAGATAGTGCAAAAATCTGACACTTCTACTGTAAGACACTGGCTCCATCAGGATCCACCAACTACTGTCAAACACAAACTGTTTTGGGAAGCAATGAGATTTTGGCTTCACTGATCTTTAATATGATCTGGATACAGGATAGCTGCTGTATCTGAAATCCCGCTTCCCATGAGATTCAGGTTAGTTTTGGTTGCGGCATTTACTGCATTGCAAGCAAGATTTCCTTCGCAACTGAGTATTCTTATATCTAGCCCTCCAATTGTGGTAGGCATTTAACAAACACAGTTTGGACTTGTTATTACTGGTAACTCAACAATTATTAACACTGGTATATTGTGTATTCAAGATAGCCATGCTCCGTATATTTGGCACTCTTTAGGCTGCTTCTGGCATGTCTTTGGGCCTGAAGGATCCACTGGGGTCTACAGCTGGGTTACCGCGCAGTGGATCCATGCTAAGTGCCATCTGAGCCTCTGGAACCTTTTGCAGGGTCATCAGTAACTCTGGTGCCATCTTCCATTTCAGGTCCAAGACCTGTACTAGGTCCCTTCTTAATAGACGCTGGCCCCATCGTCACTGGCTCTGGAGGTCGATTCCCTTCTGACTCCTGTGTGGACCCCGACCGAGGTCTTGCTTTGACTCCACTCCAGCGTACCCTGTTCCCGTATGATCCGACTCAGATAAAACACTCCCTTTACCAGGGATCCGTCCTCAGAGGCTCTTTTTGGCTCGGATTGTGACGAGAGTTGGCCACCACCTGATGATGGCACTGGTAATGATGGGGATGATTTACTACCACATTATGATGATTATACTTCCTTTATGGTCTAGAAGGTGGGCTTGAGATGTTTCCAGATACAAGATTGATATTGCCCCTTGAACCCCCAATGGTGGAGAGTGCTTCCCTTGGCCAAGTGATTAGATGAGCACCTGAAGTCCTGAACTTACAGCTGCCTTTTGTTGAATTCAAGACAAATGGCCCCCTGGGCCAGCCTCGTCTGAGCTCTTGCTTTCATTTAATGAATCGTAACTGACATCCTTATGGGCATTTGAGCTAAGGGGCTTATTACACGGGTGCAGCGGTAGCAATCTTTTGACCACCCTATTATGATGAGGGTGGTCAGGCCACCCTGGGGCCACCACAGCCTGTTGGTGTTGCGTTGGTCTTGAGGCGAAATATGCTTGGCGGGACTGCTGCGGCCCCGCCAAGCATATTACGAGTTTCCTCACCGCCACACTTTTCATGGCGGTGCGACCGCCATGAAAAGTGTGGCAGTGAGTCACAAAGGGGGCCCTACAGGGCCCCCTGGTGCCTCAGCGCCTTGGGGTCATGCAGGGGGCCCATAGTGCTCCCTGTCTGCATGAATCCCCATGTTCCTGCACGGAATGAAATGCACAACATTTTGCATTTTGGTCCATCCAGGAACATGCTTTGACGTTCCCATTGCGGTGCCTACCTTATAGGCACTGCTGTGGGAACGCAAAAGAACTGCCTGCCAGTGTCTTAAAAAGTCGTATTCTGGCGGGCTGTCTGTTTCGGCTTTGGCGGTGTGGGAGCGGGGTGGCAGTATGGTGCCCCGCTCCCACACCGCCAAAGCCATAATAAGGCCCGGAGACTTTTGCTTGTCTACCGTTGAACAGACATATGGCCAGACACCACAGACTGGCACATGGCAACCAGAATTTTCTAACGCAACATCCTACTCCTGAGAAGTTGGTGGTCCAGGCTTCCACCACCAAAGTGAATCCCAATGCATTCCCCACAACTCCTCCATACAGGGAGTTGAAAAGGATTGAGACATTCTGGAAGGGAAGGTTCTCTTTGGCCGGTTTGGCATTGAGGTAATTCAGTGAAGCTTGCCTACTAGGCCATTATACGTACAACCTCTAAAACAAGACCAGCGAGAGCTTGCCAATGGTCCTGGAATAGTTTAGGGCCTTCTCGGCTCAAATCATTCAAGACAGCCAGGATGCAGTCAAACATGTAATTTGGGCCAGAGTAGACACTACCTATTGTCTGGGGTGAGCAGTCGGTACTAGCGGGGTGCTCTATTGCCCGCATGGATGCAATCCATAGCCTTTTTTGTGGGCATCCAGGCATTCCTTATGGATATGCATTTTGATGGATTTCACCAGGTGAAAAGACTGATTCTGCACTCAAACATTTTAAGAAAATAGGGCCATGGTGAATTTTCCCCCCTCATCAGTTTCAACCCTTCCGCGGTTTCTCCAGACGATTGGCATGTAGACAATGCCAGGCTTAGCCACCACCGCAAAAGTCACCACAGTTGTTTCGTATTTAGGGATGGGGATCAAGAAGACATCATGCAGGTCATCAGGGTTTTTAATGTTATGATATAAACTATATTGTGTTAAAAATATCATTATTGCAGAATAGTGTGTTACAGAATACCTTTGTCTAGAATATCTTTTTTTGTATATAGTATTGTTTTAAAATAATATTGTGTTATTTAATACTGTTTACTTAAATATAGTTGTAAAAAATGTTTTTAGGTAACTTAACATATAATAATTTAAATATTAATTTCAGGTGTTAGTATTATTAGTTTAATTGTAATTGTTAATATTTTTTTCTAATACAGTTTGCAATTTCAAATGTTTAATATATTTTTTAATTGAGTTAGTTATCTATGATTTAGTAGCAGGGTGTTAGGTTTCTAGGGAAATAGGGTGGGAAATAATATAAATTATAAATATTTTCATGTTATTGTAAGTTCATTATTGGATTGTGAAATAATTTTTTAATTGATGTATTCTTATACATTATTTTTTATTTGTAATGTGTATTTAAATTTTGATCAAATATTTTTATTGTAGTAGCAGATCATTGTTTTTTATTCAGGACTAGGGTGGGAAGTTTTTTTAATTACTCATAAGTTCATCTTAAAACTAATTAAAATTCTTATAGTATATTTAAATGTTTTTATTTTTGTTTGTAATTTTATTTCAATCGCTGGAGGGAAGTTAATTGAAGTATAAATAATGTTGTTTTAATGCTAATTAATGTTTATTATTTAATATGTATTTGACGATTAATTATATAAATTGTTTTATTTTGTAATTGTTCTATTAATTTATTCCCTTTTAAAATATCACAGTATATTTAAATGTTTACATGTATGGTAGTAATGTATATTTTAGTAGGGGGTTGGCAGTTTTGCAGGGGAACAGGGTGGGAAGGTATTGAAAATAAAGTATCTGTTTAAAAAATTGTTACTAATTGATATTTATTTATGTTTTTATTGTTGCAAATGTTATGTATACTATTTGTTTTATTTAAAATTTGCATTTTAACTGTTTTAATACTAATGTTTGTACAATACATTTTTTAAATTATTTTTTCTTATGGTAATATCTTTAAAACACATTGTTGCATTGATTATGTAAGTTGCAGTTTTTTGGTGTTTCTTGATTTGTGTTTGTGGTAGAGAAGTAAAAATGTTTTAAATTTGTATTATTATGTTTATTAACTTTTTTATGTATTAATTAATTCATAGTAGTATATAATATGTATTTGATTTTAAGTATTTCCTTATTTTGTACAAATAGATTAGGAGATGGATTGTTTTTTATAGTCTTTCCAAAGTCCTACATTCTTTGCATAGTTGGTTACACAGGAGTGTAAATAGTAGATCATACCCCCACATAGCCCGACACTTTCCTTACTGTTGTTTGGATTGGAATGGGAATAGTAAGTGTAACCTCTCCAGAGACCTATACTTTCCCTACTGTTGTTTAGACTGGAGTGAGAATAGTAAATCTAACCCCTGGTGTTCAACACTCTCATTAATGATCACCACCTCCCCGGGGCCAAATACATTTATCAAAGTGGGAGGGAGGCCGCATGGCTCCCCTCCCAGGCCACATACAGCTTCGGGGACCTCATTCCCTGGGGCCTGGTCATAACCCAATGGGGAGGGGAGCCGCAAAGCCCCCCTCCCTGGCCTATTTCGGCCAGGGTACCCCATCCCCCAGGGCCTGGCTTTTTAAAAATATATATTTTAAATGGGTAAGAAGGCAGCGCAGCCTCCCTTCCCGGGCTCATTTCAGCCCCATCCCCTGGGGCCCGGCAATAAACAAATAGGGAGGGGGGCCGTAAGATTTTGGCCCCGAGGACCCCATCTCCCAGGGCCCAGCCATATCTCCTGGGTGCCCCCAGGGCATACTGTGTGCAATGAGACCACGGGGCGAGCCTCAAGGCTCCCGCGGTCCCATCGGTTGCCCGCCTCCTGCGGGAGCCAGCATTGTTCTGACAGACAGGGGGCTGTTGAAATGGAGCTCCCTGTCTGTCAGAGCAATCTTTTCATCTGTTTCCCTGCACTAATGTTTGACAGCTCTGGCTTGCAGAAAACTGAGTTTTTTTTTTAAAAATATGTTTATTAATTTTATACAAACTTAACATGAGACTCATACAATAATCTTGTCTTCACAGTAGCAATTCGTATATAAACAGTTCAGTACCATACTTGTATCAATAAAGTGTTATACAGACCACATGACTGTCTTTTACATCTTGCCGTCACACTTTTTCTCTTACCCAATTTCGTAGTATCATGAGGGCACAACAGTGCAGCATATAATACATACAGTATAGTTTCAGTTCTGCGAGCCGCTCTGGGGACCAGCGGGGGCGGCATCACGCACCGCATCACCGGCGCTCACCTCAGCTGCGTCCTTGTTCGCCACAAATGCTTTATACAAAGCCCAGAAGGCTTTTGGCCTATTACGTGGTGGTAACATGTCGCTATAATTTTCTGTTTGGGTGCTACAATACAGCATGTCCGTTGACCACTGAGCAAGTGTAGGAGGGGGTCCACGCGACCAACATATTGCCACGCATCTCTTTGCTAATAATAAGCCCATATCTATTAGCCTTCTTTTCGCCTTGGGAATAGGTTTGGAATACCCAAGCAGAGCGAGCTTCAGATCCGGCACTAATGACAGCTCCGTAACTCGGTTCAGTTCAACAAAAATCTGTCCCCAGAAGTGAGCTATCCCTGGACATATCCAGGCTAAATGAAAAAAGTCAGCAGACTGGACATTACACCTATCACATGTAGACTCTTCTCTCAAGCCATATCGATACAGTCGCTCCGGAGTATAATAAACCCTATTAAGAAATTTAAAATGTATTAGTCTATGTCTCCCGTTCAAGGATATACGCTTTGTGCTCATGCAGCAGTATGTCCATATATCGTCTGTAATGTCGCTCTGTAAGTCTCGCTGCCAGGCCAGTCTTGCTTTAGTGTATTCTTGCCTCCTACTAGACATCGAGACGTGATAAATTCTAGATACCATCCTAGTGGGTGTCTGCGCTTTAATGAGGGTTGTCAAGGCCTGCATCTCAGGGGGTTCTGCCATGTCATCCCCTAGTAGCTCACTAAGTGCATGTCTAACTCTGTGGAACTGGAATTTTGTGAGAAGTGCCGGTTTGTCCTCATCCTCTACCATGTCTCCCCATCTCCGAACCACACCATCCATGAAGAGGTCACCGATATGTTGAGCATCGAGCGTTTGGAGTGCTGCCATTACCCCTTTATCCATACACGGCGCGAGCCATCGGCACCAGTCCAGACGGGCCACTGGGGAATACAGTATAACCCCTGCCTGTAATTTCAGTAATTAGTGCCAAGCGTGCGTAACTGTGTTAAGAGAATCAATTATCCCCGTACGCCTATCAGGGGGCGTAAACAGCAAGGACGGAAGGGGTTTAGGAGCCGCAACTATTGTTTCTATATGGATGTGTGGTATGTCGATCGGTCCGTGTATCCAATGGTATGCCTGCGCACTCTGCGCGGCTCTATAGTATAAGTCCAAATCAGGTGCTCCTAGTCCCCCCATTGAATACGGTAGTGTAAGTATTTGCCAAGTGACGCAGGCCTGTTTGCCCGCCCAGGCTAGGTGTATCATAAGGGACTTAAGACGTTGAAAAAACACTCGCGGTAATACCGTAGGAATATTCGCGAAAAGAAATTGGAAACGCGGTAGTATAACCATTTTCATAAGGGACACTCTGCCCATCAAAGACAATGGGAGATGCACCCATCGTTCAATGTCTTCCTCAAGCTTATTAATTGCCACACCATAATTTTCCCTGAAAACCACTTCGGAGTCTGTGTGCAATTTAACCCCCAAATATCGCACCGCATCTGTGGACCACTGCAGTGGGTATTCGGGTTCAAAAATCGTCGTGGCGGGTGTTAGGGGAAACATAATGGACTTATTCCAATTTACACGTAAGCCAGACATGGAGCCAAAGAGCACAACCTCCCGTAGTACCGGGGACAGGTTGGTCTCAGGGTTGCGGACATACAATAATGTGCCGTCTGCGTAAGGGGAGACAATCAGGTCATAGTTCGGGAAACGTATGCCTCTATGGTTATGATATTCCCTAAGTGCACAAGCCAGGGGCTCAGCCACTAGGGCATATAAAATGGGGGACAGGGGGCAACCCTGTCTCGTGCCTCTGGTTATTTGGATAGTGTTAGTAACCAATGAGCCGATTTTTATACGGGCCGGGGGAGAATTATACAGTACCCCAAGCAGCTGAATAAATACCGGGCCTACTCCCATTCTCAGGAGAACCTGCCGCAAAAAGGACCATTTGACAGAGTCGAACGCCTTCTCCATATCTAAAAAGACCGCTAAGGCGGGTATCTCCGGCCTAGTATGCTGCAGAGCGGCGAACACCGTACGTAGGTTGTACGTCAGGTTTCTACCCGGCACAAAACCTGCCTGCTCCGGGGCCACTAAGGTCGGCACAAGTGGGATTAGTCGGTTGGCTAGCAACTTCGCAAAGATTTTTGTATCCACGTTCATTAGGGATAGAGGTCGATACGATGCACAGTTTTCCGGAGGTTTACCCGGCTTGAGGATAGCAACTATAATCGCTTCTCTCATAGAAGGTGGCATCGTACCGGTAGCACACATATCTTCAAAGAGTGTTGTCAATTGTGGTAATAAGAGTTCGAGAAACGTCTTGTAGAAAGCAACTGTTAGGCCATCCCCTCGAGGCGCACTTCCCGCTTTCATATTAGATAGAGCAAGCAGTATTTCCCCCCTTTCAATGGGTCGCATCAAAAATTCCCGATGCGTGTTAGTTAGCCACGGTAATTTAATATGGGCTAGATAGTCAAGCATGTGCTCCTCCGTACTTCCACCTCTCGAGGCATATAATTCCGAATAGTATTGGCGGAATTGCTCCGCAACCTCCGTTTCCGTCAATAAAGTGTCTCTGTTTGTAGTCCTGCGTTCTGGGACTACCGTCTTGTCTCTACGCTGCTTGAGGAGCTGCGCAAGCACCGCCCCCGGGCGTTCTCCTTCACCATAGACTCGGGCAGTGGCATACTTGCCCAGATGCTTCATCTCTGAATCAGCCTCTGCGTGATATTCCTCTAGGGTCTGTTTCAATTCTTGGGTGAGCGTTTCATCAGGTCCAGTTAGCAGGGACTTTTCTAAAGTCATTATTTTGCGCTCTAGATCAGCAAGTCGGTTGCGGATCGACTTAAGGACACCCGCATGTTTAGATATCGCTACACCCCTTATAAACACCTTGAATGTTTCCCATACAGTCTGGAAGGAGTCAACTGACCCCACATTTTTCTCAAAGAACAGTTCAATAGCCGTGGCCATTTCTTCCTCGAAGACAGCGTCCAGTAGTGAATAGGAGGGAAATCGCCAGGTAAAGGGGGGAATACGCGCCTTAGGAGAGTCAAGTACCAGTAAAAGGGGGGAATGGTCAGAATAAGTACGAGGGAGAATCTTACAAGCCTTAACATTTGTAAGTAGTTGCCTAGTCGCAAACCAGTAGTCGATCCTAGTGTGAACATCATGATACGCAGAGTAGTGGGTGTATCCCCCCTGCCCCGCATGACGCTGGCGCCAGACATCGCATATGTTTAATTTCACTAATGTGGTGTCCATAATTTTAGCAGAAGCTGATATGCGTCTCTCCGGTCCGCCAGACCTGTCCAAAGTAGGGTCTCTGACAAAATTAAAATCCCCTCCCCATAAGAGTCGTCCAAACGTGCGGAGGTGCACCACGTCCGACAATTTACTGTAAAAGTCCGGGTTATCAAAATTCGGGCCATAAACATTTACCAAAAGCAGATCCATCCCCTTCCTCTACACCTAGTGATCACAAATCTACCCTCCATGTCTGTCTCTAAAGGCTCCAGCTTGAACGCTTTTTAGGGTTCACCCACGTGAGGACCCCCCTAGCATGTGTGGTAAATCCAGCCGCATGTGTGTTGCCCTGCAACCCTCTAATGCGTAGCATAGGGCTGTCTTGCGGGAGGTGCGTTTCCTGCAATAGTGCAATATCTATGTCATGCCTGTGTAGGTAACTTAAAATCTTGCGAACCTTCCTATGGTCATTTAGTCCTCGCACGTTCCATGTGAGCGCGGTAACAGTGTCCGGGCAATCGTCCCTGTGGGATCTAGTCGTATCTGTCATGTGTGTATGCTACGCATAGCTGCCATACTGTTAGTACCGTCAGTCTGCCACGTTTATGGTACAACACATCGCAAAATGCCACGTTAATAAAAACAGTCCATGAGAGTCTCAATACATTCCCTCCCGCCACCCATGTCAGGCTATTCCCAACTGCGCCTGAACGACAATTTGTTCCCCACCCGACCCCAACAAGAGACAAAAGAACATGTACAGTTTTGCTTAAACTGATTTCAATATCCCATCCCCCCCGTCCCAACTTGAACAAGAACAGTGTGATTCACACGAGGGCAGATGTTGCGCACAGTAGAAAAACATATTCAGTGGCCAATCCTGGCGCACAGCACAATCCACCGCCATAATGAACTAGACTTCGTAGCCAAGACTTCCCCCACATTGTAATACTGTGTTAAATGCAATGAGACTACCAAGGGTTCTCCCCACGCTGCACATTGTGTGCCCATCAGGCAACCATAGTTCGAGACTACTGAAACTAATAACCTGTCTCCCGGTAGCTTAATCCCTCATTGGTGAGACCCCCCCCCCAGGACCAAACAGCCCACAACACCCCGGCAAATATCTATTGAAAATACCGCAACGTCCAACTCAGTCCTATTCTTCCAGGTTACCGCCGACTGCTCCCTCTAGTACTTCTCGCGTAGGGCTTCTCCGAGTCTCCTTGGCCCACTCTTTCAGTGCTTTTTGCAGGGATTTGGGATCAGTAAAAATCCATGAAGAGCCATTTCTGTTAACTAGAAGTTTGGCGGGATATAACATGGCGTAGTCTATATTTAGGTCTCTCATCTGGTGCTTGTACGGAGCAAATTGCCTGCGCGCTTCTTGCACACGTGCCGTGAAGTCTGGATATAAGGAGATGTTGGACCCCTCATATTGCAGAGATTTCTTGGACCTTGCAGCAGCTAATGCCGAGTCACGGTCCCTGAAATTTAGCAATCGTGCTATTATGGGCCGAGGTGGCGCACCAGGAGGTGGGCGTGGGCCCAACGATCTATGCGCCCTTTCCACCACAAAAATGTTAGAAAATACTTCCTTGCCCAGTAGAGTGGTCAGCAGCGCCTCAATAAACTTCTCCATATTGCCCGTTGGAGTCGATTCGGGGACCCCCGTGATGCGCAGATTATTTCGGCGCGAGCGCGCCTCCAAATCTTCGGCCTTGTCTTGAAGGGTTTGCAGGGCTTTTTCCGTTTTGAGGTGACTCGTGTCCAGTGATGTTTGTGCCTCTTCCACCTCGGTGATTCTGCGCTCTGCCATGTCTAGTCTCTCCGCATGCTTGTCTATTCTTTCAGACATTCTGTCCATACGGTAAGAGAGTGCATCTATCTTATTGCCCAGGCCTGCCAGACTGCCTTGGAGATTTTGTTCCATTGTGACCAACATGGAGCGGATATCGCCCTCCACCATGTCGTTCAGTTGGTCCACAGCGGTATCCTCTTCCTCCACAGCAGAGTCACGGCTTTTGGACTTTCTATAGTCAAATGTGAGTTTGGGTTGATTTCTGTCAACTCTGCCCATTGTGTGTGGCGCTGCACAGGCAATCACGGGCTCGTCAATGTTATCTCGGCCGAGCCAGTAGAGAGGAAACAATAATAGGGTAGAAGTGGCGCTCAACAGCTCCTTTATGCTTTAGCCAGTAGTTCTTCCCAATTATTCAGTGGCCCTCGGATCTTCACTTTATTAGCCTGGTGTAGCTCAGTATAATAATCCCAGCCAGTCTATGTAGATTGTGCTATGTCTTGCTGGGGGGAACACGTAGTGTGAGGCGCAGTGTGGGAAGGCTTGCTTGTCACCCCCCAGCTCTGTGTAAGACAGCTGACTTGCAGTAATGTAGCTGCTTTGGTCTCCTCACCGGGCTGGAGCACCCCTCTCTGGTTACAAGGGCCCCCACTCACGCAACCTTCAAACGCGCTGAAATCACCAGCGCAGCTCCTTTCTCTTCCTCGGCTATGCGCTCACCTCGTCTCCCTAGCAGGGACCGTAGCGGGACTCCGACAGCGGCCCGATCTCAGATCTGGAGTGCGTGACGCTGATGGCTGAAATCAGCGTCGAGGCTCAAACGGCAGTCAACAGCAGTCCGCAGGGTCCGATCACGGCGTCTGGAGCCCGTTCTTGGCCGCTCGTAGCCTTCCGGATGACCGATGGAGTTCAGTGTTGCGGGCGCCTGCTCTGCGCCGTGACGTAGCCGGCGGCACTCACTTTAGGCCGGGGCTTCAGCATGCCGCACAGGCCTCTGCTGGGCGTCTCACAGTATCAGCGGGATGCAGATGGGCAGTATCTGGAGCGCAATACATTGGTGGGTAAAAGCAGCGTCGAGGCTCAAGTGGCAGTACGCGGCAGTCCGCAGGGTCCGATCGTAGCGTCTAGAGCCCGTTCTTGGCCGCTCTTAGCCTTCCTGAGGACCAATGGGGCTCGGTGTTGCGGGCGCCTGCTCTGCGCCGTGACGTACCCGGCAGTACTCACTTGAGGCCGGGGCGTCAGCGTGTTGTATAGGCCTCCGCCGAGCGCCTCGCTGTATCAGCGGGATGCATATGGGTAGAAAGGTCCCGAACAGTTCTACGTGTTGCCAGCCTCTTCAGTACCTAGTGCAGCAACGGAGTAGGGTTGTCAAGGGCGTTAGAAGGAGGATATTGTTCGGATCGTGTGGCGGCTTCTTGGAGCCGGGCTTTTAAGCGGCCATCTTGCCGTCCGGAAGCTCCGCCCCCTGCAGAAAACTGAGTTATGTTTGCTTTTGCTTGGTGGGAGCTGTGAGCTCCCACCAAGCAACCAAGCAAAAATAAACAGCTACCTCCTGAGGGTGGGCACCTGCGGAGGTAGCAGGAGCCGGCCCTGTGGGATGGCCGTCTTCAGGCTCATAAACAGCACCACTCCATCATAAAACTTTGCCCTGGGGAAGTGGTGGTCCCCGGGGACAGGGGTCAGAGATGGACCCCCTACAATAATTTATTTCAGCCACGGGTAGGTGGCAGTCCCCGGGGCTGCAGGGGGCTGCATGGCCCCCCCTTAAATTCAACTAATTGCCACGGGGAGGTGGCGGTCCTTGGGGCTGCAGGGGGGCCATGTGGGCCCCCAAACAAATTTTATGTTTTGTCCCAGGGAGGTGGCAGTCCCTGTGGCTGCGGGGGCACTTGGCCCCCCCACACTAATTTAACATGATTTGACCTGGGGAGTTGGCGGTTGCCGGGGTGGGCCTGTTCGCATACATATTTTGAAGTGCTCCGGAGAGGTGTTGGTCCCTAAGAAAAAGGAGGGCCCCATGCGCCCCCCTCCTTTATATAATTGCTCATGCCCCTGGGTCCTGGTGCACCAGGGGTCTAAACATTACAGAAGTGCTGGAGTCCGTGATTTTCAAAATAATTTTGGCAGGAGCCACGGATCCTGCGTGTCACCCACCAAATGCTTTTTAAAAATGCTGTTTTTGACCTGTGGGACCCCCCCAAGAGGCCTGGTGGGTCAGGGTATTCCTACCTTGCCCCCTTCTCTTTCTTTTTTAAGTTATAGCTGGCAACACTTCCTGGTTGAAGTGTTGGCAGCCAATCACATTTCAGCAGGGGGACTATCGGATCCTCGGAGGATCCGCGTCCCTATATATACAAATGTGGATTTCCCTTAATATTTCCAAAACTACTGAACACATTTATGCCACTTTACAAAAAGGTCGCTTTCTGGACCAACAGCTACCAAATTTGTTGTAATTCCTTTCAGCGGTTCGGGCTGTATTGGTGTCCAAATTCTCTAAGGGAATTAACATGGAGAAAACATGTTTTGGGACACCCCCTTTTTCTTGGCCCCTGCTTGATGGATCACCACAAAATTTTCAAGATAGCAGCTAAAGTGAGCATCGTATTAGTTTTCAAAATTTTGCGAGGATTCCTCAAATGACGCCAAAGTTATTGGCAAAACAAAAAACGCTCTTCCTATGGAAACTAGGTCCTAACTATAACTACCTACTGGCAACCGCCAACAGGTAATACACACACAGACAAGATGGTGCTATTGAAATTAAACCGGCTGATAAGGGTGGTAACATCATAATTTTAAACAAAAGGGATTATATACAAGAGGCTAATAGACAATTACTGGACACAGAATGCTATGATTGCCTTGAACAAGATCCCACCAAGGAAATAGAGAACAAACTGAAAGACCTCCTAATAAACGGGCTTGAAAGAGATCTTATTGATGCAGATGAACAAAAATACCTGACAACCACTCATCCAACATTGGCCACGATTTACTTCTTACCAAAAATACATAAGAGCAAAGTAAATCCTCCTGGCAGGCCAATCGTCTCCGCTAATGGTTCTCTGCTAGAACCGGTCTCCAGTTACATTGACCATTTCCTTGCTCCCCTGGTTCAAGATCTAAGTTCATATCTGTGGGATACCACAGACCTTCTTCAAAAATTAGAAGGAATCGCATGGCAGCCAAATTTCAAACTCGTCACCATGGACGTGATTTCCTTATATACTAACATCGAACACTCAATAGGAATTCAAGCATGCAAACATTTCTTAGGAAAAAGGAATATCCAGTATCAACATCATAATGACATGCTAATCGAAATGATCATGCTCTGTTTACATAACACATTTTTTTTGTTTAACAAACAAATCTTTAAACAAACGAAAGGCTGTGCCATGGGCTTTTCTTTTCCCTCAACTATGCTAATTTAGTAATGGGATGGTTTGAACAGAAAATAGCATGGGCATCTGAGCATGATCACTTTATGGAGAAAACGATTTTATGGCTCCGTTTATAGACGATCTTTTTTATCATATGGGATGGCACTGAGATAGAGTTTGCAACATATTTTGAAAAACTCAACAACACTGATGCAAAGCTAAAATTCACCTATGAGATCAGCTCCAAGAAAGTGGCATTCTTGGACACTAGCATATATGTAGAAAACAACTCATTGCAAACAACTCTACATAGGAAGAAAACGGCAACTAATGCCATCCTTCATGGTAAAAGTTTTCATCAAGAAACTCTAAAGTGGAGCATCCCGTATGGGGAATTCTTAAGACTGAGGAGAAATTGTTCCTCAGACACAGAATTCACTAAACATAGTGGAGCAGCGCAATTGCGTTTTCAAAGAAGACAATATCCCAAAAAAGTAATTGAGAAAAGTTTGCAGAGCGTGTCAAAACAAAAGCGCAATGAAATCCTGAAAAACCAAAAGAAATCTGAATTGAGTGAACAGAATGATCCCCAGAAAATAAGACTAATAACAACATATAGGGGCCGATTCCGATTCGGGCCGGAATTCTCTCCGACCGAGCCGGACCCGGAGAGAATTCCGACCGAATCGGACCCTAGCAGTCCGACCGAACGAGTACGATGCGTTCGCATGCCATCGGACTCGATTCGGTCGGACTCCCATTGAAGTCAATGGGAGCCGGTCGTACAACGCGTACGCAGGCTCCCATTGACTCAATGGGTGCGATGCGGACAAGGGCGCCCCCTACAGCGTGTACATGGCGAAGCGATTCGCGCCGTACACGCACAGGTAGGGGGGACCCATGGGTCCCCCCTGTGTGCGACTCGCGCGGCTACGCGTACAGGGGGGTCCGACACGGACCCCCAAAGTACGGCTCCAACAGCTATTTCGAGCCGGACGGCGCGAGTCGATCGGAGTGGTCGCGGCGCGCATCGTACTTACCCGGCCGGGAAACGTCTCCATAGCGCGGTGCGAGTCGTGTCCATGCGAGTCGGTCGGAGCGTTTTGAAGCCGCGTTCGAGTCGGTCGGGGATTTCGCGGGTGCTTGCATCGTACTCGCTCGGCCGGACCCGCGTACGATTCGGTCGGGAAACAGGGCTCCGAATCGGATCCGGTAAATCCGAATCCGATTCGGAGCACTACCGGCCGAGATCGGAATCGGCCCCATAGTGTTTCACGAAAATAATCAAGAAACACTGGGGTATTTTACAATTGGATCCTGTAATATCTGGAATAATAGGTGACCACCCCAACATCACATACAAACGAGCGGCCAATATAGGGGATAAAATAACACACAGTCACTTCAAGGAGTCACAAATGTCAACATGGATGAAGAGGGAAGGTTTTTGGCCTTGTAAACAATGCAAGGCATGTAAGATCGCGGTACAACAACAGGAAATTGACATCAAGAAGGGAACAAAGTGGAAAATCCAACAACACATCACCTGTAAGAGTAAATTTGTCGTATATATTGTGGAATGTCCCTGCAAATTAAAGTATATTGGAAGCACGACTTGTGAGGTTCGGAAAAGAATCTTGGAGCACATACGAGCGACAAAAAATAATGACCGCTCGAATGCCATTGCAAAACACATGGAAATGACCCATAACAGCAATTGGAAGGATCTAAGATTCTATGCTATCGAACATGTTCTACAATTAGAAAGGGGTGGAAACAGGGAAAAACTCCAGCGACAAAAAGAATCTAAGCACATAGTAACATTCAGGACCTTGAATCCGAGAGGTCTTAACCAGGACGAAGAGCTTTATGTACATTTATAACCACAAATCTTTAAGAACCATTGTAAATAGTGTAACTCTCAGCAATTTTTGACAAAAATGGCAATAAATACTCACCGGTGAGTGAAAAATGAAATAAGAGTCAAAAATGAAAGAAGATTGACATCAATTGGAGTCAAGCAATAGTTAATTGAAAAATGAAGAGTAATATCATATGATAAGAACCAAAAACAACATCAAAAATGTTCCTCAAAACTTGTGCACAACAACTTGAAAATAAAAATGGACAATGAAATGAAGAATTAAAACTGATGTTCATTCCGTATGAAAGTGTATCCACCAGTGGATCTTCAAAACAACAAAAAACTAAAAAGAGACACCGCCAAAATAAACTCACTAGAGAGACTCAAAAGGACAAATTAAAACTGATCAATGTGATTATAAAATAATTATTTGCCTCTGACAAAATAGAAAGTAATTGGTTTTAAATCACTGAAAAGGGCACTTATTAATCATTCACTGTTTAGTATATATAATTCTTTATAAAGCACTATGCACTTTCAAAAAATTGTAACTACACGTACCACAATGCATTGTGAAAATATCAGGAAGTAATTGTGGGTCATGGAAATAAATAATGCCCCATACGATTGTAACACCATCCCGTGATCAAGGTCCGAGTAGGGGGACCGAAACGCGTTGGGCATGGCAGAGTTTTATTTGCTTGAATAAACCGCCATAAAACCTGGAAACCGAGTGTGTGCGACCATTATTGCCGAGAGGTGAAAGCTGTTTCATATTTACCGGCGTGGCCCTGCCGGATGGTAACGCACCACCCCTGAGAAGAGCGCCGGCGTCCACACTGTGGGCTGCAACTTTAGCAATATATATATATATATATATATATATATATATATATATATATATATATATATATATATATATATATATATATCAAAAACCACGAGTTGCCTCCAAATGACGAGGCCACATCCCAGCGTGTTGAATCCATTTTATTCCAAGGATTTTCTCAACCAAGTCGCAGCACACAAATATTGCCAAACGCGTTTCGGCGTATAGACGCCCTTGATCACTGGCACAGGAAACCCCAAAGCAAGAGGTTGTAGAACAATCAAATTGGCTCACGCAACGAAAGGGGTTCACAAAATGCTCAAACTGTAAGGCCTGCCAGTAGGGTGTCAATAAAAAAACATATAAAACACCGTTCAGTGATAGGGAGGTGGAGATTGCACGTGCCTTGCACTGCAAAACAGACTACGCCATATACATCTTGGAATGCTCATGCAACCTAAGATATGTAGGGAGTACTAAACTCCCTGCAAACAAAAGAATTTTACAACATCTTAGGGCGATAACAAACCGAGATCCAACCTACCCCGTAGCCAGACATTTTCAGGAAACCCACAACAATGACCTGAAACATCTCTCATATTACCTCATAGACTCTGTACCAAAGAATAGAAGAGGAGGTGATAGAGAAGGTGCACTGCGAAAACCAGAAACGAGATATATTTTAAATCTCGACAGTAAATCCCCGGGAGGCCTTAACACCACAGAAGACCTTTACACATGTATATAGGAATTTCCTTTTATAAGAAAGCACGGTTGGTTTTTAAGACTCTTAAATAACAGCAGTTTTAAATCATTTTAGATCATGATTTTTAACAGGGGTTTGTACATATGAAGACTCATACAATTAGCTAACGGAGCTGCGACCTATTACAAGGGATAAAGGGAGGATGTATTATACCAACGGAAAGTATAAACCATAACAGTGAGAGGCTGCCACCTGACCTTAACCATAAAAATAATGGTTTTTTAACAATTGTTATTTGCACATTTAGGGGTGTAATGTTTACTATTAGAAGGTCACTTTTAAGGTCCATATCCGCAATGTTAAGGAAGTGGAACACATCTTGCACAAGCACTTTTCACATATTTTCATTTTTAATGAGATTTGGTGAATAGCACAGGACAGGACGAACAACATCATAGATAAACCAAGTTGAAATAAGTTTCACAACAAAAAAACTGCATTTATGCAAATATGCTATAATATGGTTTTTATGGTGTTTTTTTACTATGTTTTACATTCCGTTTTTAATACAGGATTGACCCAAATAATTTTAAATATTAATTGATTAAAGTAGGAATTTTATCCTCTATTTATATCTCACATTACAAATGTATGAAAATCAGCTGCTACGGTACTTATTATGTGTTTATTTATTGTCATATTTATTTTGTACCCATGATCGAAGGCAAATGGAGATATCGCAATACAATATTGTAAAGAGTTGCAATAAGATAAAATTGGGGGGAGAAGAAAAAAACGTGAATGTACAAGATTTATAAACTATAGTATGTCTTCTATGTCTATGGGGAGATCACCGGAACCTTGCACTAGGCACTGTCACTTTAAAAAGGGAGAAAATGCTAAAGAGCGCTGTCATGTGATCAAGGTCCAGGAGGGACCGAAACGCGTCGGGGCCGACTGAAAATAAACGACTTTTGCACAGAAACGTGGTCCGTGCCTGCTTTCCGATTCCAGGACTGGTGAAAGATTTGAAGCAGTGTGTGAGGATATATATATATATATATCACCATATCAGGAGTTCCCCGTGCCTCAGCGCACTCGTTTTTCAGCGCGCAAGAAAGCACCAAAGAGCCACGAACCACTACGATGTAGGCAATCAAAATTTCTTTATTCCTATTGGCCCACATGGGCGGGATATTTATTGTGCTGAGGTGGACTGCTCTTGCTTTGGGGTTTCCTGTGCCAGTGATCAAGGGCGTCTATACGCCCGAAACGCGTTTGGCAATATTTGTGTGCTGCGACTTGGTTGAGAAAATCCTTGGAATAAAATGGATTCAACACGCTGGGATGTGGCCTCATCATTTGGAGGCAACTCGTGGTTTTTATATATATATATATATATATATATATATATATATATATATATATATATATATATATATCATCACAAACCGGCACCTCCTTACGTCGCACCGAACAGAGACACGGTGACACCAGAAAAGTTGAGTCCAATTTTTATTCCATTACTTTATCGGGCTATGACGTGTTTCGGCAGGATCCCCTGCCTTGTTCACATAACGGAGCCACACTCCCATTTTTAGTTTTATAGTGATTTAAAATGACACCCACGTGATGCATACACCCCCATAGACATGGACAACAGACTTAGCAGAAAGAAATACATCAAAGTAGCCTACAATCGTGAAGCTTAATCACATTATCTGCAGATATATTTCAAATTTATTCATATTAAAATAGCTAAACCAAAACACAATTTATACATTATACCCTGGATTGAGATTGTAATATAAAAACAACTTCCTGCTTGTAATCTTTCATAGTTATGCAAATTAGTTTTTTTCTCCCAAAAACTTTATTGGTCTGGAATTATGCAAAGCATTTTTAGAACCATGGCAAATTCATCCTTCACTCTAAAGATCAATTAATCATAATGATGAATACTGGTATAGCTCGGTTTATCCTTTGTCGGGCAGTTAAGGGCCAGTGCCCATTTAACCTATGTGACTAATGGATGTACTTATTACAATAATCTATCCTCTCCTAATCTTGTATAGTTCTATAGATTCTAGTAATCATTCATCATTTCTACCTATACTTCATGTTAGATTCCCCATCAATCCAAATATTACCACTTGCTTCCTACAATCCCATTCATGTGCAAATGCCGCAGAATTTAAAAAAACAATGAAATGTGCAAAAATATCACTATGTACAATATAATATCCGCTCTTTACACGAATAAATAAATAACATATACAAATTACACTTCAACTGTAAACATATCACTCTGTGCAACATGCGCTTAACGGACAATTGGGCAAATAAGCAATTTGAATAAATATTTAAGAACATCCACATGAAAGATTTTTAAAAAATCATGATTAAACCAGATAAAATCTGAATGACTCAAACCTCAACACTATACTCATTCTTATTGCTATTGGAGGATAACATTATAAAAAAACCACCTTAGTACTATTAAGAAAACCCCACATAAGATTATTAAAACCGAGTCCATCCTGTATCAATCTAAAAAACACTTGCCATAAAAATTACGTAAATACCTCAATGCTTTTAAGATCCAAGTACAATTTGTTTGAAATTCACAGTCTATGTCATGTCCATCACTACATGAATTCATTAAAGTATCTACCACCTGTGTAAAAATCTAAAAAAACTGAAAAAAGGAAAAAATAGAAAAAACAAACGGAATTCACAGTTCATATCTTGTTTCATAATTTATTTTTCAGTTAACAGAAAGAGATTTATTGGTCATAGGGTAGAGTTAGATAGTAAATTTTATACTATTGTATGAAAACACCTAAGAAATTGCTTAGTAGTCTATAATTTTTTTTTGCCACTTGAAGCACAGAATCTACCCTAAATCAAATATGTAGGCCCTTGATGTTGAAACATCCTCCTACAACAAATGTACATGGAGTCCTTCATCCGCATTAAGACCTTTAGGGTTCTTGCTATCCAACATTAGAATATACCTGGACTCCAATTTTCTCAAGTCCAATTCTCTATTGCCCCTCTTCTTTTCTTTGGTACAGCATCCAAAACAAAGTAGGATAGATCTTCTATCTTCCCTCCATGTACCTCATTAATGTGGCGTGCCACTGGATAACTGGGGTCCTTATTTTTAACTGCTCTCAAATGCTGTAATATCCTAACATGGGCCATGTGGATAGTGCTTCCTACATATAACATAGGGCAAGTGCAGGTTAAAACATATACTACGTGATCACTTCTACAGTTCAGACTTTTCAATATTTTCCAGGGTCTCTTCCACAGGGGCATTTGGATTTCTTTTTTATTTATTCCATATTTACAGGCTTTACATTTTGAACACCTACTGAAGCCAGGGCTTGGTTTCAACCAGCTTACCTTTTCCCCCAATTCTGGACTGTTGGTCACCAATTGTTCCCTCATGGATTTAGCCCTCCTGAATGATAAAAGAGGTTGCTTGGAAACTATTTCTTTCAGGACCGGATCTCCCCTGATAAGATGCCAATGCTTACCCAGGCTGGCTCTCACCCTCGCCTGGTAAGCATTAAACCCCATAATTAATCTTACCTCCGATTTAGAGTTAGACACCTTGTCCTTCTTGGTCCTACCAGTTTCCCCAAAGAGAATATCTTGTCTGGTCATTGTATTTACTTTACATAATGCCTGGTCCAAAACCATCTGGTTATAACCCCTCTGTCTGAACCTAACATTAAGATCCTCCTGTGCTACTTCTAGAGTACTACTCTCACTGCAGTTCCTCTTCATTCTTAGTTGTTCTGCATATGGAATACTCTGCTTTAACTTTTGAGGATGAAAACTTTGACTATGTAAAACAGAGTTCCCTGCAGTAGGTTTCCTATAGGTGCATGTATGTAGCTGCCCCTCTTTAATAAACACCTTCAAATCTAAAAAATGAACACAGGATGGACTCATATTATCAGTAAAAGTCAAATTAAGATCATTCACATTCAAAGAGGAAATAAATACTTTGGCTTGTATTGGACAACCTCTCCATATAATGAAGAGGTCATCGATGAATCTAACCCACAATTGTATATTATTTTGCCACTGGGTTTTATACACGGTTCTGAGTACCTGCTCCTCCCACCAGCCCATGTGAAGATTTGCATAGCTGGGGGCGAAGCAGGTACCCATCGCTGTCCCCCTTAATTGCTTAAAAGTGTCATTACCATATTGTAATAAATTATTCTCAAGGCAAAATTCCGCCATTCTTAAAAGCATTTCTGAGTGTTGATACAAACACAGGGGTCTACTACCTAAAAAATGCCTCAATGCTCTTAATCCATCCTTGTGGGCAATGCTTGTATACAGAGATGACACATCAAGAGTCACTAAAAGATCCCCTTCTTCCCATTTAAAATCATGCAATATTCTCAGGAAGTCTCCAGTGTCTTGAATATGTGAGGGTAAACCCTTAACAAACTCCTGTAAAAAATGGTCTAAAAATCTGGACGTTGTTTCTAGGAGACTTCCAATAGCAGATATAATGGGTCTGCCTGGAGGCTTGTTGATATTTTTATGGATTTTTGGGATCAAATAAAAAATAGGCATCACAGGATGGTCAACTTTCAAATACTTCATTTCCGCCTCTGTTATTAGACCTAAAGTTCTCCACCGTGATAGCTCTTTATGATATTTTGCCTGAACCTCTAGCAGACTACTTGATGGTATTTTCTGGTAGCACTCTTTATCTTTAAGTTGGAGCTTGGCCTCAACATCATATTGGTCTAAAGGCCAGAGGACCACGTTTCCACCTTCGTCCGATTGTCTGATGACTATATCTTTTCTCTCTTTAATCCTCTGAATCACATGGTTGTACTTAATATCTTCTGGTCTTTGATCACGATAAAAATTTTCTTTTGATTCCTTAGCTAGTTTCTTCAAATCATCAATAACTAGTTCAGCAAATGTGTCTATTGAATCTTTGGGCATCATCGGTGTGAAATTTGATTTTCTCTTGAACTGGGTTTTAATGGTACCATGAACATCCAACCCCAATGACTCAACCACATCCTCTGCATCTTCAGAAGTTCCCAATGGGTCAGCCTCACGTTCCAGCTCATCCAGATCTCTTAATAACTCCAGGTCAGCCACTGTGAGTGTTCCTGCTCCTTCATATGGCCTGTTGGTATCTTGAACATTGTCACTACGTTTTCTCTTGTGGAAGTATTTACGTAATTTCAAGTTACGAATGAATTTTAAAAAATCTATACGCATTTGGGGATAATCAAAGTTTGTACGACTGCAGTAAGATAAGCCAAGTGACAGAGTATCCTGATCTTCTTTGGATAACTCCTAAGTTAGATAAATTTATCACCGTGGCTTGACTAGTGGACATCATTTGCGTCTGAATTCCTTCTTTTTGGAACCCGATCTTAGTTCCATTCCTTCGTCGTTTTCGATTTCTCTTACGCCTCTGTTGTATCCCCGACCCCTTGCTCCTCTCTGGGGTCTTTGTCTGTTGTTCGTATTGCGATCCAACCCTAAAAAACCAAACTCCTGAATTACAGTTGCTCGTTTTAGGTTGGTACTGGCTATGTTTCTCCTCTCTTCCCCATCAGTGTCTGGTTCTGAGCTCCATTCTGAACTTGTTTCTTGTGTTTGCCTGTCTCTGTTTTTACTTGCTGGTCCAGAGTTGTCTGACAGAGCTTGCTTCCGTATGGTATCAAACCGCTTGGCAAATGTATAAATTTGGCCATGCTGATAATCCAGCCGATCACGCGTGAACTTGGTTGCTTTCCTTTCTTTAATGGCACTTTCATATTTGTCCAACTTGACAGACAAGTCCTTCTCAAATTTTTCTATTATTTCAGCCGTAGTTAGTCATTAATTGCGTCTGTAAGTCCTTTATTTCACCTAAGATTCGTTCTCTATCTTTTTTAGCATATTTAGTTAAAATCTTCAGCATATTGTTTGAAGATTCAGCACTGTTGGTCGCCCATTCTTGCAGCATTTCAGGGTCAGGTCTTTCAAATGTTGGTGCGATTAAGATCCTGAGACCCCTTGGAACGCGTCCCACCTCCAAATATTTATCAAGGGACTTAGTTTCCCACCATTTAGAGATTTCACTGCGGCGCAATTTCTCAAGTCTTTTCATAATCTCTGTTGTGTCATTGGTTATGCCCTTTCCGCCGCCCGTTGTTTCTCTCTCATGGTGGTTAATCCCCGGTCTCATTTCATCAAAGACATCAACTACTGACTCTTCTCTCCGTTTTATCCGATCATCCATGATTAAATTACACACGCTACTACTGTGTTCACTGAAAATTCTGTTGCCTTACAATTGAATGAACTGTTCAGCTCCTCCCCCTCGTCCCTCTCGCTTGCGGGGGTTCTCTTATAGCCCTCGATGTTCCGATTAATTTTTGTTATTCTTAAGACTTCTGTGTCAGCCGTTTGGGACGTCAATTATATCCCCGGCACCTCTCCCCCTTCGATTTACGGCTTCAATCTAATGCCTGAATCCGCAACACAAACACCGGTCGCTTACCTGGAAACAGGCGTCCTCCGACGCTCCGCCTGCAGCTTCACTTCCGGGTCTAAGTGCTAGCGGATAATCGACATGAATTGCTCTCGCCGGGGGGGCCCCACACCATGTGCACCGCACTTTTGTCCTCCTTTGCCGGGTATGCGTGAGGCTCCTGAACGAGGTTGTGTCTTCTGTGCCGCTCCCTGCATCAGCGGCTGGACATCATCACAAACCGGCACCTCCTTACGTCGCACCGAACAGAGACACGGTGACACCAGAAAAGTTGAGTCCAATTTTTATTCCATTACTTTATCGGGCTATGACGCGTTTCGGCAGGATCCCCTGCCTTGTTCACATAACGGAGCCACACTCCCATTTTTAGTTTTATAGTGATTTAAAATGACACCCACGTGATGCATACACCCCCATAGACATGGACAACAGACTTAGCAGAAAGAAATACATCAAAGTAGCCTACAATCGTGAAGCTTAATCACATTATCTGCAGATATATTTCAAATTTATTCATATTAAAATAGCTAAACCAAAACACAATTTATACATTATACCCTGGATTGAGATTGTAATATAAAAACAACTTCCTGCTTGTAATCTTTCATAGTTATGCAAATTAGTTTTTTTCTCCCAAAAACTTTATTGGTCTGGAATTTATGCAAAGCATTTTTAGAACCATGGCAAATTCATCCTTCACTCTAAAGATCAATTAATCATAATGATGAATACTGGTATAGCTCGGTTTATCCTTTGTCGGGCAGTTATATATATATCAGGAACACTCCAACTGTGACACGTTGTTCTTCAACAAAGATCAGAGCACGGACCACCAGATAAGTGCTGCGAAATTTCTTTATTTACTCCATTTGAAAGTCAGCCATTACGCGTTTCAGCTCCGAGGGGCCTTGATCACATGACGCGCTAAACAGCTTTGTTTTGGCTTTTATACCATTTTTTTAACCTTTTCTTAAAGTGATAAGTGCATGTTAATCAGTAGTCATGGACATAAACAAACTATCTCGTGTTGATGTTTTACATTGTTCAATTTTTTCAACATTTTCAACAATTCAGTTGCAAACAAACCAATTTGTTTTGCTGGGTATTATGGATTAACACAATTTGTTTTGAAACCCTTTGGTTTGTTCGCATCATTGATGCACAGCTTTCAGTGTTGCCGTTCTGACTTAATGGGTTAATATAAATAACTAAAATCCCTTATAAGATTCCTGTATAAATACAATGATTATATTGGTTTCAAGGATTGCATAAATATCTTAAAAGCGCTTTTGCAATTTATGGAAAATACAGATTGTACAAAAAAGAGCTAACAGTTCATGTATAACTACAATAACAAAGTTTGTTGAAATATGTTAAATGACTCTCTAAAACCATTGTAAAAAACATGTAAACCATAGATTGTGCAAACACAGCTGCCAATTGAATTTTAATGTAAACTATAGTTGGTACCTCTCCTGACTAATGAAAGTGCTCGTGCTATAATCTAAGTTCAAAAAGTGCCTGTGTACACTACACCCAAAGTGGTAAAAAGCTAAAAAGATATTTAAAAAAAAAATACTGTGTATGTACTTGGGAGGGCGGTCTTATTTTGGCTAAAAAACGTTTGTGTGTATATGGTCTGTGTGAATACACTGTTTATTAGTCTAAAAGGCTAATTTCAATACTGAATAGTTCACCCACTGCTATGTCTTACAGGCATGTGTACAGGTCTTCCGTGGTATTTAAGTCACCCGGAAATTTGGACTCCAGCTCTAAAATATATCTGGTCTCCAACTTATGTAGGGTTCTCTCCCTATTTCCTCCTCTTTTGTTGTGTGGAACAGAGTCGATGAGGTAATACACAAGATCTTTCGGATCAGCTTTGTGCAATTCGCCAAAATGTCTGGCTACAGGATAAGTTTGATCCTGGTTTCTGATAGCCCGGATGTGCTGGAGTACCCTTTTGTGAGCCTGGAGCTTGGTACTGCCCACATACCTCAGGCCACATGGGCACTCCAGCACCTAAATCACGTGATCAGTCCTACATGTGAGCACCTTAGTTATGGCTCGCTCCTGGTTGCCAAAAGGGACCACAAAAAATGTCTTGTTAGTGCCAAACTGGCAAGCCTTGCACACTTTGCAGTTGTAAAACCCCTTACGCTGGGCCAACCATGAGTACCCTGTTTGGATATCGGGAATGCTTTGTATGAGATGTTGTGGGTGGGAACTGGTTGCGTGCAGCAACGAATTGCCGGCGGTCTCTTTTCTATATGATTTGGTCTCGATCTTGCCCCTATTGATGTAAACCTGGACATCGAGGAAATTAACTGACTCGGCACTGATTGTTGCAGTGAATTTGAGGTTGAGGTTGTTACTATTGATGCCTTCTACAAACTCAAGTGCTTTGGCTAGGGTCCCCTGCCAAATTATAAACAGGTCATCAATGTAACGTAACCATAGTTTGATGTTGTTCTTGCAACTACCCTCATATGTCTTATGTAGGACCAACTCCTCCCACCAGCCCATGTGAAGACAGGCGCAGCTGGGGGAGAAGCTAGCGCTCATCGCTACCCCTCGTAGCTGTTGGTACAGTGTGTTTTGGAACATAAAGATGTTATTATGTAAACAAAATTCTACCATGTTTATCAGCATCTTACTGTGTTGTGCCATCTGGGCCGGTCTTCTATTTAGATAATGTTGTAAGGCCCTGACACCGTCTAGATGATTGATACTGGTGTAGAGTGCTGTTACATCCAATGTTACTAGCAGATAGTCTGATTGCCACTGAAAATCACAATTTTTAGATGGAAAATCACCCGTGTCCTTAATAAATGAAGGGAGCTGTTGCACATGTTCCTGTAGGTGATAGTCCACGTATTGAAATGTTTTCTCCAGTAGGATGTTGCGGGCCGAAATAATGGGACGGACAGGGGGCTTGGATGGGTTCTTGTGTATCTTGGGAATAAAGTAGATGATAGGGGATTGTACAAAAAAGAGCTAACAGTTCAGGCATTTCCTCCCAGGGTGGCAATTCATCACATCTGACAGACGGTTCCTCCAGATTGCCAGCAGAGTTATGTCCTCCTGTTTCCTTACAACCCACTACATCCTCCTGGATGGGATTTTACTCCTGCTATTTCCTCTTGCTAAAAAAGGATGGAGGCCTTTGTCCTATTTTAGATCTTCTCCCTCTGAATGCCTTTCCTCAAATGGTCAAATTCAAAATGCTCACAATGGCCCAAGTTCTGCCTACCATGGTTCAGGGTGACTTGATGGTTGCCTTGGACCTGAAGGATTTTCCTATCCAGCAGTCCCACAGATGTTACCTGCACTTCAAGGTCAGCGAGGAGCATTTTCACTTTGCGGTGCTCCCCTTCGACCTTACCAGTGCCCCTCAACTTTTGCCAAAAATGATGGCGGTGGTCACAGCACACATTCAGAGGTTGGGGATACTAGTTTTCCCCTACCTCGACAACTGGCTGTTGAAGGCAGGCTTGTCCCAGTCAGTCGTAGGCAACCTCCAGACGACAGATGATGGCAAAACTCCAGACATTGTTGAGGTTCCCAATCAACATGCCAAAGTCACACCAGAGTCCTTTGCAAAGACTTCCTCATATATGAGCTTTATTGGGCATGGTGCTGTTCAGGGCCTTTCCTCTCCCACAAGGGGTCCAGGAAATTTAGGCTATGATCTCAATTTTTCAGATTTGGGCCTAGATCTTAGTTAGAGGCACTCTGAGGAATCTAGGCCTGTTGGATTCATTCATCCTGCTTGTCTACATTGTGAGGTGTCATTTGCAGGCTCTGCAGTTGGATCTGAAGTGTCAATGGGCCCATCACCAAGGAATCCTGTTGGATGTCATCGAGGTTTCAGAGGAGACTGCACATGATCTGTTGTGGTGGCTGCTGGACTGCAACCTTACCAGTGGCAGACCCCCTCTCCATTCCCCACCAAGACCTGACATTTGTGACAGATGCATCACTGCTGGGTTGGGAAAGTCATCTAGGAGAGGTGGAGATAAGAGGATTCTGGTCTCTGGCAGAAACCTGTTTCCACATCACCCTGTTCGAGCTGTGGGCCATTCACCTGGTGTAGAAGGCCTCCCTGCAATCCATCAAGGGAAGGCTAGTGCAGGTTATTATGGACAATAACACCACCATACTGCAACAAGCAGGGCAGAGTGTGGTCCTGTGCCAACAGACTCTGCACTTTTGGAATTGGCTAAAGCGTCAGGGCCTTTCCCTGATTGTGAACCACCTGGAAGGGTCTTTAAATGTCATGTTGGACAAGCTCAGCCAATGGCACCTAACGAATGCGGTTGCATCCTGAGGTGCTGCTGGGCATCTTCCAACAGTGGAGAAAACCCTGGCTGGATCTTTTTGCAACTATTGAGAATGCACAGTGTCAAAACGTCTGCATCTTGGTGTTGCCAAACACACTTTCTCTTGAAGACAAATTCAGGCTAGAGTGGGGCACGAGTCTCGTGTATAAATTCTGTCTCTCCTTCCCCCGCCCCAAGTTCTGAAGACGATCAGGAACGACCAGGTTCAATTCATCCTAGTGGCTCTAGATTGGGCCAAGAGAGTGTGGTGCCCAGAACATCTGGGCATGAGCATCTGTCCCCTGATCAGGCTGCTGCTTCAGGAGGACCCTCTGTTGCAGCAGCAGGGTAGGGTTCTACACCCAAGCATGCACAATGTACACCTCCATGTGAGGAGATTGAGCTGTGGCAGTTAACTGCATTCAATCTACTACCTGAGGTTGTGGATGTCATCCTTGCTATAAGGTGCCAGTCTATAAAGTCCATTTACACCGGGGGCTGGGATAAATTTGTGGCCTGTGTGGAATTTTCAGAATATACTCTTTGCCAGCAAAACTGTTTTATTATTTGTCTTTGGCCCAGCAGGCCTTGCAGTGGGCACTATTAAAGGTTATTAGTCAGTCCTTGTGGCCCTTTTGTGTCCCGGTTTAAATCACCTTTTTGTGATGTGGTTTATCAAAGGTTTGACACGTGTTTCTCCCACACCATTTGTGATGCCACAGTGGGACCTTAATTTGGTTCTGATGTACCTCATGTGCACCTCCTTTGAGCCAATGCACAGCTGCTTGTAATGTCTGCTGACTCTCAAAACTGTTTTTGTTTTCCTAATTGTAATCACTTCAGCTCATCATGTGAGTGAGCTCCATGCTGTCTTGGTGCAGCATGCCTACACAACCTTTTTCCCAGACAAACTGGTGTGGAGGACTAGGGAAGCCTTGTGCCAAACATTGTACCTCCTTTTCACATTGGGCTTTGGTCCTATTGTTCTTTGGTCCGCCTTAACTTCAAAAGTGGAGGAGAGACTTTAGATTTTACATCGCTTGCACCAAAAACCATTGGGTGGACAATCTGCTTTTTGTGGGGTTCTCGGGGGCAAAGAAAAGGAAAGTGGTGCAGAAAAGGACTTTGTCAAAGTGGAGAGTGCCTACAATAGGATTTGATATGCACTGCTCAAGAGGCAGCCTCCAGATGGACTGAGGGCTCATTTCACCAGGGCAAAGGCTGCTGCCACTGTGTTGGCATGCAGAGAACCTGTTCTGAAACATGGGTGTCAATGCACACGCTCACAAAGCACTATTGCCTTGATAGCCAGGTCCTAAAGAAAGGGCATTTGGTCTATTCGGTACTGCAGGCCTTTTCAATATAAATCCACTCCAAAGATCCGCCTTCTAAGGAGGGACTGCTTTGGTATATGTTCTAAAGGTGAGGAATAAGCAGTTGGTAATACCTGTCAAAAGAACAAGTTACTTACCTTTGGTATCGCTCTTACTGGTGGATAATCTGCAGCTTCCTCAGGCCCTTCTGCCTCCCCATTCTGTGAAGTGGCCTCCTTTTAACCATTTACAAAGTTACTAAATTAGAATCTGCACACTGGTACAGACAACTGTGTTATGCTCTCTGAGGGTGCAGGAAGAGTCATGAAGAAAAATGGCAATGGCCTGCAGGGGTGGCACTTATATGCAAGTCCGCTCTGTCACTTTGGGCCGAAACAATCCAATGTGGAGCTACATGACACCAACTAGCAAAGCGCAGGAGCCTGGGGGATACTATAAAGGTGAGGAATCTATGGTGCTCTAAACGTTTCCAAGCTTTCAGGCATCAAACCACGGTACAAGTTGTAAAAAGTCCTGAACCCGCATTCAGTTCAGCATCAAAATCTCAACATGCAACTGGTCCCAGTGTTTCCTCTGCAGCAGCTCCAATTCCCTCAACAGGGTCTTCTTTACTCCTCTGACACATGGGGGAAGGTTTCACATGGGCTGCTTAAAGAAATATTACGTTGCTTGTGGTCTACTAGTTCTCTTACAGGTGGATGCAGCTTTCTCTGTCTCCAGGTCCTTCTGCAGTCTTCAGCTTTAGAGAAGAATTAGCAACAGACGTTTGTGTGCTTCTGTACAGGACAGGGGCCCATTTTGTCCTTGTGAGCCTGCAAGAGGCTATATTCCTTAAGCCTTTGATCAATTTTCCATCCCCAGAAACCTGGAGACTAAATTCTTTCTACAGTTCTTTATCAGGCAGATGGGAATTCTTCCCACAGTCACTACAGACAGTTGTCTTTTCTTTTGTTCCAGACATCTCTCTCCCTGCAAATGTCTTAACTGCAGTTCTTAAAAAGCAAACTAAGTTCATGGTTGGCAACTGCCCCTAAACAAATCACACTTAAGTACTGGGTTCTTTTTTCATAAAGGTGCTTTACTGCTAAAGCAATAACAGAGCCCTTTAAATATAGGAAACTAATATGGCAGCCTAATTCTTCCCCAAGCTTCTCTTCACCTCTAACATTAATAATAATAATAATAATAATAAAAGTATTTATAAAGCACCTGGTTACTTCAACCAAAGAGTACCCAGGCTAGAATTTCAGTCTCAAAAACCGCACTGATAAAGCACACTCTAGACATAGTATTTAGATCTGTCTAAATAATCAGGTTTTAAGATTCTTACGAAAGGTCAGTTCATTGCTCTCCTGTCTAAGTACCAGGGCCAGGGCATTCCACTGTTTGGAGGCCAACCAACTAAAAGAGCATCCTCCCATATGCACTCTTTTCACAGTGGGGATGGCTGCTAAAAGAGCCCCTGCAGACCTGAGCCTTCAGGCGTATAGAGTTTGACCAGACAGTGCAGATAGCAAGGTCCTTTTCCATTTAAGATTCTGTGACAGTAGCACGTAGCTTTAAAGGACACTCTCTTGTCCAATGGCAGCCAGTGCAGTTTGGCAAGGGCTGGACCCAAGGCGGATCTCCTTGATAGGTTAAGCAGCAGACCAGCTGCCGCATTCTGCACCCTCTGTAGTCTCTGCAATCTTCATTGAACGACTCTCAAATATAGCACATTGCAGTAGTCCAGTCTGGACATTACAAGTGCCTGAACCACTGACTTTCTAGCAACTTCTGGTAGAAATGTCAGAACCTTTTTCAGGGTTTTCAAGATCCAGAAACATTTCCCGCCTAGATTGGTGACCTACCTATCAAATGAGAGACTTGCATCAAACCAGATGCTGAGGTTTTTGACTTTCGCTTTGGGCTCCGGTAGTGGCCCAAGAGCAACAGGCCACCACGCAGAGGACCAGATCGATGGTTGCCTCCCTAAAATCAAAATCGCAATTTTTCTGGCATTTAGTTTAAGGCAGCTGTGGTCATCCAGTCTGCCAGTTCTGACAAACAAGATCTTAAGAGAGCCGCAATGCCTCTTTCATCCTGAAACACAGTGGTGATAAGCTGCGTGTCATCGGCGTATGACACGATGTTAAAGCCATGACTCTCGATGATGTCAGCTAGGGGGCGCATATAGAGATTGAATAAAGTGGGGCTCAATGTTGAACCCTGTGGCACCCCCTGTCGTAATGAAAAAACCTCTGAACTAAAAGGTTTTTGAGACACCTGAAAAGTGCGGTTCTGTAGAAAGAGTGCTAACCACCGCAGAGCCTTGGCTCCGATACCGTAGTTCCACAACAGTTCAAGCAACAGGCCGTGAGACAAGGTATTCAAAGCCGCACTAAGATCCAGGATTATTAGTGCAGCAGTGTTACCCCCATTCACAATCTGCCTGAGGGATTCCGAAGCTAGAAGCCAAGCAGTTTCTGTACTGAACTGCAGCCGGAACCCCGACTGGGTCTCATGTAGCAGGTCCCTGGCATCCATGAAGCTCGACAGCTGTTTATTTATGTACTTCTCAGCTACTTTAGAAAAAAAGGGAAGCAAAGAGATGGGCCTGATGTTTTCCGACTTCTTAGGGTCAAGTAAAGGTTTTTTATGAGTGGAACTATGATAGCATATTTCCAACTCATGTGAACCTGACCTAACTCAAATGAGTTGTTACGTAGGTCACAAAGCACGGGCAATATAGCCTTCCACCCTTGTTTCAGAATAGAGGGCACGGCCGGTTCAGCTAGGGAGAGCCTTATTTAACCTCTGTCACCAGAGGAAGAAGATCCACCATGTTTAATGAATTAAAGCTGGAAAGTCCAGCCCCATTAGTGTCTGGTTCAAACCAGACTTCAAGACACTGGGCATCTCTGACTGCCTCTGTAAAGGTAGCATAAATATCAGAGACTTTGTCAAAAACAAACTGGGCGAGCAAGTTGCAGTCATCTACTGAGGGAATGATAGATGCTGAAACACAGTCCAAGGAGGATAATGATTTCACAATAGAGAACAGTTCCCGCAAGGAGTTTTGAGCCCGCTCAATTTTTTCTGCGTAGAAATGGCAGCGTGTAGCCCTGATCTGTTTATGATATTTCTTCAGGGCTCCTGGATAAGTATCTCGATCAATTGGATTAAAATTCCTACACCACACGCGTTCAAGGCGTTTGCGGTTCTTCTTAAACATAAGTAGCTCCTCATTAAACCATTCCGCCTACAGTTTAGTGGGTCTAACCATATAGTCAATGATGGGTGCAATCTAATCAAGTGCCCCTGTTATCCACCCCTCCAGTTGCGCATTAGCTGTATCTACGCAGTTACTTAAGGAGACCTCTCCTCAAACTCTGCCCCATGAGAGCTCCAAAGGATCGGACAAAATCCCCCCATTCCAAATCTCACTTGTCTCCACACCCCATGCTGAGTGAGAAAGACTCCATTGTTGCTGGGAGAGCCCTTCTACAAAAAAGATAATGTGGCCTGGGTGAGGGGGGCTTCCTGATGCCCACCATACTGCAATCCGTTAACACCGGACAAGTGGTGACAATACTCCAGAAAAGGTGGGGTGTGAAATGGGACAGTTAGTTGAAAGCCAGAGGGGGTCATGCCAAGGAAAAGAGATTAACTTTTTTTGATAACCTCTGAGAAAAGATGCCAACTTATAAAATATGGTTAATAAGCATAGATAATCAAAACCCAGTGTTTCAAATTGTCATACTTTTAAATCTACATGATGGCAAAACGTCACATTGTGCCCATGTGCACTCAAAATACCGTCTTCTGTAGGTTTTTTCCCCCCATACTTTAAGCACCTCTTACCTTTGTGGATGTAAGTGGGGAAAACGTCCCATTTACTCTTACTTTTCAATTATGACTTTTGTGCAGTTGCTGCTGGCCACACATTTTGTGTACTTTAATAGCTGACTTACTAACGTGTCAAATATGCCACCTTAAACACAAAAATGGATTACATTTATTTTGCACACAGGCCTAAGCCTGTGCTGTGAAGCATGTGACCATTGTTTTGAATGCACACATTTACAGCTAACTTATCAAAGTGTATAGAATAAAATTTAAGCACGAAATATATTTATGGAAGAAGAAGAGCGGCTAGAGAAAGATTACCAGGCCCCCAGTTACACCAAAGGTACAAGTAGCAGAAGTCCAGAATAAAATTAATCAAGGGGAACACGAAGAAAGGTGGATTTCTTACACTGAATTACATGTTTTAGATCTTGAATGTACATTTGGCTCAGTATCCACTACTGCCTTACTGTTATCACAGAAAAGTAAATGCTACTAAATCATGAGTGGAAATCTGTTATTTTCAAAATTCCCTGCTTCAATCCCAGTGGTGTTCCATACCTGTCTCTCATGCCTCATGTATGTTGTGCTGAAACAGTACACAAAATCCTTTTTTCTTCATCTCTAGAGGGAGACTTGAGGGTTTCTGGCAATGTGTGAGCCCAAGCATACCTCTTTGTCTGAATCCCAAATCACCTGAAATTAATGTGAATTTGGGGTGTGAGAGCCTGCCAAACTTTCCCGACGTTTGGCAGGCTAGCACAGAGAGAGAGCAGGGATGCACCATGTACTAGCAGATATGGCGCATTCTTGCTTTCTCCCTGTCACGCAGCACATCAAGTTGTCTTGCTGCATTGCTTTGAGTGACTTGTTAGCAAATCTGCCCCTGGGTGCATGTTGGATGACTACAAAGTCTACCACTTTGTCAGTTGGAGCTACAAGTTTTACCGCTCTTTGGTTCCAGTCCCTGTACAAGAGAGATACCTGTAGCTGTCAACCAGGATTCTATAATAAGCCGAAAATCCAGAAGATTTTTCACAACTAGACCCGAAATAGCCTAATTATGCTTAATAGACAATCTTGCATTTATAAGTGAGCACTTAATAGAAGAGCGGCGGGTGGCTCTAACATCCGAATACTGATGGACCTGACATTTGTTGACCCAGTGACTCAGTGGGACATCTGATCCGAGACTAGAGTTCATGGGTAGGCATGTATGTCATTTTTGAATTTCCTTGACAATGTCATCCGATGCATCGCGTTGGAAATTTCTGGTGTGTAAATAATCCTTTTACATTTCAGAAGTGGTCCATCCTAGCACAGACAGACTTGCCTTGGGCGAGCCAGGGTCTGTCTGCCTGTGCTGTGCAAAAGCCCTCTACTGCATTGTAGGGAAGGGAACCCGGCCGTAGACTTGCAGAACGATGTCGAAAAACAGGACACGGCCGGACGAAATAAAATATGGTCACGAAAGTGACGTTTCGTTAGATTTAAAGTAAAGTGTAACTGTGAAAAGATACAAACAAATGAAAACAAAACTTTGGTAAAGGTCTGGAAATGATTTAAGGTAATGCTTGTTGACGATCTAATCTCTTTCTATCTTCGGCTGGCTAACGATTAAAGATAAACACTTCAATTACATTAAGTTAAAATAATAAGAGGCTTTTAAGTGGGTGTGTCCGGGAGATCGCTCAGTTTTAAGGAACTGACGTATAATGTCAATCCCCCGAAAGAGGTCAATAACACGGTGCGTAGTCTGACCGGACAAGCGAGCGCCAAAGTGCATTTTTGTTAAGTAAAGCGTGCCAACTGTCTAGCTGAATTAATGAATACCTGTCTTTGGATGGCTGCCGATTAAAGTTAAAAACCAGCAATTACACCAAGTTGAGATAAAAATAGCCATTGGGAGGGGCGTTTCCGGTTGCACTGCACTTCAGCGATGTGCTCTTCCTCTCCCTTCTCAGGAGCTCCGGCTGTATGATGTCAGAGCCACAGAAATATGTCAGGAAATGCGACCTTTAAAAAGTCTGATAAATAGACATGGTCTTACCCAGGGCTTTAAGTGGGATGAAAAAACTGGGGGATCTCTCAAAGGGGCGTGACCAATGTAATTAAGGGCGTGGCTTAAAAACACATAAGCTAAAAATCTGTGCTTGGCATAGTGTGCCGCCCGACTTGTATTTTGCTGTTTCTGTAATTGCATCCAGATACATGATACAACAAGTAACATCATACCTACAAGAAGTCAGGACTATTGGATTTGTCAATGGTTGTTAGTTGCATAAAATAAATAAGCAGCAACTATGGCTTGTTATACATAATATTGAAAAACTTCCACTTAAAGTCCTGGTGACACCACGACAATGTTGCTGCTCCTGAGTTTCAAAAGAGAAGGGAAATCCAGAGAGAAAATGACTCTCTTTAAAGTATTTCCCTTCCCCTACAACGCTCACCTGGCATGACGTCATGCCGTAACTTCTCCACTAGTGAGAAGTGAGCAGTGTGAGCACACGCCCATCGATGTGCCTGCTGTCACTGCAGTCTGGAAAAAAAACGGACCGCCTGTGCCAGGGTACGAAACAGAGCCAGATAGAGACCCGTTTCGAGGCCCCCTTTAAAAAACTGCCGGTGCTCAGCACTGGTGAGACCCGGCCCACTTAAAGCCCTGGTCTTACCATGCATATGGTTTGACAAACGTGCTTTTCCTCTCTGTAGTATCTTCTGGTAAATATGTGTTGTTTTTCTTTACACGGCTGGCAGGCCCCAGCTAGTAAGTCTGCCACTTTGGCATTTTCTCAGCGGGCTGCAGGCCTGTCTGCGGGCTCCAGACCAGGGTGGGCTGTCACGAACCAATCATACATCTGTGGCCCCTTTCTAGTCGCAGCCTTATGCCCTGTGGGGCTAGTTTGCCAGGGCTTGCTTTTAGTTTCCAGTCCAGCCCTAGGGAGCGGTGTTACTGCAGGTGCTGCTGCGTACAGTACTTTGTTGCATTATTGTGGTCTATTTCCTATTCTGTGTGTGGGAAAAAAGTCCTCCTTTTTGCCCTGACAATCCACATTTTTTGACTGATACTGGTTGTTACTGACTCTGAATGTGCCCTGGACCCTGCTAACCAGGCCCAGGGCCAGTACTCTGTATAGAGCGTATATGGTAATTAGGTGTAATTACAAGTGGTATGACAACCTACCTGTAAGCCCCTGGTATATGGTAGGGCACGTAGGTTTAAAGGCACTTAAGTGTGCATGCTGCTTTTAAAGTAAAACTATGTCTAAATTCGACTTTGGAATTAAAGGTACTTCCAAAGTCTTAAACTGCCATTTTTTTACATATGTCAACCCTAAGGTATACCCTTTGTGCCACAAGGGTAGGGTGCTATTTTAAAATATGCAGGGGCATTATAAAAGATGTTTTATAAGCCCTGGTGAGGGAAAAACCGCCAATTTCGTTTTTCCACATTGTAGTGCATTAGCTCCATAGGCTAACTTGGGAAGTCTTTATTAAACTTGAATAAAGTCTAACTATTGACTGGAATAAGCTAAAATAATACTTCAAAGTGTCTGAATAATAGTTAGAATAAATATACAACTTGCCATGGTTAGATTTATAATAATTATGATAGAAAATAAAGTATAGAACTTGCTTTTCTGCTGTGCCTGAATCCAGCTCTAGAGCAGCCTCTCCTAATTGGCCAGCCTATGACAGGCTGAGCCAAACTGCTCTGATGAGGTGTGAAGTGGCCTGAAAGAAAACAAAGAGACATCTGGTGGGAGGAGTGGACTCGCAGAAATCAACAGGTTAAAAGAGCTCTACCCGCATCATCTCTACCGAGAAGAACCCAGCTGGACAGCGTTCAGTGGGCTTTTAAGGATTTGGCCAGGTGTATTGTGGGTCTAGTAGTCCCAACTTCCCAAGGAACAACTCAGAGATTCTGGTCACTTTCCGAGCTGCCTCTACCTACCCTAGCGTCGTGATCCCAAGCCTGTATTCATAGTGAAGTAAAGTATTGCTTTCAGTGATTCCCCCCTGTGCCACCATATAACCAATGGAGAGTTTGATATGTTTTATGACAGCGCAGTTATGCTTGATGCCGTAGATATCATGGCTGATTTACTTATTATATTGAATGATAATGTGTATAGTCCCTATAAATCTTCTTCTTCATCAAGGGGAAGATGACATTGGTCAGTTTTTATGTTTCTTACAGAGGTCTGTGTTGGCAGATTTGTTCG
Source organism: Calotriton arnoldi (assembly GCA_963921515.1). Taxonomy (NCBI): domain Eukaryota; kingdom Metazoa; phylum Chordata; class Amphibia; order Caudata; family Salamandridae; genus Calotriton; species Calotriton arnoldi. The sequence goes on from CAWUFW010005155.1 coordinate 1,078,734, forward strand.
AATAAGTCACCAGCCTGTGAGTGGGCAAAAGAAATCTCCAGAAACTTTGTTGGCATAAGTGCCCACTTTGAGAATGGTTTAATATCACCTGGGGGTCTACCAACCATGAATGTACTGTTACCCTCCATTGAGGCTGTTCTTCTCTGGGTGTGACAGACATATTTATCCTCTCTCTGCTCTACAGCTGATCCATGACATTACAGAGATCTTCTGTAGTAATCTCCAAGCCCTACTTCAACGCTCATTCTACCAACTCTGCGATGTTCAAATATCCTGCACAGAATACTTGCAAGGCCTGACATAAAAACCCTTCTTGTATCATACATGAGGTTTATATTTCTATAAATAGTTTGCTCTTCCTCTGAATGGCCTTTTTACTAAGTGAATCATTGGGTCTTATTCATAAGATATCAAAATTAACTCATGTAAGTTTCATTTTACTCAAAATGTTCTTTTTTAATTCATGAAGGTTTCCAGAAGCATACATGTAAAACTTCAACAGTTGTAGATTCCCAGTGTAGTAAATTCCTATTTACACAGATGCAGATGAAGATGCATTTCCCTTTGTGTAAATGGTCCAGGGTTATGATTGTTCTTCAAGAATGCAATTCCATTTGTAGTGTTTTTAAAGGGGAAATATTTTCAATTTGGGAAACCCCTTCCCCCTACATTCCACTCGTAAACATATTTCTCCTTGTTACGCCTCACCTGGGGAAGCATAGCAGTTTTGGCGCATTTACAGATCTGCCACTTATGGTAAATCTGGGAATGTGTCAAAATCCATGGGTTTTGCCTGAACACCCACGCACCACCCATGGAATGCATCCCTGGGGCAGAATAATGCAATGCCACGATTTGCTCTGTGTTGTGTTACTCTGGATTTATCAAGCCACACAAGTGGGCACGAGACGACATTAAGTGGCATAGGGGTCATCCTTCTTTTATATGATCTTCAACAACAATCTGTTTGCTTTAGAACAACTATCACTCACCAGGCAACAGGGTGAACCGATAATTGAGATTAATTACACCAAATCCTCTAGCTGGAAGATAGGTCACAACCTGGTGCAACAGTACCACATATTTGGATAATGTGTTTCATTGGTTGAAAAAGCTATGGCCGAGATCCTGGTGCTGGGTGGAGAGGTTCCTAACTCATTTCCTCTAGATTGACCTCCTAATCATGGAGTAGCACCAGCCCAATCTGTAAGAAAGGAACCTGGGAGTCCTGATTGAATTGAACTCTGCTTTGTTCCCCAAGTACATGCAGCAGTCAAGGGCATCAACTGACAAAGTTCTCTGCTATCTAAAATTGTCCCTCTTCTTCAAATTATTGGTGGAATTGATGAGAGCCCTAGTGATGGTATGCTTAGATTAGTATAGCGTCATTTGCACAGGCTCTGAAAGACACTAACTAATATACTGCAGTGAGCGAAAACTGGATTACAGACATGACATATTGTAAGGAACGATAAGAAACCTATGCAGAAGAAATACCTGAGGCCTCCCGACCCAAAGATTTTTGGGAACCACTCATGCAATACTTACGATCCATGCAGACAGGTGAATAAATACACACCTCTGTATACGCACTGAAGTAGCAGTATTATTCTTTTGGAAACGGCGCTAACGGAGTAGTATGCTATGGATTATACAATGTAAGTTTATTGATATGTTATGGGAATGTGTTGGTGCTATAACCCACAAGATTTGAACTGTTATGTATCTGATTTTGTCATGCATGTGATATATATTGCATACCTGGCTATGGACTCTTACACAAACAAATGTAAAGTTATCGTACAAGAAATGTGGAACCTGTGTACTGTGCCTGACCGTTAATAAATAAAATATTTAAAAAAAAAAAAAACTAATATACTGCAGTGACAATAATACCAAGCAGTCGGAATGTTTGTCAACTTGCAACTGCATGGCCAGCTCTGAAAGCACTACTGAAGTGCAATAATTAAGTTAAACCTTCTCTGCAACTCATTTAATGCCAGCTGGAGCAGAGGGCAAGGCAACCAGCAGAAACCAGAACCACACTACATGCCTAAGCAAACCTGATTCTGCACCTGCACATCTCATTATGCAACGAGCATTCAAGTGGGTGTAAAGAGGTATCAGGGCCAGCCTTTCTGTTAATGGGAAGGTCTGAAGCTTGAAAGAGCGATTTCAAGCCGAGGATGCTCTCTGCTGTCTTGTTCCCTAGAGATCTTGTGTGGGAAATCAAGTGGCGGAAAGTAAGCATTCTGGAACACTCGTTACATCACGCTGTAGTGAGTGGATGTCAACACAGAGTGACCCCTGATGCCTTATCACAATTTTGACTTCTATTTTCTGGCCTTTGACAAAAGATCTTTTAAAACGTTTGCAGCAAACCAATGTCAAGCAGAACATCAGCACTAGTCAATGAGATTTATCTGTAGCCCAAGTGATTGTTCTCATCTCTTTAGTCTGGGTGAGACAAATACAAAAGTTTAAACTCCTATATTTAAAAAGAAAAATTGATGATTAAAATTCTTTTTTGGATTTGTGTGTTTCAGGTGATGCAACACGCGTGCCAAACTCAGGTTATGAATTTAAATATAATTTAGGGTCTGATTTAAAGTTTGGCATATGGGTTACTCCCTCACAAATCAATGATCTACCATCTGACTTCTTGCAAGTGTATTATATCCTGTGGTACTCGTGATAAGGTGGATCGGATATCCGTTACATTTGTCACAGAGAATCCATCTGTTTTTTATTGAGATACGGGAGACGGAACAATATACATCGTCAATACTAGTCATTATATAACACAAATTTACCTAGGCACTCTTCAAGTTTATAAAACACTACAGTCAAATAGTGTAACCAGTCTGTATAGAAATGTATATATCAATTCACAGGCCAATAATCCAACAAGTCAATTTTGAGCAGTAAAAAATGTTTTTTAATCTACTGATAATATTTCATTGCTAATTGTGGTGATCTCATATTTTACAACATAAGTAATAAAAAAATAAAATAATCAACAGTTACAGGTGTTATTTTCTATTTATGATTTCCCGGAGGTCCTGTTCATATAGCCTTTACTACGTTGTCTTAGATGGAAACAGCCGACACGTGTTTCGTTACGTTAGTAACTTTTTCCATTTCATCTGGCAAGCATCAGCTTCCATGGAATTGCTCAGATACAGAATGACCCTAGGGGTGGCGACAAGACAAAGGTACTCAGAAAAGCAGAATCGTAATGGATACTGCGTCTTCGGGCTGTAGAACTGGGCTTGAACATCGATAGGGAATTACATGTATTCCTTACAGACTGAAATCTAAAACAAGGCTTCCATGCCACTGATTGAACATGCTCTATCTGTTATCATCTTGGTTTGACCCTTAGGACATGTTATTTTATCTGTGTATAGTTTGGATACAAACTGCAACAACATCATCTGATTTTGCTATAAGTCTAATATGTCTCTATTCCAAACAAGGGAGACTGTATGTATTTCAACAGATTATGTGTGTTTTAGGATTCATGTGATCTCTCAGCGAATTTAGTGTTCTCTGTCCTTCGTTAAGTATTGTGACTGTATTACTATGTCATGTTCACGTAACTCAAATCATTGTCAGACTGGTTTCTAAAAATTGAACTGTAGTCTTGTACCACATATACTGTAGTTTTGTACTATATTATATTGTGCAAACATGTGGAATGACATAATATGTGATATCCAATCTCAATGCACACATTTTAAATTTTAACTTTAAATTGTTGCCTTGGACCATATATACTGACTGCACACATATCCACAATTAAAAAGTATCACCAGGAATTGGCTTGCTTTAAAATATGGTGGAAACTGTTAAACTTATAGTATAAATCGTATAATGTGAAAACAAGTGAAATGGAAAAAGTTACTAACGTAACGTAAACACGTGTCGGCTGTTTCCATCTAAGACAACGTAGTAAAGGCTATATGAACAGGACCTCCGGGAAATCATAAATAGAAAATAACACCTGTAACTGTTGATTATTTTTTTTATTTTTATTACTTATGTTGTAAAATATGAGATCACCACAATTAGCAATGAAATATTATCAGTAGATTAAAAAACATTTTTTACTGCTCAAAATTGACTTGTTGGATTATTGGCCTGTGAATTGATATATAGATTTCTATACAGACTGGTTACACTATTCGACTGTAGTGTTTTATAAACTTGAAGAGTGCCTAGGTAAATTTGTGTTATTTGAACTAACATAGGAGTCCGTTGGTAATCCTATGGGGTTACATCCATGGTAGCGGGATGTTTTATATTACCTGGAGTGGCACCAACACTGATAGATGAATAAGAAATAGTTTTAGAAAAATATTGTTTTACAACTGAGGTGCTACCCTGTATTCCACCGCTACCTTTTTTTCTGTGCTATACTACTAGTCATTATATACATGGCAAATCATAGAAATACAACATAAGAAACCTATTTGCTTGATTTAGTCCGTGAAATACCCGATATTTCAAGCCCAATTGTTCTCCCCACTCTGCTTTCAATTCTTCATATGGCACCTTAATCTCAAATATAGAACATATCATTTGCCACCAAAACGCATATTCTTGTGGACTAGCATCCAATCAAAGTTTAGCAATTTCTAATCTGGCAACAGTTATTGCCACAAAACATATACCGATATAGGTGTGCGGTATGGTCCCATCATGATCATCATTACCTAGCAAAATAAAAAGAGTGTAAAGTGTTATATCCGTGGCCAACATATTGGATAATTTACATGCTATCAACTGTCAGAATTCATGGAGTTTATCACCAGTGAACAACATACGAACATCATCCACATCATCAACTGAACTTCTGCGGCATCCATTGATAGTTGTACTGAGACAGTCTACTGGGAGTACAATATAACCCGGTAATTGCCTTGTGACGTTGTAATAATAAATTCACCGCAAGGAGATACGAACTACTTGATTGAAAACTATTTAGCAGCATTTCAATTGTAACTGTTACATTCAAACTATTGGACCATCGTTCAGCTAATAATGCGTTACAATTAGAAAATTGAGCTCTAAATAAAGCACAAATATTTTTATGGTGGACTTGGCGGGTTTACTAAGGGCTTCCAATAGATCTATTTATGCATTTGAAAATCTAACTTAGTAAAAAAAGCTCTTATTTGTAAATATTTAAAAAAATCCACACTTTGCAAATGATAATCATTTTGGCGCTCCTCATATGTGCGGATAATATTTGCTTTATACAATAAGTTGAGAGGCCCTGCCGTGGGCCCATTTCCGAGCCATGTTATCATTAAAAATATCTGGTGGGTATGATTGCTCGCTAATAAGAAGACATCAATGGATTGAAGGTATGCAGAAAGATTTTGTCCAATGTTGCCAGATCAGGCTAGCATTGCTGACAATTTTAAATGTAACCGTTTTTTTTAGTAATTAGGGTCAGATTGTCTGAACGGCCACCCAGCAGCATTAGTCCCTAAACGTAATTCATATATGATGATGACGATCAATGAATGATTCTGTCAGATATAGATCAATATGACTATTCTTTTACCCATAGCGGCCCAACAATAAAACTGAAAGTCTGGTGATGACCAGCCTCCTTGAGATTGTGGGATTTTAAGAAATGTGGCCACTTAACATACTTTTTTAAACCCCCAACTAAATGCTGAAACTGCAGACTCTAATCGCTTGAAAAAGACCAGCGGGATAGATGTAGGAATGGAACAAAATAGTTACAAAAGTTTTGGTAGAATATTCATCTCAACTAAGGGCCTGATTATGACCCTGGTGGTCCGTGAACCGCCGTCGCATTCTGGTGGTCCAACCGCCCGCATACCTGGCAGTCCGATAGCCAGATTACGAGCAGGGCAGGGGGACCACCTCAGGACTGCCGCCTCCGCCGCCATTCCTGCTACCACAACCGGAGAGGCAGAGATGGACAATAAAGGCGATCCCTGCTCCTGCACCGCTGATCACATTTCAACCTGCCTTTCCACCGACCTTTTCATGGCGGTGACACTGCCATAAAAAACTCTGTGGAAAGGCAGTTAATGCGCCCCAAAAAATGGCTCTGGGGCGCAAAAGGTCATGTGTAATGTGGCAGGTGCTCGTGTTAGGGGTACGTGCAGATGTAGTCCTTCTTCAATGCCGGTAATCGTGAAGAGGTTTTAATGAGAACAAGGAGGATTGCGGGCTATCTGCGCTTTGCACATAATTGCCGACCCAGTTGAAAGATAGAGGTAAGAATAGCTCGTAGTCATCAGAGGAATACTGTTATTGTAGAAAGGAGTTACTTTAAGTTAAACAATTGGCTTTATGTTATGTTAATTAGATTCTTAGAGCGCAGCGATTACCCTGAGGTTAACGGGAAGTATAATCAATGAGTGAACAACCAGGTCTTCAGTCCCTTCCTGAAAGAAAGAAGATCTGCTGCATTCCTCAGATGGAACGGCAGATCATTCCAAGCCTTGGATGTGCATGTGATAAAACTCCTGCCTCCCCAGCTAGCCTTTTTAAATGTGGGGATTTGGACATTTTTTGCTCCTGTGGACCGAAGAGTCCTCCCAGGAATATACCATTTAAACTTTTGCCTCAGATGGTCAGGGCCTGTTCCATTAAGGGCTTTGAAGGCGATACAAAGGGCCTTAAAACGTACCCTTTGTTTCACAGGAAGCCAGTGTAGTTGAATTAATTCTTTTTAACAGAGACAAATTTAGGTGTCCCTGACAACAGCCTCGCTGCCGCGTTTTGTGCTATCTGAAGCCTGTTAGTATGCTGTTTTTGGGCATTCAGAAAGAGGCTGTTGCAGTAATCCAGACGTGCCATAACAAGCACCGTGACCACTGTTTTGAGGTTTCCTACTGAAAGATAAGGCTTTATTTTCCTTATAATTCTGAGTAACAGAAAACAGGCGGATACCACGGAACTTATATGCTCACTAAACGTGAGTCTATTGTCTACGGACACCCCCAAATTTTTTGCTTTCAGGGCAGGGGTGGGGCAAATGCCCAAATCTGCTGGCCACCAATCTGGTGTCCATAAATGTGGGTTATTACCAAATATAATAACCTCTGATTTGCTTGAATTTAATTTTAAGCAGTCGACATCCATCTTGATATGGCCTTCATACAATCATGAAATCGTACTCCTGTTTCCTTTTCCTCACCGTCTTTAAGGGATAACACTATTTGAGTGTCATCCGCATAGGAGGTGAGTTGGAAACCAAAGGATCTTATTAGGCCAGCCAATGATATCACATATACATTAAAAAGTGTTGGACTTAATGATGATCCCTGGGGCACCCCGCACGGAAGGCAAAACGGTTTGGATTTATTATTATCCAAATCAACTGTTTGTGTTCTTTCTGATAAAAAGGACTGCAGGAGGTTCCAGGCAGCACCCTGTACTCTTACTTCAGACAAACGGTCCATCAAAACTTCATGATGGACCGTGTCAAAGGCTGCTGACAGATCTAACATGATCAGTATTGCTTTACCTCCACAATCCAATGCCTCCCTTACTTCCTCTATGGATTTAATTAAGGCCAGCTCCGTGCTATGTTCCGCCCTAAACCCATATTGAGACGGGTCGAGTATGTTGTTAACTTGCAAAAAAGCACTGAGCTGGATGTTCATAGCTTTTTCTGTGATTTTTGCAGGGAGCGGAAGTCGAGAAATTGGTCTGTAGCTACTTGGGTCCGTAGGATCCAGTGTTGATTTTTTCAATAGGGGGAGGATAGAGGCCTTCTTCCAATCCTTGGGAAATATCCCGGTGGTAAATATATTGTTAAGCAGGGGGTTTAGGGCGGATCCTATAATTTCTGAAATAGATTTATGTTTGTTCACAGTGGTTATAACACCATTGCGGCTCGGAGCCACGGGTATCCTTGCTGATAAATCTTCTAACCGGGAGTGAGGAAACCACCGGTAGGCTTTAATTTGCTTTGTATGAGCAAGTTGCGCTCATGTTCTAATTATCAACTAATTTTGAAAGATACTTACGCTTTTTTATTTTTATTTATTTAAGAGTTTTATATAGCACTAGCTAGACCCGGAGGTATCAGAGCGCTTTACAACATATATCGGGAAGCAAATATTTATACAGTGTTACGATAGACAGCATTGTCTTGTGACAAATCTTGTTACGGCGGTCTTGGGAATGAGGCTAAAAGGGAAGGGAAAGAGGCGAGGAAAGTCTTCTTGTTGAGGAATCTAGGTTCTGCGCTTAGCAGGATTCCTTTGTTGAAGGGGCTCAGTCACTTTGGGCCCGATTCACAGAACTAACTTAAGACAAAATCCTAAACTTACTACCATTTTGGTATTCACAGAAGGCACTTACTCATTTTGGTATTCACAGAAGGCACTTACTCATTTTGGTATTCACAGAAGGCACTTACTCATTGATGAGTAAGTGCCTTCTGTGAATACCAAAATGAGTAAGTGCCTTCTGTGAATACTAAAATGGTAGTAAGTTTAGGATTTTGTCTTAAGTTAGTTCTGTGAATCGGGCCCATTGTGCATCATCTCTCACTTCGGGTGTGCTCTGTTGAGGAAGAGGTCTTTGAGCTGTCTTTTTAAGTTTATGAAGGAGGGGTTGGTCCTGATGTGAACTGGTATGGAGTTCCAGATTTTGGGTGCATTTCCTGAGAAGGAGCGAGAGAGGGTTTTTTGTTTGCGGGCTTTCGGTGGAATGAGAAGAAGGGTATTGGTGCTCCTGAGGTTTCTCGTTTGTCCTGCCTTTTTGAGTTTGGAGGCCAGGTAGGCCGGTTTTCCGGTGTGAAGAGCTTTGTGTGTGAGACAGGCAGTTCTGAAGTTGGCACGCATTTCGATTGGTAGCCATTTTAGTTCTCTTAGGGAGGGAGAGATGTGGTCATATTTCTTTGCTCCTGTGATCATCCTGGCAGCTGTATTTAGGGTTACTCGGAGGGGAGCTAGGTGAGAATTTGGCGTGCCCGTCAGAGTAGCGTTCCCGTAGTCCAATCTGGACAGCACCAGGTATTGAGTGGCCAGTTTAAGGTCGTTGGGGGGGATGAAGGGTTTTATTTTGTTGAGTACTTTTAGGTTCAAGAATGCGCTCTTTGCTGAGTTCTTGATATGTTTGTCCATGTTTAGGCTTGCGTGCAGGGTGATACCCAGGGATTTGACAGAGTTTGCCAGGGTGAGCTTGCAATTAAGAGCGTCAATGGATTTTAGCCATATTGTGGCTAGGGGGGTCTGCTTCTTGTTGGAAATGAAAAGGATTTCCGTTTTGTCTTGGTTGAGTTTAAGGTGGTTGTGGGATAACCAGTGTTGGACTTCTCGTAGGGTGTTGTTTAGTTTCTGTATGTCTCCTAGTGACGATGTTTCAAGGTAGATCTGGGTATCATCGGCATAGAGGTGGAAGGGGATGTTGGCTTTTTTGAGTATGGAGGTGAGGGGTTCCATGTAGATGTTAAACAGTGATGGGGAGAGAACCGATCCTTGTGGGACACCCCTGGTTATGGGGAGAAGGTCAGACGTGAAGTTGTTAATTTTTATTCTTTATGAGCGGTTCTGAAGGAACTATGCTTTTTATGTTTGTATTTGTTTCATAGATATTGAAGCAGGGTGATGCATTGTAATCAGTAAGTTGCTTTTCTTGATGGAGCAAATAGGTTTTATCACGCGGTGATTTCTTGGTCTGTGGGTGTATATTGTGCTAGCTATTGCTATTGATGAGTCATCAGGTCACAGTTATTCAACATTAACACACGTTTCTCCTTTTTCCCTTATGGTCACAATTTTGACTCCTTTCTCACGGGCACGGTCTCAAATTTTTCGTAGAATGATATTCTTGTGATCTTCATTAATTTTTTACTGCACAAAATGAACCAACAGCCATTCGGACAAAGTTTATACATCTGTTTGTTTGTTCATTTATTTTTTCAGTTGAAAATTTCTGACCCCTGAAGAAGGGAGAGCATCCCGAAATGCATTGGGCCAACGGATTCGTTTTTTCGAAACTTGGAAATTTTTAATATGTTATGTTGACACAATGAAGAATGTCAATTGTTATTATTTCCAAATGTACTGCTGTTTATTAGAAATGTGAGGAGTGGACTTTGTATTAGTTCCATAACCTACTGAAGACTTGTGCATAACAATTGATAAATATAAAAAGAATATGATGAATCATTTACGATTTAGTTTTTCTTAAATGTGTGTAATAATTGTTGATATATTCAAGTAGCAGTGCACGTGGGGTCTGGAGAAATGTATTCTTTGGCAGGATTCAAAAGGTGCTTGTGTTGTGCCTTCCAATGCCAACAGTGTCGATGGGTGCACTTTTTTCTATGCACAACATAGTGCACGGAAACCGTGTGCCCGACTGGCCGGAGGCACCAGTATGGCAAGCATTGGCTTCCAACTCTTTCTCAGACTGCGCTGCCCACACACCGCCAGCCCTGCAGGAACATCGTAATGCAGCGGTTGGGATGCTGCTGTTTGTCAGCCTTTTCTCGACTGTGCTGCGGCGGGCTGGCGGTGTGTCCATCAAACTTGTAATTGGCCCCAAAATTACTTGCACCTAGCAGCGATATCGGAAGCTTATCCCACTGTCGCATAAGAATTTTGCAATCTTTTGAAAGTGGTTCCTAATTTAATGTATGTATTATAGGAAGCTGGCTCCGTATCTACTTTACCAAAGTAAGGTATAATGTGCATAGAGTCAAGTGGATCTTCAGAGGCTTTTCAGAGGCTAAAGTAGATAATACTAATTCTCGCTTTTGTGGTAGTGTGGGCAAGCAGTTAGGCTTATTAGAGGGCTGTGCTAAGCATTTGTTGTGCACACACAGGCAAGAAATGATTACACACACTCAATGACTAAACCCGAGATCAATTGTTTGTAAAAAATAATACTTTTTGTATATTTATTTCTGGGAACCAAAGATACTTTGCTGTAGTAAAATACGTTTTACAATATCACTGTTTTACAATATCAAAGGTTGACACATTTTTCAATCTGTACAATGTTATCCTACGGGAGGAAACACAATCAGCAATTTGCAGGTAAGTAAATGATTTACAGTATTAACCCCTTCAGTGCTCATGACGGAATGGTTCCGTCATGAGCACAAGTTCTAGTGTGCTCATGACGGAACCATTCCGTCATGAGCACATGCTCAGGAAATCCCTCTGCTGCAGACAGCAGAGGGATTTCCCTTTTTTTTTTGCCTGGGGAGGTGGGGAAGAGCTTTCCCAACCTCCCCAGGCCGATTTTTGCATTTCATTGAAATGACGATCACGCGCATGGCGCGCTATCGTCATTACAATGAAATCGAAACTGAAACTTAGTTTCAGTTTCTCAGTTTCAGTGCTTGTGGGGCTATCTCAGCCCCCCCAGCACCGAAAAAGATGGGAGAGGTATCATTGGAAAGGGGAGAATCTCCCCTTTCCAATGGTACCCTTCCCTAGTGGATCCCTGCTTGGGGATCACCCCAGGAGGGTGATCTCCAAGCAGGGATCCACCCACTAGCACCAGGGAGGGGGGGAGCGGCCCCTTGGGCAAGGGCCTTTGCTCCCCCATTTTATTTTGGGCTCAACAGTCTTTCTGCCCCCCCCCCGGGGGGGCAGAAAGCCCACTAGACACCAGGGTTTTTTTTTTATTGACGTTGGGGTGGGGGCTGCCCAAAAAGGGCATGGCAATGCCCCCCCCAGAAATGTCAGTCTTTCTGCCCCCCCTGGGGAGCAGATGGGGGCATTAGCCCCCAATCTGCTCCCCGGGGGGCAGAAAGCCCACTAAAAACCAGGGATTTTTTTTATTGACGTTGGGGTGGGGGCTGCCCAAAAAGGGCATGCCAATGTCCCCCCCACCAGAGAAATGTCAGTCTTTCTGCCCCCCCAGGGGAGCAGATGGGGGCATTAGCCCCCAATCTGCTCCCCGGGGGGCAGAAAGCCCACTAGAAACCAGGGATTTTTTTAAATATAATGTAGGGGTGGGGGCTGCCCAGAATGGGCATGATAATGCCCCCACCCCAAAAACAATTACCACAGTCTTTCTGCCCCTCCCCGGAGGCATATTGGGGCAATAGCAACTTAAATTCAGGGGTGAGGTTAGCCCAGAATGGGGATGCCAATGCCCACATCTCCCCCAAAAAATGCCACAGTCTTTCTACCCCCCCCTGGGGGGCGGATGGGGGCAGTGGCCCCCTGATCTGACCCGGGGGGGGGCAGAAAGCCCAATAGGCACCAGCGATTATGCTGGCTTTTTTTATGCGTGGGGGTGGTGGCTGCCCAGAATGGGCATACCAATGCCCCCACCACCCAAAAAATAGTCACAGTCATTCTGCCCCCCTTGGGGGCATATTAGGGCAACCCCCCCCCCCCGATTTTTTCTCAAATTTCTGTGTGGGAAAGTTTTGGAATCTACGTGGATCCACAAATTTCCTACCACCCAGCGTTCCCCCAGGTCTCCCGATAAAAATGATACCTCACTCGCGTGGGTGGGTCAAGTACCCACGACAGGCAAGGGTCCAAAACTTATTGAGGAGACATCAAAATGACCTATCACAAAACAACCTGGTTTTGCAAGGGGGGTGACCTGGGTTTTTGGCCCCGGGCTCGGTGGCCATCTTGGAAAACTACCAAACCCACACATTTCTGAAAACTAGACACCCGGGGGAGTCCAGCGAGGTATGGCTTGCGTGGGTCCCCCAACGTTTTCCTACCCAGAATGCCCTGCAAGCCTCAAATTTAGCTGAAAAAAAATCACTTTTTTCTCAAATTTCTGTGTGGGAAAGTTCTGGAATCTATGTAGATCCTCAAATTTCCTACCACCCAGCGTTCCCCCAGGTCTCCCGATAAAAATGATACCTCACTCGTGTGGGTGGGTCAAGTACCCACGACAGGCAAGGGCCCAAAACATATTGAGGAGACATCAAAATGACCTATCACAAAATAACCTGGTTTTGCAAGAGGGGTCACCTGGGTTTTTGGCCCCGGGCTCGGCGGCCATCTTGGAAAACTACCAAACTTACACATTTCTGAAAACTAGACACCCGGGGGAGTCCAGCGAGGTATGGCTTGCGTGGGTCCACAAACGTTTTCCTACCCAGAATGCCCTGCAAACCTCAAATTTAGCTGAAAAAAACACATTTTCCACATATTTTTGGGTGGAATCACCGTGCCGGCACAAATGTCCTACCCCACAGCGTTCCCCTCAGTCTCCCGAGTAAAATGATACCTCACTTGTGTGGGTGGGGCAAGGGCCTGTGACTGGGAAGAGCCCAAAACATAGGGAATAAGGGTATAGCACCGAGAATTCTAAACGCTACATTTTTTTAAAAATACGTTTTTAGCCACTTCTGCATTTGAAACCCACACAAGTGAGGTATCATTTTACTCGGGACACTAAGGAGAACGCTGTGGGGTAGGGCATTTGTGCCGCCACGGTGATTCCACGAAAAAATATGTGGAAAATGTGTTTTTTTCAGCTAAATTTAGGTTTGCAGGGAATTCTGGGTAGGGAAACGTTGGGGGATCCACGCAAGCCATACCTCTTTGGACTCCCCAGGGTGTCTAGTTTTCAGAAATGTGTGGGTTTGGTAGGTTTCCCTAGATGGCGGTGAGCCCGGGGCCAAAACCCCAGGTGCCCCCCCCAAAACCAGGTAGTTTTGTTATAGGTAATTTTGAAGTCTCAACAGTACGATTTGGGCAATTTCCTGTTGCAGCCACTCTGCCTACCCACGCGAGTGAGGTACCATTTTTATCGGAAGACCTGGGGGAACACTGGGTGGGAGGAAATTTGTGGATCCACACAGATTCCAGAACTTTCCCACACAGATATTTGAGAAAAAAGTGATTTTTTTCAGCAAAATTTGAGGTTTGCAGGGGACTCTGGGTAGGAGAATGTTGGGGGACCCACGCAAGCCATACCTCGCTGGACTCCCCCGGGTGTCTAGTTTCCAGAAATGTGTGGGCTTGGTAGGTTTCCCTAGATGGCCGCCGAGCCCCGGGCCAAAAACTCATGGGACCCCCCTTGCAAAACCAGGTTGGTTTGTGATAGGTAATTTTGATGTCGCCTCAATAGGTTTTGGACCCTTGCCTGTTGCGGGTGCTTTACCCACGCATGCAAGTAAGGTACCATTTTTCTCGAAACACTTTGGGGAACGGGGGTGGGTGGAATTTTGTGGATCCACGCAGATTCCAGAACTTTCCACCACAGAAATGTGAGGAAAATGTGGGTTTTTTGACAATTCTTTAGGTTTGTAAGGGATTCTGGGTAACAGAACCTAGTGAGAGCCAGTCAAGTCACCCCATCCTGGATTCCCCTGGGTGTCTAGTTTTCAAAAATGTATAGGTTTGCTAGGTTTCCGTAGGTGCCGGCAGAGCTAGGGTTCAAAAACTACAGCTAGGCACTTTGCAAAAAAGGGGAATTTTTCACTGTAAAAATGTGGTGTGTCCACGTTGCGTTTTGGGCCGTTTCCTGTCGCGGGTACTGGACCTACCCACACAAGTGAGGTATCATTTTTCTCGGAAGACTTTGGGGAACGCGGGGTGGGTGGAATTTTGTGTATCCACGCGGATTCCAGAACTTTCCACCACAGAAATGTGAGGAAAATGTGTTTTTTTTACAATTTGTTAGGTTTGCAAGGGATTCTGGGTAACAGAACCTGGTGAGAGCCAATAAAGCCACCCCATCCTGGATTCCCCTGGGTGTCTTGTTTTCATAAATGTATAGGTATGCTAGGTTTCCTTAGGTGCCGGCAGAGCTAGGGTTCAAAAACTACAGCTAGGCACTTTGCAAAAAAAGGGTCATTTTTCACTGTGAAAATGTGGTGTGTCCATTTTGCGTTTTGCGCCGTTTCCTGTCACGGGCACTAGGCATACCCACACAAGTGAGGTATAATTTTTCTCGGAAGACTTTGGGGAACGCGGGGTGGGTGAAATTTTGTGGATCCACGCAGATTCCAGAACTTTCCACCACAGAAATGTGAGGAAAATGTGTTTTTTTATAATTTGTTAGGTTTGCAAGGGATTCTGGGTAACAGAACCTGGTGAGAGCCAGTCAAGTCACCCCATCCTGGATTCCCCTGGGTGTCTAGTTTTCAAAAATGTATAGGTTTTCTAGGTTTCCCTAGGTGCCGGCAGAGCTAGGGTTAAAAAACTACAGCTAGGCACTTTGCAAAAAAAGGGTAATTTTTCATTGTGAAAATGTGTTGTGTCCACGTTGCGTTTTGCACCGTTTCCTGTCGTGGGCACTAGGCCTACCCACACAAGTGAGGTACCATTTTTATCGGGAGACTTAGGGTAACACAGAATTGTAGAGCAACTGTTATTACCTATTGACTTTTGATGCATTTCTGCCTTACAAATGAAAGACAATGTGTAAAAATAAGTCATTTTGAAAAATGACCTATAATTCGCATGCTAGTATGGGTATTCCCAATTTCGGAAATGTGCAAATATCTACTGTTTCTAAACTCTATATTTCGTTCCCATTTCAGAAATACATAGGTGTCTTTCATACCGATTTTTCCATGTATACATTTTCCCAGAATAATTGCCATATACCCGGTATATAATAAAAAACCATTGCAAGTCGCTGCTCAGTTATTGGCTCTGGGTTCGTTGGATTCTTGGTGAACCTACAAGTCCTATATATCCCCACAACCAGAAAGGTCCAGCGGATGTAACGGTATATTGCTTTCAAACAGCTGTCATAATTAGAAGAAGTTACAGGTAAAAACGTTGACACAAATGGGTGTTTCTTTCAACTAATTTTCAATTTTTCCTATATTCAACGGTTAGTTTCTATAAAGAAACCTTGAAGGATCTACACAAATGACCCCTTGCTGAATTCAGAATTTTGTCTACTTTTCGAAAATGTATAGCTTTCCAGGATCCATTATTGCTTTCATACCCATTTCTACCATTAACTGGAAAGAGGTTGAAAGCACAAAAAATAGCAAAAATAGGCTATGTCCCAGAAAAATGCCAAAACTGTGTAAAATATTTTGGTTTTCTGACAAAAGTCTGCTTGTCCCTGAAATCTGGGAAGATGGTGATTTCAGAACCACAACCCCTTTTTGATACCATTTGCAGGGAAAAAACCAGACGCTTTCATCTGTAGCCCTTTTTTCCCATTTTTCCCAAAAAAAACAAAATTTAGCTGTATTTTGGCTAATTTCTGGGTCCCCTCCAGGGGAATCCACAAACCCTGGGTACCTTTAGAATCCCCATGATGTTGGAAAAAAAGTACGCAAATTTGGCGTGGATACCTTATGTGGTCAAAAAGTTACAGGGGCCTAAGCGCGAACAACCCCAAATAGCCAAAAAAAGGCTTAGCACAGGGGGGGGAAAAGGCCTAGAAGCGAAGGGGTTAAGCTTTTGGATCAAGAATCAGTACCAGGTAAGGTTCAGGTAAGTGACCTCACTGCACCACCAGCAGCCCTGGGGCGGTCGGGTGCAGAGGTCAAACTCGGGGCCTGGTGCCAATGCTATCCAGTGGAGAAAGGGGGCAATCAAAGTGCTGTTACTTGCGGGTATGTAGCACGGTTTTGGAACCCAGTCTCCGGAAGTTAAGGCAAGCACAAGGGGGACCACAATGCAGCACCAAACTTACACCTCCAACGGCACTGGGGTGGCTGGGTGCAGAGTGCCAAAACAGCATAGTCGCCCAATGCAAACCAATGGGAAATCTCAAACTTGGAAAAAGGCTGCAGGCTCAGGTCAGGAGGCCGATCGATGGAAACCTGCAGCTGCACAGGTAAGCTGGGATGTGCTGGGGCGTTGGGACACTGTGGGTAGATGCCCCAAAAGCCCAGGAGCTCCGGGTGCCTGGGTGTCCTTTGGCATCAAAAGACAGCTTATCAATGCGGTTGGGGGGGTCATAAGCTGCAGTCATCGATGTGGAGTCCAGGAGGGGTCAACCCACGAGGGACTCTTGCTCAGGATCACTGGGGAACCTTTTTTGGACTGGTTGGCCTCTTGGACTCGGGTCGTGGGCGTCGGGTGCATAGGTGGTCAACTTTGCGGTTCCACAGGCAGAGCTTTGGTCTTTACTTGGTTTTCTCCTGGACAGGTCTGCTGTCCACAGGAGATCAGGAGTCTTTGTACAGGACAGGCAGTCCTCCCAGGGTTCTGGAGGTTGCTGGCTGCAAGACGAGTCACTTTGCTATAGCAGGGTCTTTAAGGGCTGCAGACAAGCCGGTTTGGCTGGAGGCAAGTCAGTTGGTGTCCTCAGTCTTCGCTGCTGCATGGCTCTTCCTTGTCCTCTTCTTTGTAGGTCATCGGTAATCTGAGGATTAAGGTTCAGGGGTGCCCCTGAATACTAGTTTTAGGAGCATTATAGGGGTCAGAAGGTAGTAGTCAATGGGCTACTCACCTTTAGGGTGACTACACCTTTTGTATGCCTACTCCCTCTGGGGAGGGGGCATACCCCTAACCCTATTGGCTAAAATCCTCCAAAACATTATGGAGGATTTTCAAAAGAGGGGGGTCACTTCAGCTCAGGACACCTTAGGGGAGGTTCTGGTTGAGAGGGGACACACCTCTCTTGCTTACCAATTATCCTGCCATCCTTGCTGTCAAAAGTGGGGCTGGGTCAGGGGGGACTGGCATCTCCACTAGCTGGAGAGGCCCTGGTCAGCATAACAGAAGTTGGAAAGCCTTTGAGGCTCACCGCCCTTAAATGCTGTTCCTGCTTGGGGGTAGGTGTGAAGCACCTCCACCAGAGCAGTCTTCATTTCTGACCCACGACAGCAAAAGGCTCCCACCTCAGAGGCTCAGAAACATGTCTAGAAGTAGCAGGCTGGTGCAGACCAGTCAGGCACACATCAGTGGTTTGCTAGGTTTGCAGGGGGCACCTTTGAGGTGCCCTCTGAGTGCATTTATTAATTGAACCAACACTGGCATCAGAGTGGGCTCATTAATCTGTGATGTTTGGTACAAAACATCTGGAAATTCTGTGACACCATCATGGAGCTATGGAACTCGTATTTACAAGGTCCCAGTCCATGTACTTAGTGTGGCTTCACTGTGCACGTATAATGTCTAAGAATTGACTTAGACACTATAGAGGCATATCTGCTCATGCAGTTATGCTCTCACAAGAGGTATAGTGCACTCTGCCTTAGGGTTGTAAGGTTTGCTGTTGAGGTGACTTACCTATGCTTCTTGTAGTGCTGGTAGGCATGGTACACAGGGATGTGTGCCAGATCAACTCTTCACTTTTATCTGCACCAAAACACTCAGGCTGCGGTGGCAGTGAACATGTGTTTGGTGAGGGGTTTCTTAGGGTGGCACAACACGTGCTGAGGTCCTTAGAGACACTCTCTGGTCACAAGGCCCTTGGTACCACTGGTACAATTTACAAGGGACTTACATGTTAGCCAGAGGTGTGCCAATTGTGGAAAGAAAGATACAGTTTGGGGAAATAACACAGGAACTGGGAACCTAGTTAGCAGGAACCCAGTGCACATTCAGTCAAAGATGCATCAGAGTCACTCAAAAGTGGGGGTAACCATGCCATAAGGAGTACTTTCCTACATGTATCTCATGTGGATTAGAGGAAATACAGCTACCAAATACTTTACCACTGCAGAAGATTTTTATCCTAACTGGTAAATTGCATGGTTGGTAAGTATTTCTGTTTATGTAATATTTAATGCATAGCCAGAAACCCTACCATATTTTATTGAGATTGCTTTAACAGCATTTATAGCATTCATTTTCCATCTTATTTGGGAATATGGCAACATCATTGGCATACAAAACTATTTTTAACTGATAGGAGTTAAGCCTTACCAGGGATATATTTGGTTCTTGTGAGAATTTGGGTTGTTGGTTGAGGAGGGTGTGATCCCTTCGCAAACAACAGCCACAATCTTTGTCAGGATGAACCACAGAAAGACCACAAATTAACCTGTGTTTAACCCTCTGGTAGCTTGGCACAAAAGCCGTCAGGCTTAACTTAGAGGCAATGTGTAAAGTATTCATTCAGCACTTAAACAGTAATAAAGTGAAAACACAACTAAAGAAAAAACCCTTACCAATTTTGAAAAATAGCGTAAAATTTAATAAATTATGTGACATCAAAATGACAAACATCTAATCAGTAGAACCAGAGTTATGACTTTTCCAAGGTTTAAGGTAAGTGTAGCTCCTAAAAGCACAAAGCACCACTCGCAGTTATCTGGTCTTGAAAAACCGGGTGAAAGTCACAAGTGCAGGCCGACCACGATGGAGAGCGGACAAGATACAGGGAGGAGGTTAGTCCAGCTGAAAAAGTTACTTTCTAAAGTCTAATCGGAAGAGTTTACTTCGCAGTGGAGGAGGCCGTGAGGAGCAGGGAAAGCGTCGTGGATGGTTGATGCTCTAGTGCAAAGATCCAATTGGGCGTCACAGACAGGGGTTGCTGGAGCTTCACGCTGTCGATCAACACGGGCCGTCGATGCTGCAGCTCAAAGTTCAGATCTCGGGGTGCAGGTCGTCACTGGCAGTCGCTGTAACATACCGAGTCCGGTTCACCGAAGTCTCACATTGGTAGTCGGCATGGGTGGCAAGATTTTGGCACGAACAGGCCCATTTGCGATCGCAAAGAGCCCAAAACTGCAGGATTTCTCATTTTCTTCAAGGAGGAGCTCAACTAATGCCACATCATTGCTCCAGGACCTGGGAGGCACCTCTTAGTGATCAGGAACTCACTCCCATACAGGCTAGCAGGGCTCAGGCAGGTCCAGTTGCAGGTCCAAGCAGGTTTGCACTACAGGCGCGCCAAAGGTGTGCCAAAGGCAAGCCCGTCTGTGCTTGGCCGCTCCTGGACCATGGCCAGTGCCAGGAACCCTGGCCGTCCTGCCCCCCACAGATACTCCACGCAGAACTTTGAGACTTGGACCACAGACGCAGCAACAACGAATGCTGCATCGCATCTCTGCAATCAACAATAGGACCGTTCACTTGCCGCCGCTGTCTCTTCACCTGCAACTCAGGACCACCCGCCTTCACGGAAACACTATGCCAACCTCGACCGCCCTGGACCCACTCCATTGCCTCCTGCTCAACGTCCGATCTCTCTGAAAACGCACCACCTAAATCTGGTACACCATCACCACCTTCGCCCCTGACGTGATCTTCATCACAGAGACTTTGCTCAACTTCCACCCGACAGTGCCACTGCAACACCCAACGGCTACACGATAACACACCAGAACCGCACCAACAACCACGGAGGAGGCATCGCCATCATTCACAAAGAAACAATCCACTGCACCACCAATGAAGATGACACCAATCCTATCATGGAACCCCTCAAATTCCAACCACACACCAACAGCAGAATGACCATCAGAGGCACCCTCGCCTACCGACTCCCAGGACCATGCCCCTGCTTCCCCGAAGCAATCATCGACTTCATTGCCCCACCAGCCATCGACTCCAAGCACTACATCTTCCTCGGCGACCTCAGCTTCCACCTCGACGACCTCCCAGACACCAACTCTGCCAACTTCATTGAATGCATGAGCGACATCTGCCTCACCCAGCTGGTCACCGACCCCACACACAGGACACACGCTTGACCCGATCTTCTTTGCCAATGACAAAGTCAAATACAGTCATGTCACAGAACGCACCTGGACTGACCACACCATCATCTACTTCACCGCAGGATCCCCATGCACTGCCACCAGACCTCTCAACTGCTCCTTCTACAGCTTGAACAAAGTGACACAGATGCAATGGGTGGATGCCCTCAACACCACTCAGCCCTACCCCGCAACCAACCTGGAATAGGCCGTCCAGAACTTCACTGCCTGGATCACCAACCGTCCGACCGAGATGCCCCCATCAAACGAGCCAAGACTGGCAGATCCACCAAACAAGCCAACTGGTACACACCAGAACTCAGGACAATGAAATGCAGCTGCAAACAACTGGAGAGAAGATGGCGGACCCGCAGAGACCCCATAGACCGACCCACCTTCAAGTCAGCCCTCGACAAATACGCCAAAATGACGCACAAAAAAACGCCCTGGCAAACCAAATCGAAGCATGCGCCAACCACACCAAGAAACTCTTCAGCATCATCAGAGAGTTCTTCTGCCCCACAGCCACCAAGAACATGATCTCTCCTTCACAGGAACTCTGCAACACACTAGCGAACCATTTCCACAACAAGATATCTACCATTTAAAGAAACTTCAAACCCCAACCTACTGACCTCAACAGCCTCCTCACACCAACTGACGCCACCCCTGACCATCCGCTTACCACATGAGAACAGCTCACCACACAGGACACTCTAGCCATCATGAACTACATCCACTCAGGAGCACCCACGGACCCCTGCCCCCACTGCTTCTATAACCTCGGAAGCAAGGAAAACAGCTGCCAACTCACCACCATCCTCAACGCTTCCATCACCACAGCTACCTTCCCCGACGTATAGGAAAAATGCAGAAGTCAGACCTCTCCTCAAGAAACCCTCCGCTGACCCCAGTGAACTCAGGAACTACCTCAAAATCTCACTGCTCCTTTTCCTCGTTGTCAAAAAGGCCATCAAGGGCAGCTCACCGAACACCTGGAAAGAAACAACCTGCTCGACACCTCTCAATGTGGCTTCTGTTCCAACCACAGAACTGAGACTGCCCTGATCCCCGCCACCGACGACATCCACACCTTCCTCGACAGGGGAGAATTGGCGACCCTGATCCTCCTCGACCTCTCTCCAGCGTTCAACACCGTATCCCACCACAATCTCATCAAGAGACTTCACCACATTGGGATCCAGGGAGACGCCCTCAGATGGATTGCATCCTTCCTCACAGGATGAACTCAGGGAATCCGCCTACCTCCATTTGCCTCGAAACCAATGAGCATCATCTGTGGCGTCCCTCAAGGTTCATCCCTCAACCCCACCCTCTTCAATACATATATGACACCACTAGCCGACATTGTCAGAACCCATGGCCTCAACATCATATCCTATGCCAATGACACCCAGGTCATCCTCTCACTCTCAGCAGACCCCTTGACCACGAGGACCAATTTCCATAACTGCATGGCGAATATCGCCGACTTGATGAAGGCCAACTGTCTGAAGCTCAACACTGACAAGGCCGAAGTGCTGATATTTGTAAACAACGCCTCCCTGTGGAACGACACACAGTGGCCCGCTGAACTCGGATCCACTCCCACACCGACAGACCATGCCCGCAGCCATGGCATCATCCTGGACAGCAAACTCACCATGAAACAACAGATCAACGCAGATTCCTCTGCATGCTTCCACACTCTCCACATGCTCTGAAGGATCTTCAAATGGCTCCCCAACAACACGAGGAAAACCATCACTCAAGCCCTAGTCACCAGCTTGCAGGACTACAGCAACACTCTGTATGCAGGTACCACCACCTAACTCACAAGGAGACTCCAGACGATACAGAACTGAGTGGCCAGACTCATCCTCACCCCCATCTCAGGATCCTCCACTGGCTCCCCATCCAGGAAAGATGCCAAATCAAGATGTTGACACACACCTACAAAGCCCTCTATGCCCAAGGACTAGCATACATCAACCAACACCTGAACGTCCACCAACCCTCCAGAGACCTTCACTCTGCCTCCCTCGTCCTTGCACAGACACAGTGCACCTGCTGAAGCTACAGTGAAGGCCATTTCTTCTCCTACCTTATCACCACGTCCTGGAACTGCCTTCCCCTCCACCTCCAAACATCACCCTCTCTGGTGGAATTCAGGAAGAGACTCAAGACCTGACTTTTCGACTGAGCCTAGCAAGCTAGTGCCTTGATACCCTTGCTGGTGATTAGCCGTGTACTACAAATATGTGTTGACTGATTGATTGATTGGTCAGTGCAGCTGTTCATCTAGGCAGTTGCAGGGAGACGTCTGGAGCTTGTTGTGATATGTACTTCTGAACATTAGGCCAGCTGGTGGGTGGACAAAATATCGAAAGCACAAATATCGTCGGACACAATATCGTGTCAAAAATATCGAGGACAAGAATATCGTGAGGGTCATTGCTTATGGGTAAGTAAAGTTTTACTATATATAACTCCACATATATGTACTTTGACGATATATATATCTTCAAGGTACGTAGATCTGGAGTTAAGAATAGTAAATTTATACCTATCTATTTGCACTTACCTACTCAATATTCTTGTCCTCGATATTTTGGACACGATATTCTGTCCACACGATATTTTTTGTTCGATATTCTGTCAGTGAACCAGGCCAGCTAGCTAGCCCTTGAAGTCACTCAGGTAGCCTGAGGTGATGGGTGCAGGTCCAATCTTCCTTCTCAGACAGCAGGGTGGACCTCAGGCAACAGGGCAGTCCTCTGGAAGCAAGGCAGTCCTTCTTCTGTAGTATCTACAGGTCCAGATGTGTACTGAAGAGTGGTTCTGAGGGTCCTATTTTTAAACCTGTTGCCCCCTTTGAAGTGGGAGCAGCTTCTGGAGCTTTCCCTCACAGAGGTGTTTGGAATATCCTGACTCCCTGCCCTGGTACCAGTTTGTTTGCAGGCACAATAGGCTAGTGTGGAGTTCTTTGCAAGTGAAAACAGCTCTGGCTCCCCACCCCCATCAAGTCAGGATGGCACATCCTTACAATGCATAGACACTCTATTGTATGGCTGTCTGGGAGGACTACACAAGGCCAAATGACAACTACACCTACTCATGTGACTCAAGAAACAGGCCGCAGGCATGAAATGGTTAGGACAAGGAAATGCCAACTTTCTAAAAGTGGTATTTTCAGAATTGTGACTTAAAATTCATTTTACCATTAAAGAGGATTTTAAATTACAATTCATTGGAGACAAAACAGGTACTTTCTACCTATTCACAAGCAAAAGTTATCACTTATTAAATGTAATACTGTAACCCAAAGATATTCAATGGGAGAGGTTAGGCCTTGCAATAGTGAAAAACGAATTTTTAGAGTTTTTCACTACCAGGACATTTAAAACCTAAAAGTACATGTCCAACTTTTTAAATACAATGCACCCTGCCCTATGTGTTGTTTAACGCCTACCCTTGGGGTGACGTGTATTAGAAAGAAAGGTTTAGGCCTGGCTAAAGGTTTATTTTAGCAGATCGAAATGACACTTTAAAACAGTACACACAGGCTGCATGGCAGACCTGAGACGTTTTTGAGGCTACTTATGTGGGGGGTACAATAAGTTCTGCAGGCTCACGAGTAGCATTTAATTTTCAGGCCCTGAGTACCGGTAGTACCACTTTACTAGGGACTTATAAGTAAATTAAATGTGCCAATTTGGTGTAAGGCAATTTTGGCATTTTTAAAGGAGAGAGCACAAGCACTTTAGCACTGGTTAGCAGTGGTAATGTGCGCAGAGTCCTAAAGCCAACAAAAATGAGTTTAGCAAAACAAGATTTGTGAAGGCAAAACCTTTGGGGGACTACCACCCAAGGGTGTCAGTTCTAACAGTTTTGCCTTAAATCATAATAAATATGGCTATAAATATGAGGCAAACACCAGTGGTAATATTGGACATTGCTGACACGTCCCACTTTGTACTTGTGGACATTTGGTACATGGTAATTATTCTTGCTAAATAATTTTAGTAAAGCCTTTTCACCTATGGTACAATATTGGGGCCGAATTGCATATTGTTGGAAAATGGCCCTGTTGGACTTGGCCCTTTTTGGCAGGTTCACCCCTAAACTTTTTGCCTTGTATGTTAGTAGTTTTAAGTCTCTGGGCACTTTAGCACTGTGGTCCAGTGTAAAGTGCGTGCGCGCTGAGTGCGTGTGGTGAGATTGTCCTGCCCTCCCATAGGAATGCATGGGGGATATGTGTGTCCATGGTAATTCCTGGTGTGAGAGGAGTGCAGGGGCGAGTTTAGTATGTGCGAACTCGTGAGAATAAATGCTGCGCAATGGTGTGCGCAGATTTATTGTGACTGGTGTAGAAATGCCACTTTTAGAAGTTGGCATTTATGTGTGCTCTGTGTCTGCCTGCCTGATGTGAATTGCATGTCTGGCTTGTGAGTGACAGGGGCTGGGAGGTGTGTGTGGCTCCAGGAGGGGCAGGGTGAGTCAGCGCAGGGCTGAATAGGGAGATCTGCATCTAGATGGGAGGGAGGAGTTGCACCTGGGACCTGAATAGGGCTGTGCCTTCCCTCCACAATGCTGGCTCCACCCCTGTGGTGCGTCTGATGTCCCTAGCCTGTCCTGTGAAAGGAGAGAGGAGCTGAGCAAAACAAAGTGCTCCAAAGCTCCCCCAAACCAGTTGCATCTGGTTTTCCCCCAGCCCTGTGCTGGGTGACAAAGGAAAATGCTGTGTAAATATAGGGGCTGTGACCCCATGAAAATGTTCAGTTCTGTGGTTGTTCCTGAATCCTGCGGGGCGTGCTGCTGCTGGGGGCCCAGGGGGGGCTGCCATGAGGGCTTGCCTCCCTGGGCCCTGCATTGCCCCTTCATTCTCCCAGGACTTTCAGGCCTTCTTGCTGGCTTTTAGCGCCCTGGAGAGCGCTTTATTTCTTGGAGCTTCCCTTAGGAGGAGGGGAGCGTGTGGGCTGCGCAGCACTGCGCTGCAGCCCTTTCAAAGGGAATCCCCGGTGTAGGGATTCCCCCGTGATGGCGCTTTTATGGAGTCCGAGCGGGTGCCCACCCCGCTTTTTTGGAGGTTTCAGTGCGCGGGTGCCCACCCCGTGTCTTGGCTTTGATTTAATGGCGGGTGCCCACCCCGCGTTCTACTGAGAAAATCACCGCCGCGGCCCGATCGGCAAAACCGGAAGTCAGGCACTTCTGGACGAGACGTGGGCGGGGCCTCAGAGACGTCCGGCGGGGCCGGGAGAGGAAATCCCGCCCGCCGGAGAAGCTGACCGGAGCCTTCGCAGGCTCCACAGAGAAGTCTTGAGCCCCAGGAGGGGGCCCAGGGGAAGCCGGACAGAGTCCTGCGGCCGGAAGATGGGGAAGCTGGGTACTGGTGGAGAGGACGACGGGAGCCTACCCCGCCTCCGAGATGAAGTCCCGGGTGAAGAGGAGCAGAGTCCCCACGCAAGCCCCGGTGAGTAGGGGCTTCACCCGAGTGATGGCGCCTTGTGAGGCACAGTGTTGCTCCCCCCAGGCACTGCGAGTGCCAGCCTTTGTTGGTGCCGGTACGAGGCACCACATACGAGCGGCCCCACCTGGCAGCGGGTCGCTCCAACGTAGGGGCCAATGTTATTGAAAGGCCCAGTGGGGCCCGAGGGCACAGATGTGCCAGGGCCCCTCCAGTGTCAACCCCAGCTGCCCCGTTCGCAG
The DNA here is from genome assembly GCA_963921515.1 of Calotriton arnoldi. Lineage (NCBI taxonomy): Eukaryota > Metazoa > Chordata > Amphibia > Caudata > Salamandridae > Calotriton > Calotriton arnoldi. Next base: position 1,105,006 of record CAWUFW010005155.1, read on the forward strand.
TGGGCAGCTGCAATGTGGCCATATTTGTTTAGGGCCCCCGTGGGGGTCCAGAGGAGCCTGTGCCCCTCCCGTTTGGCCATGTTTTTACAGCTGCCCCGCTTGACAGAGGGCAGCTGCAACGAGAGGGGCACAATTGACAAAGAGTCCCAAAGTGGGCTCAGACGGCCCGTGTAGTGCCAGTGCCATCTTTCCAACGTTGGGGGCACAATATAGGCAGGCACAGTCAGTGCCAGTGCCCCACATTTGAGTTTTACAGCTGCGCAGCACTTAGTGCCAGCTGCAGCGTTTAGGCCACAGTTCTTTGGGGGTATTAGTGTACTTTTGCGCTAGGAGTAAGATGCACTCCTTGGCCCCTGACTCTCCCAGCTGCCCAGCAAGTAGTGGGCAGCTGCTACGTTTAGGTTTGCGCAGTTGCGCACCCTTGACTTTCGCTGCGTTGGCAGCGCGCCCTGACTCTGTGGACATAGGGCATTTGAGCCCCTTTAGAGATGGCCAGTTGGCCAGGGGGACAGTTAGGTTTATAGGGCGGCAGGCCCTAATCTGATCTATGTGCTGATGTGATTTTGGGTGCTAGGAAATGTAATTCATGTAGTATGATTTACGCACCCTGTATTATGCCTCTAATGTACTATCATGATTATGAGGTTTTGCATAATGTGTTTATGCTTGTGATTTTATTATTACCTAATGCGTTTAGATTGTGAGTTATTCTCTACTGTGCTTTACGCCCTAATGTGAGTTATACTTAGGAGGTTAGGGTCTAATGTGTTTAGACTTATGAGAGGATTGCATAATGTATTTATGCTGGTGAGGTTGGCGCAGAATGTAATTCGCGCCTAATGTGATGCTGTGCATAATGTGGTTTATGTTACAGGCTGATGCTAAGTACAGTGGTTACCAGTGATTACTGGTTGTACGTTTATGATGTGTTCTACATTTATTATAAGTGCTACATATACTAAGTTCGCTTTGTGCTGGTTCTGACAGTGGGCCAGTTGGCCCTGTCAGGTGTAAATAATCCCTTGTAAATATGACCCCGTGCCAGGTGGCACGATGTATATTATGTGAGTACTATTCTAATGTGTTTTATGATAATACAAAGGCTATTTTTATATAAAACCTTGTGTGGAGTTCCTTTTTGTGGTGTGCCTAGTATGTTGTTGCTGTGTGTGTGTTGCGCAAACGCTTTACACATTGCCTCCGGGATAAGCCTGACTGCTCGTGCCAAGCTACCAAGGGGGTGAGCAGGGGTTATCTTTGGCGTGTAACTCCCTTGCCCTGACTAGATTGGTGGTCTCTGCCTGGCTTTGGCGCAAGCCTTAGCCAACCAGAGATCCCATTTCTAACAGGCCCTCTCTAAAGGCTCACCCCAAACTTTTTGTCTTCCTTCTCCTCTTTATCTGACCTTGTTGAACTGGAACGGTGGAAGTGAATGGGGTCCCAGTCACTGCACTGAGGGACACCGGGGCTAGCTACACTATGATGGTGGACAGACGAGCCTCCCGAGAGCAATAAACCTCCCAGGTGTGTAGGGTGACTCCAGCCCATGGGCAGGACTTTTTCCACCATATGGCTCTGGTAGCCATTGAGTGGGGTGGGAAGGTGACCTAGAGGAGGGTTATAGTTAATCTCCAGATGCCTTCTGGGTAATGGGTTGCCTGCTTTGTCAGGAGAACTGGGAGGGGTGGCCACCATAGGCGCCCTTGACAGCTCAGTTTTCTGGGGGTACCACTCCCAAACAGAGGGGCAGGGGGGGAGAGAACTCACCCCTGACTCCTGTTCCGCCTTAGGGTACAGACCCTGGGTTGGAGGACCAGTCTCACGATACCATCGCAGAACTGGAGGGAGGTAGAGTGGAAGTAGGATGCAAAACTCCTGGGGCTTCTGCCCCCCACTCTGAGATGCCAGGGAAACCTCAGGAGCCCATAGGGAACTCCTTGCCAGCTCCAAGGCTGGAAGAGAAGCATGCTCAATGGCCGTGCTTAGGGCCTCCACTTAGCAGTGGATGGCCAGGGGCCTGGCTTTGTCAATGGCCTCTGTTGGTTACTGTTCTCGTGAACAGAGTTTTCCCAGGGTTAGGGGTAGAAGTCAGACCCAAGGAGTGGAATGGGCCACATCACTTTGTTGGCCATGGTGGTACTCTCTGCCTACTGGGATACATCTGTGAGCAAATTAAAGATAGGTGCTTCACAGATGGGGACCACAGGTGAGGAGAAGGGTTCCCATGGGTAAGTTCAGTGGTCCCAGAGAGTATAGACAGAGGGATCCAACTGAGTTCATAAAGGTGTAGAACTAAGCAAGGAAGTCCATCAAGTATTAATTAGTCTACCCTGGCTTTAAGCTGGAGGAGGATTGTGTTAGAAAATGGCCCTTTCTGAAGGTTCACCCCAGAATTTTGCCTTCCGCCTCCTCTTTTTCTGACCTAGTTTTTGATGGCTTTAGGACTCTGTACACTTTACCACTGCTAACCAGTGCTAAAGTGCATGTGCTCGCTCCCTAAAACATGGTAACATTGGCTCATATACGATTGGCATATTTAATTTACTTATACGTCCCTAGAAAAGTGCACTACATGTGGCCAGGGCACTTAAACTAAATTCTACTATTGGGCCTGCAGCACTGCTTGTGCCACCCACCTAATTAGCCGCCTAACCATGTCTCAGGCTTGCCACTGCAAAGCCTGTGTGTGCAGTTTACTGCCACTTCGACTTGGCATTTAAAACTACTTTCCAAGCCTTAAACCTCCTTTTTATTAAATGTAAGTCACCCCTAAGGAATGTCCTTGGTAACCCAATGGGCAGGGTGCTATGTAAGTAAAAGGTAGGGCATGTTCTGGTAGTGACAAACAGCCTATCTTGTTTTTCACTACTGTGAGGCATACCCTCCTCATAGGCTAGCATTAGGAATTCCTTAATATACTTTTAAGCTGTAATTCCTGATCAGAAAGATGTAGCTTTTTCATGTTTTATATGGTTGGGATGGTCTTGATAAGTCCTCTTTACAGGTGAAGTTGGATTTAACATTACTGTTTTAGAAATGACACTTTTAGAAAGTGGACATTTCTCTGCTCTTAGCTCTTCTGTGCCTTACAACCTGTCTCCAATAGTTGTCATTATTGGGTGACAGCTACTCTTTGTGCATTACCTCTAGATAGCCACAGACACAGGATGATGAGGCTCAGTTGCATTCTGAACACTCATCTGCATTCTGATGGGTCTTCCTGGGCAGGGAGGAATGGTAGGGGCTGACACTTACACTTCAATAGGTAGTGTCCTGTCTACACACAAAGCACTGCATTACCCCCTAGAGTTAGCCTGGCAGACAGGACTGGGCTTAAAAGGATTGTGTGCACTTCAGAGGCCAGCCTCTGATGTCACCTCCTCTTCAAAGGCACTTTTGGATATAAGTAATCGATCCCTGACCAACACAAATCAGACACTTCTGGATCTTCAACCGAACCTCTGTCAGAAGAACTGCTGTGCTGCTCTAAGGACTCAACTGGACTGCTTTTCTGGAAGGACTGCTCTTCTCCTTGTTATCCTGCTGCCTTCTACTCCCTGACTCTGCTGAAGGAGAGCTGGACTCTGTCTTTCCTCCAAATGATCTCCAAGGGCTTGCTGTCTTGCCTTGTATTTTCTGAAGTCTAAAGAACACAAAAGACTTTCTGCAATCCTACTGGTGCTGCTGGACTCTGCCTTCTGTGAGTCCTACTGTTGCCTGAGGTGCCCTCTCCAAGTTCTGGGCCTCAGTAGTGGGTTGTGCAGCTGCTGTGCTACAAAATAAACGCATCGTCACCACTGCGCAGATCGGAACAGACACAGTGCCCTTCAACGCTGATGCAGTGCTGATCCGGAGACAGCCCTGCATGGCATAACGATGACGTGGGATCTGACTGCATCAACAAGACTGTGGGGTTCGATGATGACATAGCACCAATCCGAGCTCCCGACTGCGACGCATCGACACATCTGCGTGAGCTGGAACCAACGCATTGCCCTCACTGCATAGACAAGATCGGCGCATTTCGTTGTTTGCGACTAGGAACGGTACTTTGTTCATCGGAGCCTGTGTGGGTCCTGTAGCCGGCATGCGCTTCCACGAGGTTAGCCCGAACTTTTACTTTGCCCCAGTCCAGCGCGATCTAAAATAGCCTTTTTAGCGCTACTTGCTTCTAAGCGCTTTTGTTAGAAGGTAGTCCTGCCCATCTGAGCCGCCCGGATTTTTCGCTTTTTGAACACCTAATTTTTGAGCTTCTACTGTGGGAGAGCCTCATAAGCTGGGACTCACCCACAGTGAACTCATGATGAAAGAGAATGCATGTGGATTTTATCGGTGTCCCCCTGGTGAGAGAAGGCCGCTGCACTGCAGCCGGAGTAAGGGGCACTGGACTGGTAACATGTAGGCACATGTGCACATGCATGTGCACACGTGAAAGGGCTGCGCGGGGGAGATTCCTGTTGTGCGCAGCCCAGGAGCAGGTACAGATAGAATGGTGTGGCAGAAATTATGCAGAGTTGGGTGGTGACATGGAATAGTCTTTATACTATGGGAAGACACATGTAAGGGAAAGTCAGTGTGCTTTACTGTTTTCACTGAAGGAACACTCCATTATTCTCCTATGAAGATGGGGACCACATGGGGTAGTTTCACTTCTCTAGGGCCTACAAATTCCAGACACGCACCAAAGTACACTGTAAGCTTTGTAAAAAGAAGTTTTCTGCTGAGTCCAAAGCCATATCTGTACTGCTTATGGGTCATCCAGAAATGTCATATTCCTCTGACTCAGCTCATAACCAGAGCCTGGCTGGGTGTGACCCTGCCAGGCTGAATTAATGACCTTCCTCCCCAAGCTGTAGCATCAGAGGCCTAGCCCTTCACTGCAAGCATTCCAAGGGCGAAGGTCTCCTTTCCAAGAGGGAGAGATAAGAGTGGAGTTACAGGTCATCCACCAGCAGCTGTCATCTGGTGCCAGGCACCAAGCTGCTCTGGACAAAGAAGGCAGCAAGGGGGGAAGGGGGCTTTTCATAGACCATGTGGCATGAGACCCCTGGAAGTCGCCATTTTGAACTATCCCAGAGGCCTGTGCAGGAAGGAGGGAGCAGGGGCAGAGAGGTGATGTGTCGCTGCCTGATAGGGCGGAAGAGCCTTCATGCCAGCCCCCTCCAAATTCTTTTAGAAGGTCTTGCACAGGAAGAGGAGCTCTCTCTGGGGTGCGGTCTGCTGAGGAAGACTGGTGCTGGAGCCTGGCGCCATGGGCAGTTGGAAGGAAGAACCCCCTGACTGTCCCAGGACCCTGAATTGCGCCAAAAGGGGAGTCCAGGACCAGTGAGCAGAAGCCTGGGCCTCTGCGCCTCTGCGCAAGGAGAAGAGTGGCCCATGAGGAGAGCCAGGTGAAAGGCTGGCGCAGGGAGCCAGTGAAGACAGCTCCCTGCTGAGTTCACCCTCTTGGAGGCCAGGAGGGCAAAGGAAAGTGCTCCAGATGGCTAGAGCTGGTCATCCGGAGCAAGAAGAGGCCAAAATGGTGAAAATCAGCTGCCTGGGGGCCGAGATACGCCCCCCCAGAAGGTAGGTGACCTTTGACCTCTAATTGGACCAACGACGAAGCGCGTGGCGCTCCGCCGCCGGTCTCAAATATACCCCCGGGGTGGGTCAGGTCCTGGGGGCTGCTCCCAGAAGAAGAGAAAGTCAGGGAGCGCATCGCGCTTCCCATGAAAATGCACCCAAGGGGGGTGCCAGGAGCCCACCCTGGCCCCCCGAAGACACCGGAGGAAGGGGAGCGCCGTCGCGCCCCCCCCCCCCTCAAAGAGGTTTCTGGGGCCCAGGACACCCAACTCCGGGCCCGCCAAAAATCAAGCCAGGTAGTGCTGCCACGCTCCCCGTGAGGGTCTCGGGCCCGGGATCCCAACTCCGGGCCCCGGTGGGTGTGGTGCAGTGGAGGGGGCAGTGCCGTCGCACTACCCCCCAGACGGAAGAAGCCCGGAAGACAAGCTGGGGAGTGCCGTTGTGCTCCCTGCTGAAGAATGCCTGGGGGGCCCGGGACCCCAGCTCCGGGCCCCAAAGAACCGGCAGAAGTCGGGGTGCGCCGTCACGCTCCCTGTGAAGATGTCCCTGAGGGAGGGGCCCGGGATCCTCAACTCCGGGCCTCGGCGTGGTGGAGGAAGGCAGGGGGAGTGCTGCCGCACTCCCCCGAGGACCCGCTGGTCTAAAGCAGCCTCCGTGTCTGCCCGCCGGAGCGGGCAGACCACAACGGAAGTGCCGGCTCCCGCGGCAGCACACAAGGGTGCTGGCCAGTCGGGGAGCCGACGGGAGCCACCGGGGGTGGGCTCCCCAAGGAGGTCTCCAACGAGTCTGGCATGCGGGGTGCCCGGGTGGGACCAGGCCCCCGGAGAAGCAGCCGGAGCAGCCGGGGGTGGGCTCCCCACGCCGCACGTAACTCACCGGAAGGAAGGAGCCCGGGTGGGACCGGGCCCCCCCTCGAGGTGCAGATACGGCGTGAGGCCGCCAGCAGGGCAGCGAGGCTCTCCCCGGAGCAGCGGGAGAGCCGCTGCTATAATATGCAAGGGCATGCTGAGAAGCACCCCATAATGCTTTGCAGAGCCTGGACAGGCCTGCATGAAAACATGCCCTTTTTCCGCGTGGGGTGGCCCCAGGAGTATGGGGTCACCTCCAAGTGGGTGAAAAGGTGCAGGGGGAACTGCAGGAGCAAGGCAGCCTCCTCCAGCCCAAAGATGGGAAGTCCCCCCCCCCCCAAAGTCTCTGGGGGATTCAATGGAAATAACCCCTCAAGGGCTCAGCCATCCTCCAACAGCAATCTGTGGTTGGAACTTTTGTTCTTCAGCTGGGGGGGTGTTTGGGACTGCACCTAGGTGTGCAGGGCTGAACTGGGGATGTCTGGAGAAGGGCATCCCCTGGAAGTGAGGAGGTGCAATTGCACGAGAAGTGCATTTACCTAATGTTATTTCTTTTGAGGAACTGAATGTCACATGTGTAACGTGAAGTCATAAGCAAAGCGGGTTTATGTTGCTGGACATTCCTGCTAGGGTGTCTGGCTGTATATGCTTAATCCTGTGATTATAACTGTGATGCCTTTTAGGGGCTTTAATTTCAATGCATTATAATGGTTATCAGTTATGATAAGTACTGTCATTTGAAGTGATGCCTAAACATGTATTCTTGCTGCTGCGTCAGGTGAAGAACAACCCAGACTGTTAGCCACTAAAATGTAGAGGTGTATACTGTATGGTCAGTATGAGATGCTCAGTCAGGGTTATGTGCCACCATGGCAGGTGTGCCCACTTTAAATGCTTGTTGAGATAATGGGGGGTCGCCACTGGGATGGTGCCAGCGGGCAAGGCCCTCACTCCAGGTTATGGTCAACCTACTGCATTGGGGACAAGATGATGTGCTTTCATGGGAGTGGTGGTACTAGACCCCACCCCCCCCTGCGGGAAAGGTGGGAATGTTATGCAAGGTCACAAAGTAATTCCAACAGCTTATGTATATTTGTAAATTGTTGCATAGTATTGAGTAGTGTGTGTGTTTAATAAATGTACTCTTCCTTTTATAAAGCAAAGTACAGACTGGACAATCAATTATTGAGTGTTATTTCTGTGTACTGGTATATGGCGAGTATAGCCCACACCACCTCCCTTGAGTAAGCCTTAGACTGCTCTGCAACGCTACCCTCTGAGAGTCAAGCGCTACAATGGGGTGTTTGGTTCCCAGTGAAGGACAAATGTAGTCATGTTATTTGTGCAGGTCTCACAGATACTGCCTCGTTTTCCAACAGCTTTACTACATTTATTCCTTTAAAATTAATTATCTCAACTTCTACACATTGGATTTTTGTTGTTTTGGTCTTATTTTACTCCGATAAATATTCTCTGTTTTTTGTGGAGTCTTTTTTGTGGTGTATTTACTATGTTGTTGTATGAGGTATTGCACAACTACTTTACACATTGCCTTCTAAGTTAAGCCTGCCTGTTGTGGGCCAAGCTACCAGAGGGTGAGAACAGCATAATTTAGGATTGTGTTACAACTTACCCTTACTAGGATTGTGGTCCCTACTTGGATAGGGCGCATACCTCTGCCAACTAGAGACCCAATTTCTAACACATATGAACCAATAACTTCCGCAAGAAACCTTATGAAACACAAACACCTTTTGTGCATCTAGAAGGATCATACTGGTCTATTCTGACAAACTGTTAGCAACAAACATAGCAATAGACATTATAGTATGGAGTGTAGTGCCTTGCCCAGGTATGAAACCATGCTTTTTCTCAGAGACTGGCCGGCACAAATTACTAAAAAGTCATGCAACTCAGCAAATCTGGGAATGCTCCAAAATCTATGGGTGGGTGTTTGAAAGCATCCACACTCCACCCATGGAACGCTTTCCTGCCGCAAGGTAACGCAAGGCAGCGATATGCGGTGCCTTGCATTACTTTGCTCCACAAGGTGACTTTGCGTGCCTTAGTAAATCTCACTAAAGGACTTGCATTGCCTTTTGTCACCTTGCATGACACAAGGGCAATGCAAGCCCTTAGTCAATCTGGCCCTAGCCGTCTGTCAAACTCAAGCAGGCCTTTAGGGCCAGATTTAGATCTTGTTGAGACTACCCTCGTCACTCTGCTGTGGAGTTTCCAAGTACTCCGTCAAGCTGGCGGAATCCCGCCCACCCTATTTATATCTATGCAGGCTGAATCTCTGTGTGAGTCGACAGAGTGTTTACCGTAGCGTACGCGGCTAACCGGTGCCGATGTGGCGCGCTCGTCTGCTGGCGAATAGTACTCTGTCACCACCAGTGTGGCTGAGTTTCGCCAAGCCTATTTAGATTTCACAGTTGTGCTGCTGGTGTCCTAGCGGGGGTTTACCGATGGAGGGATTCCGTCGGGGGACGCGGTCAACAATGTACCATTCCTGTGGTCATTGGATAGATGCAAGCATTACACACCTGATGTCTTTTGCCTAATTGTTTGCACCTGCATACCACCATATAAAGCACACTCATTTTAGGCCATGATCCTATTTTTTTTACTAACTCTGTTACTTTTGAATTTTACATTTTATTTTCTTTGACTTGTGGGTGTTTACTAATTCATCTAATTTAATTGCATGGTGGAGAAATCTCGTTTTACAGAGGGAGAATTGTTAGTCATGGTGGATTAAATTATTAGAGTGGAGCCACAATTGTTTGGAGCCCAAGTACAAAATACACCCATATCTCAGAAAATGCAAATGTGGGCCAGAATAGTTGACAGAGTGAATGCTGTAGCAAACAACCTGCGCACACAGGAGGAAATTAGGAAGAGGTGGAATGACCTGCTGGGCAGAGTGTGTTTCCTGGCTTCCAAGTGTCACCTGGAGGCCCAGATGACTGATGGTGGTTCTCCTAGCCCCCGTACAACTTTTTCACTGGGAGACTGGTAAGTTATCTTTTGGAATGTGTCACTAAAACTAAATGTCCTTTTTCATTTTAATGTAGCTTTTGCTAATGTGTTTTGCACCTTTGTTAAACATTACAACCTAGATACATCAGTATAATTTCTCTTGTCTTGTTTGGTTTGAATGTATTTTGTTGTAATTAAGATTACAGCTTTCAATCTCCAGTACAGTTCACATGATATAATGGTGCTTTTACACCAAATAACATATCTCATATATGTGTTTTATATTCTAAATGTCAGTTTTTTGTTCTTACTGCATATATTCAATAGGTATGTTTAAGATACAATTCTACAAATGTTGTGCATGTTTAATTGAAATGACTCCAACTACCATGATGCCTTGTGTTTGCCATGTGAGAATAACAATGCAATGTAATGTTGTTCCTTCTCTCTTTTCTGTACATTTTTCACATATGTTGAAGTGTTATGTAGTTTATCAATCCCTATTTCATGCTATGTATTTAAATGTGTCTGTGGTTCATGTTGTATGTTAGCCTACCTTGGTATCTCATTGAATCGATGGTATTTGTTTCACAAATCAAAGTTTTCTGACTTACAAAGGTAAAGTTATGTAATTTTGTATGCTGAATATAAGTTGTCTTGTTTTTAAACACATTTACTGTGTAAGGTTTATATGATGAGTAATGCTAAATATCCTTCTAAGTTGTGTAATTGTCAGAATTTTTGCCAGCTAGGCTTTAGAATGGTTTCTGTCACATTTCTCCTCTCTACTGTGTTGTGTTGAATCTTTGGTATATCTTATGTATACTTTCTATTTTTTCCATTTCAGAACATCTTCTTACCTGCTTTGTTAAAGTTATTTAGTGTGTAATTTAAACTGTTTGAGTAATGTTTTACAATACCACTGAAAGGTACATTCTGATATTAAATGGATTTTTCCGTCTATTCTTCTTAATTTTTAGCTTCAAACTCATTTTACGTGTCATCCAGACTTTTACATCTTTTTTTGCTTCTTTTCCATATGTTATAGTTTCAACAACCAGAGTACGCAGACAACAATATGCCACTGAGGATATCTCCACTCCAGAACAGAAACAAGCCTTCAGGGAGGACTCCATTCATGAATGTCCGGATGACGAGGAGCAGGTTGGTCCTTCTGGTATGCCTGGGCAGACAGCTCCAGTGAATCACACTCGGCCCACACCTACAACTCCCACCCCAGCTGTTACCACCCCTCAGCCTATGGATACCTCCACTTCCTGTGTCTAAATCAACATCAGCCCAATATTGTGCCCCAAGTCCTGGCTGCAGTTGCAAAAACACCACCACCACCTCCAGTTCAGACAGAAACCAGTGGGATGTGGCACACTGGGTCAAAGACACAGGTTAGTGGGGGTAGGGTTCGTGGGAGGGCCAGCAAAGTGAGGCCACTTTGTTCACTGTCACCCAGGCCATCATCGACCAAGTTTTGGGATCCCTCCATCAGTTCCAAGACATGATGGGCCAGGTCCTTACAGAGCTCCGGGAGATAAAGGAGGTACAGATGGAGAATCTGAACTCCATTGTGGGCTGCCTGACTGTGGTGCTGCATTACATTTACACCCATATGTGCTGGGCTTTTCCAGCACCATCTTCTCCTTTCTGTGGTCCAACAACATCTGGGCCAACTACATCTACCTCAGCCACAGAAAGGGAGACCCTGTCATAAGAGGCATCACCTCCACCCACCTCATACCCTGCAACTGTGGATCCACCAGCCCCCCACAGGAGCACACATTCATCCAGAACACCAGGAGAGGATGGCAAGACGACCACCACCAATAGACGCAGAACATAATTTCCTCAGATGTGTGATTAGCATTCACTCTATGGACTATTTTCTGGACACATTTACCTTTCTGATGCCCGTTGTATTTTGGACATTGGATTTCAAACATTATTGGCTCTTCAATAATAGTTTCATTCACCATGATTAACATTCTAACTTTTTGTTAGTTTCTTTTGTTTACATCCTGTTTTAGTTCATTTGGTTTTGTTGAATAAAAACAAAACTAACAGGTCAAACACTGCTGTTGCATTCCTTTTCTCAAATTCTTTATCATTTTTACGTTCCATCACACATATTAAAATGTAAAACAGAAAAAGATTGTTTATTCATAAACAAATGCCATGCAGCTAATGTTTCACACATTTTTCTAAAATTAAAAAAAACAAATAGCAAAAACCCAACTGATGTATGTTATTAAATTATAACAAATAAATATTTGTCATAGTTTACAAAAAACATTGCAACCCCACATTCTTTTTTGGGAATGTTTTTTTCAGTCTCGCTAGGACAAAGGCATAAGTGGGCTAAGGTTTTTCCAGCTAATTTCCATCTTTTCTTACTTTCCTCCTTTTATCAGGACTTCTGCATCTGTTTAGACGGGGGAGCCTCCGATTCTAATATTCTGACTGCTTTTGCCAACATAGCTGTCCACATCAAGTTTGCCCTTACCGCCCGTGTGCAACCCATTCTCCGCCACCCAGCAGATGGTTCAACAAGGCATGCACCAAGGTGCATAAAGCACTCATGGTGGCCATGCACAGGCTCCCTCGTCACAGGGAGGAAGTCAGGGGGGCCAGAGCCTGTTATCATGCAGTACGTGGTGAGATAAAGAAGTCGCTCAACAGGGAACTGTGCTACAGGTTGCTGGGGGACTATGCCCTGCAGGACTCAGCTGAGTTTTGCAGGGTAGTGAATCATCCGATTTTCACTCCCTACCAGACTAATGCTCAGGCCCTGACTATCCCCTCCCCCAGGTGTGCCGGGATCATTTCGGCAATTTATGATCTCAAATCTAGCGATATTCATCCACCAGTGGTGAGGGTTTCACAGGGTGTTTGCCTGCAAGGGGAGAAGGTGAGGAAAGTTATCCTGTACTTGCCCGATGGCATCCCGGGTGACTTATTTAAATCTGAGGTGGATCTGTGGGCCCCTCTGCTTACCCAGCATTTTAATGCAGCTGCCAGAGGGAGGCTTCCCTCCAGCTGGAAATGTTCAGTCATTGTTCCGATTCTCAAGAAGGGCAGCAGGGCGGAACCCGCTTGTTATTGGCCCATCTCGTTGGTGGACAGTGAGGTCAAGGTGCTGGGTAGGGTCCTGCTGGACCGCTTGTCTATGTGGGCGTCCAATAATAGCAAAGCTCTGGGCGGTGCTTGGGTCCATGGGGGCTGAGCCGGCTCTGCTCTCTTTCCTACACACTCTTCATGATGGGCTCTCTGCCTCGGTCAGAGGGGGAATGTACTTCGCCCTTGGAGTTGAAGAGACGGGTGCACCAGGGTTGTATCCCGACCCCCTTTCTCTTCACTCTTTATATCAATGGGCTGGAAGCGACCCGGCAGGATCCAGGAGTAGACAACCCAACAGTAGGCGGTTGTTGTTTGCCCGTTCTTTCATATGCAGGCGATGCTTTCCTCATGTATCAAACGGCTAAGGGCCTCCAGCAGTTGTTAGATCTTTTTGTCACCTACAAGGATGAGCTTGATCTCTCTACCAACACCCTTAAATCTCACATTATGGTGGTTGGCCCTAGGAACACTGGATCCAAACGTTATGTGGTCAAGGGCCACCCCATTTCTAGGGTGGAGCATATATTACTATGAGGTTTAAGGTGGCAATTAATGAGGTTAGCCTTCTGGCAAGGCGAATGGGTCAGACTAACGTACAAGTGATGCTTAAAGTTTTTAAGGCCAGGTGTGTCTCGCTGGCAAGTTATGGCAGTGAAATCTGGGGCTACGTGTTTTGTTCTCAGCTTCAGGTCATAGAAAATGCTTTTTTGAGACGTTTTTTAAAAGTGCTTCCGAGATGCTTCACGAGGAAGTGGGATCTGGGTACATTGTTGATTTGATTGCCCTGTGCCCTCCTCTATTTCGGTTTTCAGTCTGGCTAAGGAGGATTTGTCTCTCAACAGGCTAATCATTCGTGATTGTATGACTCTGGATAGTATGTTGAGCATTCCATGGCTCGCTTATATTAGGCGCACTTTTAACTCACTGGGCCGACCTGAGTTGTCCACTGACCCAGAAGGCATAATAAGAAGGGATCTTCCATGGTTTAAGCAGGCATTGTATGAAAGAGCAGCTGTGTAATGGGAGAATGTGGTGCTTAATGAACTCTCTATGCAGCATTTTATTATGGTAAGAACTGTGCCTGGAATGGAGCCCTATTTGTTGTGGGAGATGTCTAATTACCATCAAAGACTTTTGACATATTTTAGGTCTAACTTGTTTTATCAGCTTTTGCTACCTATGAGATCCTGGAGCAAAGTCTCAGATCTTCCGTCTTGCTCTTGTGATGATGTTTCTTGCCATGAGTCTTTCCACATAGTCATGTTATGCCCTACATTTAACCATCTGTGTTTTAAATTTATCCACCCACTCCTTCTGCCTATGAATTTTAATCAAGATAAGCCGGTCTTTTTTTTTTTTTTTGCAGATTTTATAATCACCCATCATTTGGTTTTATCTGACTCACTTTTTATATGAGGTTATCAAAGGGAGGTGATCGCTTGTATCTGTCTTCCTTTTTAGGTTTCGCCTGTACAGTGCTTGCGTTGTGCTGGTGAAATCTATTGTATTTAATATAAATTTTAAAAGGGGCTTACATCCCGCCTCCTGGCATTCCTTGCTTTTCAGTGGGCCTGTGCTTGCCACTTACTTTCCTCCATTTCTATTGGCTGTAACACACTGTTTCCTTTTGCTGCCTTGTGTGCTTTTCTTATCAGTTTCCCGAGGCCCAAGTACTCTTTTCCATCCAAGTTGTTGGGTGGAACTTCTTTTATTCCATTTCCTTTGCACAGCATTTTTTCTGTAGGTTTAGGTAATCTCTCCCTGCCTGCACACATTTTAGGCGTGCTTGTAATCTCTCCCTGCCTGCATGCGCATGCTTGTCATGTGCAGGTTTTTCACAGTGCCTGCTCTGGTATGTCAATGAAGCCCCTCACTTTCATGTGCTCGCAAGTCAGCCTCGTATTCCCTGGAAGGCTTTGAAGATCAAGCCATCCTGCATGGGGCGCAGTTGCTTCCTTTAAAGGAACAATTCACTTTGGAGCTGCAGCCCCACTGGTTGACTCCACTACGGTTCTCTTGTGGGTGTCCACTGTTGCACTGCTGCTGGCGGCGCAAGACGCACCGCACAGCTCGCGGCTTCATTTTGATGCCTGCTTGGCTTTTGTGTTAGGCATATCTTATATAGTGCAGATCTGTCATGCTTTCTACTTGTGGTTACAAGTCTTCCTGCACGTTTTATGCTTGTTGAATGGCTGTAGTTATTCCTTCTTCATCATGGTGCCATACTTTATAACCGAGTCCAGTATTGCTGCTGCGCTCGCTTTAATTTCTGCAACCTATGGCATGCACACAGAAGTTAGGAAGTGCACCTCTGTTTACCAATAATAAAAAGTTTTCGATGGTCCCTGCCCTTATTAGGCAGATGCCAAAGACATTTCCGGTGTAGGCATGACATTCGGCCACTCTGAACTTTATTTTAGTGCCCCGACTACCTGTTATAGGATATTTTTACCATCTTTTTCATTACAGGCACCATTGTACTGTTAGGCTCTCTTAATCCCAGCTGTGAGGTAAAGAACGATTATTCGGCATGGCTATATTTGTATGGCAGCACAGTTTGAGGTGCTACAGTAGTTAGATAAGTTGCTAAGAGCCCACTGCACATTTGATGCCTAGTAGAGCACCACATGTGTTTTCTATTCATTCTTGATGCAGGCTGTGTTTTAGTTTTGCTGGACAGAAGCAATTACACCTAGCTACATACTTGTACAGTCTGTAGGCAGTTTTTCTGCTTGAGATATCAACCAATGTAAGCTGTGCCGCTCACTATCAGTCTTTAATCCTCCATCTAACTGTGACTAATGTAGGAAGCCACTCATTCAGTGCAGCCTATTAGTTTTCTATTTGCGCGCACAAATGTGTGCATTCTCGCATGGCAGTTCACTCAGCCCATTCGTGCCTTCTAGAACTGCGGAAACTATTTCTTAACTATACCCTCACTGTTCGAAGTTCTGACACCGTTCATCTCAGCAATGGCTTGCTTGTAAGCCCAAATCCTTCGTTGTGAACATTAGGTATGTGTCAACCAATCATTCTTTCACATTTTTATTCCCACATCTATCTTAGATTTTTGCATTACTGTATACCTTTTGCTCTGTTTCAAACTTGGCAGCTCTGGTTGTTACGCCACATCTCTAAAATAATATAAATGGTTATTTATGCAGCTTTTTTTCAGCAGATACTGCCGTTTCTCAGAGATGTGTATTGCGAATGTTAGTATTGTCCTTTTTAACGGCACTCAGTTTGCCAACCACAGAAGGATGAAAGGCTGATTTGGCCTTCCGAATTTCAAGGTTGAGACTAGCAAATCATGCCACATGCCAGCAATGAACAGTTAACTATTTGATGAATCTTGCAGCTAATTTGGGATTAGAAAAAAGAAGGATAAATGGAACATTTGATCTGGCAGAAAATAAAAAGGTTGAATCCCAGATAAAAGACTGTTTTGTAGTGCTAACAGTCACTCCATATAATAGGCTCCGCCCAGATGCAGCACCAGTACTTTCTGACAGTGTTGATAAGGTCAAGTAAACAAAGTTCTTGGAGAGGCACAGAATGTATTTATTTACGTATTTGTTAATGTGCACGTCACGTTTTTTGTAAATCCTACGAGAAAGAACTGGAACTGGCACTGTTTCCACCTCGTTCTAACTGTTGCTCGTGTAAAGCGCTCCACAGGGTGCTACACAATTTTCATGCTTGAAGCACTGCATGGCTCACAAAAACCAGAGACATGAGAAAACAGCATGCACAAAGTAACACCTTGGTGTGGGAAGGAAGAGATACAAGATCGATTCCTTCTTAAAAGAGTTGTTTTTGTGATCATTTTGTGAGGGACATACGACCTTCAATAGTGTCTTGAACCAAACAACAGATTCCAATGCATGCATGTAGTAAGTGATGTAAACATTTCACAGTGCAGGGGCTACACAGACAGAAGTAACTTGCAAATTGGGAGAAAGCACAGGTTCGGAGAGCGCAGGCAAAAGTAAACTCACATGCAGCTGCCAAACACACTTGCTCACATTCTTGGCATAGTAATGCAAATTTGCAACATACTGTGGATATCCTTCGCCTATTTCTGGCCATTTCTGTCTGACATTGTGGTGGACGCTTCTGGCAAAATGATGGCATAAATGTGTCCACACATAGCATAATGGTAGCTGCCCCAGTCAAAATGTTGGCCGTTCCAGACACATTGTGCCCAGTACAATATACTGCCTTTTGCAATAAACAAGTCATAACACTTTAACGGAGTTTCAGTAACTTATATTGCAGAGCTGCTCACCAAGCTACAACTTACAACAAAAAACAACTTATTAATCACATAGGCGAAAACTAATGCATTTACCAATGCTTGTTAAATTTGTGGGTTTATTTTTTCCTTTCGTTTCTCTGATTTTAATGTTGTGACCTTTTTTTAGATTGTCTTTTGGCTATTCACTGTCTCCTGTGTTTATTTGTTTTCATTATCTACAATGGCAATTTGGCAGTGCTCAGGATTTCTATGGTATGTCTTTTATGTATTTTTGTGATTTTCAAGAAAAATCAAATACAGTTTTACTACTGCTAGTTTACAAAAAACATTACAACCCATGCATAATTCAAATCATCAGGGCCATTTTAAGATTTACAGTTCCAGACATTGCTACCATGGAAGAATGTGATATAATTTTAAAAAACAGATTCAATAGGCACACTATCTTTGATTTCTGTCATCAGCTGGAGCCTGATCTTTTGGCTCAGGATAGAAATCCCACATCAATAACACCAATAGTGAAAATCCTGGCATTACTCCATTTTGTGGCCATAGGATCATTACAAGACATTGTTGCAGAATCTGGTACACTGTCACACCCAACTTTAAGTGGTGCGATACAAGAAGTTCTTTCTACAAGACACATCAACAGCTTCATACACTTAACACAAAATGAGCATTTATCCAATGTGAAGGGAGATTAGTATGCTTTGGGTCGAATATCACTTGTGCAATTTAAGCAGCACTTATTGGCTTGGTGGCACCATTCAACAGAAAACAAATCTACTGCAATCTTAATAACTTCAAATCAATAACTGTGCAAGTTGTCTATGTACAAGATATGTGCAGCCAAAGTGTATGCGTGTCTTTCACAGGATCAATCCATGCTCCCTTTGTACTTTGCAACAGCAGCATATAACTGCAAATGTCACAACTTTATAATGTCCAAATGAAGATGACATGGTGAAGGGTCCTAAAACAGATAAAAGCAAAAAGATTCATTAAATTATATTACAAAATAGACACTTTGCAAATGATTAATTTTGAGGACACATTTTCTAAGAACAATAAAAGATAAACAATGTAAATGTACCCAGTAGTCAATGTGTCAAAGCTTTGATCAACAAACATCTTTGGCCTGGATTTCATCAACTTGCCCTTTCTACAAAATGTCCATCACAGACTGTTATCCTCATTAAATTAAAAGTTGGTTTAACCTTAGTGCCATAATATGTTAATGGATACTTACACTCATGTGAAGAAGCTGTCAATACCATCTTGATGCAAGTCAGTTCCTTCCTCTTCACCACTATCATCTTCATTTGGCATTTCAAAATCCTCACCCGATGGCTCTTCATGGTCTCCATCCTCTGCAATGTACGGGATGTTCCGTCGCAGGGCTATGTTGCGCAACATGCCATGGTGATTTGGCACACCTTATCGGGTGAGTAGAGGAGAGCTCCACCAGTCTTACCGAGAGAGTGAAATCTGACTCTTAGGCACCCAAAAGCCCGCTCCACTGGCCTCTGTGTTCTTCCATGGGCCTCATTGAAGCTGACAAAAATAGGACGTTGAGGTGGGCAATTTTAGATTTTTTAAAATTATTTTTGTAGCCCTCAGAGGCGAACTTCAAAATAATGTTGCTCACCCTGCTCAAGTGATCCTTTAAATCATCATCCAGAAGATAAATATCTTCTACATAGGACAATGCCTCTTCATTCAAATTCTGAAGTAACTCTGTTTCCGTAGCGGGGGAGTCGACAAAATTGACGCTGAGAACCGAGTGCTGAGAATGCTGTCAAATATCTGCTCTCAGGCGCTATATTTTGGCAGAAGAATCCATTTGAGATATCTAGTGTTGTTTTGTATTTTTTCCGCACAATGTTATTCATTAATGCGGCACTGTGTGCATTCTGTACTGCAAATGTTTTAGTGCATGTGTTCAGATGTCTGTAGTCTAAAACTAGATGGTATGAATTATCGGGTTTCATTACGGGAAACAAAGGATTATTCATAGAGGAGGTGCAAGTTTCAATTACACCCTGGTATTCAAGTTGATCTAAGATCTCCCTGACCTGTTTTTTCGCTTCTTGTTTTATTGGGTACTGTCTCTGTGGAGTTGGAGTCGTTTTTACTGGAATTTCAAAGTAAGGTGACTCAGCATCCCACCCAACATGGTTGCGATATAATGCTAGAGCAAGTGCTACAGCCCATATGTGTGTTTTAAGTATATTGGAACGAGGTCGGAAAAAGCCGGTAAAATCACTGTCTCTCCCTTTGGGCAATCCATAACAATTTCAGAGGGCCAATCTTTTTCAGCTAAAAGGATGTCATAGCCGTAAGTCAGGTTCTCCCAAAGG
Organism: Calotriton arnoldi; assembly: GCA_963921515.1. Taxonomy (NCBI): domain Eukaryota; kingdom Metazoa; phylum Chordata; class Amphibia; order Caudata; family Salamandridae; genus Calotriton; species Calotriton arnoldi. The sequence continues at coordinate 1,124,145 of CAWUFW010005155.1, forward strand.
ACACCTTTAATTTTTCTGGGTTTATCCCCATCCATTTGGAGTGTTATTTCATGTAACCTATGCGGGACACTTACCCTTGTATCGGGTGTTTCCACCGTGATATGCTCATTCAACTCCGCTGTCACCAGAAATTCCATCAGGTTCTGGCGAGCTATTGTTACTTCTGCTGCGCTGTCTAGCATCGTCAGAGCCCATTCCCCGTTCAGAAGTTGAGTCCTCAGAATTCTGGGCATGTTTAACTTTAAGGCCTGCTACTTTCTTCTTTATGAATTTAGGTTTTGTTTTTGGCTTTTCTTCTTTTTTGGAAGTATAGTCTGAAGTGCGTTGTGTGTCTCTGGACTTTGTACGCTCTTCTTGTCTGTGTTCTGACCGTCCTTCCCTCTCTGAGTTTTTTGATGAACCCTGGAAAGAACGAGAGGAACGTGTGTCAGTATCCTGATACCTGTCAGTTTTTTTAATGTTATCACGATTCCTAAGGTTGTACCTCCTTTTCGGAGGGCTCCTGCTGAGGAGACCCACCCCTGGATTGTGATCTATTCTCTCTATTCTTTTGTTTTTTATTGTTATCCCATTTCTTCTTGGAAGACTCAGGTGATTGCTTGGTGTTATCCTTTTCAAGACCACCCATGAGTTGAGGTTTTGTTGCTCTAGCTCCCAAACTATCTCTACCTAATTCAGCATAGGTGTCTTCAATAATTTTAGGTAATTCACGTTCCTGTTGTAAAGGAGTGAAATCCCTCAGGCGTTGGCATATTGCCACTGCTGCTGCATCACCTTTTATATTTGCTAATATAATAGCTGATACCTGGGCAAAATTACCTAATAATTTCATCCCTAAGTTCAGAGCAGGTTCTGCTCCATACTCATTCTGTATTTGTCTTAATACATCTGGTATTACTGCTAATGAAGGGATACCATGATTTCTGGTATATATGGCAGCGAAAACTGTACCCCAAGTGGTACAATCCTATATCTGGGGAGCTATCCCCATTGGCAAGCAGATTGTTAGCATTCTGTGTTTTTCTTGAGGGCTTGTATGTGGAAATACTGCCTCTAGCTGCGTTATTTTTTGAGCTATCCAGAATGGCATTTGCTCACGTCTAGTGGTCATTTTACCCATAACGGCATGTAGCTTTTGTGGTGTTATTTTAGTTGTAGATCCCTGACTTTGTCCTGTAGATACAGCGCTTGCTGGCTGAAGTGTGAGTGTTCTCATCACGAACTGTGTCAGGTTTCTGTAAAGTTTTATTATTTCTTTATGAAATGGACATAAGTCTGTTACTGGCATTGTGTCAATTTCTGGATGTGGTGTGTAGGCCGCTAGGACTGGCCAAGACGCTCCATCTCTTCCGAGCCGACCGAGTCTCACTTTTTCTTTTGTGTGTGGGAGGGCGCCTTTAAACCAGTTTATGTGCTCCTGGTAGGTGAGCGGAACTTCAATGTCCTCATACGGACAGTATTCATTTGGTGTTTCATCTCCAGTGTAAGAATGAAATGTATTTGATTGTGCATCTGCTTGTGGGAATTGAACCCATGAATAGAATGCCTCTGTTCTATATGATTCGTGTGCCTCAATCACGAATGTTACTGTCCCACCCCTAGCTGTGACTCCATAGTCTGCTAGTTTTAGAGTAAGGGCAGTTCTAACATTTTCTGAAATGTTGATTTCCCCTTCCTGTTCTTCCTCCCTAGCTGCAGCACGTTGTGCTGGCAAACTGGCGTCTTCGTCAGCCATTATTTTGAAGAAGGAAAAAGTTTCAAGGAAACTGAGATAAGGTTTTATGCACAATAGGAACTGTTTGTCCTTCGAGCTTGATAAACCTGCAGCCAATACATAGGATATGTCTACTCAGCTGTGGCAGATAGTTCCCTTCCCACACCAGACATCTCTGGGGAAATGTGAGTAGGGGTCTCTGAGAATAGCACGACTGAACAACTCAGATTTGACCATTAAATAAGTACCAAACCACGTTGGGCGCCATGTCGTGTAGTTCCTATAAACCTATATAGGATCTGCGTGTTTAGACAACATAGACTGTGGGATTGGTGTTCAGACTAATTCCAGACACCCCCACCGAGTATGTTTGCCTGTATACCAGCTAGCTCACAGTGCCACTAGAAACCCCTCTTACCAAGGAGAGAATAGTTCTTGGCAACTATCAAACACAGCAATCAACAAGAAGAAATACCTGATCAATTGCAACATCAATTGTAACACTAAATTTGTGATATACATTCTAGAGTGCACCTGTAAACTATGGTATGTAGGAAGCACCATCAGACCATTGAAGGAACGCATTGGTGAACACATCAGAGCACTCCAACGCCAGGATTCCAGATACCCCATGGCAGTCCACGCAGCCACTTGTCCCACGCAAGCCTCCAAAAAACGCCTCTCGTTCTTCGGATTTGATGTGGCTGCCACTAACACCAGAGGAGGCAACAGAGAACTGAGGCTCAGACGTCTGGAAGCAACATGGATTATGCGCCTTCAGACGGCGCAACATGGATTAAACACGGATCATGAGCTTCATTATTTTTTAGGGGATTAATCACTGGTTACTGACTACTCCATGAACCATGAACCTCATTATTCCAGTTGGAATATTTGATGAACCAGACATTTTCGTGAATCTCACAGCTATCTGTTAATTAGATTATAGAGTTTTGAGTTTTTAGTCACCTTGTGCGATTCTCACCCACTATTGTTGTTATTATGTCACTACTTTTGGTATAATGTCACTTCGCTTTACTATTCGGGTGAACGTCATGTCACAGCGGCGCCCACTATTGTCACCTTAATTATTTCTCATGTAACTTGGTTGTTAGCTTTAGGCTAAGCTTCATGCGAGTATTTCTCTCACAGTGTTACTCATGAAGTTTTGGTATATGCGTGTAATCCAGAGAGCATATATTTATTATGGTATACTACTTTTCTGTTTTTTCCTCCAGGTCTTAACATCTCTGTTTCGAGCATCTGACATGCACTCCATATCACAGGAGTTAGACAACATTTTCTCAGATGTTGCATCTATTTTCTCCTTCATCTCTCCTTTCAACATCCTCCATCTATCGGTTTGTCTATATCTTATGTACGTTTGTTCCCTTTTTCTTTCTTTATTTCAGTCTATGTTATTTTCTTTTTTCCTTTTTTTCTGCTTTCAACTTGGGGCGTACACCCCTCTTACAGCACCAATTCCTACACCTGTACACTCTATACATGGCGTCCTGTGTAGCCCACCTCTGCTTTTGTCCTTCTGCGGTCTAGTCTTTCTCCACCTTGCCTTTATAACCCCGCCTCCGCCCCTCCTCTTCCGGCCATTTTCCTTCCTGAACAACACTTCTCCCAGGTAAGCGACTCAGTCCCCTCCACACGAGCCGACCTTTGTCAGCTCACTATCCCTGGTGTATCTGCTTACACCTTTTCTCCCCCTCTCTCACTATCTAGTTTCCTGTACTCCGGCGCATCTGCCGTTGCCGTCCTGGACTACTGACCTGGCACGCCTAATTCTATATTCCCCCCTGTGCTACTTAGCACTTGGTCAATTTCGTCGCCACAGACTGCATCAACCTTTCTGAAGGTAAGCCTTCTTCACCTCGATACTCTAGTGTTTTCGTCTTTCCCCTTCCCCCCTATCCCTCCCACCCGTGGCACTTCACTTCATTCCCAATTTCCGTTTTCTCTCAGGTCAATAGTCCTCATTGGCTTATCCGCCGCCCGGCGATATCCGTCTTCCTTTCCTTACATTTGGCAGTAGTCCACCTACCGTGGTTCGCACTGCTCTTCATTGCCGTTTTGGATTCTTGAACGGTCACTTGGTAAGGTTTCACTTCAGTTTCCCTGTACGTATCTTTTCCTTTTCCAGCTCACCCCTTTCCCTTACCGTTTTTCCTTTTCCTCTCCATAGAATCCACCTTGTTGGCACCGCCTTTCAGGTATTTGTCTCTACCCCTTTTTTCCCCCCCCTTTTTTCTTTTACCTACTAGTAGCACACACTTAGGGCAGCCGTCTATTCCCTCCAGAGCCACCTACTAGGCTGTGTCTTTATCGTTCTTTCGCTTTCTCTGCATGTCTTTCAGTCGCACTCGTCCAGCTCACTATGGAGCTTGCTCGTGATCACCATTTCGTTCACTATGCGGTTTTGTCTTACCTTTTGTGTACCAGAGGTCCTCCTTTTAACCCTGGGTGACCTATCCTCTATTTAGGAGTCCTTGTTTATCTAGTTGGTCTTCTGCCTGAGTACCTTTCACCAACACTGATTTTGCGTTTACAGCCGCTTTTAGAACCTGCTCGTTGCCATGACTGGGCGCCCTCCATTGCATGTATTTCCAACACGTTCCGCCTAGTGCATGATTGTTATCTTTACAGGCTGCCTTTTCAATTTTATCACATTGGCTTGTGTCGCTTCTCATTCACCATGTACTGATTATTTCGCCTCTTGGTCTGCAATTCCATTTATTTTCTTCCTCTACACATTCACAGCTCGACCTATTGATCTTGTTGCAAAGATCTTTCATTGTCATTTTGTGTGTAAGTTATGTAACCAGGTTTCCACTTGTATTTATGATTTTTAATTTCGGCCTATACATCGTCTGTTTGCTTACTTGTCAGTTTATTTTATGTTTTGTATCTTCCCCAGCCCTGAAGAGTCACGGGTTACTACCCTTTGTGACGAAACACGTGTCGGCTGGTTGCTTTTGTTTTGGCTGGTTGCTTATGCTCTGTTACTATATTAAACACCTATGATTATCATTCTGGTGTAGACCCTCTACATTTCTGCAGTATGAGACATTTCTCCTGATATTATATCCTCATTACGTGTGCCCGGGACTGTACCTACAACTATCAAACATGACAACTCTGTCCCATCAGGGATCGTGGAAACAGTGCAATACTTTTCGCTCAGCCACTCGTGCTCATTTTGTCTCAGAGAGGTACACAGAATAAACGGTGGGGACTATTTTCAATAAGCATTTATTGAACCAGTGTCATTCTAGTGTAAAATAGGTGTGCTGAAACAACCATTAGACAGAAACAGATATAAATGATTATAAGCACCAACAAAGTAAAAGGGTGGTAAATTCCTACCATAGTGCTAAAACAATGAATACAGGCAGGTATATAAATACATGACAGTACTAATGCGTACTCCTACGATGCAACCCTAACTAGATGTACCTACGTGTACCTAGCATGTAACTAGCATGTATTTAGGTGTCGAGCCAAGAATCCCTCTAGGATAAAGTCATTACCTGAAGTGAGAGACTGTGGGACCCTGTCTTGGTCTCGAGATGGACACCCCACAAGGGATGTCAGCCCACTGCGAGCTGGAGTGTCTGCATGCAGGAACCTCAGCGTCTCGCGTAACGTCCTTTTTCTCCTCTGCCTTACCCCAGCAAGATATGGTGTTTATATACCCAAAGTGGTACCCTCAGGGGTTAGACCTTGCTTTGTCATGTCGGACTTAGGATGACGGAAGGAATGACCCTTATACATAGTTATTATGCAGGAGATGGTAGTCCTGCTGACTTTCCAAGATTCCCCATGCATAGTGGATGAGGCTAGTTTTCAGGGAAAACCCTACGTCCTGTAAGCAGTACTGTAACTAGGTAAAAGGTCAGTCCCAAGAACCGTTATGTAGTGTAATGGTAGGGGAGAATATAGGTGAAAGGTTAGGTGACTACCTGAGCCTATATCGGGATACCTATATGAAACATAACACAAAGGAATAATGGGTTGATCCAAGGAAATGTGCATACACACTTGTGATGTACAAATCAGGTAAGCAGACAACTTGCACATGGAGTGAATGGAAGTTCTTCCGATTGCGGTAGACTTGTTCTCTGGCGTCTGGTGGCACTAAGGCAATATGTGTGCCATCAATTGCTCCAACCACATGTGGTAGGTGACCCAAAGCATAAAAATCGCCCTTCACATTCGCAAAATCCTCATGTCGTGGAAACTGGATGAAGCTGTTGATGTGTCTCATCATTGAAGAAAGAACTTCTTGTAGTACACCACTGAAAGTTGGTTGTGACATTCCACCAGATAGTATTCAGACAGAATATCGAGTTGGAAGTGTCGACTTACACAAATATCGAGTTGGAAATATAGTGACACAGAAATATCGACAGCAAGAATATCGTGGTCAAGAATATCGAATTTAAGGTAAGAAATATCGTTCTAAAAAATATAGAAGTCACTAATATTGTTTGCAAAAATATAGTTGTTTAAAATATCGACTTTTTATTTAGTGTTATGTATTTTAGTTTATATTTTAAATGTATGTGATGTATGCTTTTTTGTATAAGTATTGTTTATGTTTTTTTAGTATATGTGTTACATTTTTAGTAGTTATCAATTTTATTTTAAGTAAATTTTGCATTTTTTAGTTCCGTAGTGGGTTGTGGGTTTATAGGGGAATAGGATGGGAAGTAATTTAATTATAATAAATTAATGATTATTTTGTATTTATTAATATTTATTTAATTGAGATTTTATAGTGTTAATTGTGGGAAGTAATTTATTTGTAATTAATTAATAATTGGTTGTTAATTAATATTAATTAATTAATTGGTACTTTATAATGGTAATTGTGTAATTTGTTTTAGGTGCGTGTTGTGGGGTTTATAGGGGTAAAGGATGGGAAGTAATTTACTTGTAATTATTAATTGGTTGTAAATTAATGTTAATTAATTAATTGGTAATTAATTATGGTAATTGTGTAATTTCCTTTAGGGGTGGGTTGGCGACCCTTGACCTTGCCAGGTAGGTCGCTCCCCCACCACACAGCTCCGCCTGTGTTGTCCGCCCGCTGCTGCTGCTGGTAAGATCGCCCTTCCGCTTGTGGCCTCGGTGCCCGTATTTCTTTGCTTGTCTCCCCTTTTTCCCTTCTGTGCCCCTCGCTGCCCCATTTGTACTGTGCCCGTATTTGTGTCTGTTTTCTCTCCCCATTTTCCCTTCTGTGCCCCTCGCTGCCCCATTTGTACTGTGTCCGTATTTCTGTCTGTTTTTTCTCCCCTTTTTCCCTTCTGTGCCCCTCGCTGCCCCATTTGTACTGTGCCCGTATTTCTGTCTGTTTTTTCTCCCCTTTTTCCCTTCTGTGCCCCTCGCTGCCCCATTTGTACTGTGCCCGTATTTGTGTCTGTTTTCTCTCCCCATTTTCCCTTCTGTGCCCCTCGCTGCCCCATTTGTACTGTGCCCGTATTTCTGTCTGTTTTTTCTCCCCTTTTTCCCTTCTGTGCCCCTCGCTGCCCCATTTGTACTGTGCCCGTATTTGTGTCTGTTTTCTCTCCCCATTTTCCCTTCTGTGCCCCTCGCTGCCCCATTTGTACTGTGCCCGTATTTCTGTCTGTTTTTCTCCCCTTTTTCCCTTCTGTGCCCCTCGCTGCCCCATTTGTACTGTGCCCGTATTTGTGTCTGTTTTCTCTCCCCTTTTTCCCTTCTGTGCCCCTCGCTGCCCCATTTGTACTGTGCCCGTATTTGTGTCTGTTTTTTCTCCCCTTTTTCCTTCTGTGCCCCCGCTGCCTCTCGCCATTCCCGCCGCTGCGTCCCTGCGGCCCCGCCCCCTGACTGCCCATTCGCTGCCCCTGCCTCCCGCCTCCCAGCTGCTCCTCCCTCCCACCTCCCCATAAATGGCGGCCGCTGCGCGGTGAGGAGAGCGACCCTTGACCTTGCCAGGTAGGTCGCTCCCCCACCACACAGCTCCGCCTGTGTTGTCCGCCCGCTGCTGCTGCTGGTAAGATCGCCCTTCCGCTTGTGGCCTCGGTGCCCGTATTTCTTTGCTTGTCTCCCCTTTTTCCCTTCTGTGCCCCTCGCTGCCCCATTTGTACTGTGCCCGTATTTGTGTCTGTTTTCTCTCCCCATTTTCCCTTCTGTGCCCCTCGCTGCCCCATTTGTACTGTGCCCGTATTTCTGTCTGTTTTTCTCCCCTTTTTCCCTTCTGTGTCCCTCGCTGCCCCATTTGTACTGTGCCCGTATTTCTGTCTGTTTTTTCTCCCCTTTTTCCCTTCTGTGCCCCTCGCTGCCCCATTTGTACTGTGCCCGTATTTGTGTCTGTTTTCTCTCCCCATTTTCCCTTCTGTGCCCCTCGCTGCCCCATTTGTACTGTGCCCGTATTTGTGTCTGTTTTCTCTCCCCATTTTCCCTTCTGTGCCCCTCGCTGCCCCATTTGTACTGTGCCCGTATTTGTGTCTGTTTTCTCTCCCCATTTTCCCTTCTGTGCCCCTCGCTGCCCCATTTGTACTGTGCCCGTATTTCTGTCTGTTTTTTCTCCCCTTTTCCCTTCTGTGCCCCTCGCTGCCCCATTTGTACTGTGCCCGTATTTGTGTCTGTTTTCTCTCCCCATTTTCCCTTCTGTGCCCCTCGCTGCCCCATTTGTACTGTGCCCGTATTTCTGTCTGTTTTTTCTCCCCTTTTTCCCTTCTGTGCCCCTCGCTGCCCCATTTGTACTGTGCCCGTATTTGTGTCTGTTTTCTCTCCCCATTTTCCCTTCTGTGCCCCTCGCTGCCCCATTTGTACTGTGCCCGTATTTCTGTCTGTTTTTCTCCCCCTTTTCCCTTCTGTGCCCCTCGCTGCCCCATTTGTACTGTGCCCGTATTTGTGTCTGTTTTCTCTCCCCTTTTTCCCTTCTGTGCCCCTCGCTGCCCCATTTGTACTGTGCCCGTATTTGTGTCTGTTTTTTCTCCCCTTTTTCCTTCTGTGCCCCCGCTGCCTCTCGCCATTCCCGCCGCTGCGTCCCTGCGGCCCCGCCCCCTGACTGCCCATTCGCTGCCCCTGCCTCCCGCCTCCCAGCTGCTCCTCCCTCCCACCTCCCCATAAATGGCGGCCGCTGCGCGGTGAGGAGAGCGACCCTTGACCTTGCCAGGTAGGTCGCTCCCCCACCACACAGCTCCGCCTGTGTTGTCCGCCCGCTGCTGCTGCTGGTAAGATCGCCCTTCCGCTTGTGGCCTCGGTGCCCGTATTTCTTTGCTTGTCTCCCCTTTTTCCCTTCTGTGCCCCTCGCTGCCCCATTTGTACTGTGCCCGTATTTGTGTCTGTTTTCTCTCCCATTTTCCCTTCTGTGCCCTCGCTGCCCCATTTGTACTGTGCCCGTATTTCTGTCTGTTTTTCTCCCTTTTTCCCTTCTGTGCCCCTCGCTGCCCCATTTGTACTGTGCCCGTATTTGTGTCTGTTTTCTCTCCCCATTTTCCCTTCTGTGCCCCTCGCTGCCCCATTTGTACTGTGCCCGTATTTCTGTCTGTTTTTTCTCCCCTTTTTCCCTTCTGTGCCCCTCGCTGCCCCATTTGTACTGTGCCCATATTTGTGTCTGTTTTCTCTCCTCATTTTCCCTTCTGTGCCCCTCGCTGCCTCATTTGTACTGTGCCCGTATTTCTGTCTGTTTTTCTCCCCTTTTCCCTTCTGTGCCCCTCGCTGCCCCATTTGTACTGTGCCCGTATTTGTGTCTGTTTTCTCTCCCCATTTTCCCTTCTGTGCCCCTCGCTGCCCCATTTGTACTGTGCCCGTATTTCTGTCTGTTTTGTCTCCCTTTTTCCCTTCTGTGCCCCTCGCTGCCCCATTTGTACTGTGCCCGTATTTGTGTCTGTTTTCTCTCCCTTTTTCCCTTCTGTGCCCCTCGCTGCCCCATTTGTACTGTGCCCGTATTTGGGTTTGTTTTTTCTCCCCTTTTTTCCTTCTGTGCCCCCGCTGCCTCTCGCCATTCCCGCCGCTGCGTCCCCTGCGGCCCCGCCCTTCTGACTGCCCATTCGCTGCCCCTGCCTCCCGCCTCCCAGCTGCTCCTCCCTCCCACCTCCCCATAAATGGCGGCCGCTGCGCGGTGAGGAGAGCGACCCTTGACCTTGCCAGGTAGGTCGCTCCCCCACCACACAGCTCCGCCTGTGTTGTCCGCCCTCTGCTGCTGCTGGTAAGATCGCCCTTCCGCTTGTGGCCTCGGTGCCCGTATTTCTTTGCTTGTCTCCCCTTTTTCCCTTCTGTGCCCCTCGCTGCCCCATTTGTACTGTGCCCGTATTTCTGTCTGTTTTTTCTCCCCTTTTTCCCTTCTGTGTCCCTCGCTGCCCCATTTGTACTGTGCCCGTATTTCTGTCTGTTTTTTCTCCCCTTTTTCCCTTCTGTGCCCCTCGCTGCCCCATTTGTACTGTGCCCGTATTTGTGTCTGTTTTCTCTCCCCATTTTCCCTTCTGTGCCCCTCGCTGCCCCATTTGTACTGTGCCCGTATTTGTGTCTGTTTTCTCTCCCCATTTTCCCTTCTGTGCCCCTCGCTGCCCCATTTGTACTGTGCCCGTATTTGTGTCTGTTTTCTCTCCCCATTTTCCCTTCTGTGCCCCTCGCTGCCCCATTTGTACTGTGCCCGTATTTCTGTCTGTTTTTTCTCCCCTTTTTCCCTTCTGTGCCCCTCGCTGCCCCATTTGTACTGTGCCCGTATTTGTGTCTGTTTTCTCTCCCCATTTTCCCTTCTGTGCCCCTCGCTGCCCCATTTGTACTGTGCCCGTATTTCTGTCTGTTTTTTCTCCCCTTTTTCCCTTCTGTGCCCCTCGCTGCCCCATTTGTACTGTGCCCGTATTTGTGTCTGTTTTCTCTCCCCATTTTCCCTTCTGTGCCCCTCGCTGCCCCATTTGTACTGTGCCCGTATTTCTGTCTGTTTTTCTCCCCTTTTCCCTTCTGTGCCCCTCGCTGCCCCATTTGTACTGTGCCCGTATTTGTGTCTGTTTTCTCTCCCCTTTTTCCCTTCTGTGCCCCTCGCTGCCCCATTTGTACTGTGCCCGTATTTGTGTCTGTTTTTCTCCCCTTTTTTCCTTCTGTGCCCCCGCTGCCTCTCGCCATTCCCGCCGCTGCGTCCCCTGCGGCCCCGCCCCTGACTGCCCATTCGCTGCCCCTGCCTCCCGCCTCCCAGCTGCTCCTCCCTCCCACCTCCCCATAAATGGCGGCCGCTGCGCGGTGAGGAGAGCGACCCTTGACCTTGCCAGGTAGGTCGCTCCCCCACCACACAGCTCCGCCTGTGTTGTCCGCCCGCTGCTGCTGCTGGTAAGATCGCCCTTCCGCTTGTGGCCTCGGTGCCCGTATTTCTTTGCTTGTCTCCCCTTTTTCCCTTCTGTGCCCCTCGCTGCCCCATTTGTACTGTGCCCGTATTTGTGTCTGTTTTCTCTCCCATTTTCCCTTCTGTGCCCCTCGCTGCCCCATTTGTACTGTGCCCGTATTTCTGTCTGTTTTTCTCCCCTTTTTCCCTTCTGTGCCCCTCGCTGCCCCATTTGTACTGTGCCCGTATTTGTGTCTGTTTTCTCTCCCCATTTTCCCTTCTGTGCCCCTCGCTGCCCCATTTGTACTGTGCCCGTATTTCTGTCTGTTTTTCTCCCTTTTTCCCTTCTGTGCCCCTCGCTGCCCCATTTGTACTGTGCCCATATTTGTGTCTGTTTTCTCTCCTCATTTTCCCTTCTGTGCCCCTCGCTGCCCCATTTGTACTGTGCCCGTATTTCTGTCTGTTTTTTCTCCCCTTTTTCCCTTCTGTGCCCCTCGCTGCCCCATTTGTACTGTGCCCGTATTTGTGTCTGTTTTCTCTCCCCATTTTCCCTTCTGTGCCCCTCGCTGCCCCATTTGTACTGTGCCCGTATTTCTGTCTGTTTTTTCTCCCCTTTTTCCCTTCTGTGCCCCTCGCTGCCCCATTTGTACTGTGCCCGTATTTGTGTCTGTTTTCTCTCCCCTTTTTCCCTTCTGTGCCCCTCGCTGCCCCATTTGTACTGTGCCCGTATTTGGGTTTGTTTTTTCTCCCCTTTTTTCCTTCTGTGCCCCCGCTGCCTCTCGCCATTCCCGCCGCTGCGTCCCCTGCGGCCCCGCCCTTCTGACTGCCCATTCGCTGCCCCTGCCTCCCGCCTCCCAGCTGCTCCTCCCTCCCACCACCCCATAAATGGCGGCCGCTGCGCGGTGAGGAGAGCGACCCTTGACCTTGCCAGGTAGGTCGCTCCCCCACCACACAGCTCCGCCTGTGTTGTCCGCCCGCTGCTGCTGCTGGTAAGATCGCCCTTCCGCTTGTGGCCTCGGTGCCCGTATTTCTTTGCTTGTCTCCCCTTTTTCCCTTCTGTGCCCCTCGCTGCCCCATTTGTACTGTGCCTGTATTTGTGTCTGTTTTCTCTCCCCATTTTCCCTTCTGTGCCCCTCGCTGCCCCATTTGTACTGTGCCCGTATTTCTGTCTGTTTTTTCTCCCCTTTTTCCCTTCTGTGCCCCTCGCTGCCCCATTTGTACTGTGCCCGTATTTGTGTCTGTTTTCTCTCCCCATTTTCCCTTCTGTGCCCCTCGCTGCCCCATTTGTACTGTGCCCGTATTTCTGTCTGTTTTTTCTCCCCTTTTTCCCTTCTGTGCCCCTCGCTGCCCCATTTGTACTGTGCCCGTATTTGTGTCTGTTTTCTCTCCCCATTTTCCCTTCTGTGCCCCTCGCTGCCCCATTTGTACTGTGCCCGTATTTCTGTCTGTTTTTTCTCCCCTTTTTCCCTTCTGTGCCCCTCGCTGCCCCATTTGTACTGTGCCCGTATTTCTGTCTGTTTTCTCTCCCCATTTTCCCTTCTGTGCCCCTCGCTGCCCCATTTGTACTGTGCCCGTATTTGTGTCTGTTTTCTCTCCCCATTTTCCCTTCTGTGCCCCTCGCTGCCCCATTTGTACTGTGCCCGTATTTCTGTCTGTTTTTCTCCCCTTTTTCCCTTCTGTGCCCCTCGCTGCCCCATTTGTACTGTGCCCGTATTTGTGTCTGTTTTCTCTCCCCATTTTCCCTTCTGTGCCCCTCGCTGCCCCATTTGTACTGTGCCCGTATTTCTGTCTGTTTTTTCTCCCCTTTTTCCCTTCTGTGCCCCTCGCTGCCCCATTTGTACTGTGCCCGTATTTGTGTCTGTTTTCTCTCCCCTTTTCCCTTCTGTGCCCCTCGCTGCCCCATTTGTACTGTGCCCGTATTTGTGTCTGTTTTTTCTCCCCTTTTTCCCTTCTGTGCCCCTCGCTGCCCCATGTGTACTGTGCCCGTATTTGTGTCTGTTTTCTCTCCCCTTTTTCCCTTCTGTGCCCCTCGCTGCCCCATTTGTACTGTGCCCGTATTTCTGTCTGTTTTTTCTCCCCTTTTTCCCTTCTGTGCCCCTCGCTGCCCCATTTGTACTGTGCCCGTATTTGTGTCTGTTTTCTCTCCCCTTTTTCCCTTCTGTGCCCCTCGCTGCCCCATTTGTATTGTGCCCGTATTTGTGTCTGTTTTCTCTCCCCTTTTTCCCTTCTGTGCCCCTCGCTGCCCCATTTGTACTGTGCCCGTATTTGTGTCTGTTTTTTCTCCCCTTTTTCCCTTCTGTGCCCCTCGCTGCCCCATTTGTACTGTGCCTGTATTTGTGTCTGTTTTCTCTCCCCTTTTTCCCTTCTGTGCCCCTCGCTGCCCCATTTGTACTGTGCCCGTATTTGTGTCTGTTTTTTCTCCCCTTTTTTCCTTCTGTGCCCCCGCTGCCTCTCGCCATTCCCGCCGCTGCGTCCCCTGCGGCCCCGCCCCCCTGACTGCCCATTCGCTGCCCCTGCCTCCCGCCTCCCAGCTGCTCCTCCCTCCCACCTCCCCATAAATGGCGGCCGCTGCGCGGCCGCGCCGCTGGCGCCCCGATTGCGCGCCTAAGGCAAGCCCGTCTGCGCCCGTCCGCGACCGGACCGCGCCCAGCGCCAGAACCCCTGGACCGCGCGCCCCCCAGCGCTCCAGCCTCGAGGACCGTCGCCGATACGATGCCACCAAACTCCACGCTCTCAACCCCGGACAGACGCACAACTGCTTCAAGGCCGCCCCGAAACGCACCCATGGTCCCTTCACCTGCCGGAATTGCAGCTACACCAGCCTCAGAGCCACCGAGGCACCCGCCAAGAAGGACCTCAACCACCTCCGGTGCATCCTGCTGAACACCCGCTCCGCCCGCAAACACGCCGTCGAGCTCTGGGACCTGCTCGACACATCATCACCAGACGTCGCCTTCCTGACAGAGACCTGGATGAACGACTCCTCCGCACCCGACATCGCCATAGCCATCCCAGACGGCTATAAGATCACCCGCAGAGACCGCGTCAACGCAGTAGGAGGAGGAATCGCCATCGTCCACAAGAACACCATCAGGGTCTCGACCAGCACCGACGACACTCTCAGCACCGCCGAACACATGCACTTCCAGATCCACACGGACCCCAACACCACCCTTAGAGGCACCCTTGTCTACAGACCCCCTGGGCCCCGACCCCAGTTCAGCGACTCCATCGCCGACTTCATCAGCACGCACGCCCTGACCTCTACCGACTACATCCTCCTCGGAGACCTGAACTTTCACCTGGAGAACAACAACGACAGCAACTCCACCACCCTGATCGACAGCCTCGCCAACCTCGGCCTGAGCCAGCTCGTCACAACACCGACCCACTGCGCCGGCCACACGCTTGACCCCATCTTCTCCTCAAGCTCCCACGTCTCCTTCAGCCACACCACGGAACTCCTCTGGACCGACCACCGCTGCATCCATTTCACCTTCCAGAAACCCACCACACACCACCGCACCCAACAGATCCCACGCCGCTGCTGGAGCAAAGTCACCGAAGACCAACTCCAGGCAACCCTCGCTCTCAGCCCTCCCTCCGACCCATCCAACACCGACGACGCTGCCTGCAACCTCAGACGATGGATGGACGACTGTGCCAACACCCTCGCCCCACTGAAAAAGCTCACCTACAGCGACACCACCAGAAGAGCCAGCTGGTTCACCTCGGAACTCCTAGCTTCCAAGCGCACCTGCCGGAAACTAGAGAAGAAATGGCACAGCGATAAGACACCGGACAGCCACACAGCCCACAAAGACGCCATCCGTAACCACCACCACCTCATCAGGTCCGCCAAGAGAATCTCCTTCAAAGACCGCCTCGACAACAACGCACACAACAGCAAGGAGCTTTTCAACATCGTGAAGGAACTCTCCAACCCCAGCTCCAACACCAACGACATCCCGCCGTCGCAACCCCTGTGCGATTCCCTCGCCACCTTCTTTCACCGCAAGATCGCCGACATCCACGACAGCTTCGACACCCAGACAACCCCAACTAAGATCGACCCGCCACACACCATCGACCACGACCCCCTGCCAGCCTGGGCCAGCGTGAACATCGAGGACACCATCAAGACCATGAGCACAATACACTCCGGCTCCCCGTCAGACCCTTTCCCGCACCACATCTTCAACAAAGCCAGCAGCTCCATCGCACCCCACCTGTGCAACATCATCAACCTCTCCTTCGAGACCGCGACCTTCCCAGAGAGCTGGAAACACGCAGAGATCAACGCCCTACTCAAAAACCCAAGGCGGACCCGAGAGACCTCAAGAACTTCCGGCCCATCTCTCTGCTTCCGTTCCCAGCCAAGGTCATCGAGAAGATCGTCAACAAACAGCTAACCCGATACCTTGAAGAAAACAGCATCCTGGACCCATCCCAATCAGGGTTCCGCAGCAACCACAGCACTGAGACTGCCCTCATCGCCGCCACCGACGACATCAGGATCCTGCTGGACAATGGTGAGACCGCAGCCCTCCTCCTGCTGGACCTCTCCGCCGCCTTCGACACTGTCTGCCATCGCACTCTACGCGCACGCCTCCACGACGTAGGGATCCGAAACAAGGCCCTGGAATGGACCATCTCCTTCCTCGACGGCAGAACCCAGAGAGTCCGCCTCCCACCCTTCCGATCCGAAGCCTCCGAGATCATCTGCGGCGTACCCCAGGGATCGTCCCTCAGCCCAACACTGTTCAACATCTACATGGCCCCGCTAGCACGCATCGCCAGACAACACGACCTCAACATTATCTCCTACGCCGACGACACTCAACTGATCCTCTCCCTCACCAAGGACCCCCTCGCCGCCAAAGCCAAACTCCATGAAGGAATGAAGGCCGTCGCCGATTGGATGAAGATCAGCCGACTAAAGCTGAACACAGACAAAACGGAGGTCCTCATCCTCGGCTCCAACACCTCAGCCTGGGACGACTCCTGGTGGCCAACGACGCTGGGAGCAGCCCCGACACCCACCGACCACGCACGCAACCTGGGAGTCATCCTCGACTCAACGCTCTCCATGACCAAGCAAGTCAATGCAGTCTCCTCCTCCTGCTTCAACACCCTCCGCATGCTTCGCAAGATTTACAGGTGGATCCCGACAGACACAAGAAGAACAGTCACCCAGGCCCTCGTCAGTAGCAGACTGGACTATGGGAACGCCCTCTACGCGGGAGCCCCGGCCAAGCTCATCAAGCGACTGCAACGCATACAAAACGCCTCTGCACGACTGATCCTCGATGTACCACGCCACAGCCACATCACCCCCACTTGAGGAACCTGCACTGGCTCTCCGTCGACAGGAGGATCACCTTCAAACTCCTCACCCACGCACACAAGGCACTCCACAAAACTGGCCCAGCCTACCTCAACAGACGGCTCTTCTTCTACGTCCCCAACCGCCAGCTCCGCTCCGCCGACCTCTCCTCGCCACCGTCCCCCGCATTCGAAGAACAACCACCGGCGGCAGATCCTTCTCACACCTCGCCGCCAAGACCTGGAACACCCTTCCACTAAGCCTACGAAAGACCCAAGACCTGCTGACCTTCAGGAGGCTACTCAAGACCTGGCTGTTCGACCAGTAGCAGCATCCCCCCCCTTCCCTCTCCCCAGCGCCTTGAGACCCTCGCCGGTAAGTAGTGCGCTCTACAAATTCTGTGATTGATTGATTGATTGATTGGGTTGTGGGGTTTATAGGGGTAAAGGGTGGGAAGTCATTTTTGATTAATTAATAATTAGTTGTTAATTTATAATAATTAATTGATTGAAAATTAATTATGGAAATTGTGTAATTAATTTTAGGTGCGGGTTGTGGGGTTTATAGGGTTAAAGGGTGGGAATTAATTTAGGTTTATCTAATTAATAATTAGTTGATCATTAATAATAATTAATTAATAGAAAATTAAATATGGAAATTGTGTAATTGATTTTAGGTGTGGGTCGTAGGGTTTTATAGGGGTAAAGGGTGGGAAGTAATTTATGTTTAATTAATTAATTAGTTGATCATTAATATTAATTAATTAATTTATATTTAATTAGGGTATTTGTTCATATTTTTTGGTGTGTGGGTTTTACTTTTCATAGGGGTACAGTGTGGGGAGTAAATAAATTTTACTTACTTTATAATTAGTTGTTAAATACTATTGGTTTTTAAATTGAAAATAAGTTTTAATTGTGTAATTAATTTTTTTACAGTTTAATTTTAGCCAAAGGTTGTGGGGATTATAGGGGTAAAGTGTGGGAAGTCAATTAATTTTTATGAGTTTTAATTTGTTTTTTAATTAATAATATTTCTTTAAGTAGTAATTAATTATGTTAATTAAGGAAGTACATTTTTTTTAAATTTAGATGTGGGTTGTGAATTGTGTGGTGTTATATGGTAGGAAATAAAAAAAAGTACATTTATGTAATTAATGTTTTTGTTTCTAAATAATTTCAGGCTGAAAATATTTGTTTTAAAATTATTTTTTGTTTTATTTAGTATAATATTTGTAGGTATTTGTCATATGTATTTAACATTATATGTTTTTTTAAACATTTTAATATTAAATATATTTGTATTTTAATTTTTAACATGTTTATATATTTTTTAATTTCTTTTGTTTTTTAAATATTTTTGTTGTTAATATTTTATTTGTTTTTAATTTTGAACTGACTGGAGTGAGAATATTAATTGTTACCCCTCCGCAATCCAACACTTTTCTTACTGTTGCATTCACTGAAGTGGGATTAGTAATTTTTACCCCTCCGCTATCCAACACTTTCGCTACTGTTACAATTATTGGAGTGGGAATAGCAATTTTTACCCCTCCGCTAGCCAACAATTTCCCTACTGTTGCACTGACTGGTGTGGGAATAGTAATTTGTACCCCTCCGCTATCCAACACTTTCCCTACTGTTGCACTAATTGGAGTGGGGATAGTAAGTTTTATCCCGTCACTATCCAACACTTTCCCTACTGTTGCACTGACTAGAGTGGGAATAGTAATTTTTACCCCTCCGCTATCCAACACTTTCCCTATTGTTGCACTGACTGGTGTGGGAATAGTAATTTTTACCACTTTGCTATTCAACACTTCCCTACTGTTGCACTCACTGGAGTGGGAATAGTAGTTTTTACCCCTCTGCTATCCAACACTTTCCCTACTATTGCACTCACTGGAGTGGGAAATTTAAGTTTGAAGATTTTTAAATAGTTTAATGTTTTAATTTATAGTAGAATGTTTTATGTTATTGGTACATATATATATATATATATCAATTTTTATATAATGTTAAAATTATAAAATAAATCAAAATCAATAGTTTATTAATTGTTTTAATTTAAATATATTAATTATTATGTATGTTTAACTTTTTTTAATTAAGTTTATTAGTTATATTTGTTAAAATGTATATTAAATCTACTTTATTTTTTATATAAATTTTATTATTTAACATATTTAATATGTATTCTTTTATTTTATATATATATAAAAATCGATATCTTGTACAACAATATTTTTTACATCGATGTTTTTTTTCCGATATTTTTGTACTTACCTGTTTAAGTATAAGGAGTTGATATTTTTGCATTCTATATTTTTTCATCAATATTTTTTACTTATATATTTTTTACATCAATATTCTGTCAGTGAACCCCACCAGATACTGCCACAGTGTATTGGAATGATACTGTGGCCACAAAATGAAGTACTGCCATGAGTTTGACAATTGGTGTAATAGATGTGGGATTTCTATTGTGAGGCAGAAGATCTGGATCTAGCTGGTGACATAAATCCAGTATAGTTTGCCTATCCAATCTGAATTGTTTTATAATATCCTGTTCTTTCATGGTGGCAAGGTCTGGAAATGGTCAGAATACTTGAGGCTGTCCTCTACTCACTCTCCCTGGGTTCATATGTCTGCTTTGGAAAATTGTCAACATTTTAAAACATTTACAAACTTAGGGGCTCATTACGATGGTGGACGGACTGCTAGCTGCAGCACCCGCCGCAATGTCAAAAATGCACCTTGAACATTTCCCTGCACTACGTGGCAGGCACCATGCGGTGCCTGCCACATGGTGCAGGGAAATGTAGGGGGGCACCATAGGTGCCCCCCAAGTGCATACACAAACTGCCCCATGTCAAGGGGGGCCCGCAACGGGCCCCCAAAGTACATCCCCGCCAACCTTTCCATGGCGGTTGAACCGCCATGGAAAGGCCGGCGGGAATCCTGCATCCCAATCAGGCGGGGGGTGCCTGCTAGGCACGCCACCATATTGGGGATGCGGGCGGTCCGACAGGCAATCGGAACGATTGCTTCTGTCGGACCCGTGGCGGTAGGGCTTTCCGCCCGCCAGCTCACCGCGCGCCATCACAATCTGGCAGGTGCAAAATGGCCGCACGATGGCTGTGAACCCGCCACCGACAGCCTGTTGGTGGTGGGTTCACTGCTATCATAATCAGGCCCTTATTTTTGATAAATAACACACGTGTAATATTTTGCCAAAAATATATATGGTTCCTTAACATAATTGAACACAACATGTAACATTGACATTTTTTCTTAACAAATAACAATTTTTACCTGTCTATTGTTTTAAAAGAAGATTGTGTAAATCATACATTTTTAAATGCATTATTTACACATTATTTTTTTAAAGGTTTTTTCAATCAAAATACCGTCAACAGTAGTGTAAACAACACTGCGCAAATATCGCATGTAACCACAGTAACGCACTACATATGAATGTTTATTTTTAAATTAATGAGTGACATTAGCATTTTGTATATGTAAATAAACTAGCCACCATTTTGAGTGATGGGGAAAATGCTCTCTGGAATTTGAGATGGCTGTAAATGAATCTTATTCTACCAGAGACTGAGTTCCCTATGTTAGCTGCTTGAACTGAGAAGGAATTTCCTTCAGTCCAAGGTTTTATGACAGTGGGGATGGTCAGGAGTGGCGCTAACTTAGATCCCAGAACTCAAGTTTGGTGGAAATTATGGACATTGTACTGAAGGAAGAGAAGTCCTAAGCTGTGAATGGCTGAGAAGCTATGCACATAGCTTCAAAAGTATTATATCTAGCCACAGGCGTTTAGTGTAGCCACTAAGGGCAGGTGAAATGAATGTGGGGAAATTAAGAAGTTGTCTTGCAGCAGACTTCTGGATTCTGTAACTTTGAATCATATGAAGGGATGTTCCTACATGTGATTATCCTACTGGCGGTCGTAGGTGGTTATAGTTAGGACCATGTTTCCACAGGAAAAGCGTTTTTGACTTGCCTAGATCACACTTTTAGTTATTTGGTGTAAATCTGTTTAATAGTTATTTAGAAATTTAGGAAAATAAAGATAGCGATATCTGTGGCCACGGGTCCTTTGCGACTATTTCGTGAGTATCGTGGCGACTTTGCAAATGTGCGTGCCAACAGGAATACCGTGATTGGCTGGCCGCAACCTGAGCAGAAAATTGCGGCTGCCATTTTAGGAAACGGGACACGTTCCCGGGGCAAAAAATTCACCTCAAAGGTGGTATAAGGGGTCAGGCTAGAGGTACCCTGACCTCATGTGTGACATATAGGGGTTTTAATGAGACAAGCTTTGTGTCGAAAATTGATTTTTTTTAAACACGATATTTGCAAAGTCGTCGTGACCGTCAGTGCAACCACCCTATGTAACGTCGCAACAAATCCACGAATATCGGTGAACAAATTAAAAAAAATACATTCACAGACTCATTTAGATACTAATGCATTCACTCATAGATGCACTCAGAGACTCATGCAAACATTCACAGGCCCACTGAGACAGCCATGCACCCACTCAGACTCATGAAGCCACTCACAGACTCACTCATATTCACATAAACCCACTCAGAAACTCATGCACCCACTCAGAGACCCATGCACCCAGTCACAGACCCATTGAGAGGCTCATGCACCCCCTCACGGACCAACTGGGAGACTCATGCACCCCTTCACAGACCCACACAGACTTACATACCTACTCACAAGCGCAGTCAGAGACTCATGACTGACTAAGACACTCATGCAGCCACTCACAGGCTCATTCAGAGACTCATGCACTCACTCACAGACTGACTCACACACTCATGGAGGCACTCACAAACCCACTCAGAAACTCTCACACCCACTCACAGACCCACTCAGACACTCATGCACCACTCAGACACTCATGCACCACTCAGACACTCACGCACCACTCAGACACTCACGCACCCACTTACACACCCAGTGAGACACTGATACACCCACGCATAGACCCACTCACACACCCATTGAGACACACACAAACTCACTCTCAAAGGTTACAGGTTACAGTTAGGAAATAAAAAATATAAAAACCATAGAAATTCACGAAAAGAAAACTAAAGGTTACAGGGACATTATAGTTAGGAAATAGCATTAAACAAACGTAGAAATTCACTGAAAAAAACAAAGGTTGTAGGGACGTTTTAGTTAGGCTCAGATTTTACTCATACAAAATCTGTGAAATTCAGCAGTTATAGTTGCCTGAGCTAACTATAACTTACGCCCCGCAATGTGCTGCTTATGACCTTACATATTACATCACTCATGACATGGTTAGGGACATCACTGATGACACCACTGATGACATCTCAATTGACATCACTTGATGACATCATCTACAGAACCACTCATACACCCACTCACACAGCCACTCACGTACCCATACACTTACTCACACAGCCACTCTCTCACCCATACAGTCACTCTCACAGCTACTCACTCCTCTATACAGCCACTTACAGACCCACTCACTCACCAATATAGCTACTCACACACCCAGTCACTTCCCATACAGACTCTCAAAAGAGCCACAAACCATTTACTTACCCATTCACACATCCATACAAACACTTGCATGTATATTCACTCACCCATAGAGCCACTCCTACAGTTACTCTCCAATACAGCCACACCCACTCAGTTCACCAAACACCCACTCAAACAGCCACTCACTCACCCATACAACCGCTCACACACCCATAGAGCCACTCACACAGCCACTCACTCACCCATACAGTCACTCACTCACCAATACAGCTACTCACACACACTTATTCACCCATACAGCTACTCACACACCCACTTATTCACCCATAAAACCACTCACACACCCAAACACCCAATCACAGATGGATGCACACAGCCACTTACATAATGTATGTTACAAATAGTTTCACTCATTAGTTAATACACAAAGTATACAAATTTAACTTTTGTGGTACCTTAGTATATATGTTTAACACTCATAAAGCTTTAGAAAATACTCACAATCACTGGATGAGAACATCAGTGATGTCATCAGTAATTTCATTTGAGATGTCTTCAGCTATGTCATCAGTGATGTCACTGACCATGTCTTGAGTGATGTACTATGGGAGGTCATAAGCAGTGATTGCGGGGGCGTAAGTTTTAGTTAGCTCAAGTAACTATAACTGCTGAATTTCACTGGTTTTGTATGAGTGAAATCTGAGCCTAACTATAACGTTCCTGTAACCTTTGTTTCTTTCAGTAAATATATATATATATACATATATATATATATATATATATATATATATATGCCTCCACACGAAAACCCGGAAGTCTGGAGCTTCTGTCGCGGCGGTCCTGGGAGGGTTCCGGTGACCCTATAACATCACGTAAAGATCTCTCCCTTCAAGAAAAGAAAGCCTAGGACACTCCAGGATGCTCGATTCATTTATTTGCAAGTTAGCACCCTACCAACGCGTTTCACCTTGCGGCTTTATCACGGTAAGCAAGGGCCGAGAAAAAGGGGGGGGCCTCAAAACGTATTTTCCCCATGCAATTTCCCCTAGGGATTTTAGACATGACTACAGCCCGAACCGCTGAACGGAATTATACCAAATTTAGCAAAAAGCTAGATTTTGTTCCAGAAAGAGTTCTTTTTGTAATTTGGTGTAAATCTGTTCAGTAGTTTTAGAGTTATTATAGACATATTTTTATGTATATCTCAAGATGTGGAGGATCTGCAAATCCAACAGATCTTAAAATGAGATCTGATTGACTGCCAGGACTTCAACCATGAAGTGGCGGCATCCATCTTTGGACTTGGACTCACCCGAGCCCAAAGATAAAACATTAAAAAAAAGACAAGGGGGCAGAGTAGGAATATCCTGACCCCCTAGGGCAAGTGGTGGGGTCCCACAGGGCCCCCCCCCGGAAGCTGAAAATGTTAAAAAAAAAATCCTGCAAATCCACAGAGCATCCATGGGAATTTATTTTAAAAAAAGCACTGTTTCCTCTACTTATTTTTAGTAGGGGCCAGGTACCGGGGGTGAATTCATAAATATATATTGGGAAGGGGGTGCACGCTTCCTCACTTCCCCTAGCCGCTATTGGCCTTGGAAGCCCATCCTATGGGGCCCAGTCTTGAAAAACAAATGGGTAGGGGGCCATGTGGCCCCCCTCCAGGCTGATTTCAGCCCCGGGGATCCCATCCTGCAGGGTCTGGTCGATGTAGAAAATGGGAAGGGCCATCCTCCCGGGCCAATTTCAGACCTTGAGACCCCAGCCCCCAGGGCTCGGCCTTAGCAAAAAAGGGGGAGAGGAGGCTGTGCAGCTGCCCTTCCCGGGCCATGTTTGCCCCCTAGAACCCCATCCCTAAGGGCCCGGCCGTGCTTTACATAGTGAGGGGGCCACGCAGACCCTTCCTGCAGCCATTAATGGCCTTGGGGACCCATCCCCCAGTACCGGCTTATGCTATGTCCCAGGGTACCCACCCCCGGGACACAGCGGTTTCCCTGCCCACACTGGCATGGGCAGGGAAACCTGTGTTTGCTCTCGCTTGGCGGGAGCAATTTCAAAGCTCCCACCAAGCGAGAGCAAACAATAAATCCTGTCCCAGCGGGCGGAAGCATGAAAAATGCTCGCCTCAGCTGGGAGCAGACTTTTCATCTGTTTCCCTGCCTGCACTCAAGTGGGCAGGAAAACAGATGAAAATATTTCTCCCGCCCCCAGGGAGCAGCCTGTTTAGCAATGCCGGCTCCTGCTGGAGGTTGTTCCATAGGAAAAGCATTTTTTGTGTTGCTTTGGCCCAATTTCACGAATCTCCACAAAACTTTCCAAAAAGGTGCTACATTTTGACAAGCTTATGTATGGAAAGATTCGGGGTGATCCATGAAGCGGATGCCGAGTAAAATGGGGGCCCAAAATGCAAAATTCCCATGCTTTTTCTGTAGACTTCTTTAAGAAGGCGATAGCTAAAACTGCTGAACGGAATTACATCAAATTTGGCAGGAGGCTAGATCTTGGTCAGCAGATTATGCTTTTTTGTGATTTGGTGTAAATCCGTTCACTAGTTTTTGAGAAATTAAGGTTAAAATAATATAGATATCTGAGACACTCGCAAGAGGAAAAAGAAGGGATGGGACTGCGCACACCGATAGTGGATGGTTTGTAACTTTGTTGTGTGCTTCTGGGGTATCACCATCTGGCAAATGGTGTGATAAGTGACAACAAAGTAGCGCCACCTGAATAGGGGCGTCCCCTGAGCACAACGTAAATCCACAGAAAAGTGGGTAAATGTTAAAACGAGATGAAAAGAAATTTGTCGCAATAATCAGTATATCCAAACGTTTTAATTTGTACTGATCAAGTATGATATTGAAGTCTTCATATCAAAAGAACATTCCATGGGTGTACAAGTGGTTTCTCAAACCCAAGTATACAGGCGGTTTTATCAAACCCAATGCATTTCGGGCCATGTGGCCCTTTGTCAGGGGCCAAAGTTCTGTAAATGACAAATAAAGGATACCATGAGGCGAACGCACTCTCCAGACAACAAAATGAAAATAACATAATACTTCCATTCGAGGCATGCCGGTGATTAAATATAAACCATCAAGACGATAATGAGTATACAGTTAATGAAAACGATGTTCCCAAAAGTACCCAAACAATTTGTGTGCGCGGGCCAAACAAATTAAAGGAGTGTGTCTAACAAGAGAAAAATAAAACAGTGAGACGCAGTGAGACGCTGAATAAGTGACTAGTTTAAGAAGGAAACTATCAGTGTGTCAAGACAGTGAAAACAACAGTTAAATACGAACAAAACCCAGTGAAAGCAGCTAAAAGAACGTGAGTACAAATCACGTGTATGGCGTGCAAAAAATCAACAGTGTGTGCAATGTTGAACGCATATAGCAAGTGTAACATGCAGAAGTCACTTACATGCACTGAGTGTAAGACAGCGTGATCGTTCTCGAAGTCTGTGAAACCGCGGAATTGAACCGGGAGGTTATACAAACTTAATGAAAATGAATGAAGGACTAAAGCGAAGCTAATAAGTTTGGCGGCCATCTTGGAAAGGTGAAATAAGCCGATGCCGGCATAAGTACAAAACTACATGCAATACGAGGGAACAATAAAGCACAGTATCAAGGGGCACTTCTGTGAGAGTGAGACAAGTGATGAAAAAATGTTGAAACAAAGAATCAGAGTGCGACAAGACAAAAATTAAAGAAATAATGTGGATGAGAAAATGTAGATAAGAAAAAATGAATAAAATGAGGTGAACATAAGATTAAAACAAAAAGAACAATCAGAGTATAGCAGACCAAGGGAAATATGGAAACAAGAAATCCAAGTGCAAGAGTGCAGACAAAACAGTGGTGATGTAAATGAGAGAAAAAAGTGTATGAAAGAAGTGAGGTGAAAATGAGATTAAAATAGAAGGAATAGTAAGAAAACATCAATCCCAATAGAATGTCACGGGTTCAGAGATAGCACGAAAACTCCATACGGTCATTCAAACCAAAAGGTTTCAAAGCGTTGAGAGCCTTGATCCAGTGATTTTCACGTTGTAAAAGAAAGTTGTTGTTGTTCCT
The DNA here is from genome assembly GCA_963921515.1 of Calotriton arnoldi. Taxonomy (NCBI): domain Eukaryota; kingdom Metazoa; phylum Chordata; class Amphibia; order Caudata; family Salamandridae; genus Calotriton; species Calotriton arnoldi. Next base: position 1,150,111 of record CAWUFW010005155.1, read on the forward strand.
GCCTTCAATCTACGAAACAGTTTCCAAGATCAAAAATTTAAGTTGGCAAATGTTATGATCATGTTCTGCAAAATGTGTAGCGACTGTAGATTTCAAGTTCCTGGTTCTTATGTTGCTTTTATGTTCGTGTATTCGTGTTTTGAGCTTTCTCTCAGTTTTCCCAACATATGGTAGCCCGCATGGGCATTTCAAGAGGTAAATGACGTTCATGGTGTCACAAGTAGCAGTCACTTGTAGGTTGATACGGGAACCTTTCATGGGATGGGTCATCCAAGAGCCTTTGATAATGTTGTTGCAGTTGCTACAATTCATGCAGGGTATGGTACCCTTATACGTGTTTGCCGGAGCTCTGGTGATAGGTTTGGTAAGCAGCTCTTTCAAATTTTTCCCTCTTGTGTATGCAAAAATGGGTTGATTTAAGAAGAGGCCTTTGAAATCCGGTTCCAGGGCTAAAATTGGCCAGTGTTTCTGAATGCTGTTCTTGTATCGCTGGCTCATAGTCGAGAATTTGGAAACCACAACCATGCGGTTAGAACTCGTTTTGACCTTTTTAATCAACAGTTCAGATCTGTTTGTGTTGGCACAACGTGACTGGGCTTGATTCAAGATTTTTTGCGGGTAACCACGGTCAACAAATCGAGAGAGCATAAGAACCATCTGTTGTGTACATCGTTCAGGTTGTGACACAATGCGTTTAACTCTCAGCAACTGAGAATAAGGTAAGTGATTCTTGAGCGGTTGTTGATGAAAGCTTTTGTAATGTAAAAGATTATTGCGGTCAGTTTTTTTACGATACAAATCTGTCTGAAGCCCATTGGCCTCTTTCTTGACCAGGACGTCCAAAAAAGACATTTGTTCATGGTGTACCTCAAAGGTGAACTGAATACGATCATTGATGACGTTGAGATTGTTGAGAGCTGACATAAGCTCATTGTACTGACCATCCCATAAAATAAAAATATCGTCAATGTATCTCAGAAAAACTCTAACGTGGTTTATCCAGGTAGCCTGGTTGAGAATGTTGTTCTCTTCAAATTGTTGCATGAAAATGTTTGCATACGATGGAGCGGCACAATTGCCCATGGAAGTTCCAGAGAGTTGTAAGAACCACTGATCATTGCACTTAAAATAACTCTGGTATAAAGTGAAGGTGAGTAATTCCATGAGAAATAGTTGCAGATTAACATCCAAATCAGAATTCAATAATACGTTCTCAATAGCAGCCATGCCCAGATCATGAGGTATGGACGTATATAACGATTTGACGTCAATGGTGCAGAGCCAAATTTCATCATCATGTTCAAAGGTGACTTGATCAATTTTAGAGATGAAATCCGTGGTGTCTCTGAGATATGTTCGCATTTTGGACACAAAGGGCTGCAGATGTTTATCAAGAAATTTACCGATGGGTTCGTGTAGGCTACCTCGGGTTGAGACGATCGGTCTAAACGGAGGTTGTTTAAGGCATTTGTGCACCTTGGGTAACAGGTAAATGATGGGAGATTTGGGATGAAGTTTAGTCAGGTATTTTTGGACTTTTTCAGTGATGACACGATCGTCTACTGCTTTTTTCAGCAGATTTTTAAGTATGTGAGCAAAATCATCGGTAGGATTGTAATCCAGTAAGGCATAGGTGTTCGAATCCATGACATGGTTATATACTTGCTGATTATAGAAGCTGGTGTCCATGATGACCAAAGCGCCGCCCCTGTCTGCATTTTGACAGGTTATTGCTGGGTTGTTTGCGAGATTGATAAAAACGTGTTTTTCCTTGATAGTGAGGTTACGAAGCTTGGATTTTTTATTGTAGTTGAAAGACTGTAAGTCATGTTTAACAAGCATCTCGAAGGTGTCAAGACTCTTGTGACTAACCGGAGCCATATAAGTACTTGGAGGACGTAAACCCATGAGTAGGTTGTCATCTTGAGAGTCGGCTTTCTCAACAATGTTTTCAAAAAAATTTCTAAGACGTAGGTTGCGCATGAAACGAAACAAGCTGATTTCCAATTCGAGAGCGTTGGTGTGGCTGGTAGGTACAAAGGATGTTCCTTTCTGTAAGGTTTTAATTTCAAAAGAACTGAGTTGGTGAGCTGAAATGTTAATAACTAGGTTATCCAGTTCAACGTTGGGTGACACTAAGTTTTCTTCGTCTTCACTCATCTGCCAGTGGTTGGAAGGTTCTTTGTTGCTGTATTTTCCTTCTCTCTTTCTGTGGCCCCGCCTGGGTCGTCTTTGTCTGATGTGCCTTCCTCTAAAAAAGGCACATTGATTGATGGAAGAGCGTCGGTGCCGGCTGTGATCTGTGGCGTTATGGGGCGTTGTGTACTCTGTCTGGTCTCACTGTCAGATGATGAAGTCTCGGTCTCTGTATTCTGTGTGTATGGGCGATTTTGTCTGCGTTTAGCGTAAATTTCAGCCCAAGAGTAAACTTCGCCAAGCTTATAATCAATGGTGTCACGCTTGTATTTTCTTATTTTTCGCTCATTAATTTCTTTCGCATACTTGTTCAATTGAGTATTGACGACTTCAAGGGTTTTAGATAGGTTATCAGCGTCCATCAAGAGAGTAAGTTCAGATTTAATGTCAGTTATATCTTTTGCCAAATCTTCGAGTGTCTTGGAAAGTTCTTCAATGATCAATAGGATCAAATTGAGTGAGCATTTGTTAAGGATGGCGTACCATCGTTCGATAAATCTCGGACTATTTTTGCATTATAGGGGTTACAGTGGGATCCGTAAACCACGTGGAATTCTCTGGACTCGATGATATTTAATTAATGTACTCGCGTGGAGTCTCTGGTTAACTTCGCGTTTAGTTAGGTAAAGTAATTGCCGAATAGTGCTGTCCTTATTTCGATTGCTGGAAGGGAGAGACGTGTCCTCTTGTATTAAGGCATACATATTCTTGGCATCGTCATCTGCGAATGCGAAAACATCTGCTCTGAGTTCTGTTAAGTTAGCAAGGGCCAATTTAAAAATGGAGCATTCTGATTGGCCCAGGGAGCTTTTTTTGCATTGAGCCAATTTGCTCTTATGGGAGTCAGACTCCAGCAGGAGCGAGCGCTCTGATTCACTGCCAGCAGCATCATAAAAATGATGCTGGCAGCCATTACAGGACTCGGGGGCTTGGTCCCCTGTCCTGCAGTAGTATATCTAAAACAAATCTAAGGGTGCAGGTTAGGGATACCCTGGCACCCTAGGTCCTCATGGGGTAGACCCAGAGGGACCTCCACTGAGGCCAAAATAAAGAAAGTTGGCAGTTACCATGGGATTTGAAAAAACACCCAAAATGTCTGCTGGGGTCGCATTGTTCGATCACAGGACCCATGGAGCCGAACCCACCCCTAGAGCTGCATTCAATAAAGGGAGAGGGGCATGCAACCTCCTCCTCGAGCCATCACAGGCCCTGAGGAGCCCACCAGGGGGACTGAAATTATTCAATTAGAGGATCAGTGTGGCCCCCCTCCCAGAGCTATCCTATGCCCCGGGTATCCCACCCCGTGTCTGAAATGAACAAAAATGGGAAGGGGGCTGAGTTCCCCTTCCCTGAGCCTCTAAAGGTCCTGGGAACCCCACGCCCTGGGCCGATTAGCTTTATTAAAGGGAGGGGGCCATGCGGAACCCCACCCTGAGCCTTCTATGGCTCCAAGAACCCCATCCCCCGGGGCTAGCTCACTAGCTATGTCCCAGAGAGCCTACCCCTGGGACACAGTGGTTCTCCTGCCAACACCAGCGTTTGTTTGCTTCTGCCTGGTGGGAGCCTTTTTAACTCTTGAACCATGTGGGAGCAAACAAAGTCTGCTGCCAGCAGGAGAGAGCTTTGAAAATGCTCCTGCCAATTGGGACCAGGTTTTGATCTGTTTCTCTGCGCTCACTGACTCGGGCTGGGAAACAGAACAAGAGATTGCTCCCGCCTGGAGGGAGCAGCAGAAATAGCTGCTCCCTGCGGGCAGAAACAATTTCAGCTCCCACAGCAGGTGGAGAGCTAGCTGGGGCTGTGGGCCCTAATATTCCCCCCACAGCCCTCAACATTTTGGATGGTGGGTGCACTGGGTGGGCACCAGCACACCCATCTTTAATTAATATGGGCCCCGGGGATGGGGTGCCTGGGGCCGAAAATGGCTCAGGGAGGGCGGGCCCCTCTCCTATTAAAAAGCATCCATTGCCTTGTGGGATGGGGTCCCCATGGCATTTTAAAGGCTCTGGGAGGGGAGCCACATTGCCCTCCTCCCCTTTAAAATAGAAAACACAGTCCTGGGGAATGTTATGTTATGTTATGTTATATACATTTGTAACGCGCTCGGCTACTCCAGAGAGTGTCCCGGCGCGGTCACCTGAGCGGATCATGAATGCGAGCTTAAAACAAGAAGGTTTTCAACTTTTTTTTGAAAATGCGGGAATCTGAAATACTGCGCAGAGCCAAAGGCAATGTATTCCAGCCTAGGGCCGCCTTACGAACAAGGGAACAACCACCCAGCCTTTGCCGAGAAAAACTTGGGACCTGGACCAATAATTGAGAAGAGGAGCGCAACTGTCTTGTCGGCGCATAGAAAGAGAACCTCTTTTGCAGGTAACTAGGTCCCCGGCCATAAAGGGCATTATGGGCAATTGACAAGACTTTAAATTTGATCCGCGCCTCCATCGGAAGCCAGTGCAAGGAGCACAGATGGAGGCGAACGCTACTCCTCCTGGGAAGATCCAGTAAGAGGCGGGCCGCCGCATTCTGCACCACCTGAAGCTTATTCAGCAGATAGCTGGGGGTCCCTACATACAGAGCATTAGCGTAGTCCAGGCGAGGCAAAATCAGAGCCCGGACCACGGTTTCCCTAGCTGCCATTGGGAGGAGAGGGAGAAACTTCCTCAAAGATTTTAAAATCCCAAAGCAGGACCCCGCCAGCTTCTTGATATGGGTGGCAAAGGTTAAGTTTTCCTCAAACCATACGCCCAGGTTTTTAGCGGCAGCACCCAACAAGCACGGCAGTGGAAACCCTGGGGGCCACAATAGCTCTCTAAAATTGGAAGGAAATTTCCCATACAAAAGTATTTTGGATTTCTCTTCATTGCATTTTAGCTGGGCCTGCGCCAACCAGCAAAAAACCGAGAGTAGACAGTGGTCTTCAGGGCCTAAAGAGACTCAGGGAGGGCCCCTCTTCCCTTTATAATATATATGGCCCTGAGGGATGGGGTCCTCAGGGCCTAATGAAGCTCGGGGAGAGGGGCCGCACGACACCCCTCCCCTTTGAAAAAAACACGGTCTGGGGATGGGGTCCCCAGGGTCTTTTTAAGGCACTGGGGGGGGCACGTGGCCCCCCTCTCCTTTAAATAAATATACGGCCCTGGGGGATGAGGTCCACAGGGCTTAACTAGGTTTGGGGAGTTGGGTCACGTTCACTTTAAAATACATATGGTCTTTGGGGATGGGGTCACCAGGGCCAAATGAGGCTCAGGGAGGGTGGCCACACAGCCCCCTCCCCTTTTTTGTTGTGATCGCTGTGGAGAATGGGGTCCTTGGGTCTAGTAAGGATCAGGGAGTGGGCTGCATGGCCCCCTCCCCTTTTTTCTGATATTTAGCCCTGGATGGGGTCCTCAAGCTCCGAAGGCCAACCTTATGGTTTGCACGGGAAAGGCCGGTCACAGTGTGTGGTTGGCTGCCATTGTGGCCAAACCCTGCTGTGCACGGATGAAGGCCGTCCGTGGCAGAGGGTTGACTTTACATATGGTAATTAAATATTACTTTACATTAAAAAATTACTAGAAATTCACTGAAAAAGACAAAGGTTAAAGTAACATTATAGTTAGGTGTGATAAAAACATCTGTTTTTGTTTCAAAATAAACCTTGGAAATACATTGAGAAAGACAACGGTTAAAGTAACGTTACAGTTAGGTGAATATTTCAGGGGCAGCATTAATGTTTTGAACTAAAGAAAAACACTGAAGTTCATCTGTTATAGTTAACAGAGCAAACTATAACTTGTGACCCCTCATTACACTGCTTATGACCTTACATATTACTTCACTCATGACATGATCTATGACATAATTTATGACATCACTGATGACATCTCAAATGAAGTCATTGATAACATTGCTGATGATATTAATGATGACATCATTCAATGAGTGTGCTAGTTTATTTTGTAGTTTACATAGTGGTGGGTAACTATCATATTACTTTTCTACCTAATTTTGTACAGCCTGTGCCCAGTTGATGAGTGTTAGTGTTTACAAAATGCATGTTTTCTTAATGCATCTTAGGTGTGTAGCGGTACTGAACACGTTATAAATCTTTGTATCGAAGACTAACTCTGTGTGCAATTGACAGTTGACAACTTGTGTCCAGTATATTCCACGCATGTTTTTTGGTTCTGCAGAAAAAGTATCCAACAGTACAAAGATTCTACGTAGTAGATACTAAGTATTGTAAGCAGCCTTGAGTTATTAGACAGATTTGTCTCAGCATGACAATTTCAACATAACATAGAAGACTATGTACACCAGGTACTAACCTATGTACATGTGCTTCTTTTGCTTCAGAAGATGGGCTATCTGTAATGTTTTCACCACCGTATGAAGGCAGCAGGTAGTATAATCTTTAGCACCCTCAGAGCTTGGTTATTTTAAATGACTAGTGTATTTTTTGACAAATGTCGCATAGTGTATACTAATCTTATTAGATCATTTTTAATATTCTGTGGTGTATTTCTCATGAGAGCTTCACTGTTTTCAAACAGTGAGGTATAGAGAAAACTCTCCGTCGAGTAAACACTGCTTACAGTACCCATTTTTCGGCTCATATCAACTTCATTTCTCAATGTAGTTTCGGTGACTGTGAGACATTTGATACAGATATAGGCTGTCTGTAGTAGGTTATTAATTTTTAAAGAGACACTGAGAATCTTGAGGGACTTGGCTTTCTCTGAATACTTGTATACAGATTGAACACCGTGTGCAATAAGGGTTTCTCATATATTTGTGGTTGTTTGTTAATGTGAACTAGTCTACCTGTGAAAGTGTATGTATAGGGTTAGTCTTGCACATAACCCAAGCTTGCTGCACCCAATGGAGTTGTATCTTCTATGGCATTAATGATGGTTCATATTATTCTAAGCTATTTGGTACTCACTTTCAGGCCTTTATTGCCACACTAGCTTATAGAGCAATGTGTGCAAAGTAAGCTTGGATGATGTCATCAGTGATGTCATCAATGATATCATTTGAGATGCCATAGAACATGTAATGAGTGATGTAATATGTGGGGCCATAAGCAGTGCATGGCGGGGTGCAAGTTATAGTTAGCTCTGCTAACTATAACTGGTGAATTTCATTTTTTTTTTTCTCAAAACGTTAATGTTGTCACGGACATATTCACCTAACTATGATGTCACTTTAGCCTTTGTTTTTTTTCAATGAATATATACATATATTTATATGAACTCCAAACCTCCCGATATGCGAGAAACACTGTGGGCACTCCAGACGTGGGTAAGGGATATTCCTTTATTTAAATTAACAGTGTATCAGCTCCCTGACGCGTTTCGGCTGGTCCCAGCCTTTATCAAAGATACACTGGCCCTCCGGCCATTTCCGTTTTAAAGGTACATGGTGTCATGAACATAGATGACATTAATGTTATTGCAGTCTTTCTTCTTTTTTTTTATACATATTTTCGATTTTTGTTTGCTTATTTTTTTTTTATATATATATAAAGATCTTTATTTCTCCTCACATTTATAATTAAAATGTGATGCATAAATGTGACACAATCCTGTGTACCTTACTTTCGGGTGTACATGATTATGACCTGGGAGTTCGGAGGTCTTTTTAAAAAAAATAAATTTAAAACAATTTTTATTGATTTTCCATACATCCAAAAGGGGGTTTCGGTTACATACCCCAGATAGGTAGCAAAGTCACAGTGCAAATCAGGTTATTTATGGCATGACTGAAACACCATATGATGTCTATATCAACTGTTCAGGCACTGCATACGGTCATCACGATAAGTATTTGCAACCAATGAAAATTCCCATCCCCAACTAACCCCCCTCCCTCCCACCCCCCAGGGGTGTCACTTAAGTGCAGGCCGTAAAAAAGCCAATAGAACTGTTATCTCCGTGGGGCGACTAATTCGTATAGGAGGCTGCTGCCCCTGAGTGTCACCTGGCTTGCTTGGCGAACACCACTACTAAACGTGAGGCTTCAGATCGAAGTGATCTTAGAGCTGCTTATGCATTAGTCCATAGCTGCCACAGGGTCACCTACAGATGCGTCATCCCACTCCGCTTCGGGAGATTTAAGTGCCACAATGAGCGCTTCCCAAGCTCTCGCCCGTTCCAGGGCCTTTTCACTCTCGGTTCACTTCGCTATTTGTAATCTAATCACTCCCTCACATTCGGCCCACTTTAGGAATTCTGCTTTCCACTTTGCTATGCTAGGGCCCTGTTTTGCCTTCCAATGGGTGGTGATGTTCCGTTTGGCCAGGAGCAGACCCAGGTCTATAAATTTGCTAGTAATTTTGTTCTTGGATGTGTGGGGAAACCAGTGCAAAATACAATGAGCCATGGTTGGATCCAGCTCTCTATCAGTGAGGTCTGATAATGTTGTCGTTACCTCCTCCCAGTAACTGTCTAGGAACGGGCAACCCCATAACATGTGTTTAAAATCTGCGCTTTCTGTGTTACATCTCGGGCATGCCGCTGATTGGTCCGGGAAATATGTGTGTAGTTTTGCTGGGGTAAGGTATGCTCTATGTAAAATATGGAAATGCACCAATTGAAACCTTGCATTCCTCGTGCTCTTCCAGGCTCTCTCCACTAGCTCTCCCCACGCCTTATCCGGGATGTCCACCCCTATATCAGCTTCCCATTTGAGCTTCAGGACAGACAGGGGGAACAAGGATTCCAGCGTCATGCGCCTATAGAGGCACGTCACTGCTTTAAAAGTGCCTGCTGCCAACACTACGTATTGGCAGCCCATGGAAGTTGGTGGTTCTGTAAGTCCCCTACCCCAGTGCTTCCTGATAGCCGCAGTGAGGGCCGTGTACTGTAGGAAATCACCCCCGGGTAAGTCAAAGCGGGTTTGCAGGTCATTAAACGGGATCATGGCACCCTCCTCATATAGGTCTCCTATGGTAGTCAGCCCCTGTTCCGCCCAAGCTTCCAATCTTTGCCAATTGCCACCATATGGCAGGGCCCTGCACATTATCAATGGTATTTCCGGCGCGTAGGGGTATTTAATAGAGGCTCTGCGCAAATATCTGTGGCAGCATTTTCGTGCCGTGGTGAGTTCCAGGGTGAGGGTCGCGGTGTTAACCGGGAGCCGCAGTACAATGCGGGACAGCAATAACAGGGGCCCGAAATCTTCCCTACGCTCATCATCTCCCCTAGTGGCCCTCGCTACCCCCTGCGTAAGCCATTGAAATTGTGCTACCAAATAATAGGTCTCGTAGTCTGGGACCGCCAGGCCGCCTTCTGCTCTTGGTCTCATAAGTGTACTGCAGTACAATAATGGGTGGTCCCAGTAAAGGTACATTCAACAGTGTATAAAAAATATAAAAACAAAGGTTTCACAAACTTCAAAGAAAACGTATATATATTGCAACAGTGTTATTTAATCACACTGAACACATATTGATTGCAAAAACACTTTAAAGTGCCCAGAGGAAAAAAGGGGGGAGGAGAAGAAGTAGGGAAAAATCGGTGATTTAGGTGAGGGTAACGGGGTACGTGAAGTTAGAGTATTGTGCACCTCACATTATTCTAATTGCATGGCACATCATTTGGCCAAAAGCTTCACAATTACATTAGTAATATATTGTATTCTATAGCCTTGTATAGGAAGCAACACACCACAGTAAAACAATTACTGTTGATTATACTGGCAACATATGAAGTGTCGACGTTTCGACCCCAAACTGAGTGTAGGTCCTTGCAATCCTTACAAAGGGGGTCTTCCTCAGGACTGTAGTGATGGGGAGGAGTGGGGGGGCACCTAGGGATCGATACCAGAAAAATAACTTATAACACAGATGACCTCAAAACACTAAAAACATATAAAGTAACAGAAGGGCATCAGTCCCTATTATTTACTGTGAAAAGCCCCGCTCGGGGAGGCTGGTGAAACAAGTCGGGCTCGAGGGCTCCAAACAAAGGAGAGCGGAAAAACGCACCTGTAAAAATAAGGTGCATATAAATCTACCCATCTATTGTGTTAGGTTGGGATCCTCCTCGCCCCCTTCCGATCCAAGGCCACCAAGATCATCTGCGGCGTACCCCAAGGCTCCTCCCTCAGCCCAACGCTGTTCAACATCTACATGGCACCCTCGCCCACGTCGCCCGACAGCACAACCTCAACATCATCTCCTACGCCGACGACACCCAGCTGATCCTCTCCCTCACCAAAGACCCTCACACCGCCAAAGCCCACCTCCACGAAGGAATGAAGGCCGTCGCTGAATGGATGAGGACCAGCCGCCTGAAGCTGAACTCGGACAAGACGGAGGTCCTCATCCTTGGTTCCAACCCTTCAGCCTGGGACGACTCCTGGTGGCCAACATCACTGGGAACAGCCCCGCCACCCACCGACCACGTACGCAACCTAGGGGTCATCCTCGACCCCACCCTCTCCATGACTAAGCAGGTCAACGCCGTTTCCTCATCCTGCTTCAACATCCTCCGAATGCTCCGCAGGATCTTCAAGTGGATCCCCACCGAAACAAGAAAAACAGTCACCCAGGCCCTCGTCACCAGCAGGCTGGACTACGGAAACGCCCTCTATGCAGGAACGACGGCTAAGCTCCTGGAGACGGCTGCAACGCATCCAGAACGCCTCTGCACGTCTTATCCTCGACATCCCCCGACGCAGCCACATCACACCCCACCTGAGAGACCTGCACTGGCTCCCTGTCAACAAGAGGATAACCTTCAAGCTCCTCACCCACGCACACAAAGCACTCCACAACTCCGGACCAGCCTACCTCAACAGACGACTCAGCTTCTACACCCCCACCCGCCAGCTCCGCTCGACCAGCCTCGCCCTCGCCACAGTCCCCCGCATCCGGAAAACGACCGCCGGCGGCAGATCCTTCTCCCACCTCGCCGCCAAGACCTGGAACACCCTCCCCACCAACCTCCGACAGACCCAAGACCTACTGGCCTTCAGAAGACTCCTCAAGACCTGGCTCTTCGATCAGTAGCAGCACCACCCCCCTCTTCCCCCAGCGCCTTGAGACCCTCGCGGGTATGTAGTGCGCTTTATAAGTGACATGATTGATTGATTGATTGATTGATTGATTGATACATTATGAGCAATGGTGAATTATAGTCTCTTACTTGGAGGGTGACTCAAAGTAATAATGTCCCTTCCACCATATTCGCTTAAGTGAGAACCAGATTCCTTGGTTTAACTCAAGTAGTATTAATCTGAAAAATAGAGCACAGGAAACAACTGCTATCAAAGACCCTAAAAACAAGCGGTGGTTAGTATATTAAGGCCACCGTGTCATAACCGATATGTATAAATACCTGTCAGTTTAATGAATTCCAGAGTCAACCCTTTGTCACCACAATCTGAAAAATGAGTACAAGGAGAGTGTAAGTCTCCTCTGTCTAATTAGACAGTCATAACGACATTGCTTGATCAGGCGATCAGCCTGGGAACTAGGGAAATACAAACACACTCACTGCATTAACGGGAATGCCGTGAAAGCGACTGATGGCGCTGCGGTGCAGAATCTGCAAATGAAAGCAGAAGGCGAAATCCTCAGTCATTGCTGATGTTAAAAAGGTAAAGCTAGGCATCAGTGGTGATGTCTCTACTCAAAAAAGCCCGCATCTTGCTAAAGAACTCACTGCTACTCGCCGGGGATGCTCCATGTAATGGAAGGGAACCGGAGCGGTGACACGTGATTGGCTTAAATACGGCCGAAAATCGCTGCGGCCGCGTACGTGATGACGGACCGCAGACGCTAAATGCTTATGAAACCGAATGGCGTGTGACACAGGAAGCGAAGACAGACTCTTCCATGTCAAATATTAATAGTCAGAGTATGATCATAAAAACAAGTAGACATATTAGCTGATGGAACGCCAACAAAGGCACAAACTCTTTCGTGTGAAAAGCAGATGGTCTGAGTTTGATTGTGGAAACATTGGAAATGGTAGTTAATGAAACGCCACCAAGGGCACAATGTATGACTAGGTATGCCATACGCATTAAACATTTTAGTTAATGGAAAGCCCACATTCTGCCGTGTGGAATGCTGATTGTGAGAGCATAATAGTAAAAACATTGGAAATGGTAGTTAATGAAACGCCAACACGGGCACATTGTATGATCAGGTATGCTATCAACAAATGCTTGACTCCACATTCGTTGATACACGCGATACAATCCAGTTGACATTGGTATTAGAAAACACATGAAAAATTGACATCATTAGTAGAAAACATGAGAAGCCATCTATACGGATACCCTGGATATTACGTTAAAGGTTTTAAGTGGTGAACGTTGAAAACTATTAGACACCATTTAGACATCTTAGAATATTAAAATTAGAATTAGAAGGGTCACATGATTGAAAATACAAATTGCATAATTACATACTAGATACAAGCATGTGGCCAAACGGGTTCAGGTACCTCCCTATTGCATGCTGAAAATGTGAGGCGTCATGTGAAACAAATTACTCAGAAATAAGGCAGGCTAATTGTGCATGACTGGAATCTAGCTCATTCAGCCCATTTTTTATTGTATCCAAACGGGCCATCCATTTACATTCTCTTGTGTTCAAGATTAAGCCAATGTTGCCCCCTCTAGGGCCCAGTGTGGCTTTTTCTAAGACCACCCACTGTAACTCATCTGGGGTATGTCCCTTGGTTGTACAATGTTCAACTAAAGGTGCCCCTTGGACCCCACATCGTACCCTGCTTTGATGTTGGAGTATCCGAGCCTTGATTTTTTGCTGTGTTTGGCCCACATAGAGTAGTCCACAGGGACAGATGATTCCATAAATTACATTAGTTGTGTTGCAGTTCGTAAACGATTCCAGATCAATCGTATGATGTTTATATGTAAACTTTTTTGTTTGGATCGTTGTCTGACACGCCTTGCAGTGTCCACATTTAAAATGTCCCAGCACCACAGGTAGATTCCAAAGTGATTGAATTGACGGTGCTGCTGCAGTATCAAGAAAAGAGCGGACTACATGATCTTTCACGCTCTTAGCTTTTTTGAAAGAGTGCATAGGTGAATTGGGTTGTTCGATATCATCAGACACTAAACTCCAGTGTTTGTTAATCACCCTCTTAATGGCATTGCTTCTCGTGGAGAAGGTGGTCACGCAAATCATCCTCTGTAGTTGTCCATCTTTCTTATCTTTCGGTGTTAACAGCGTTTCACGGGGCTAAACCACACCCTCTTCTGAGCTCTTTTCACTAGCCTTCTTGGGTATCCCCTCTCCAGGATTGCACTGATTCATGAGTGTACTGAGCGCCACCCTGCGTCTGCCCTTGCCCCAAAGGAAGGCTGTGACTATTGAACGAAGCTGCTTGAAATACGTTGCCGGGATCCAGATCGGTAGGGTCCCAAAGTAATATAAGAGCCTCGGGAGGGTTATCATTTTTAGAAGGGCCACACGGCCCGCTACTGACAGCGGCAGAGATCCCCAAAATTCGAAGTTGGCTTTTGCCCCTCTGATGGACTTCCCAATATTACCCTCAAGAATGTCCTCTTGTTTGTGGTAAATATGTGTGCCCAGATAGGGAAGACCTCTGTCTTCCCTGTTCACCCCCTCTGTGTGCTGCGGGCCTACCCTATTCCCACGCGCCGGGAACAGGCAAGATTTCGACCAGTTCACCTTCAATCCTGCTACTCTGCTGAGAGCGTGGAGTAGGTTTTTCGCCCCCAAGAGTTCAGTTCCCGAGTCAGCAAGGAAAAGCAACAGGTCGTCAGCATATAATGCAATATGATGAACCTGTCCATTTACGTCGAGCCCCCGGTATGCCCGCCCTGATCTGGCATGTGCTGCTAAGGGCTCCATCGCCAGCGCAAATAATAATGGGGAGAGGGGACAACCCTGCAGCGTGCCCCGCCCCACCCTGCAAGCGTCGGAGATTAGCCCCCCAGTTTTAATTCTGGCGGTGGAGTCAGAGTATAAAAGAGCTGTCCAGTTCACAAAGCCAGACCCTAGTCCCATTTTCCACATCACATGAAATAGAAAAGCCCACTCCAGACTGTCGAAGGCTTTTCTATGTCCACTGCAAATATCGTGGCAGCATCCACATGGTAAGTGTCCGCTTCCAGGATGCGCATGAGCCTTCTGATATTGAGCGCTGTGTTTCTAGTGGGGATGAACCCGGATTAGTCTTTATGTATAAGGATGGTCATGTGAGGGAGCAAACGGGAGGCTAAGATTTTACTTAGTATTTTATAATCGAGATTGAGCATGGATAAGGGGAGGTACGCAGTTTTATCCCACGCCTGCTTGCCCGGCTTTAGCAGAGGGATGATGATCGCTTCTCTGGTGGAGACAGGGAGTTTGCCAAGTCTCTTGGCATCATTATATAATTGTACGAGTTTGGGAGCCAAGAGGTCAATATATGCGAGGTAAAATTCTATCGGGAGACCATCAGTGCCTGGAGTTTTATTGCGGGCCAGACTCTTTTTTAATTTTTTTTAATTTTTTTTATTTATTGATTTTTCAAAGTGCATACAAACGAAATAAAGACATCATCGTAAACAAAACAAACAGTGGCGTGTGGGCTCATTGATTACAGTCTAAGCATGTGACAGAGCTATTTCCGAAAATATTTCTAAGATAGTGGGCTTAGCGTTGCACAACACATTCCCCAACTTCGACAATTTCCATCTAGTAGAGAATCATGCAAGACATCTAGTAGTTTGGCAGTAGTAGAACATTGTCTTCTATAACATCCACAAGCTATGCATACAGGACAATCCCCCCCAGCACCCAACAAAAGCGAACATCCAGGTATATTGGAAAAGTAAATCACGCAGGCCCAACAGTAACTCCGGCGGCCGTGTCAACATCCGGACCTGCAGATCTGGCACGAGCCCAGTCAATAAAAGGTTCCCATATATCTTTGGGTCTGGAGGTAGGTGGCTTTAGTTCCCAGAATATAGCAAGCTGAGTTTGCCCATATGTAACCTCCCGAATCCAATCCCGGACCGTGGGTTTTCTCTTCCTCCCCCAACATAAACTATCTGTCGTTTGGCAAATAACAATAACAGCGCATGTAGTTTGCGTTTTTTAACATGTGTGTCTTTGACATACCCTAATAGTCCGAGCAGTGGAGACGGGGACAGTGCCAAGCCCAGGATCTGATTTATGGATTCAAAGATTTGAGACCAGTATTCAGTGAGTACTGGACATGTCCATGCCATATGAAGGAAGGAAGCCTCAAGCGCTCCGCACCTCCAACAGCAGTCGTCGTCTCTGACTCCCATTTTAAATAAACTAATCGGCGTTCTATAGTAGCGATGTATGAATTTAAAATGAATTAGCCGAAGTTTATAGTTAGGCGACAAGTCCGTCATCTGGGCGCAGCAATACACCCATTGGTCATCAGACAGAGGGGGGACCATCTGGTTATTCCATTTAAGGCGAGCAGCAGAGACAGCCACAGGTGCATCATTTTGCATATGAGTATACAGTCTGGTAACCAGTTTTCTCGGTGATGGCGTAACCAGCAAATTTTCTAAAGCGGTCAGTGGAGTGGGTTGGGATGGGAAGTCAGCATGGAGCTCTCTACATACTGCACGTAGTTTATGATAGAAAAACATCAATCCGAAAGATAGCTGCTGGCTTTCTTCCGCTCTCGGAGGGTCCCTGAACACCCCGCCTGGGTAGAGATCAGCGAAGGTACGAAGAGACATAGTCTGCTCTATCTTTTTGGTGATTTCATCCTTAACATTTGGAAGCATGGGGTTATGCGCCAGAGGGATTGAGGGAGCGTACAGAATTTGTGCGCCTGCTCTTCTGCGTAACCCATCCCAAGCCCATCTGAGAGTCTCGGGGGTGTCTATGCAGTCCATGGGGCGTTTAAATGTCTGATACACTGCAACTCTGAGTGGAACAGGCGCAACCGCATCCGTCTCCACAGCCACATGGGGCTGAAATGGCATCTGATGTACCCAATATTGCAAGAACTGCGCCTGCGCACACAAAGCGTACAGTTTCATGTCCGGGGCGCCCAACCCTCCCTGCCTGGTCGGTAAGGATAAAAGCTCCCAGGAGACCCTAGCCTGACCCCTGGCCCATACCAAAGATATTAGCAGAGATCGTAGTGTCTTGAAGAAGGATTGGGTGAGTATAAGTGGGAGGTTCGCGAATAGATATAAAAATGTAGGTAGTACAACCATCTTAGCCAATGCAATTTTCCCTGCTATTGAGAGTGGAAGTTTAGCCCACAGGGTCACCTTGTCCTCCAGCCAGGCAATGGCTTTCCCAAAGTTTAGGCTCCATAGCTCCTGCAGATCCCTGCTTATCCAGATTCCTAGGTACTTCAGAGCTCCATTTTCCCAACGTAGCGGGAACTCCGAGGCAACTGCCCTTGTATTGTCAGTGAGAGGAAATACTCCAGATTTAGACCAGTTAATGGCTACCCCAGAGAGGCCGCCAAATTTGATGAGTTCCCTTAACACTGTATCCAGATTGCGTTCAGGATTTAAAATATACAATGTGATGTCATCGGCGTATAGCGAAATTTCTAGCTCCAAATCCTATGCCTTTATCGGTATGATGTTGCCTGATACGAGCAGCCAACGGCTCCATAGCGATGGCAAATAATAAAGGGGACAATGGGCATCCTTGCCTAGTGCCTCGCATAATATGGAACGGGGCGGAGAGCATATCATTCACCCGCACCCTAGCCAGCGGTTCAGTGTATAGCAGTCGTATCCATTTAAGGAAAAGGGGGCCAATTCCCATACGTGTCAGAATGCTGAAGAGGTAAGGCCATTCGAGCAAGTCGAATGCCTTAGTGGCATCCAAGAAGACCGCCGCTGCCTGAATATCAGGGTGTAGGTAATGTAGAACTGAGAAAACCGTCCTAAGGTTGTGGGAGGTGGATCTTCCTGGTACAAAACCCGATTGATCAGGCAACGCTATCATGGGGAGTAATGGTTGCAACCTAATCGCTATTAGTTTTGCCAGGATTTTAACGTCTACGTTGATAAGTGACAGTGGCCTGTATGAGTCCAAATCAATTTCAGGTTTACCTGGCTTTAAAAGGGTGATAATTATAGCTTCCCGCATTGACTGAGGAAGAATACCTGTGCCATACGCTTCCTCATAAACAGCGAGGAGTTTGGGCGCCAGTTCCTTCGCATATGTTTTGTAAAACGCGGTCGTCAGACCATCTGACCCAGGAGCCTTATCCAGAGGCAAGCTATTAATAACCTCTTTGACATTATCTACTGAGAAGGGTAGGTGCATATATTCCCTGTGTCTATCATTAAACCATACCAACGCCACTGAGTCCAGGAACTCCTGCATACCCTCCGGACACTCAGTTAGTGTAGCCGTGTAGAGATTGGTATAAAACGATGAGAATTCATTTAGGATGTTTGGGGAGCCCCTGACAATGTCACCCCGTGGATTTCTGATTTCGGGGATAAAGGCCATGGAACGGGGGCCCCGAAGCATACCAGCCAGCGTTCTCCCCGGTCTATCTCCCTCGCCATATCCTCTGGCTACCGCATATTTCGCGGGCCAGACTCTTGATAGCTCCACGCACCTCTCTTACTTCGATCTCTCGTCCTAGCGAGAGTGCTGTATCCTCGTCCAGTGCAAGTAGATCAACCCCTTGCGTGAACTCCTGCAGTTCCTCATCCGTTGGGGACAGCTGACTTCGATAGAGCTCAGTATAATATTCCAAAAATAAGTCATTGATCCCTTGTTGGTCGTATCTGGCTACCCCATTCTGGTCCCTGATCTCCAGTATGACTGACCCCCGTCTAGCCGGGTTGGCCAACCAGGCCAGAAGGGCCCCCGATTTATCCCTCTCCGAGTGTGCTCGAGTTATGTAGTTTTTGTAATCAAAGCATCGCAGGTGCTCTACCTGTGTGGCTACCGCCTCCCTGGCCTCTAGTAGCTCCTGATGTTTATCTGGGTTTTCGGGTCTGTCCTTTTCCAGGGCGCGCAGGCGCTCGTCATCTCTCTATATCTTTGGAGGAGAACCTTCCTAACTCCAACCATCTCAGATATGCACCTCCCCCTAAGGACTGTTTTACAGGCGTCCCACTCCACGAGGGAGGATGTGGCTGAACCCCCATTGTCTTATAAATAGTTAGTGATAGCTGTACCTATTGTAGTGCGGAAAGCTTGCTCGTCTAAGGTCTCCGGGCGCAGGCGCCAGGTGGGATTTTCGGGCGCGCGCGTGACCATTGTAGCTGTACCAGGACAGGGTTGTGGTCGGATAGTGTCCTGGTGAGGTATTCGCTGCAGCCAACCCCCTCATGGACATCAGGTGAACACAGAATGGCATCCAGTCTGACATGTAATTCGTGGAGGGCCGAGAAGAAGGAGTAATCTCAGGCCATGGGGTGTTGCGCCCTTCAGGTGTCAATTAAGCCCCATTTCTGTTGCCAGTTATGGCGTGAGGCTGCCAGTTTGTGTGCAGGTGCATTAGGGAGTGGAAGGTGAGAGCGGTCAAGGGCAATGTCAGAGGTACAATTAAAGTCGCCCCCCAATAGCATCGACCCCAGGAGGACGGTCGCCATCTTTCCTGATAGAAGAGAGAAGAAGCCCGGTTGGTCCGAGTTGGGCGCATAAATACTACCTAGTGTGAGGTCCCTACTGTCTAGCCTCCCCGACACCACCACATACCTGCCCTCTGGGTCAATCAGCTGTGACGTGCATTGGAATGGAACACCTGCCCTTATCCATATCAACACTCCTCTCGCAAAGGCGGAGTACGTGGTGTAATAAGCCTGACTCCTCCAGCGGCGTTGCAACACCTTCCCTTCCTTTGCTAGCATATGAGTTTCTTGGAGGAATACGATCTGAATGCCTCTGCGGATCAAATAAGAGTGTATCTTATGGCGCCTGACCATAGAGTGCATGCCCCGCACATTCCACGAGAGACAAGTCAAGCCTAATGGGGATCCCATTGTTGTGGCCTATGGTTACAGCCCTTAAAAAACTTTACCCCCGTGACACGCCTGGATCCCCTTAAAAAAAAACAACTATGAAAACGACCCCAACTCCCCCTCACCAGAACAGGTATCCAAAAAAGAATCCCCGTCCAAACCGTAGTAGAGCAAACCATCGTCCAGTGACAGTGGAAGGGGTGGTCACTCGACAAGAACCGTGTTAAGTACCCCGTAGTGCCGCCCCCGTAACTGATCTAGCCAACAAGCCCCTTTCCAACTGGGTGTTCCTCATAAGGCAATGTAGGGAAGGCATAAGTTCACTATCACTGCACCAGTGGCACAAGAATGGGAGGCTCCGAAAAATCTCCACGTTAGGTGTCACCCCATGACCTTCACACAAGATCATCAGCCGTTTGGGGCGTAACCCGTGGCATGCCCGCTCCTAGACTGTCCTTGTCGCTGCGGTCCGGTGAGGTCTCCGATCTGCCAGTGTGGGGTCCAATCCCACTCAGAGGGGAACCAGGGCTTTTTTGACTGTGCGATATCACCGCCTGTAGCGCCTTGCGACGTTCAAGACTAAGTTCTCTAGGCGAAGGATTCTTGGTTCCAGCCCTATGACTGCGAGGACTTTGCTGTGGGGTCCCAGGAGCCGAAGTATGCTGACCCACCGAGCTGCGAATGTCAAGCCAGTCCCAAGCTTCTTGTGGCGTGTTGAAGAAACGAGTCCCCGTCGGGTCTGCCACCCGAAGTCGAGCGGGAAATAAAATGGCATAGGGCAGGTTCAATTTGCGTAGTTTAGCCTTGACAGCAACGAAGGATGCTCTGCTGCGTTGTACCTCCGTCGTAAAATCCGGGAAAATCATGACGTTGTTATTATCAATGCGCAGTTCCTGTTTTTGGCGGGCACTTTGCAAAATGTGGTTCCTGTCCCGAAAGTGTAGAAGTCTGGCCACAACAGGACGTGGAGGAGCCCCTGGTTTTGGTGGTTTAGCTGGGACTCTGTGAGCCCGTTCCAGGGCGTAGAAGGGGGATAGTCCTTTTAGAGCCACTTCAGCATGGAGCCAGTCCTCCAAGTAAAGGTCCATATTTGTCCCTTCCGTTTTTTCTGGAATCACGATGACTCGGATGTTGTTCCGACGCGACCTCCCTTCACTGTCCTCGGAGCGCATTTCCAGAGTTTTTACCTTAGTTTCCAGGACAGTGAGGGAGCGGCGCATCTCGTGGACAGATTCCGGCAGGCCATTCAACTCTTTTTCATTGCTGGACACTCTGTCCTTGAGCTTACGATGCTCATCCTTTAGCAGGCTGAGGTCTGTTCCGATAGCGTCAATTTTCCCTTCCAGCGCCTCTCTGGAGGCTGTTATGGCCTGCATGATGACAGCGAATGTAGGTTTCCGGGAGGTCGGGTCTCTACTAGTTTCGGGCAATTCATCCTCCTCTTCAGAGTGGGTTCCTGGGGCGTCCACGCTAAGGACAGCGAACCCCCGTTTCTTTTGTGTTCTCCCCATCTCAAAGACGCTACGTACTGGTGTGGCGTTGGCGCAAGCTCTGTGTCCGCCGTGTTCAGTGCGTCGGGGCGCCACCAGTTCCACTGGGTCGCCTCTGACACTTCGCGCTCTTCCAACCCGCATACAAGACACCGCCGTTGCCTCCGGCGGTCCCGCCCACTGCAGGTGCTGTGGGTCGAGTGGTCCCACCGATGGAAACACCCCCCAGTGGTCCGCGGGTCTTGGTAGTGGCCCCCAGCATTTGTCCACGTCAGTTCGTCCCAGTCACTCTCTGCGGCCTCCTCTTATTGTCTTATGTGAAGGGAAGGCAATCCGTCGCACTTTGCACAATCACTGCGCAGGCACACCCACCTCACCGGCGATGGCCTTACAGTTCTCCACCACTAGCTATAGGCTCATTCCGGCTCCAGCACACGCAACTGCTCACTAATAATTTGTGTGTCCCCGGCCTCTCAGTGGGAGCCACTCCACCACGCCAGCCTCACTGAGATATCAGTGCGCCATCGCTAGGCCCGGGCCGCTAGGCGCTGTCAGTGATGCAGGCTTTCTTCTTTTAGTGCAGGCCTCTCTTTTCACTGGGTGGCAATTGAGGCACAGATCGCACTCCGCCGCTATTGCTGCTAGTCCAAAGGCCCCCGCATGCCCCTGACACAATCTGGCGAGGGCAGGGACAGCCGTCCCCCAGTCTTTTCAGGGCCCTGCAGGCGGGTGGAGCTCGGTTCGCAGTGACGGTCCCCTGCAGTGCCCTTTATTAAGTCCTGGTACAGGCGCCAGCTCACCTTCACCCCTGACAGCCCAGATGCCCCTGCGTGCTGTCCCCCCACTGCCGCTGCACACCCCTGGTCTCGGAGGGTGGACTCACTGTTCCAGCCGCGCTGCAGTTGAAGGGGCCTCCAGCAATGCAGTGTTCACAGTGGAAATCGCTTTGGGCCTCATGCAGTTGTGGCGCCCCTGGCGGGGGAGTACTCTGGAGCGCAGACCAGAGAGACCGAGATGCGGGGCACTGCTTGAACCTGTTGTTCCCTCCGCCGTTGCAGCCCAGTAGGGTCCCCTGTCGCACAGGCAAAGTCACGGTAGGGCGCTGTGCAGGGGATAACCAGGGCCTACAGGAGCCACCGCGCCATTTGCTCAGCGGGCGCCATTTTACAATCAGCCCCACTAGAGTTGCATCGTGGCATCGTGAGCGCCCCCGGGCCTCCGCAGGACAGCCCAATGCCAAAACAGTACTCACAGGGCTGCAGGAGTGTCCCGGGGGACGGCGGTATCCGCTGCAATTGGGCTCCGCATCAGGCGCTTCAGTGCTCTTGCGGCCAAACCGCCATTTTGTCTCCGTCTTTCCGGCTACCACAGCAGGACATCGCAGCCAGTCTCGCCGCCGGGCACATCGAATTCCGCTCTCCCCTCAGTGGTCCAGGGATCCGCAAGGCCCCTCCGAGCGGCGCGCGGACCGCCTCCTGGCACAGCTTGTCCGTTCACCCTGCAGATCAGCAACGGCCGCAGGAATCACAGCCCGTCCGCCATCTTGGTTACGGACTCGCGGGCCAAAAGTCCGTCCGTTTGCTCGCAAAAGCAGATATCGTGGTGTTGCAGCGCTACCCTTCAAAGTGCCAGCATCTTCCGACACCCAGCAACGTGGCTGCTGGCTCTCCTCGCTGTCTCTGGGGGTCAGGATTACTGATTACAGGGGAGCGGCGGTCGGAGCTCTCTAGCTCGCATGCGTCCTCATCGGCTGCAGGCCACGCCCCCCCGGGGAGTTCGGAGGTCTTGTTAACTATTTTATTTGCCTTAACCTTTCATTCTCTGATCTATTCCAGTTGGTGAAGATTTTAAGCCATGTGCACCTTTCATATCATTACAGTTTAGAATGAAATTCTTGTAGTAAAAAAAAATATTGCCCTACTGTCTTTTTATAATCCTTTTTCGATCTCTTTACTTTGATTCTGTTTAACTGATGGAACTAAAGAATTCCATGTCTGTTATGGTAAATAAAGTGCCTTAAAGTTGTCATGTAATTAAATATGTCTTATAAATTCATAATCCTGTATCAGGTTTACATGTGGGATCCTGGAACATCTTTATTTAGGCATCCCGTGTGTTGGTATCTTCTTATCAAGCCAATTCTTGGTTTGTGGACAGCGCTTCATGCAATTTTAATGCGCTCCCCTTGTGGACTTCCATACGCAACACTACCTATCATATATATTTATATATACATACTTATCTTCTTATCTTCATTATATATTGATAAGTCGATATTCTGCCCTTGATATCATAAGATTGTTATAGGTCAATATTTTGTCACTCGAGATTGTGACCTAAAACTAAGTGAAGCCTACGCCGGCCCCTGCTGTTGCTTAGCAGACTTCGAAGGGCTTATTTACAAGCCTCTTGCGCCGCCAGTGCGTCACTTTTAACATGGGAAAAAGTGACGTACAGGCGGCGCAAGGGACTTGTAAATAAGCTCCCAAGTGTTTTACACTCCGAAGAGCTGAAAGTGAGAAAATGGAGGGTAAGGAGACGGACAGTCTGCAGGCCAAGTTCCCTTCTTTTGATTTTTGTTTGTACTTCCTGTAATTGGCAGAGTGAAGAGCCACTGCCAGTGGCCTCATTAAAGAGTGTTAGAGAAACTGAAGGAAGTTTAGATGTCTGCGGACATGGATAATTGGTCTCTCCATACTGTGTGGACAAAGGAAATAGTTCCATACTGTACAATATTTTACTGTGTTACCTTGGGGACGCGCTAGATCTAAAGCAGTTGCCGTGGTGCTCCAAGTGAACTGCGTGATGTGCACCTAAGGCGGCAGCAGGGAAGTGGGGAGATGAGATGTATCCTTACTGTTTTTGGATTTTTACATTTCATCTTCGACGACCCCAGACCTGGCATGAATATTAAGTTTAGTACTGATGAATGTATGTTCCTTCAGTAAGCCATGTCTGGGAAGGGGCATTTCTTTTTCTGTACTAGGTTTTATGTCTATGTGCTGTGCAGTACACGCAGCTCGATATTAAAGACTACAGTGGCATACTCAGAGAGTGAAGCATAAAAATAGAAAGCAGCTATCCTGAGTGTCCCCAAATATTTTTATTGATGCAAAATTTGAACATAGAGTTTGCAAATATGGAAAATAGCATTGACATCCACATGGGAACTCCTCAAGGCCACTGCCATGCCCACTTTGCCATGTTGCAAAACATCGCACTGCAACAATAAAATAAGTGTAGGGCATCACTGCAATACTTCTTGCTAGGCTGCCCTACATCAAAAGAAAAGTGTGCCATATCTATGAGATACGGTGCATTGCTTTCCTGTTCCCCAGAGCTGGTGCACAATTGGCTGCCATGCACCAAAGCAGGCATCGTTGCGCCTCCCCCTATGTCTCCCCTGGGGAGGCTTAGACTTTTGACGTATTCCCAGGTTTACAGAACATTGTAAATCTGGGAATGTGACAAATGCCAATGGTGTTACGTGGGAACACCCACCATAACACCCATGGCATGCCTCCCCATCGTAGGGTGAGCCAACGCAACGACTTGGCTGCGTTGCCTCACATCATATCTACAAGGCCCTGAAAAGCCAAGCTGGGTGGCTTTACTGGCCTCGTAGATATGGGTCTGCACTGTGCGCCAACGGAACGTCATTAAAAATGACTAAGGGGCTTGTAAATAAGCCCCTTAGATTTTATAACCAAACTCCACACAGAAATACCTGAGATCTGGTTTGCTAAAATGTGGTTCCATATTCACGAAGAGCACAATGACACAAATGTCCTCGCAAACTTGCAAGCACCTCTTCTTTGCACTGCAGTCCCGATTCACAGGCTGGCACTGCTAGTACCTCCCTGGCGCCCTGAGCTGGCCCTCCATGAACAGTAAAGAAGTGGGCACCCAGGAGCCAGCTTCTTGGTATTCATTAGCTTCCAGGAGACAGCAGATGCCCACTCATTCACCCAACTGGGCCAAGAGCGCATTTTCCTGCAGGAGTTTTAAAGTGTTTTTGCAAATTAAGCCCCAAAATTAGGACGCAGATAAATTAAATATTACACTCCAGTGTTCATGCTTTGCTTTAGTACCTGTGTTCGACACATTTGGGGCCTACCTGCATTGGGACATCTCCTGCAGTCAGATAGGGGGAAGCATTTCTTTGATAGTTTTGATAGCCGGATAGCTTTGCTCATCCATCCACGAATCATGGGTGCACACAGATCGACCTCTACACACCCTTGCCCCAGCTTCTACATGCAGATGTCTATGCAGGGGGTCGATCCATAGGAGAAGAACAATCTGTGTGGATGCATTATGCATGCAGGTGTTCATTTTGTGACTTGTAGAGGTGCAAATCGTGCAGAATGGGAAAACGCTTTCTGAATCAGGCCCTTGCTGCTGATCCTCTTGCACATTTGACTGGACCAGTTATAAACAGAAGCGAAGCTTACACTGGTGCAGCTGATGCAGTGGCACCAGGCCCGATGATTATTCCGGAATTTTACAAGTCAAACAGCAGCCCAAGGGCCCATTTTATTCCTTGCACTAGGGTCCATGACACACTCGCTACACTACTGGTTATAAATAGTTCCTAGTGGATTTAGGTGCAAGCAAGTGCAATTTTAGGCATATAGTGAACTGCTAAGCAGACAATTCTACTTGATTTTAGTTGCATGTGCTACGGGTTTCACATGAGAACTTCGGGAATTCTTTTGTGAGCTCCATTTTTGCCAGTATAATAAACATGCACACATATATATATTACCAATGTGGAATGCACCACCAGCATCAGAATTTTTTTTTGTCCATCCAATGGAGATATTATACAAATTGTTCTTTTATTCTTCTTGGTCACAAAACAACAGCCAAACAGCCGACGCGTTTCGTCCAACAGGTGTGGACTTCATCAGGGCTTGAAATATAGATTGAGTCTTCTAGGGTAGTGGGTCTGTATATAAATGTAGAAAAGTATTTGTAGCCTGTAAAGGTTCTCAGATGCAACTGTACCCTCCTGAATCCAGGGACAGTTTAAAAATAAAGCGGCTTCTGTGCCATAGCAAGTAGCGGCGAAAGACGTCTAGAGTTCCGTCCTCTTGTGTTGTTAGTCTGTTGGACGAAACGCGTCGGCTGTTTGGCTGTTGTTTTGTGACCAAGAAGAATAAAAGAACAATTTGTATAATATCTACATTGGATGGACAAAAACAATTTCTGATGCTGGTGGTGCATTCCACATTGGTGTTAAGTTGATATTGGTCTTAGAGACTGCTCCTTGGAAACGGCGAGAACAGTGGAAATGCACACCGGTTGAGTTATAAGACTCACAATTTTGGACTCTTTTTTGGGAGATTGTCTTGTGGGGACGTGCGTCACAATCACACAGAGGTGTGCTTGTCTGGCTTGCTGTTTCAAGTTTGTGAGTACACATATATATATTGTCTCATGCAAAAATCCCTTATAAAGGGCAAAAGCCATTTCTAACGATTTTCTTTTTTTTTAATCAGGGGGAAAATATTCTCATTTGCCTACAACCCCACCAATCATGTGAGCGTTCCCGCCTTACTACCACCCCTCAATACAGATTTTCTGCTACCCTTGACAGGAGTAAATCTCTGATCTCGTATGGAGGGTGGGGCTGTGCCTTGCTGAAGGTTGGGAAAATCCACAAACTGTCCACCTGTTTTGTAAGACATTCCCTCTCTGAAATATTCCCTTAGCAACCCTGGCAGCCGATTCATGGAATGTCCTCTCCCCACTCATGGAATTAGATTTACTCATTTGTAATTTTATACCATACTACTGCAAAATTATGTGTTTTACTATTGTAAATTCGTGTTTTGTGAATTGAAAAAGTGAATTTGCACTGATATATCGTTAGCACGACAATGCTGGGTTTGACTGTCCAGGTGGCTTTGTGAATCGAGTCCTTAAATCGATTGACGAATTTTAGCTCTGTGTTATATCCTCAACTTTGCATTACTGTAGTGTTACAGCCTTATACTGTTCTATCTTATTCCAGTCTCCTGATAGAATGTTGAAGGGTTGCCTAGTAGCCCTGTTGCTGAGTTCTGTGATTCAAAGGATCGTGAGAGCTGTTGGTGCAGGATGTGTCTTCACCTAGCTCTTGTCTGCTTTGTAGCTTATCTACATTAAATCTCTTCAGAACCTACCCCTGTCTATGACTACTTCACTACAATTTATGGCGACGATCCTGTCCTGCTACACAGCAACACGCTGGACCCTGCGTGCAACTCTACTCACCGTTGGTGTCTAAAGCGCTGTATCTGCCTTATCCGGTGGTAAGACTGCTCCTTTTCACTTCACTCCACCGATGCTTTGGACTTGAGCTGCATGGCTGAGTTTGGCACTTCTCCCGTTCAAGTCCGTCGCCGACCGTACGGCATCATCTGAGGAATCAGAGCGGATCTAGCGTCATTTCTATTTTTGACTCCTGTTGTGCCCGTTTCCTCTCTTTCCCCGCTCAGAGGTTTTCAGGGTTTTCGGCTTTCCCTTTTACCCGCTTCGAGGAAGACTGGCCTCGCGCTTTCTGAGACGTTTACTTCGTCTCGCGCATGGCCGAACAGAATAGTTTACTTGTTGCCTAGCAACGGCGCGTCTTTTCTCCTGCACTACAGTAGGCCGCATCCACCTGGGCTGCCTGACTGTGCACACAACGTAACGACACCTGCTCCCTAGCAACTGCTGCCACGCATCATTGTTCTCTACCTAGCCAGCCGATTGCGACGATCGGCACGTCTCTTCTACTGTGCGAATATCCCTTTCATGGAGTGAGTCACACTGCGGTGATTCACACACCTATTTGGAAATCAATTCATCGTTTTAGTGAATTACGGTGACTCGCTCATCTTCCCCACTGTACGTCTATCCTTTTCATGGAGTGAGTCACACTGCGGTGATTCACACACCCATTTGGAAATCAATTCATCGTTTTAGTGAATTACAGTGACTCGCTCATCTCTCCCACTTTACGTATATCCTTTTCATGGAGTGAGTCACACTGCGGTGATTCACACACCTGTTTGGAAAACAACTCATCTATTTCCATATTGTTTCGGTGAATTTCAGTGACTCTCTCATTTCTCTTTTATATTGTTGGTATTAGTGCTATCTATCCAAACTTTTTGAACGGTGATTCGCACACTAACATTCTTCATGTCAATACCTCTCCAGTCAAAGGCGATAACCACACGGTGATTCGCACACCTAATAACATATCTTTATCTTGTGTTTGGTTTAGAAACATATTTGTACACAGTGTCTTAAGTGTATATTACTGCCACTGCATCGCATCCTTTATTCTTTGTCCACATATTTTTTTTTTCTCTAGTATTCTTCTTCTCCCTTTATTTCATCATTATGCAATCTGTGGCTCCTCCTCCCTCTTTCTTGGAATCTCCTGGAGAACCTCCCGTTCGCTGGGAAGTATGGTTTGATGCTTTTCAGACATATCTGGGAGCCATTGGTGCATCAAGGTTTAGCAGTGAACGCAAGAAATGTTTACTTCTTCATTCGCTCGGATTTGAAGGTCGTTCTATCTACAAACATCTTCCTGAAATCACTCATCTGCCAGAGGATGTTGTTGATGTCTACCAAGATACTATTTTAAAACTTAAAACCAGATTTGACAAACGACCCAGTTTGATGGTTCTCTGTCACAAATTTTTCAAAAGACAACAGTGTGAAAGCGAAGATGTGGACTCCTACATCTCTACATTACGTAGACTTGCTGCAGTTTGTCAGTTTGATACCTTCACAGAACAATTGATCCGTGACCAATTTGTTTGTCATTGTAGAGATAAACAGATTCGTCAGAAACTTCTCTCCCTTGCCAATCCTTCTCTTGATGAAACTGTCAACATTGCCAAGAGCATCGAAACATCACAAGTATCTTTAAAAGAGTTGGAAGAGAAATCTATGGATCCAGTTAGTGTAGTCGTCTCTAATACTAAAGGAAAGACAAATGACAGTAAGTCATCTTTCTCAAGAGGTAATACACCCAAGAACATTAACCCTGGAAGGAGTACGCCAGATTCTCAACACATGAAGCAGATGTGTTACCGTTGTGGGAATCCTCCTCACCTTAAAGGAGCAAAGTGTCCTGGAGCTAACGTGACTTGTAATTACTGCAAAAAGATAGGGCATTTTGCGAAAGTCTGCATGAAACGGAAAAATCCTAGAAGATCTGTTGCTTGTGTTTTGGAATCAGATCAAGAATCTGATTCTGAAGTAGTTTCTATTGTTTCTCTATCACATGAATCTGTTTCCAGTATTGATGAATCGAGTGAATGTGTAGACCCCATTGCTGAAATTTTTGTGGGAGGCAAATCCCTCAACCTTCTTGTCGATTCAGGTGCAAAGATCACAATGGTGACTCATGCGTTATTCTACAAAACATGGGGAGAAAGACCACTTCAACCTCCCGATCGATCTCCAGTTTCGTATGAGGGACGGAAGATTGATCTCCTTGGTTTTTTTGAGGATGTCCTGGTTTTTAAAAATAGGAAAATAACTGGGAAAGTGTATGTTGCAGTTAAGGGTTTAAATATTCTAGGATGGTGCCATCAAGGTCTGTTCAAGATGGTCCTCAGACCTGGCACTTCTGAGCAAATCCTTGTTGTATCTGATGATCAACATTTGTGCCAGTGGGGCAAACGCTTTCCATCTGTTTTTGGAGGGGGTTTAGGAACCATAAAAGGTTTCAAGCATAAAATTGTAGTAAAAGATGGAGCCCTTCCAATCAAGCACAAGTTGAGAGGTGTACCTTTCAGCGTGAGAGACGACCTAGATAGAGAACTCAAGTCCTTATGCGACCAAGGGATTATTGAACCCACTGAATCTTCTTTGTGGCTTTCACCCTTGGTCGTCGCACGCAAGAAATGTGGGAAACTGCGCGTCTGCGTGGATTTGAGGTCTCTCAACAAGGAGATCTGGGTCGACTCTCACCCACTACCAAAAATATGTGACCTATTTGCAAGTGTTAGAGGGTCTAAATTTTTTTCGAAGCTGGACCTGGCCAGCGCATATCATCAGATTGAGCTTGCACCAGAATCTCGTCCTCTCACAGCCTTCGTGTCTCCTTTAGGGACTTTTCAGTACAAACGGATGCCCTTTGGTCTTGCCTCTGCGGCTTCCGTTTTCCAACGAGTCATGCAGAATATGTTAGGTGGGATTTTGGGTGTACTTGTCTTTCAAGACGATGTTTTGATTCACTCTAAGGATATCTCTTCTCATACCATTTTGCTTGAAAAGGTCCTAGGAACCTTCAAGGATCATGGTGTGGTCGTTAAATCTGAAAAATGCATGTTTCTCACTGAAGAAATTGAGTACCTTGGTCACTTGATTTCCGGTGAGGGCATCAAACCCAGGCAGGGGCTGCTGGATGCTATTACTCAAGCTCCCGCCCCATCTGATAAGAGTGGTGTTAAGTCTCTACTAGGTCTACTGGAGTTTTATTCGAAGTTTGTCCCAAATTATGCCACTATTGTACGGCCTATTAGTTCCCTACTTTGCAAGGGTTTAGTGTTCAAATGGTCAGATGAATGCGAGTCTGCTCTGCAGTGTGTCAAGAGTTCTCTTGCCAACAGCAGTGCACTCAAACCTTATGACCCAGAGTTGGCATCTTGTATAACAGTTGACGCAAGTCAAGTAGGGTTGGGGGCTGTTCTGACCCAAGACACTCCCAGAGGAGAGAACACGGTCGCATTTGCCTCCAGGGTCTTGAGAAATGGGGAACTTCAGTACTCCGTTATCGAAAAAGAGCTGTTGTCTTGCTTGTGGGCCATCGAAAAGTTTCGACCCTATATTTGGGGTAGACGCTTCTTGTTGAGAACTGATCATAAACCTCTCATTTCTATTCTTGGCGCTGGCACCAGCAAGTGCTGCTCGCCTAGGATCCTTCGTATGGTGTCTCGCCTCATGCAGTATCAGTTTGATGTTGTTCATATTTCTGGAGGCAAGAATCTCAGAGCAGATTATTTTTCACGTTTTCCCATTGACAATAACAAGGTGGGAACTATTCCTGGTGATGTCGGGGAGGAAGATTCTGATGATTGCTTGGTAGCCTCACTTGATCTACAGGAGCATGGGCTTGATACAGCAGACAGTTGGATTAAAGCCCTCGCTGATGATCAGATCTTACAACAAGTTTGTGGGTTTGTTAGGTCAAGTTGGCCCAGAGAGCGTGCCCTTCCTCAATGTATACAGCCTTTTTGGAAGGTGGAGTCAGAAATCTCTTTGGAAGATGGTGTGTTATTACGTGGCGACAAACTCATTGCCCCTCAGAGCCTTAGGAAAAACATTATTAGCAAAGCCCACGAGGGTCATTTAGGATCCACGCTTACCAAGCGACGGGTCCGCGAGTTCTTTTGGTGGCCCTCAATGGACATTGATGTCAATGATCTGGTTGATTCATGTTGCATTTGTAGATCCGCTGACAAAGGTTTGAAAGTGTCCACTCCACCTCTTCTTCCCATTGAGTGTCCCTCTGGACCATGGTCCAAAGTAGGTTTAGATGTCATGGGACCTTTGGAAATTTTGCCTGGAGGGTGTCGTTTTGTTTTAGTATTAATTGATTATGCCTCAAAATGGCCCGAAATGAAACTTGTTAAAGAAGCCTCTACCAATAACATCATTCTGTTTCTCAAAGATGTATTTTTGAGGGAGGGGTTTCCTGACACCATGGTGACTGATAATGGTTCTCAATCCACGAGTGCTGAATTTGAATCGTTCTTAAAATCATGCAACATTCAACATGTTAAAAGTTCACTCTATCACCCCCAGTCAAATGGCCTTGTAGAACGAATGAACAGGGTTGTGGGGGACTGCATTAAGTGGGCTAGGTCTTGTAACTGCGATATTATCAATTCACTTAACAGTATGCTGTGGTTCTACAGGACCACTCCCCACTCCACAACCAAAGTCTCTCCCTTTGATTTATTAAGGGGGAGAAAGCCTAACACTAGTTTTAAGCCTGCATGGATGAACAAGTGGATCAAATCAGTGCCTGATATTGACAGTCTTATGCTTTTGGTTAGAGAAAATGTCTCCAATTCCCAGTCCAAACAGAAGTCCTGGTTTGACAAAAAGAAAGGTGTCAAAACTGTACATGTAGTTGTTGGAGATCTTGTTCGCATTAAGTCCCCTTTGCATGTAAAGAAAGGCGAGAGCAAGTTTGGTTCTCCCATTTCTGTCACCAAGTTGGGTAGGAACTCCGTGCAAGTTGAAGGGGGAAAGTGGTGGAATGTTGGTAAAATTGTAAAAGTTAAGAATGTTCCTTCATCTCCTTCTGTTTTGCCTCTTATCCCTGGGAATACCGTACCCTCAGGAATGCCTTTTAGAAGGAGTTCAAGACCTAAAATTATTCCTAAGAGATACCGCATTTGATATGTTTTAAAGTCTGTCTTATGTTCTCCTATGATACATTTATATTCATTAGTTTTCTTTTTCTTTTCTTTTTATTTCTTTGTATTTTCTTTACTTTTCTTTCTGTTGTTTATTGAGAAAGGAGGGTATGTTATATCCTCAACTTTGCATTACTGTAGTGTTACAGCCTTATACTGTTCTATCTTATTCCAGTCTCCTGATAGAATGTTGAAGGGTTGCCTAGTAGCCCTGTTGCTGAGTTCTGTGATTCAAAGGATCGTGAGAGCTGTTGGTGCAGGATGTGTCTTCACCTAGCTCTTGTCTGCTGTGTAGCTTATCTACATTAAATCTCTTCAGAACCTACCCCTGTCTACGACTACTTCACTACACTCTGTTTGGCCAAAGGTTGCTTTTGTATGTGATTGAGAAAGTGTGGTTTCAAGTGTTCCAAAGGAAAAAAAAATCATTGCAAAGCATCTCGGTTTTCTACTTTTCTGATCTCAGTGCACATAAGTTCCCTTCCAAGAAAGCGATGATTGATGAGTGCTGCTCTGTGCAGTCACGCGCTGCTCTCCGCTGTCACGCGCTGCTCATGCAGGTCCAGCCAGGGCCGGTGCCAGGCATGGGCAGCATGGGCGGTTGCCCAGGGCCCCGCGCTCAGCCCATCAACATGGGGCATCGCAAAAGTGTTTCCCCCACCAGGGCCGGACTGGCCATAGCGGGCACCGGGCGTTTCCCCGGTGGGCCGCTAGGGTGGGGGCCGGTTTTGGGCCCATGGGGGCCGTTTTTGTTACCGGGGGTCGGCAATACCGGCCCCCTGTAACAAAATCGTCCGAAACCGGCCCTCGCAAACTGCTCGGCTGCACTCCCCCTCACCCCAGGGGGGGGCCGGCTGAGTAGTTTGCCAGGGCCGGTTTCTGTTCCCAGTCCGGCCCTGTCCCCCACCACGTCCTAGGCCTCGCACCTATGGTGCAGCACTGCCAGGCCCAGGGAAGGGATGCCTCTCACCTGGGCTTCTAGGCATGTGTAGGAAAAGGGGAAGAGGCCCACCCCCCCTGTGCCTCACTGCACTGGACCATGACTGCTAAGCCCCAGGGAGGGGGCCCCATTTCCCCTGGGCCTTGCAGCCCCACATGTAGCGTGAGGCCCGTCTGCTTTTGCCAGGTTTGACCTGTGATTGGGGATGCCGTCCACTTCCCACTCCAATGCCAATTAGTCCGCATTTTAGGGCCTGACAGTTCTAACGATTTAAAAAGACAAGCAACTCTCACTCTTTCAGATGCTGATGAGCTGTGAAAGAGATGCTTGTCAGTGGCAGAAAGTAAGGCGTTGCACCACAGGGGGGTTCATGCACCATGCAGGGTCAGGAGCACCTTCCGTAATTTAGATGCAAATAGCTTTGAATGTGTAAATGAAACCCATTTTCTTCTGCACTTTTTATATAGCGCAAACTCGACCCGAAAGGTATTGGAGTGCTTTACGTGAGCACCAGTTACTTTACACATGGACATATTCTTTTTTTTAGGTACAGTGAGATTAAGTGATTTGCGAGAATCACAGGATGAGACAAGGTCAAGACTCGAGCCTGATTAATCAATTCCAAATTCAGCAGCTCTGAAGTAACGCCACATCTTCTCCCCTCCTCTACCCATGCTACCTCTCTGGGGAGTAATCTTTTAATGTATATTTCTTACATGAAAGCTGTTTCAAAGTGCTGCCATGCTGTCAAATCAATGGACTGGGCACAGAGAGAAAACTATTTGCCCAGAATCAAACAGTTGGTTAAATCAGTAGAGCCAGGACTGCAGTGCACCCCTACTTGGGGCAAAGGCTATATATTTACCACTGTACTGCATTTAGGTGACTATACCATGTGACTGGAAACCTCTCTTCTCCAAGGTAATATCCAGTCCATTTATTAAATCACACTGACTAGTAGTTTTTACACAGACTCAAAATAGTCTCAATCTTCCCAAAAAGGGAGCAGCAGAGCAATAAATTGAGAAAAGTGATTGCCCAAGAGCACACAATTTAAGGCCGGGATTAAAAACTTCTCCTGCTGGTTCCACATTTCCAACTAGTCGACCAGACCACAACTGTGGTGTCAGTGATTCTGATGGCAAGACAAAGGGGCTGCCCCTCCCAGGGAATTGTTACTTTGTTATGGGCCCTGCCCAGCTTTAGAACACAGTGTTTATTTCTATCATAAAGCTGAGATTAGTTCTCAAATACCCATGGCTAATATCCTGGTACAGTGTAACCAGTGGACCAGGTCCTGTGACAGAGGATACTTACTGGACTTTATGCGTAGTAGCTATTTACCACTGATGTTTCAAACCTAGAGACTATTTTATTCTAATTGGATACCAGAGTTTATTTTCTAAACTCAAAATTTGCAACAGCGAGCAGTCAAGGCTTACTCCAGGAGGTGGTAAAGGAGTTAGAACTCAAGTATAGTATGAAGATAATCAAGCTTGATAAACTCAATCTCCAGCTGAGTTATCTTTTAACAGGGCCTTCTTTAGAGGGAGGGATTTAGAATAAACCCCCCAAAATCCACTATGTGACTCATAGTGCCCCTATTTCCCAATGCACATCTTCTGATGCCTCTACACACGCAATCTGCCTCCACACCTGCATTGTGTCTCCAAAGGCAAAAACTGACCTGTAAAGTGATAATGGAAAATTGACCACCTTACTTGGCCCTCACAGCGATGGCTGGGGACGAAGACTGCGAGGCCCTGGGAAGGGGACTCTTCTCTTCTGGGCCTTGCAGCACCAAACCATAGATTTGATGTCAGGGGCAGTAGACCAAATCCCATGGGCCTTGAAGCACTAGACCATAGCTGAAAGGCCAAGGGGATGGAACCACCCTCCCCTTGGCCTTGCAGCTCGGTCTCATGGTGGGGTGGTCCACATCTTGAAGCCATGGTGTAGGACTGAAAGGCCTTGCAGAGGGCCCCTCTCCCCTGGGCCTCATAGCCATGGTTCAGTGCTGGTAGGCCCATGGGTCTATCCTAATCCTCTCAATGCTACACCATGACTGAGAGGCACAGGAGAGGGGAGAGCGTTGTGTGGGCCCCCACTCCTGGGTCCAATTACATTTTTCTCACAGTGCTGGACCCTGGCCCTGTGCATGTGTCTCTTACAGGGGAATAGCAATCAGTAGTGGAGCAGGTGCCGTGGCACCAGGCTCAGGCATATTAAGAGTCCAATGTTCCCATATTATGGCTTTACTGTACTGTGCAGCCAGTGGACGAGGGTGAGGGATGCTTTCACTTTGCACCATGGCACCATTGCTGTGCTACGTCCCTCTCTTTCATGGGCCTCACAGTCATGTTCCAGAGCTGTGAGGCCTGCGAGAGGCCCGCCCTCCCCTGGGCATCACAGCCATGGTTGGACACCCACAGGAGGAGGCACCCACCTATGAGCTTAGCACCACTGGAACATGGCTATGAGGCCCATGGATCCTCTCTCTGGGGTTGGGGCTAACAATAGTGCAGCAGGTGCAGTGACACCAGGGCTCAAGTCTGTTAGGGACCCAATGCACCCAAATTATGGCTGCGTTTTACTGTCTGGCGTCATTTTCTTGCATCAGGGTCCATGGTAACATTACTATGTCACTGGTTCCTTCTCCCATGCACCGCACAGCCATGATCCAGAGCTGCTGTGCAGCTCACACAAGGCCCACCCTCCCCTAGGTCTCACTGTCATCGTCCAAAGCTGAGAGGCCCAAGGGAGGGGGTCTGCTGCCCTGGGCTTTGCAGCACAGATTCATGAATTCCATGGTCAGGGCAAGAGACGACATCTGAAGGCATAGCTATCAATTGTGTAGGAAGTGCAATGGTACCATGGTCTTGTGGGGTTATGTGTCCAATGCACCCAAATTATGGCTGTATTTTACTGTTCAGTGAGTGACCAGAGGGTAGTGTGGAGTCACAATTTACCTTGCTTGCACCACGGCTGGCCTGCTCTCCTACACCTTGCAGCCACGATCCTGTTCTGCGAGGTCCAAGCGTCATTCTCTCCCTTGGACCTTACGACCATGGTCCAGTGCTCTGAGGCCTTCAAAAGTAGGGAGGCAGGGTGCAGGATTGTTCTTCATTTTAGATATTTGTCCTGCATCCAGCAGCCAGCTCCTGTTGGTGCCAAATGTCCAACTTTTTTTGGTTGCCAAGGGACTGATGTAGGCAAACATGCTAATCAATTGGAGGTGAAAACAAACAGTTTAGCTGGCAAGGCTGAAGCAGCTCATCCAAGTAGGATGTCACAACACTGTCTCTGGGAACAATCACTGCGCAGAAGTGGCCAGCATTTGCTAACATGACAACTGGGAGGCAAGACTTGTACAACAGCACTAGTATAATATATTTCTATGTAGTAGAACTTTAAAATATATTTACTTATTTTATTAGTTTTAATATTTATGTTTTTTTTGTTTTATTGATATCTGCACCAAGAAAGTTGCTTCTTGCAAAGCAGTTCAACAGTAGTCAATTGATGGCACTTCCTGTGATGTCCTTTCATGCTTCCTTTAGAGCACACTGGCCAGGGTGAATTAACAATTGAAAATAAAGTGGTCATTTTTAAAACTACAAAATGAGAATAAAGACATTTCCACCACCGGCTGGCTGTCTGTATACTTGATTACAAACAGTTTCGAAATGTGAGTGCAATCGCTCGTTGGAACTGTAGATAGCTGAATACAATGGAAGGATTGCTGAAAACATGTCCAGACTGCAAGCCACACCTATTAACAAGCAATAGCGAAGACAACAACTCTGCTCTTAGCAAGGCTAAGATTATTTTGTATTTAATTACATTTGCTAGCATATGAAACACATAAAAAATGTAAAATACTAAAAAGAAAAAAAAATGCTGTCTAAAGGTAAAGTGCATAGGATTGGAAAAAATGTAAGTAGAAAATGGCATTTGCGAAATAAAAAATAATAATAATAAATAAAATGAATGCAACCGTTGGCCAACTTACCCTGGCACTGATTTAGGCTGCTTTCCAGGCAGATTTGCATATGTGCATGAGAAAAATGCGGTCACTCACAGTGTTTGCTGTTTATTCTGTTAGCCAGTGATGTGGTATTTCACCACAGCTACTTACAAGGGCCATGTTTTGCAAACCCAAAGGGTATTCTCTCTTTGATAAGTGGCCAATACCAAGAAAAATGTGGAATATGATTTCCAGCCAGGCTGCACATGTACTTTACTGTGAAAATCTACAAAATGTGGGTAAAAAAATACTTTGCACCTGCACACACTAAAATTACATTGAGTTGACTAAGGCGACCGTATACAATCGGAGGATCAGTCTTGTTAATGGCTGTTTACATGCATGATATATGAGTATTAATAGGTCTTGGAACTACATGTACCAGAATGCATCCGCAGGACCATGCAAAGATGCTCAATGTATGAAGCACAGCGATACCAAAGGGGATGATGGACGGAGCGTTAGAGCAAATCAAACACTCACCCCCAGTCAACTGATCTGGGTTTAATCCATCATCATTCTTTAGCTCACTCCACCACCCCAGTTCAGACATATGCAAATCAGTCTGACCCTGTGCCTCATGGGAACAGTCCAGCCCGAACTGCCAAGCCATGTCTTCCCTGGACCGGAAACAAGCATCCTGGGACCGGTTTCGGGTTCAAAACCCTCATCAGCCAGGCTATCTTGAATCCAGTGGCAAAGTGAGCAAGGGAACCACGTCTGGGCATACCCTGCCAACTTAGGGCGAACAAAGCGATACCAAAGGGGATGATGGACGGAGCGTTAGAGCAAATCAAACACTCAACCCCAGTCAACTGATCTGGGTTTAATCCATCATCATTCTTTAGCTCACTCCACCACCCCAGTTCAGACATGGCCATATGCAAATCAGTCTGACCCTGTGCCTCATGGGAACAGTCCAGCCCGAACTGCCAAGCCATGTTTTCCCTGGACCGGAAACAAGCATCCTGGGACCGGTTTCGGGTTCAAAACCCTCATCAGCCAGGCTATCTTGAATCCAGTGGCAAAGTGAGCAAGGGACCCACGTCTGGGCATACCCTGCCAACTTAGGGCGAACAAAGCGATACCAAAGGGGGTGATGGACGGAGCGTTAGAGCAAATCAAACACTCACCCCCAGTCAACTGATCTGGGTTTAATCCATCATCATTCTTTAGCTCACTCCACCACCCCAGTTCAGACATGGCCATATGCAAATCAGTCTGACCCTGTGCCTCATGGGAACAGTCCAGCCCGAACTGCCAAGCCATGTCTTCCCTGGACCGGAAACAAGCATCCTGGGACCGGTTTCGGGTTCAAAACCCTCATCAGCCAGGCTCTCTTGAATCCAGTGGCAAAGTGAGCAAGGGACCCACGTCTGGGCATACCCTGCCAACTTAGGGCGAACAAAGCGATACCAAAGGGGATGATGGACG
Organism: Calotriton arnoldi; assembly: GCA_963921515.1. Classification (NCBI taxonomy): domain Eukaryota; kingdom Metazoa; phylum Chordata; class Amphibia; order Caudata; family Salamandridae; genus Calotriton; species Calotriton arnoldi. The sequence goes on from CAWUFW010005155.1 coordinate 1,188,532, forward strand.
GAGCGTTAGAGCAAATCAAACACTCACCCCCAGTCAACTGATCTGGGTTTAATCCATCATCATTCTTTAGCTCACTCCACCACCCCAGTTCAGACATGGCCATATGCAAATCAGTCTGACCCTGTGCCTCATGGGAACAGTCCAGCCCGAACTGCCGAGCCATGTCTTCCCTGGACCGGAAACAAGCATCCTGGGACCGGTTTCGGGTTCAAAACCCTCATCAGCCAGGCTATCTTGAATCCAGTGGCAAAGTGAGCAAGGGACCCACCTCTGGGCATACCCTGCCAACTTAGGGCGAACAAAGCGATACCAAAGGGGTTGATGGACGGAGCCTTAGAGCAAATCAAACACTCACCCCCAGTCAACTGATCTGGGTTTTATCCATCATCATTCTTTAGCTCACTCCACCACCCCAGTTCAGACATGGCCATATGCAAATCAGTCTGACCCTGTGCCTCATGGGAACAGTCCATCCCGAACTGCCGAGCCATGTCTTCCCTGGACCGGAAACAAGCATCCTGGGACCGGTTTCGGGTTCAAAACCCTCATCAGCCAGGCTATCTTGAATCCAGTGGCAAAGTGAGCAAGGGACCCACGTCTGGGCATACCCTGCCAACTTAGGGCGAACAAAGCGATACCAAAGGGTGAGCAAAAGAATGATGGATTTAACCCAGATCTCTTGACTGGGGGTGAATGTTTTGATTTGTTCTGCATTCCGTCCATCAATTGTGTGTCTTTTGCTTTCTCGCCTAAGTGCGCCAGGTATGCCCAGACGTGGGTCCTGGGCTCACTGTGCCACTGGAATCAAGCTATCCTGGCTGAAGAGGGGTGAAACCCGAAACCGGTCCTAGGATGCTTGTTTCCGGTCCAGGAGGACCTGGCTTGGCAGTTCGGGCTGGACTGTTCCCATGAGGCACAGGGTCAAGACTGATTTGCATATGGCCAGGTCTAAACTGGGGTGGCATGGTGAGCAAAAGAATGATGGATTTAACCTAGATCTCTTGACTGGGGGTGAATGTTTTGATTTGTTCTGCATTCCGTCCATCAATTGTGTGTCTTTTGCTTTCTCGCCCTAAGTGCGCCAGGTATGCCCAGACGTGGGTCCTGGGCTCACTGTGCCACTGGAATCAAGCTATCCTGGCTGAAGAGGGTGAAACCGAAACCGGTCCTAGGATGCTTGTTTCCGGTCCAGGAGAGGACCTGGCTTGGCAGTTCGGGCTGGACTGTTCCCATGAGGCACAGGGTCAAGACTGATTTGCATATGGCCTGGTCTAAACTGGGGTGGCATGGTGAGCAAAAGAATGATGGATTTAACCCAGATCTTTTGACTGGGGGTGAATGTTTTGATTTGTTCTGCATTCCGTCCATCAATTGTGTGTCTTTTGCTTTCTCGCCCTAAGTGCGCCAGGTATGCCCAGACGTGGGTCCTGGGCTCACTGTGCCACTGGAATCAAGCTATCCTGGCTGAAGAGGGGTGAAACCCCGAAACCGGTCGTAGGATGCTTGTTTCCGGTCCAGGGAGGACCTGGCTTGGCAGTTCGGGCTGGACTGTTCCCATGAGGCACAGGGTCAAGACTGATTTGCATATGGCCAGGTCTAAACTGGGGTGGCATGGTGAGCAAAAGAATGATGGGTTTAACCCAGATCTCTTGACTGGGGGTGAATGTTTTGATTTGTTCTGCATTCCGTCCATCAATTGTGTGTCTTTGCTTTCTCGCCCTAAGTGCGCCAGGTATGCCCAGATGTGGGTCCTGGGCTCACTGTGCCACTGGAATCAAGCTATCCTGGCTGAAGAGGGTGAAACCCTGAAACCGGTCCTAGGATGCTTGTTTCCCGGTCCAGGGAGGACCTGGCTTGGCAGTTCGGGCTGGACTGTTCCAATGAGGCACAGGGTCAAGACTGATTTGCATATGGCCAGGTCTAAACTGGGGTGGCATGGTGAGCAAAAGAATGATGGATTTAACCCAGATCTCTTGACTGGGGGTGAATGTTTTGATTTGTTCTGCATTCCGTCCATCAATTGTGTGTCTTTTGCTTTCTCGCCCTAAGTGCGCCAGGTATGCCCAGACGTGGGTCCTGGGCTCACTGTGCCACTGGAATCAAGCTATCCTGGCTGAAGAGGGGTGAAACCCCGAAACCGGTCCTAGGATGCTTGTTTCCGGTCCAGGGAGGACCTGGCTTGGCAGTTCGGGCTGGACTGTTCCCATGAGGCACAGGGTCAAGACTGATTTGCATATGGCCAGGTCTAAACTGGGGTGGCATGGTGAGCAAAAGAATGATGGATTTAACCCAGATCTCTTGACTGGGGAGAATGTTTTGATTTGTTCTGCATTCCGTCCATCAATTGTGTGTCTTTTGCTTTCTCGCCCTAAGTGCGCCAGGTATGCCCAGACGTGGGTCCTGGGCTCACTGTGCCACTGGAATCAAGCTATCCTGGCTGAAGAGGGGTGAAACCCAGAAACCGGTCCTAGGATGCTTATTTCCGGTCCAGGAAGGACCTGGCTTGGCAGTTCGGGCTGGACTGTTCCCATGAGGCACAGGGTCAAGACTGATTTGCATATGGCCAGGTCTAAACTGGGGTGGCATGGTGAGCAAAAGAATGATGGATTTAACCCAGATCTCTTGACTGGGGGTGAATGTTTTCATTTGTTCTGCATTCCGTCCATCAATTGTGTGTCTTTTGCTTTCTCGCCCTAAGTGCGCCAGGTATGCCCAGACGTGGGTCCTGGGCTCACTGTGCCACTGGAATCAAGCTATCCTGGCTGAAGAGGGGTGAAACCCCGAAACCGGTCCTAGGATGCTTGTTTCTGGTCCAGGGAGGACCTGGCTTGGCAGTTCGGGCTGGACTGTTCCCATGAGGCACAGGGTCAAGACTGATTTGCATATGGCCAGGTCTAAACTGGGGTGGCATGGTGAGCAAAAGAATGATGGATTTAACCCAGATCTCTTGACTGGGGGTGAATGTTTTGATTTGTTCTGCATTCCGTCCATCAATTGTGTGTCTTTTGCAATGTATGAAGCACGGCTGTTAAAACATTGTAAAAGTTGCCAGGAATCTATGGGGCAGGATCGGATTGCCAAAGCGGACGATCGGGCATGGGCTGATGGGCCGATGCCTGAGTGACAGCTAAGGGCCGTTTTTTAGGGCCTCTGCTAACTGCCCATGGTGCCCTACAGCCCCACCCACCCCCCGGCCCCACCGCCATGCCTACCTGCCCAGGCCATTGTCATATGGGGCCGGCAGGAGCAGGTGGGCTAGAGACGCATAGTGCTAAGTTTAGAAGCGGGGCAGGTAGGGATGATTGGCCTTGCAGCAGCATCGTTGGGCGGCCATTGTTGTGGCTTCCCCACCTTCAGCTTGGCCCCTGTGGAACGGCCCCCACTCTAGAAGCAGTGTACTTCCTCTACCCCTCCTCCACCAGCTGCTGCACTGAGGCCATGGGGACCGGAGGGAGGAGTGTGAAGATGCTAAGAGGCCAGGTGAAGTTGAGGGCCTTTTCACCATTTCTCCTCGCCCTCCTTCCTCCCCTCTCCTCCATGTGGACGGCCCAGAAGCTGTGTCCTTTCCCTGATCCTGACCCCACTGGGGTTTCACGTTCAGCCCATGGTGAGTGGGGGAAGGGGGTTGTGTGCAGAGGTCTCGCTGAGAGGCCTGATGTTGCTTTGCTCCCGCTAGGCCATTCTCACATCGGCCCCCATGGGGCCAGCCTGCCCAGAACTAAAGCAATGTTTTCATGTGACCCACTCCTTCGCCAGGCCTTCGCACTTGGGTCATAGATAGTTGGTAGAGGGGTGGCACAAATGTTGAGAGGCCCCGCTGGAAGGTCAGGTGTTGTGGCCATTTTCACCTTGGACTGGCCTGCCTAAATTTTATTATTTAATTTACTAGCACATGCCCAGTTTTTCAGAGAGTGACATGCCCTTGCAGGAGAGATCCGTGTTCTTTCTAATCACAGTTTTGACTCATCATAAGTTAGCACATGTGGTTAGTGTGACTCCTGCAAAGTACAACGTGTAGCTTGCAGATCAATGAGATATTTTATGCAGTGGCGGCTCGCATAGGGTGTGCTGCGGGGCGGTGAGGCGGAGCGGGGGAGGGGCAGGGTGGGGAGGTAGTAAACTCGGACATACGACGGAACGGAGGAACGTAATAATTACTTTCCTCCGTTCCGTCGTATGTCTGAGTTTACTACTCCCCTACCCTACCCCTCCCCCGCCCCGCTTCACCGCCCCGCAGCACGCCCTATGCGAGCCGCCACTGATTTTATGTAGATAGCTCAGTGAGTTTCTTCTTTTGTCATGGACGTACTTTTGTTACTTGCAGTGCATAAATTATAATCAGGGCCACTGGAATTATCCATCAGGTAAGGACCAAATTATGCAGCAAGAAAATGCAAATTATGGTGCATAACGTAGTACGTTTTGGTATAGTATTGCTTTCTTTTTTCTCATTTTTAAACATTGTAAACCTGTCTGAGCAAATGATTCACCTTATTAGTATCAGCTTAATAACAAAATACTGCAATAAAACAACTGAGAGATGAGCAGCCAGCCTTTGCAATGAGCCTTCCTATGTGCAGGAACAAGTCTTGCCATATTTTTAGTAACTTTTCAACCAATCGAGTTAGAAACAATTTTTTGGGGTAAAATCTGCAGATTATGCAGCGAATGATGGATTAAATGGCAAATGCGGCAAATCCATAGTTATGAGGAAAATGCAGCAGCCACCGAATCGCATACATCCAGTGACTCTAGATATAATCCTTCCACTGCAGCACAGTGAGCTATGAACCAACATCAAGAAGTTGCATGCAAAGTACAAAGCATGGCTATAGAAACTTATTTATTTATTTATTTTAAATCAGTCTTTTTATTCGGAGAGTGCTAAAAAAGGGTTCTTTGGGTAGTAATAAAGTTTCATTAGTACAGGCAAACCCAACCATTGTGTGATGTTTAAAGTTGGCTGTGTTTCTCCAGACCAAGTACTCTTAACATATGGTGCCAACCAATATAGAAGATATCTGACTTTACCACCTTGTAACTCATTGTTTAAAGTAATTTTCAATATATTGATTTATACAGTTGAATGATTCATTCTCTGTGTTCAATACATGAGTGTGATGTAAACCCCCCTGACTCCCTATACTGGAACAAATAGCTCTACAAAAGAAATTAAATAAAAAAATATATATATATGCATGTCGCTTACATACAGGGGTTGAACAAAGTCAATAATCGATCTCCAAATTATAGTTTCTCTTAAGCATTTGAGACGTGATCACAAACTGCTCACCTTTAGATCCCTCCATTGCACTGGCATCTTGGTGTCAGGCTCCATATAGCTCCCAACCATGATGAGATGGCAATAAAAGGAGAGGTGATGGCCCTTTGAGTGAGGCCTTTCTGATGGGCCATGCTGGACATGAAAATAAGAAACCTCCCTCACCCACTGCGATTGCTCCTCTGAACGGAAAGCAGACATCCTGCGAGCACTGCTGAATGTGTTCCAGAACAAATTCAGAATATTTCAGTGGGGCCAGTCCGGAACCCCGGTCCAGCTCTATACCAGCTGCCAGATCCGCGATCCAGCTGGATCCCCCCTCTTTTCCTGCACTGTACTCAACTCAGTGGTACTCATTTTATCAACCTCAATACTATGAAAGGCTGAGTGTACTGGTCGGAGATTAAATCAGTGACCGTGAAGTCAAACACAGATCCCTGTAGTGGGTGCACTGCATCACCAGCTTATGCTACTCATCATGAGACTCTGCTCATGCTGCGATGATGTTATTAGAGGAAAGACTTTGGTAGCCGACGCAGGCCAAACCAGGAAAGAGCAGAAGCCTGTCTGCACTCACTGCCTGTCACCTGAAGATGGACATACCTGGCCCACCCATTGCCTCAGTAACCTGCTGATGGCTGGAGTCCACACCTGCCTACTACAAGGGTATGTTGCCTTTCCCCCCGCCAGAGGGCCGCTCTCAGGGGGCGTACTGAAGTGCGTCATCTTTTAGGTGGCGCACTGTCAGTGCGCCTCCTGACAGCTTCTTTGCCTCTGCGCCCGCATCTGTAATACGCTGTGGGCGCAGCGGCAAAGGGATTCCCTCATTTACATGGGGAACACCCTCATGCAAATGAGGGAACGTCCCCTGCAGATACCGTTGGCGTTTTATGTGCACCAGCGCAATTGGTATTACAGAAGGGGACGCACAAGCGTCTGCGGCCCCTTCTGTAATACCAGAGGGCCCCGGGGCATGCAAAGCGGGCTCAAATGCCCTTTGTGCCTCCAGGGCATTCTCTGTAATACGGCCCCAGGAATGTGTAGCTCAGAATCAAGGCTTTTCACAGGCAATGTGAACATTTGGGTGCAACATTTCTGTTGGGAAGTAGGCCAAGTATTGCCACCTGTCACTCCTTGCTAAGGGGGCATCTCAAATGTCCCAACTGATAAATGCAATGGGCCGCAGGGTGAAAGGATTAGATGACTAATGTTTGGGATGGGCTGGTCCCATAATGAGAAGGGTCAGTACTGATTTGCATTAGATGGGCCTCTGGGGCTGATTTAGAGTTTGTCAGACAGGCACTCCATTGCAACGGTGATGGAATACACTGTCTGTCAAACCCAAGGACCGCCCTCCCGATTCTGAGACAGGCAGACTATAAGTTTTACATCGAGGGAATACAATTTACTCCATTGGTGTATAACTTCCTCTGACAGCCCGATGGAGAATGCACCATTGGAGGTAAGCCATCGGACCGTCCACCATATTTAGAATGAATGGCTTTTTTTCATTTTTACGATGTGGAACAGTAAAAAAAGAAAAATAATCCGCAGACAATGGGAGAAAACTCCTTTTGACTTTAGTTAATTATTTATTTTTATTTTTCAAAAACAAACTCCTGCTTTGGGAAAAGTGTGACGGCCAGCCACCGTGTTTGACAAAGTCATCGGTCAAACTTTTCCTACATTGACAGGAACCATCATGACAGTGGTTCCTGCCAATGTATAGAGATGTCCGGTGGGCTGGCGGACATCCCTGAATTTGGTGGGTGGGGTAAACGCAGGGTGGCAGATATAAAGTCTTCCACCACCTTAAATCAGGCCATCTGTCTGGAGTGGCACAGTGGGCGAAAAACAATGGTTTGCAATGCTATCCTGAGGGATTGTCAGTGGTTTGACTATTTGGAAGCATTTGTCCCATCCCCGTTTGGGTGTTTGATTGCCAGTAGTGTGCCTGGAAACCTGAGACCAGCGCAGCTTTCGAAGTCTACTAATGCTAATGTTTGTGAAGTCTAAAAAGTAGTACATTTGCCTCCATTCAAGGAGGACTTCTATTTGTGTATATTAGCTAATTTTTTGGTAGACCAGCTCCTATGTACATTTAAGCTAATAATCGATATAAGCCAACACAGACATATCAGACCTGACTTAGGGCCCACAGAACCAACTACCAAGCCAAGGATGCATTTATTTGGGGAGTATCATATACCCCCAGCCCAGAAGCAACGCCCCTGTCTGCAGGACATCTACCTACAGTTCCCTCGGTGTACCCTAGGCCCTTAGGATACACGCACTTTCAAAGAAGATGAAAAGGACAGGTGTTTGATGATTAGATCTAGTCAGGTGAGAAGGGAGGGGTGGTGGCGTGGACTAAAAGACGAACGGGTGGTAGAGAAAAATAGAAAAATAGAGAACCAGGACATACAGAGACAAAAGAGAGGGAGTATAGTGTAGAGAGAGAATACATTCATTATCACACACCCTGCTACAGAATCCATGTTTTCTACTCATGTGTACACATTAGCCGACCAGTATACTGTGAACTGGTCACACATTTCTAATAATGAGAAGACCCTTCCACAAGGTACTGGTCCGCTGTAAGATGTCTAAGATGTACGAAGGAAAAATGTCATCACTGCTAACAAGAGCAGATAGACTGCTGCCTTTCTCACATTTTTCTAGTTCTCTGTGTTATTTAAACTCAAGAGCCCCTGATTCGGAGAAGAAAACATTGCCTCACAAGGCACACATCACCTTGTTTGTTTGTTGCAGAAATAATTTTGGGATCGGAAGACAACTTGTTGCAGAAGTTAAAATTAACTAGTAAGTTCTGTGTTTCCTAGTATCCTCTGATTGTTTTTTTTAGCAAACGCACTGATGGATACATTTCTTTGTGACATTTGATATCTTTCATAATAGTTATAGAGCCAGGAAACATTTTCTTGTAGTGTGTAATATTTTAAACTATGCTTAATACGGTGTGGCCAGCATGTTGAGGGTAATTTATTCTCTTATAAAGAATCTGTTGTGTCCGGCATGGCTCGCGGGGGGCGGGCGGGCAGGTGTGTTGCACGGGGGGATACGGGGGAAAATTTAAAAAAAACAAAAAAACTTACCATTGCGCCGGATCCAGAGTCTTCGCTGCTGCTCTTCTCCAGACGGAAGCACAGCCAGGCCCCACTAACCAATCACAACGCTGCAATGCAGCGTTGTGATTGGTAGGCACCCAGGCTCCCCTGACCAATCACAACGCTGCAATGCAGCGTTGTGATTGGTTTTGAGCTTCCTGGTTGGGCGCCCAACCAGGGAATGGGAGCCTGGGCTTGTTCTCCATGCTGGCTGTAATGCATCCTGCATGGAGAATGGGGAAAGTGTGCATGACTGGTTTGGGCGGCCCGAGAGGGCCGACCAAACAGTCCTTGCACACTTTGGAGTTGGCAAACCACTTCTCCCCTGCCCTGCTCCGTGAGCAGAGCAGCCCCGCCCACCCGTCCACCCGCAAAGCAGCAGTACACGTCACGAAGCATAAAATGATAATAACTTGAAGTTATTATCATTTTATGCTTCTTCTTTGCACTGCTTAAAAGCAGTGGGGGGCGATGCTCCTCCGCCATAGCTGAGGAGCCGCCACTGTAAAGAATCCTCTGGTGGAAATGACAGTTATGAAGGAAATTACCTTAGCCCTGCTTTTCAGACAATTATATGGCACTAGCCTTCTCTAAATTAAGCCCCAGGTCTAGATAATCTCACAGAGGGCCAGAAAAATTCTCATTCACTCATTCTTACTAAAATAATAGAAGTAAAAATATTTTACTCCTTTCCAAAACAGATGATTGTTATGAAAGGATTTTAGCTGCCTTTGCAGCTTATTTGAAGACTTGTGAATTATTTTCCCTTCAATACTAAAAATAATAATTTACCATTATTTATGAAAACATAGGCATAAATGTATAGAATATTGTGCACCACAACCAAAAAAGTACCTTTAAATCAGGAGGAATATACTCCCATGTCTATCTTCCAGATTTGACACGCACTTTATCCATGTGGATCATGAAATGTGCCCTATCTTCTTTGGTCAGAGGTCTCAAAATGTATAATTTAGCATATCGTTATGAATTCCTTTAAGACATAAGAGAATTCCTTTTAATGAAACATAAGTGAAAAAGCTAAGTATGGCAAGACCACTAACTTGATGGTGGACAGAGATTTCTGAACTCATTCAAGCTTCATATTCTAGAGATGCTTATTGGGGCAGAATCTGGATTGCTATATAAATACTACACATGAACTTGAATAAGTCTTTAACATTTTTGAACCGGGCCTTCAAAGAAACCTTGAATTTCCAACTACATATTTTATAAAGGTCTGCTCCATCTAGAAATGTTTGTCATAAAGACAGATATTGATATCAGTTTACATTAATTGTGGGTAAACATTTTTAATTTTGAACCCCAAATGTAAACTAGCACTTGAAAAACTGACCATTCTTGCCCCTAACATCAACTTGGGGGTGAAAGCGGCTTGGAGATTAGGTTCCTACTTTTGAATTAATCTTATACAAATTTTAGAAGAAAGCAAAGAAATGGGCTATGGTTACAGAGCAGTTTCCAGCTAAAGTTAACATTTTCATCCAAAGAAATATTACCCCAGTATGACCTAAATGTCCTATTTTCAAGACACCACTGAATGATAGGAATGAAATAGGACTTTTTTTTTTCATCAGCAGTACAAGGAACGTCAGAGTTTCCTGCATCTGCTCAGTAGGTGGTATCAGATACATTAGCCTGTCACATTTTGCAGAGCTGCTTAACAACATCGGATCAAGCTCTCCTTTATCTTCAGTACACTAAATAGTGAATCCTTAATCAGTGTATAATTTGAGACAGGGTTTGCAGGTGGTGGGCACTGGCACTCATTTTTGAGGACCAGGACTTATTTTTCATCATTAGACTGCCCCAGTGCCAGAGAGAAAAAACTGAAAAAGACAAAAGGAGGAAAAGAAAAACAATGGGAGAAAGCAGGGATGAAAAGGAACCAGCAGCAGTGAGATAAAGAGACTGCAACTGTAGAATTATGGAATGAAGAAGCATTAGCTGGAGTCAAATCAAGGCAGCCTAGATATGCGGCAGTTCATAATTCTGTAGGACCGGCAATGGGCTCCTTAGAAAAACTTAGGGCTTTGCACTTTGTTTTAACAAATCAAGCACTGTTAGGTGTCTTGCAACATGTTGCATAATCATTCTTTTTTGGATGGGACATATGAAAGGAGGTGGATTACCCGTTGTAGAAATAAAAGTCTCCAAGCAACCGGTAATATTCTGAGATGTCAGGGCATGAGGGGTTTTTCATTCTGCATCAGTGGATCAGAAGATAATCATATTGACTCATTCCCTTCCACCAGGCCACCTCATCCTTCTTGATGTGGATCAGAGAGCATCTGTTTTATTGAAAAAGATCACTATTACAACTTGACTCTCCTGAGCTTTTCTGAGAAGAATATGTGAGGTGGACTTGTAGACCATCACAGACAAGGTCAGGGGCTGGTCATCCCAGAGAATCATTACTTAAATCAATCATAAGCCAAACAAGTCATTTGCAAAACTAAAAATTTCAATTTCAATCAAATTCACAAGCAGGGTCGGACTGGCTACTAAATGCACCGAACCATATCCCTGCGAGCCTCTGGTCATCACGCAGGCCACCTTTGTAAGACTATGAATTGACTCCGTTGGCTCATGTCCCACACTCAGTGCCAAGTGAGAGATGGTGATCCACTCACTGATGCTTCCCTGGTTTTCAAGCTGGCCAGTGCGTATGAGATGGTCAAGTTGTACTCCAACGCTCATACTACAGACTCCCCAGAGAGCAGACCATGAGGGGAGGCTGGCTGGTGTGTGGTATGAGGGTCAGGATTGTTTTGTCATCTCCTGTCTGACCACTTTAAAGTGATAAAGTGATAAGTAACAATTTTACATGATTGTTTTAAAATGAATGGTGCAGTGCTACTCACTTTGAACTGGGGCTTGGGGCATGACAAGAAGCAGTTGTCAGTACCCTGAGGCTGATGTGCTGAGTTTTCTTGTGTGCTTCCTTTGGGCTTGGTTGGGTTGGGTCCAGGGGATTTGTTAGAAATGGGGTCTCTAGTTGGCAGTGGTATGCACCCTGTCAAAGTAGGGACCCACACTCTAGTCAGGGTAAGTGTAGTACACACTAAGTTTGCCTGTGCTCACCCTCTGGTAGGTTGGCTCAGAGCAGTCAGGCTAAACTAAAGAGGCAATGGGCAAAGTATTTGAGCACATACTCACAGTAACACAGTTAAAACACTACAAAAGTACTCCACACCAGTTTAGAAAAATAGCCAATATTTATCTGAGTAAAACAAGACCAAGCCGACAAAAATCCAACATACACAAGTCTAGATATGAATTTTTCAATATTAAATGCAGTTATAGCACTTAGAAACACAATAGCTCCAGTTGGGGCTATTATAATGTGCTTGAAAGAGTCACATACATAAGTTTGGCCCAACCGAGATGGAGCGCGGGCCAGCTACTGAGTCGTACAGACCCTGGTTACAGTACCTTGGAAACGTTGACAAACAAAGACGTTGCGAGGCTCGGGGGAGGTGAGGTGTCGCTGAGGCCGTTGCGGCGTCGGTTCCTTACTGCTATGCAGGTTGTTTGCACGTTGGCGCTCAGGACAGTGCATTGCACAACGGAGGTGAGGCATCACTGAAGCTAGAGATGTATTGGTTCCTGGAGGCAGTGCAGAGTCATTGAGCGCTGACACCCGGGGACGTTGCAGGGCGCAGGGGAGGTGATACAGCATTGGCGGCGAGGTGTTGGTTCCGCTGGTGGTACAGGGTTGATGAAGTGTCGAGGGCCAAGTCGCAAGTCATCGACTTTGCAGTGTGATGTCACACCACGGGCCACAGGTGCTGCGGCAGAGTTGGGAGTCACAGACTTCGGTGAAGCGATACTTGAGACTCATGCTGTGGTGGAACTTCGGAGGTGCTGCAGTGGCATTGGGGCCTGCACTTCATGCAATGGTCATTGTGTTGAGCAGGGACCACAGCTCCGATGCTGACAACGGCGCGGTGTCGAAGAGCTGCACCGGCTCCGAAGTCACACTCGAAGTCGATGTGCTGATTTTGTTTTGTTTAATACAGCAAACTCACTTCCAAGGGCCTAGGAACTGGATTTGGCACCACTCCGCAAGGGTTGGGCTCTCAGCAGAGGAGTTCAGGTACTGCAGGTGAAGTCTTTAATGGCCCTGAGACGTCCAACAGGAGGCAAGCTCAACTCAAGCCCTTGGAGAAACTTTGGAAGCAGGATGCAGAGAGCAAAGTCCAGTACTCTCACTCCCAGGCAAGAAGCAGCAGACAGCAGGCCAACACAGCAAAGCAAACAGCTAAGTGGCAGGCCCTCCTGGCAGTACAACAGCTCTTCCTGGCAGAATGTCGTCAGTCCAGAAGTGTTCTGAGTATTTGGTGTCAGAGGTCCAGTACTTATACCCATTTTAGCCTTTGAAGTAGGGAGACTTCAAAGAAAGGTCTTTGTAGTGCACAGGACCCTGCACATCCTGGAACTGGCTCCAGACACGCTACAGTGGGGTATGCAGCTCTTTGTGTGGGTACAGGCACAGCCCTATTCAGGTGCAAGTGTCAACTCCTCCCGCCACTCAAGCTCAGGAAGACCCATTAGCCTGGTGATGGGCCATCAGGATATGAAGGGCACACCTCAGCTCCCTTTGGGTGTAACTGTCTAGAGTGAATTCACCAATTGTCATTCAATCTGCAAATCCAGACTTGAGTTCTAGGGACAGGCAGAAGCACAGAATGGTTAAAGTAAGAAACTGCCAACTTTCTACAAGTGGCACTTTCAGACCTGAAATTTAAAAACCAACTTCATTAAAAGATATGTTTTTAAATTGTGAGTCCAGAGACACCAAACTTCAATTTTTGATCGGCTCCCAATTGGAAGATACACTTGTAAAGTGTTAGAAGGCAACTCCCATGCTAACCTATGGGAGAGATAGGCCTTGCTGTAGTGAAAACGAATTTTGCAGGTTCTCACTAACAGGACATGTAAAACCTAAAAGCAAATGTCCAACCTTTTAAATACTCAGCACCCTACCCATGGGGCTGCCTAGGGCCTACATGTAATAAAAGGGAAGCTTTGGGCCTGGCAAATAGGTGACTTTGCCAGGTCGACATGGCAGTTTAAAACTGCACACACAGGCTCTGTAGTGGCAGGCCTGAGACATGTTTGAAGGGCTATTCATGTGGGTGGCACAATCAGTGCTGCAAGCCCACTAGTAGCATTTGATTTACAGGCCCTGGGCACATGTAGGGGACTGTCCTAGGGACTTACCAGTAAATCAAATAGGACTGTCCTAGGGACTTATCAGTAAATCAAATATGCCAATCAAGGAGAAACCAAATGCCATTACATTTAATACACAAAGCATATGCACCTTAGCACTGGTCAGGAGAGGTAAAGTGCCCAGAGTCCCAGCACCAGCAAAAACATAGTTCAGCACACAGTTAAAAACAGGAGGTCAGAAGCAAAAAGACAAGGGAAACCTCACCAAAAGATGCCAGGTCTAACACATGTCCCACCCTCAGCAGAAAGTGAGGAGAACTACCCAACCTCTTGGGAGTTCTCATCACTAAGGTGGAAGAACTGGGAAAGACCATCAGATTTGGCATGTTCTGTTCCAGGACAGCGTTCCACCATAATGTCCTTTCCCTGTAGGGAGATGGACCACCACAACAGTTTAGAATTCTCACCGCTCATCTGCATTAACCATCTGAGGGAACTGTGTTCTGTATGAACCCGGAAGTGAGTCCCAAACAAGTAGGGTCTTAGCTTCTTCAGTGCCCAGCCCACAGCAAAAGCTTGCCTTTCTATTGCGCCCCACCTCTGTTCCCTGGGAAGTAACATCCTTCTGATGAAGGCTACAGGTTGATCTAGGCCCTCTTCATTTAGCTCTGAAAGCAGGACCCCCATCCCATGTTCTGAGGCAACAGTCTGCACCACAAATTCCTTGGAGAAATCAGGAACCTTGAGCACGGGCACCGTGCACATGGCTTCCTTCAGGGTGTCAAAAGGGGTCTGGCCGCCTCTGTCCAGATCACCTGACGTGACTGCTTCTTGGAACTCAGCTCTGTCAAGGGGGCTACCATGGTGCCATACCCCTTGATGAATCTTCAGTAGTAACTAGTGAGTCCTAAGAAGGCTCTCACCTCTATCTGGGTCTTGGGGGGTGCCCAAGCCAGAATGGTATCAAACTTTGGTTGCAAGGGCTGCACCTTGCTGCCCCCTACTTGGTTTCTCAAGTAAACCACAGACCCCTGCCCTATCTGGCACTTACTGGCCTTGATAGCCCCTGTAGGTTCCGGTGCGCCCCCTCAGGTTCAGCCTTGATAGTGAGGTCTACACTCTGCAGGGCCCTCAACACGTCCTCCAGGTGGTGCAAGTGGTCCTCCCAAATGGAGCTGAAGACTGCAATGCCTTCGAGGTAGGCAGCACTGAAGTTCTCCAACCCAGCCACAACCTGGTTGACCAACCTCTAGAAGGTGGTAGGGGTGTTCTTCAACCCAAAAGGCATAACCTGGAACAGGTAGTGCCCTTCTGGGGTTGAGAACGCTGACCTTGGTCAAGGTAATCTGGCAATACCCGGGCATTAGGTCAAAAGTACTGAGGAACTTGACAGCTCCAAGCCGATCAATGAGCTCATCAGCTCGGGGAATGGGGTGTGCATCAGTCTTGGTGCCCGCATTGAGCCCACGGTAGTCTACAAGAACCGTAAATCAGGTGTGACACCGGGTAGAGCAGCCTTGGGGACCAGAAGCACTGTTCTGGACCAAGGACTATTGAAGAGCTCAATAACCCCTAACTCCAGCATCTTGGAGACTTGCTGTTCCTCACTCTATCAGACAACGTGTAAATTTTTTGCTTGACAGGTGGGCTGTCCCCAGTATCAATATTATGAGTGCACCAATGGGTGACTCCTGGGGTAAGTGAAAACAGTGGGGCAAACTGTCCCAACACCTGGTGGCAGTCTCTCTGCTGTTCAGGGGTCAGTGTAGGGGAGAGGATCATACCCACCACTGACTCATCCTGCTCTTTTGAAGACAGAAGGTCGGGGAGAGATTCATTCCTCTTTCATCCCATTAACCGTGACCAAGAGCATGGTCAACTCTGACCTCTCAAAATGTGATTTGAGGTGGGTCATGTGTAGGACACTCAAGGGGTTCCTAGGAGTCTGCAAGTCCACCAGGTAGGTGATGTCACTCTTGCGCTCCTTCACCTCAAATAGGCCAGACCAGTGGGGCTTTACTGGTGCCGTCACCCAGACCTTTTGACCAGGCTGGAAACTCAACCAGAGTGGTATTCTGGTCGTAACAATGTTTCATGTACTACTGGCTAGCTTCCAGATTCTCGTGGGCGAGTTTCCTGGAAGCAGGGTGTCTGGTTTCTAAAGGCCAGCATGTAACGGAATACATCCTGAGGTGGCTTCTTGGGAGCTTGCTCCCAGCCCTCCTTCACCAAACTGAGAGGTCCCCTCACAGGGTGCCCATACAGAAGTTCAAAAGAGCTGAAGCCAACCACCTTCTGCGTTACTTCCCTGTAAGCAAACAACAGGCATGGCAAGAGGACATCCCACTTACACCTCATGGGCTCAGAAAGACCCATAATCACGCCCTTCAGAGTTTGTTTGAATCTTTCAACCAATCCATTAATCTGGGGGTGGTAAGGGGTAGAGAACTTATAGGTTACTCCACACGCCTTCCACATGGCCTTCATGTACAGAGACATGAAGTTGGTACCGTGGTAATATACCACCTCCTTGGGGAAACCCACACGGGTAAAGATCCCCATCAGTGCCCTGGCCATGACGGTTGCAGTCACTGCCCTCAGAGGGATAGCTTCCACGTACCGGGTGGAATGGCCCACCAAGACCAGGACGAGCCTGTTGCCCATGGTTGTCTTGGGATCCAGAGGCCCCACAATGTCAAAGCCACCCACTCAACAGGGGTGCCCCCGGCGGGGAACGGTTGCAGGGGAGCCTTGCATCTCCCCCAGCCTTGCCACTTGCCTGGCAGATAGGACAGGATCTGCAGAACGCATCTGAGGCCTCCCTCATTTGGGGCCAATAGAAATGGGTGGCAAGCCTGTCAAAAGACTTGTCTTGCCCCAAATGACCTACAAGAGGCACATCATCAGCCAGACCCAGTAGTAAGGCTCTGAAGTGCTGGAGTACCCCCAGCACATGGGCTTCCCCAGGCTCAGCAACTTTAGGCTCACTATATAGGAGGCCATTCTCCCAATAAATCAGGTGAGGTCCAGACGTGTCACCAGCTGCCTGGGACTTGGACTTGGCCTGCTTCCGAAGAACCACAAGGGTAGGGCACTTCTTCTGTGCTGCGCAGGAACTCCTCCCTGGAGGGACCTCCTTCCTGCTGCCAATGGGTAAGCTCATGCAGGTTCCCCAGTTCGACTACTTCTCCCCCTGTAGGTTCCGGTGCGCCCCCTCAGGTCCTTAGCTTGGGAACTAGTTTGGGGCCCTTTAGAGAACTCCTTACTTTTACCCCCCTCCTTCTTCTGTTAGGGACCCTGACCACCCTTGGCAGAGACTCCCACATACAACTTCTTTTGGGCCCTAGTGCTGAGCCAGCGATGTGCCTCCTTAGCAAGCTTCCTGGGATCAGTAAGAGTACTATCAATCAAGTGCTGGCACAGCTCTGTAAAACAAAGACTAAACATGTGCTCACGTGCAATCAAATTGTGCAGTCTCTGATAGGCTGTTACCTCACTGCTCCTCACCCAACCATTCAGTGCTCTGCAGAAAGAATCCACACATTCTACCCAAGTCTGGGAACCACGTTTCTCACTTGTCATAAACTTCTCCCTGTATCTATCTGAGGTCAGACCATATCTTCTGATCAGGGCTTCCTTCATGTCGAGGTACGTTAACTGGGTTACTGGCCCTAGTGCCAACAAGATGTCCCTCCCCTCCACTGCAACATGCTTCCACAAGCCTGCCCCCAATCTTTATCAGGGACGCTGTGCATGTGTAAAGCTGCCTCATAACCTTGAAACCACCGATCTATGTCATCTCCCACTTGATAGTCAGCCACCACACTCTTGGGTATATGAACCTTTCCCTTAGACTGCACTGAAACTATTGATGGAGCAGGATAAATGAAAAATTTGAACCTCCTAATAATTTTCGTAAAATAATTAATAAACATGTTCGTTTATGTAAATAACCAACAATGTATGTTACATGTGAAGGGTTAAAGGTAACACGCTATTTTGTGTGCAAATTAATCTACTTATAATTGTTGACGTGTCTAATATAAATGTAATATTTGCGTACTAATAAAATAATGAAATGCATGATTTGTGCTTTAAAAATAAAACGTGTGGTGGCAAAATAAAGCGATGGTAAGAAAGGGACGGCTTTATATGTTGCTTTTTGCTAGGTAATACCTCATTGGGGTACTTAGAAAGATGGGAGGGAAACGAAAGGGTTTATATTCTTTATTTTTAACAATATTTTGTTTATCTTTGAAAATAGTGCGCTTAGGCCTGTTGAGCAGCGATATAAAATGGCCGCCATGAGCTAGAGTACGCATGTGCGAGAAGCCGTGTGGAAAAGGAGAAAGGCTGTGAACAAGAATGACCACGTGTTCGTGCTGAGAGCCTAGGATGGAAGTATGGTCAAGGCTATTGTGACCTTACTGAGCAAATGTGTGCCAAGATGATCAGCAAGAAGCGTGAGAAGTCAAAATGAATAAATGGACAAACGGAACTGTTGAACCTAAAAAGTATCAGAAAATGATACAAATTGGACTGATCGAAACTGATGAGTAATGTCATGAACTGTGGGAAATGATGCAAGCATGGACATTCCACAAAGAACTGGTTAAGACAAGGAAGTTTGATAAAAATGTATATGGACTCGAATGGACCAATGAGAGAGAATCACGCCATAAAGAGGCAACATTTTATTTAGTAAGCGAGAATTAGGGTATAAGAAGACCTACTCCGGGTGGGAGGGATTATTATTGATGATGATGAGCGAGCGTACTGTTAGGAGAAGGAGAGCTGAGATTGCTGATAGATGAGTTGCGGGTGCGGAGTTGCTGTTGCGGATGATGGAAGCTGCTGCTGCTATTTTTATTAAATATAAGATGCTGCTTTTGGAGAACCTTTTTACTCCTGATAGATTTTTCATTTAGAGCTATTAGATTTTCCAAGACAGATAGATAGATCTTTTTGGAGTTCTTGCTTTGACAAACTTTATCTTCCATCTAATAGGTATGCATTGTAATTTCAATGTATTCTTATAATGATGATAAATGTAATAATCTGAGTGATAAACTTAAAACTTATGCATTGTTTCTAAAACTTTATATAAACTTTATTATCTTTAAACAAATGACTCAGTGATTCTTTAGCTCAATAATTAAGGTAAAATGTTAAAGAGTTTATTGTGATTGAGCTGGTCTTAATCACCATCAACTGATTCCTACTAGTTGGTCCATCGACCAATGAGCGGAATACCTTAAAAGCAATGAGAGATATTATGTTGTGTTAAAAAGAGGTATCCCGTCTCCTTCCAGCGAATCGTTTTACTGTTTTTTCTCCTAGGTTAAGGACGGAGGTAATCCAGGGAATAAATGAGTAAGTGAATATATGCGGTGTTAATGGGCCCCACCGTCATATGGATATAGTCTGTGTATTGGAGAGATAGTTGTACCTGGATGACCGAGTCATATAGCAGAAGAATTTTTATTGTTAGCGCTGGATCACTATGCTGCCACCATCTGTGCTGGACTTGGCCTTCAAATACAGCTCCTTCAAGCTCAGCTTTTGAGCTGAAAGGATCTTTCTTTCCTCCATTGCCAATTTATCCTTCTCCAAATCCATTTCAGTTTGGCAAGCTCACACTTGAACTTCCTTTCTTCCCACCTCTCCCTGAACAATGTTGAGGATAGGCTTTTAGATGAAACGCTGCTCCCTGTCCTGGAGGGCACCTTCCCACCAGGCAGATCCTGATTCTCAAGCAAATCAAAATGCAGATTCTATTCCTCCATGCCCACAACCTCATACTTATTATCTGGATGCCCAGCTGCGTCCCAGGCTGCCAACCAGGCCCTCGGCACCTTTTGCAGTGCCTCCTTTTAAGTGAGGCCTTTAAAAGAACACTGGAAATCCCTGCAGAACATTTTGAGCTGAGGCACCGTATAGGTTTCCAACCTCTCCTGCTCAAACTTCACATCTGCAGGTACAGCTGATGGCTCTCCAGACTGAGAAATTATTGCAAAAACTCAAAAGGTTGCAAAATAGAAAAAAGGCAGAAAATAGTATGCTGGCACGGTATGGTCTGAGATATGGAAGTAGTGTACACCAATCACTGTATATAATGCACAAATACAAGTCCTGTCCTCACCACTGATCACCAGTGTTAGAAATGGGGTCTCTCGTTGGCAATGGTATGCACCCTGTCCAAATAGGGACCCACACTCTAGTCAGGGTAAGTGTAGCACTCACTAAGTTTACCTGTGCTCACCCTCTGGTAGCTTGGCTCAGAGCAGTCAGGCGAAACTAAAGAGGCAATGTGTAAAGTATTTGTGCACACACACATACAGTAACACAGTGAAAAGTCCTAAAAGTACTCCACACCAGTTTAGAAAAATAGCCAATATTTATCTGAGTAAAACAAGACCAAGATGACAGAAATCCAACATACACACGTCAAGATATGAGTTTTTCAATATGAAATGCAGGTATAGCGCTTAGAAACACAATAGCTCTGGTCGGGGCTTTCACGA
The DNA here is from genome assembly GCA_963921515.1 of Calotriton arnoldi. Taxonomy (NCBI): domain Eukaryota; kingdom Metazoa; phylum Chordata; class Amphibia; order Caudata; family Salamandridae; genus Calotriton; species Calotriton arnoldi. The sequence goes on from CAWUFW010005155.1 coordinate 1,208,664, forward strand.
TGTGCTTGACGGAGGCAAATCCACATGTTCAGGCTAACCGCGATGGAGCGCGGGCTGGCTACGGAGTCGCACAGACCCCGGTTACAGTACCTTGGAACCCTAGTCAAAGGTTTTGACGAAAAGCTTGATCTATTAAGATAGCCAGATCAGGCTTTGCGTCAAAAGCGAATGCCTCCTTGAAACAGACGTTAACAAGAAAAGATATTTCAATTTCTAAAAAAAACATGCATTACATGTGGCCTGAAGGGCCCAGCACTCATCCAATACATGTGATCCTTCTGAAATGTGTCTAGGCACAGGAATTTACACTGGAAGGAGTGCTCATTCGTCTCTGCACCATGGAGCTTGGTTGTGTGTCATCCAAGGAAGAAGAGGCATGGAGAGCAAGGAGAGGAGGTCATGGAGAGGGCATGGGTTTAGAAGTGACAAAGTGGTGGTAGTGAGGAGAACGGAAATGACGTAGAGAGGAGGCTGAGAGGGCTAAGAGGAGGATTGTAGAATGTGGCATAAGTAGGAAGAGGCAAGAACAGAGGCAAGGAAGGTGCATTAATTGCAAGGAAGGGGCAGAGATGGATGAAGAAGCAGCGTTCAAGGGGCATACAGGGGTAAGAAATAGGCATGGGGAAGAAAGGAGGAAAGGAAGGGCCATGGGAAGAGATGGAAAAGAAAAGGTAGAGAACAGAAAAGGGGTAACTAAGGGCCAGATGTAGGTAAACTCATTTCTGCGAGTCCTTAATAGCGATTTTTAGCGAATCGCTATTAAGGACTCGCAAAATGGAATGTAGGTAGGAATCGCAATATTAATTGCGATTCCTTAATATTCCTTAATTGCGAATTGCAAATTTGCGATTCGCAATTAAGGAATACCTTCCCATTCATTCCTATGGGCCTAGAGGCCCATAGGAATGAATGGGAAGACATTCGCAATTTGCGAGTACCCATTAGGTACTCGCAAATTGCAAATGCATTTTCAAGGATGCAAGGGTGTCAAAAGGACACCCTGTTGCACCCCTGAAATATGTATGTGTGAACATGTGGCGCACATACATGCCCTAAGGGCATGTATGTGCGCCACATGGCACTTTGAAAAATGCAAAAAAGTGAATTTTTCAAAGAAATTGCAAATTACCACCAACTTGAAGTTGGTGGTAATTTGCGATTCCTTAAGCCCAAATCGCAGACTTTCTGGGCTTCCTGCATTGCATTTAAGGAATCGCAATTTGCGATTCCTTAAAGGCAGTCGCAAAATAGGGAATCGCAAAATTTGGGATTCCTTATTTTGCAAGTAAGTTTTTCCTACCTACATTGCACAGGGCTATTTTGCGGTCGCAAACGTTGAAATTCTGGGAATTTCAGCGTTTGCGATCGCTATTTTGCTTCCTACATCTGGCCCCAAGTGACATTGGAAGGAGTAGAACATGTTATATATTTTTCCTTCTATGCCTCTTAAGAGCCCGCTATATCACACGCTTGCTTCATTTGTTTACAGAGGCCTCTGAGCATACAAGGCATTATTTGTTTGCTATAGCTAATGCGTGCATGTTCCTTGTTGTGCTTATGTTCATTACTGTGCAATAATGAGTATTACATTTATCATACTTTCTCTTGACATGCATTCATCTAAAAGGTTGAAAGGCGTAACAGTTTTAGGCTTTAACATGAGTATGTTATTTTCCCACCTGACATCATGAGTTACAAAGTTATTGTTCTCAGAAAATTATTTAGAAAGTTTAAAACAGCTGTTCACAGCACTCTCTGGTAGAGACAAGGGGTTTGATATTCCAGGACAACAAAGAGGACTGTGGTTCCTCGCAGAGCAGTGTCAAGGTCATCTTCTCACCGCAGTATTGTAGAGAGATAATTTGTGCTCGTCTTGAAAACAGGCCTTGCTGGTAAACTGGTAAGTTGGTCCATACATGTGCTTGCCCGAAGGCCAAGAAGGATCTACCGGGTTGTGTTCTTTTTTTTATTTATTTTTTATTGTCAAATTGATCAGGAAACAAACAAGGAAAAGTGGATTTCCAAAATACAGATAAATTAAGTATAATACATACATAGATCACAAAGCTATACAATCGTACGAGCTCTTATCTATCACAAAAACTATAAGCCAAAGCAAAAATCATGAGATAATTGATAAGGACAAATTATGACTCAAGATACATCATTATTTTTATTATTTCGTTTTAGGCTAAGTGAAATAAATCAAGTTACTTCGGATAAAGACCTCCCAGTTGAATCCCAATTAAACCTACCCCATGTTCGGTCAAATTTTTTAATGGAGCGTGATCCCCTGTCTCTAGCTAAAGCAAATTTCCTCTCATATACTCCCCAAAAGATTACCTACCATTCTGCTGCTCTGGGGGTGTTGTTGAGACCCATGCCCTGGCTATGCACAGCCTGGCAGAAACAATTATAACACAGAGAAGACTTTGTAGGCCTACATCTTCCACACCAATATATCCCAGCATGATCCCCTTATTTGTTAATTGCAGCTCTAACCTGAGGCCAGTCCTGATATGATTACTCACATCCTCTCAATACTTCCTCAGTTCTGGCCAAGTGACAAACATATGTAGCAAATTAGCAGCCTTCAATCCGCATTTAGGGCACTTGCTTTTCTCCTCTCTATCACTCTCTCATTGCCTGACCATTTAGCTATTCTATCAGGCGTACAGTATAACATATAAACTGTTCTGAATTGTTGTAATTTTAAGTTTACGGAGTGAACTGATCTCTCCATCGTATCTATTGCCACAGTTATTTCGAAAGGGGTGGTATTTTCTGATAGGAGATTGCTCCATTTCAATGCAAGTTTCGAACTGTCATTAACTCTTTGCTGACAAAGATTCTGGTAAATAGTTCGTAGTAGTGACTTCCTGGGTGCCTGATAAAAATCTCTCAGCAAATCAGAGTGCTCCAACATTTTTATACCCCGGCATACCAGAAAAAAATCCCCGACTTGCAAGTATTTAAGAAAGAGCCAATGAGGAAGAGCATAGGAGCTTTAAAGATTTTCAAATGAGCGAAACCCATTCATATTGTACAGCTGTCCCAAACACCCAACGCCATATTTGACCAGATTTTACAAGTTGAGTCATGAAACACTTCAGGAAGCATCGGGTTTTCCCACATAGGGAGATACTCATGGAAAAGTGGTAGGGAATATTCAGCAGAGACTTCCCGCCAAATATAAACTATCTCTCTTACAGTCTTAAATCTTACTCTTTTGAAGTAATTGGGATCATTCATCCGATGTAAAAATAACCTACTATCTAAGCCAAACGCAAACCTGTGAGAAAAGTCGTAGTTGTCTCCAGCCAATAGTTTACTAAGACGTCCGGCAAATGCCGCCCAGTAGTATCACTTAAAATCCCGAAGCGGTAGCCCTCCCTGTTTATATGGAAACTTAATATGCTGAATTGCGCGCCATGCTGTCTTATACCCCCAGATAAAACTCCCGAAAGCCCCGTCAAGTTCCTTAACAAAAAGATTTGGCACCCGTAAAAGTATTGTACGAAAAAAGAAAAAAAATTGGGGTAAGATATTCATTTTAATAATGTTGCACCTACCTATGATACTGATGGGTAGCTTATGCCAACTTCAAAAGTTTTGAACCACACGCTGTAAGAGAGTCTCATAGTTCAAAGCAACAATCTGTTCAATTTGAGAGGCTATCTGCTCCCCCAGATATAGAGCTGATGAACAGACTCCAGGGAAAGGTCTAGAAGATTGAAAATTAAGAAGAACTTGGGTTTTACTGGCATTTAGTTTGTAGCCTGAGAAAGTGCCAAATCTGTTAGCTTCATCTCTAATATGTTCAAGTGCGGATACTGGATTAGACGAATACACGGCCACATCGTCAGCGTATGCAGTGACTTTCAGCTCGCATATTCCTACCTTAACTGGTAAGATATTATTGTTACATAGAGAGCTTAAGAACGGCTCAAAATATAAGGCAAATAAAAGAGGGGACAGTGGGCACCCCTGCCGAGTTCCCCAGGTTGTGTTCACAACTATTGTGAAAAGGGGCATAAGAGGGTGAATAAAGAAACAGAGACCAAAAATGAGCGATGTAAGAATGGGGCAATGATGGTTTAATTAGGTAGAGGAGCACAATTATGAGAAGTGTGACAGAGAAAGATGGTGCAAGGAGCACAGCAAATACAAGGGGAAAGGGAAAAGAAAAGGCAGATAAGGTAGGAAGGGGAGGGAAAGCAAAACGTACGCTTTATGAACAAGTTTCAAGGCAGCAGAGTGGCATAAAATCATAGACCTAAATGAAAGAAAGAAAATGAGATAAAGTGAAATTAGATGACAGGAAGAGAAAAAAGAATGTGTTTGGCACTGTGAAAGCCGCAGCTTCTTTTTCTTGTTTTTTTATTGTTTAACCTACTTGCCCTAACAATAGAAAGGTTAACCACTCTGAGAATCATTACTTATAAAGCAAATGCATTATGGTCCTGAGAATTCACCTGTTTCTCTCAGATTCACACAACAAGCTGAAGACAGCAGATACTTTCGTGGGTAGATTTAGAGCATGCTTCCTGGCCAACGCCTCTTGTGTGAGCCAACAGGTGATGGATCTATTAAGTGGCAAGGGCCTGAGAGTGTGGATGCACAGGTGTGTATATAGCACACTAAAGTTCCACGTTCTTGGAATGCTTAACTTCGCTAGCAGCAGTAAGTGTGATTACTGATTAATCCAAGATGATTAACTACAATACGACAATTCACTCAAGCAGGTGGGCCAACATGGAGAAAGACTGCAAGCCTGCTGCTGATCAATCCTCTTAAACGTGGCATCTTTTGGCATGGTGTACCCTGTCTTTTTGCTTCTGTCCTCCTGTATTTGACTGTGTGCTGAACTTCGTTTTTGCCTGTTTAGCTCTCTGGGCACTTAACCGCTGCTGACCAGCGCTAAAGTGCATGTGCTCTGTGTCTAGAATGTAACAGCCTTTGGTTTCTCCATGATTGGCATATTTGATTCACTGATAAGTCCCTAGTACCGTGCCCTACATGTGCCCAGGGCCTGAAAATTAAATGCTACTAGTGAGCCTGCAGTACTGATTGTGTAACCCACATGAGTAGCCATTCAAATATGTCTCAGGTATTCCTGGGCAGAGTTCGCTGATTTTTCCCTTGTTAAGGTCTGTTTCAAGAAGCCATTATCATTTAACGCATAACCGGATCTGGCTATATTAGTAGATCAGGCTTTACGTCAAAAACTTTGACTAGGGTTTTCTGTTTTCAGCCTCTATTTGTTACCAATTCCAATGGTATTTTTTACTGAATTCTCCAGTGTTTTCAAAGTCAGTTCTTATCAGTGATTACACAGGATTGGGGTTTTTCCAGTGCTTACAGAGAGCTTTCATTTTCTTACTGAAAGTTTTGTATATGTGTGTATATATGAGCCTGGAATACTTGTTTGGCCTATTTGTTCCCTGAAAGATCTCCTGTGAGCTTTTCAGTCATTGTTTTTATGTCTAAGGATATTAGGCCCCTAGTTGATACCTTACTTCTCATCCAGTCGTTACCACCCCCTTTCTACCTCCACTAACGTCTTAAAGGTATGAGTATTGTGTCAACTATAACATGTAGTTACTTCACAAAATGGTGTAGGTGGCCATCACAGCCGTATTATAATGTTCAAGTAATTCCTGGGGGAGCTGCTGTGTTGAAGCAATTCTGGAATGAGAGGAAACCTTGTTTTTAATTTGTGCTTCTGCATTGTAAAAACATTGAGCAAAGTTGAAATAATTTTCCCTAAAATGGGATGAGGTTGTAATATTGACGTTTGCTGTTCGTTCCAAAGTGTGTTTAAAAAAGGCAACAGAAAAAAGGCGGTTCTTGCATACAGAGCCACAGCTAAAAAATAAACACTATTTTAAGAGAACTTTTAAGAGAACTCCTCTATAGTTCTGATTGTTGCACCTGCTGTCACGTATGGCAACCTCAAACCCAGGTTTTGCCTCAAAACTATACAGCCACGGCATACACGTTGTGGTATTCTTGCAAAGCTTTATATTGTATTGTGAGGCCCGCAGAATTTCCCCTGCGGATCAGGCAATGTTCACAGCTTCCCGTGAGCACGACCAATGACGTCAGAATTACACAAAGTCTGCTGCCCTCTTAGGTAGCAGGGCAGTATCCATGCAACATCGCTATACTTCTTCCTGGGCTCTGGACGCCAGCTTTACACATATGTACCATGTGTGCCTCCCTCCAGGTCTATTCATTTGTGCATAGTTCTTCGAGTGTAGACAGGCATGTGTTTTCAGTTTGAAAGCTGTTTTAAAGTTTGAAATATGTTGTATAACTTATAAATGAGGTGGTGTAGCTGTAGTATATCGCTACTATACTTAAGTTATCTTTCTCGACTTACACGGAAATACTTTTGTTGACTCTAGAGACTTCTTGTGTGAGGCAAACAGCTCCTTATTGTCACAGCCTCAGTAGTAATTTCTTACATTTTACTGACACCACACATACCTTCAACTATATGTTCCAATGTGTTCCAAGGCCCAGCGTTTGTTTACCATGTAAAGGGGAGAGATGGCTCAGGCTGTTATACAAATGTGTCCAAACTGCAAATAAGGAAGATTGTGAAGAACTACACTTAAGAAGCCCAGACACGACAGAGAGTGGCCAAAAGCGTTTGTGTAGGCTCTGAGACTGTGGTGAAGCCTGCTTAGCTGAAGAAGATAATGGTGCAGAAGAAATTGTTGTGACATGGCAGAGCATGTGTCATCGAACCACTAAGAGGGGAGTAGGCAAATGGCAAGGCAAAGAGGAAATTATGGGTGGGCAGAACTTGCAGAGTTTCACTCTGCGGAATTCCGTGGAGTTAAGTTTCACTCTGCGGAATTCCGTGGAGTTACATGAAAACTCCGCAAGATTCCATGGAGTTCCGCGAGTGGGTGGAACCGGCACCTTGTGCTGATTTTTAGTGCTGGGAGCTTGTTCCTCACTGCAAAATCAGTGCGAACAGCAGCACATGCGTGCCAGGGGGCGCTGCTTCTTTGCTGCTGCTCAAGTACATTTTCTACTCAAGCAGCAGTTTCTCACCACGAATGGTTGCGACCACCCACATTGAGAAAATCATGTCGGGTGCTGCCTTAACATCCGAAAATTGCGCTAGGAGACGTCAATTCTCGCTTGCGCGTGCCAACTTACTGTTGGTGAGCCGCATGCAAGAAACAATTCCGCCACGTAGTCACAGTAACAAAATAAAGAAGCATGTGTACTTTTTGCACCTTTTAATGCCCTCCCTGGCTAAGCTTTCTGTTGTTGACATATTTATCACTGAGTTGTGTGGTGCACACTCCCTATAAAGGAGGGGGAAGGAAGGGGGCAGAAAGGGTGGGCAGAAAGGGTGGGCAGGCTGGCAGTGGAGGACAGTGTAGTTGAAGCACTAGAAATCGAAGAGTCACTATACAGCTATGCAGCTGATTTCCCCTCCCTCAGCTCCACATCATTTTTAAAACGCATCAAATTACAAAAAAAAGTGCTATGAGGCGGCCATCATTGACCGTGTCATAGCACTTCTTTTTCCCTTTAAGTCATGTTGGATGGCAAGCAACATGAGAGAGGAGGGTGGGAGAGTGTGGGACAATAAACAGTGGGAGAAGGGCAGGAGACAATAGACAGCAGGAGGAGTTCGGGGGTGGGTAAAAAGCGTTATGACACAGCCAGCATAGATCGCGCCATACTATTTTTATTAGCTTGCATTTAGGTGTGGATTATTTGAAGCAGGAGAAATTTAAAGTAGCCTGTGGTATCCTATAAAGGCTTTGTGGTAGGCTTGCTAGCTTACCACTGTCCTGGAAGGTTTATGGGTTGATGTGGGGTCATATTAAGTGAAATCCTGCGAATAAGCTGAGGAAAGTTCACAGAAAACGTTTTGATGGCAAGTTCTATAGCAGAACATCTATTTTTGAGAAACAACATTTTTGGGGGGATTTTAGCAACTTCAAGTACTGTTTAATAAATAAAGGCACGAACTGCAGGTAACTCGAGTACCTATGCAGGTTCTGGTGATATTTTCTCTTCTTGGATTCCAGTTATTTCAAGAACTGTTTTTAATGGAATAAGAACAAAATCTACAAGTAGCTCCAATATCTATCCGGGTACTGGTGAAATAATTTTGGGAGATTATTTTTAAAATTTCCTCTGCATTTTCGTGTGTACGACGGTGTGTGTGTGTGCGTTTATTTATCATTGCATCTTGTGTTTTGATACCATAGCACTTATATTTCAGGAGAACCTATTTATTTCCACTTTGCTTTGAGTGATCCTGGTTTGGTAATTCCATCTGTAATTCTTTAACACATATTTTCTGCTGAGGGTGTTGATAGTAGATAATCATTAATATGCAGAATGTAACGGATCCACCTTTCTTTCTTTCATCTCTGGGTGAGCCAATATTTCTGTGGCAGAGATGGAAAAAAGTATTTATGCAATATGTCAGAGTATGTGGAACCTCTTTGGGGGCAGGGAGGAAGATGTCACTGCTCATGCACTGCTTGGGCTCTGAGGGGCAAGACGTCTTTGAGCACCTGCCAGACTTGTCAGCAGAGGATGCTAATAGTCTCAATGAATATGAAGTATGCCTAAAGAAACTAGACCTACATTATTTGCCCAAGATTGGAGCGTTTATCACTTTTGGATGTAGGATGCAACTAGTGAGAGAGTCAGTTGAGAGTTGCATACCTGCATTGCGAAAATTAGCTGCCATGTGCAATTTTGGGGCAGCAAACAATGAAAGATTGCATGATCAATTTATGCTTGGTTGTTTTCTTGACAACGTTAGGGAAGCTCTCTGGTTGAAAGACAACCCCACTCTCATTAAAGTCTTAACAACAGCTAAGACTTGTGAGCATTCTCTAGCATGTGTTGACATTATACGCAATCACAAAACTAGTGGTAAAAAAAAAAGAAGTGGTGCAAGTGGTAAAATCTAAAAGCTTTCCTGCTGCATCAAGTAGTGAACAAGAAGGGAAAGTAATGAAAAAACCCGTAACTAAGTGCTTTAGGTATGGTAATGTAGGGCATGTAGCAAACTTCAAAGAATGTCCAGGATGGAAAGCTACATGCAAGACATGTGGTAGAAAAGGTCATTTGACATCCTGATGCAGGTCGATCAAAAGCAAAAAAGTGAGTGAAGTCTTATATGTCTCAGATTCAGATTGTGAGGAATTTGTTATGCAAATAAGAGATGGTGAATGTCAAGGACCAATTGAGACGGTCCGCGTGAATAACTCTAGTGTAAAAATGTTATTTGATTCTAGAGCAAAAATAACGTTCATTCTCAGAAAAATCTATGAGGAATGTCTAAATAATTCTGTGGGATTACTGAAGCTGGATATCAAGCCTAAAGCTTACGGTGGACAGCACATTAAGTTGATGGGTTAATTTTGGTAAACAGTTGAGTTCTACGACAGATTAATCTCTGCCAAAATATATGTATCATACAAGGGTGATTCATTAATTAGCTGGTTTCACCAGAGAGACTTGTCAGTGTTTTAGATCCTAATGAAACACCGTCGGTGAAACTAAGAGATGGCTGGGTTGCAAGAGAAAGAGTCATGGTCTCAGAAGTGCATAGTTCAGACAAGCCTCTTTATTTTGAGCACGTTTCCCTGAGGTGTTCCGAAAGGAGTTAGGTTACTTTAAGAACAATGTTCATCACATAATACTAAAACCGGGAACTATTCCCAAAGTGGGGAAAGTGAGGAAAGATTCCTCTGATGGTTCAGGAAGCGATGAAGGATGAGTTGAACAAGTTACAAAAGAGAGGAGTGATTCAAGAGGTGGAGGCAATGGAATGGGTGTCTCCTGTGGTTATGGCCAGAAAAGCAAATGGAGAGGCCAGACTTTGTGTGGATATGAGAGAGTTAAATAAGGCAGTAGTTGTGGATTGCTATCCCTTACCTAACATTACAGGGATGCTGTGCTGTCTGTTGGGTGGAGAGCTATTCATCTCATTTAACATCACGTCAGCATACCATCAAATATCATTGCATCCCCAATCACAAGAATTGACTTCCTTTATTACACCATTTGGCACTTCTAAGTATTTGCGGATGCCTATTGGCTTAATTTCTGCTTCAATAGTTTTTCAAAGAGCCATGAAGAGTGTTCTCAAAGGGGTTGATGGTGTAAAAATCTATCATGACGATATACTAGTATAGAGTAAAAACAAGAAAGAACATGATGGAAGAGTGTTTGAGGAATTGAGAAGATTGAGAAGATTATGGACTAGTTGGTTAACTTTGAAATTAGAGAAATGTCAATTTGGAGAGACACAAATAGAGTACCTTGGCCATCTAATCACTGCTGATGGGATTCGTCCCAAAGTTAGTCTAGTGAGTGCGATAAAAGATATGCCAAGCCCCACTTCCAAGGAAGAGCTGGTTAAGTTTTTGGGAACAGCAGAATTCTACAGCAAGTTTATTCCCAGCTTTTCTGAAGGATGTAATAGCATGAGAATGTTGTTAAAAAGGGGGTTGAATTTGTTTGGACAGCGGAATTTGAGAAGGAGTTTGAAGGAGTGAAAAGAGACTTGTCTAAAGCATCTAGTTTATGTAGTTTCGAACCAGGTGTGAAAACCATTTTGAGAAAGGATGCCAGCGTGAAAGGGTTAGGAGCAGCTTTATAACAAGAATCTTGTGGTAAAGTTAGAACCCTCTTGTTTTTGTCTAGGGAATTACGAGGCTCTGAGGCAAACTATTCTGTCACAGAAAAGGAGGCTCTGTTGGTGAACTGGGCAATATTCAAGCTAAAGAAAGTTATTGTGGGGCAGTCCATTTGAAGTAAAAACAGACCATAAACCATTGAAGAAGTTTGTTTGCAAAAAAATTGGATTTATGCCATCTCCAGCAGGATCAGAAGGTGGGGGTGGTGGCACTACAGTAATTTGATTTCACTGTCACATATGTCCCTGGAGTTTTGAACATCATTGCAGACTGTTGTTCAAGGTTGTGTGCACAGGAGCCCGGAACAGAAGATGACATAGGTTTTGAGGATGAATTTGGGGATGAATCTGTCATGGTCTGTACTATATCAGGTGGCATCATTGAAGAGGAGGAGTGGAGAAAATAACTGATGAATGCTGTGCAGTTGCAGGAACTATGTCACAGGTTGAAAAATGGTTGGTCTGGTGGGGTTAAAGTGCCCGAGAGTGAATAAGGTTTCTTGCAAGTGAAGGATGAGCTATCATTGGAGAATGGCCTGATAATGAGAGGTGGAAGATTAATTCCTCCAGAGAAGGTGAGGGTGAGGCTTATTGAGAATGCCCATGAGAGCCACCCAGGGATTTCCAAAATGAAGGAGAGAATAAGAATTAATTATTGGTGGCCGCGCATGGATGTGGTAATTGAGAGAATGGTACATGATTGCATGGAGTGCAGTAAGAGCAACAAGATCTTGAAATACAGGACCCCAACCCATGTTAATCACGGAGCCTGTATCTGGTACTTGGACTGAGGTTGTCCTGGACATAGTAGGTCCTATCATGATCTCAGGGAGCAATAAGTTTATTATCACCTGCATGTACATGTTTTCTAGGTGGCCTGAACTTAAAGTGGCCAATGCTGTTGAGACCCGAGATGTGATTTTTATTTTTAGAAGAAGTCTTTGGTAGGGAAGGATTTCCATTGGTTTTGTTAATAGATATTGGAGTGCAATTAACATCAAGGATAATGGAGGAGTTTTTGAGTGAAAGGGGCACAAAACACAGGACTACATCCTTATATCATCCTGCTGCCAGCAGTATTTTCGAACGCTTCAACAAGGTGGTAAAAGAGTGTATCCAGCATGCAGTAGTGAATGGGATGAGTTTGGTGGATGAACAAAAAATGAAAGTTTGCTCATACAGGTTGACTCCTAATTCTTCTTTGGGAGTTACATCTTTTCTACTGTTTAAGAAAGGGTCTCCCAATGATCTGGTTGATCCAGCATGGATAAAGAAAGTGAGAGCATCTGGAACCAATTTAATTCCAGAAAGTGAAGATTTGTGTGTGAGTTTGAGAGCTAACAGAGAGAAAGAGATTATGAGGAAGTGAAAATAGTACCAACGTAAAAGTTGGTGATTGTTTTACCAGTAAAAAACCCAAGGAAAGGTGGGTTGTTGGGCAAGACTCACAACCCATGAGGGTTATCAAACTGTTTAGGAATACAATTAAGACTGATGATCATCGTATTTGGAATTTGGGTAGAGTTGCATTATGGAAGGGAGCGGGGTCAAAGGGTCTTACTACTGACTGGGATTGATCCCGAATCTGAGGATGGTTGTGAATTTGTTTCCAAGAGGCAGCAAGTTCAGCACTCTTTGCATTCCAGGGTTACTGATAGTATACAAACAAGCAACAAGAAAAGTCAACGTATGAGCAGGAGACCAATACATTTCCAAGATTTTGTGTTATGATATTCTTAAATGCAATGTATATAATGCTATAGTGTTCTTCATGCCTTGCTGTGTATTAGTTGTCTCATCTTAATAGTTATGTGTGTGTCTCACTGTTTGTTGTTTGTGTGGTATCCTGTACTAAAGGTTTTGTGGTAGCCTTGCTAGCCTACCACTGTTCTGGAAGGTTTATCTGATGAAGGCTCTAAGGGGGAATGTTATGATTAGAAGTTAAGAGTCAGTTGGTTTCCTGGACCAATTGACAGATGGAGGGGGTTTATTATCCTGAATTTACTAAATGAATAAAAGAAGACGTTATACCTTTATTTGTGGAGAATTGATCATTTCTACATAGCCTTTTTTCCTCTTAAAACAATCAAGAGACCCCTAACAAGAAGTGTTGGCATTTCTGAATGTTTTAATCATTGGCTTGGGTGATTTGGGTGTGATGCTGAGTGATGGCTTGCAAGAGTTGGGTATGAATGAGGTAGAGAGAATGTGATGCTGTTTAGTATGCTGGCTTGCAAGAGCTTGGTATGAGTGAGGCGGAGAGAATGTGATGATGCTTAGAGTGTTGGCAAGTGAACCTGACAGTTATATACAGATGATTGAAGAATAAATCCATGGTAAATACCTGTGCTGTAGATGCTGCACCTATAGGCTTGTTATGAGCTCCACTACTGAACGCACCTACCTTCCCCCCTACATTTTTCACATAAATTTCACTTAATGGGCAGTTCCTCGTTCCCTGTATCCCAAGAGCAAATCGAGATGGGGGATTCCTTATCAGTTTCTAGAAGCAAGCTCCTATGTGTTCAACATGTTGATGTGGCTAAGATCGATGGCTACAATAAGGCTACCAACAAGTGGTACTAAATACTTGCATATATGCTTGCCTTCTATAAAAAGCTCAGTCTGTCCAACACAGCCATCAGTGAATGCTGGAACGCCTTCCAAATGGGAGAAGGACTAGAAAAGGTACAGCCGTTCAGTAACACTGACTGGCGCCCATAAATAATATTTTCCATCCCAAGAAATAAATACAACTGTGACCAATTTCAGACAGTATTCCACCTTGCTGAAATGTAGCTTTCCACTCAAAAGAAACCAGAGGACTAGCGTAACAGCTAAATAAGCACCTCACTCTACTACCTAAAACACAATAATCTAATTAAATTGAAGAGCACATTTACAGCTAATGAGAGGAATAGATTAATAACTACCAGAAAAAAATAAAAGAACCCAAATGTACACAAAAAAGGTAACAACATATCAAATAGCCTAATATTATCACACAATTGGAAATCTGTAAGGCATAATCCACATAACGGTGTAACAAATCTCAATGACCGCTGCACAAGCTTCAGGAAATGAAAGGCGGCCGACCATTACGCAGCAAAGTATTTTAGTCCCTATTTTTAGCGTGAGGGCACAGAAAATGTGTATAAACAATGATTTGCAATATGCAGAAGTTGGTACTCAGTTTTGTTGGAACTGCGGAAGCCTTCTCAGACTGGTGGGTGACTTGCCTACACCAGGTATCTAAGACCATTTCTTATGTTGTGGATCTACTTCGAGATAGAGACCTGAGCCACATAAGAAAGATCTCCTTCAGACCAACATGACGGCAACTGATGTGTTGTCTCCCTTAGCTTTTGCCAATATGCGTGAAAAATACTGCAACTGTAATATTTATGGGTGGATACAGGTTATTTTCTCACAACCTGTAGAAGAGCCCGTAAGTTGCCCTAAATCTGGCTTGTGTTAATATCATAGCCAAGGCAGTTTTAATGCTGCAGCCTCAGTTTTGTATTCCTGCTTTTATTGTAAAAAAAACTGTGAGGGGGGCAGGGTTGGGAAGGCAGATAAGCTAGACATCCAGATTGATTTTATGAACGTAATAGCCTCCCACATCACTGGCATAAATGTGAAACTAGACAAATTGACAAATTTAATAGCATGAATGCAAGAAAAAATACCTTCAACACAACCAAATTGTGCATGTGGCCCTATCATTGATAAGTTAAGTACATTACCAGCTATTCTAATGAGTATTGAATGAAAGGAAAAATTACAAGTTGGAAGCTATGTCCAGTACACATACCACACAGCAGAGCAACTGCCCCCAAGTTATAGTGGTAGAACAGCAACAACAATATATTGCGGAGATAAACTTAGCTGCTCGGTACTACAGGAGACAATCTTACCAGCCAGGAGCTGACAGAGCTCTCACCGCTGCCAACTGATCAGAGATTGGAGAATGATGTAGATCTAAATGAACCTGTGATTCTCGTCCAAACTAAGCGACAGAAAAAACGTGCAAGGAAGGCAAAGAACAATCACCAATGCATAGTGAAAGAAGCTCCTGGCAGCAAAAGACTATTTCCCATCTTTGAGGCTAAGCATGAACATAGTGAGGTGGCAATTGCAAACACTTCAATACATTCTCACAAGGACACTGTTAGTGTGGAGAAGTTGCTAATTTCAGACTCATTAGACATTGTTAGGGTGGAGAAGTAGCAAATTTCAGATTCATTAGATACATTGCAAATAATGGTAGACACGACTGATAATATCTCTAAGACGTCCAAAAACATCCCGGCCCAAGCTGGGCCTCACAAAAGAACATAATACGAAAAGAAGGTGAAGCACTCCCAGAAAAACATCCTGGGATCAGGTCCAGAAAGATAGGGGCCTTGCAATACAAGAAAAAACGCAAAATGAAACGAATCCTAAAAAAAAGAGTGATTCCCAAAACAATGGTTTCTCAAGCCCCAGGATGTCTGGTTAAACCTCCTTTCCTGGAACATCACTGGGGCAAAAACTGTATGGCAATGCGGTGTCCTTCCACCGAACTGGGGGAAATATGAGATCATTGCTCTATAAGAAACTTGGCTAACTGAGTCTATGCACTTGGTAGGCTACACACTTCATCATGTTAAGGCCACAAGATCACATTGACTTGCAGTTTATGCATCAATAGCATTAAACATCATCAAAACGTTTTGTGTCCTTGCATGTAGCGGGTACTTGGGCCTCCCACACAAGTGAGGCACCATTTTTATCGGGAGACCTGGGGGAACGCTGGGTGGTAGGAAATTTGTGTGAGGCCAGTGATGCCACACTTTCCCACACAAAAATGTGTGAAAAAAGTGATTTTTTTCAGCTAAAATTGAGGTTTGCAGGGGATTCTGGGTAAGGAAACGTTGGGGGATCCACGCAAGCCATACCTCCCTGGAAGCCCCGGGTGTCTACTTTTCACAAATGTGTGGGTTTGGTAGGTTTCCTAGATGGCCGCCGAGCACGGGGCCAAAACCCAGGTGACCTCCCTTGCAAAACCAGGTGGTTTTGAGATAGACAATTTTGATGTCGCCTCACTACGTTTTGGGCCCTTGCCTGTCGCGGGTACTTGGGCCTCCCACACAAGTGAGGCACCATTTTTATCGGGAGACCTGGGGGATCGCTGGGTGGTAGGAAATTTGTGTGAGGCCAGTGATGCCACACTTTCCCACACAAAAATGTGTGAAAAAAGTGTTTTTTTTCAGCTAAAATTGAGGTTTGCAGGGGATTCTGGGTAAGGAAACGTTGGGGGATCCACGCAAGCCATACCTCCCTGGAAGCCCCCAGGTGTCTACTTTTCAGAAATGTGTGGGTTTGGTAGGTTTCCCTAGATGGCCGCCGAGCACGGGGCCAAAAACCCAGGTGACCCGCCTTGCAAAACCAGGTGGTTTTGAGATAGGCAATTTTGATGTCGCCTCACTACGTTTTGGGCCCTTGCCTGTCGCGGGTACTTGGGCCTCCCACACAAGTGAGGCACCATTTTTATCGGGAGACCTGGGGGATCGCTGGGTGGTAGGAAATTTGTGTGAGGCCAGTGATGCCACACTTTCCCACACAAAAATGTGTGAAAAAGTGATTTTTTCAGCTAAAATTGAGGTTTGCAGGGGATTCTGGGTAAGGAAACGTTGGGGGATCCACGCAAGCCATACCTCCCTGGAAGCCCCCGGGTGTCTACTTTTCAGAAATGTGTGGGTTTGGTAGGTTTCCCTAGATGGCCGCCGAGCACGGGACCAAAAACCCAGGTGACCCCCCTTGCAAAACCAGGTGGTTTTGAGATAGGCAATTTTGATGTCGCCTCACTACGTTTTGGGCCCTTGCCTGTCGCGGGTACTTGGGCCTCCCACACAAGTGAGGCACCATTTTTATCGGGAGACCTGGAGGATCGCTGGGTGGTAGGAAATTTGTGTGAGGCCAGTGATGCCACACTTTCCCACACAAAAATGTGTGAAAAAAGTGATTTTTTCAGCTAAAATTGAGGTTTGCAGGGGATTCTGGGTAAGGAAACGTTGGGGGATCCACGCAAGCCATACCTCCCTGGAAGCCCCCAGGTGTCTACTTTTCAGAAATGTGTGGGTTTGGTAGGTTTCCCTAGATGGCCGCCGAGCACGGGGCCAAAAACCCAGGTGACCCCCCTTGCAAAACCAGGTGGTTTTGAGATAGGCAATTTTGATGTCCCCTCACTACGTTTTGGGCCCTTGCCTGCCGCGGGTACTTGGGCCTCCCACACAAGTGAGGCACCATTTTTATCGGGAGACCTGGGGGAACGCTGGGTGGTAGGAAATTTGTGTGAGGCCAGTGATGCCACACTTTCCCACACAAAAATGTGTGAAAAAAGTGATTTTTTTCAGCTAAAATTGAGGTTTGCAGGGGATTCTGGGTAAGGAAACGTTGGGGGATCCACGCAAGCCATACCTCCCTGGAATCCCCCGGGTGTCTACTTTTCAGAAATGTGTGGGTTTGGTAGGTTTCCCTAGGTGGCCGCCGAGCCCCAGGCCAACCCCCTTGCAAAACCAGGTCGTTTTGTGAAAGGCCATTTTGAGGTCGCCTCAATACGTTCTGGGCCCTTGCCTGTCGCGGGTACTTGGGCCTCCCACCCGAGTGAGGCACCATTTTTATCGGGAGACCTGGGGGGACGCTGGGTGGTAGGAAATTTGTGTCAGCCCGGTAAGGCCACAACTTTACCACACAAAAATGTGTGAAAAAAGTGATTTTTTCAGCAAAATGTCAGGTTTGCAGGGGATTCTGGGTAAGAAAACGTTGGGGGATCCACGCAAGCCATACCTCCC
This sequence comes from Calotriton arnoldi, assembly GCA_963921515.1. Classification (NCBI taxonomy): domain Eukaryota; kingdom Metazoa; phylum Chordata; class Amphibia; order Caudata; family Salamandridae; genus Calotriton; species Calotriton arnoldi. Next base: position 1,226,196 of record CAWUFW010005155.1, read on the forward strand.
TGGAAGCCCCCGGGTGTCTACTTTTCATAAATGTGTGGGTTTGGTAGGTTTCCTTAGATGGCCACCGAGTACGGGACCAAAAACCCAGGTGACCCCCCTTGCAAAACCAGGTGGTTTTGAGATAGGCAATTTTGATGTCGCCTCACTACGTTTTGGGCCCTTGCCTGTCGCGGGTACTTGGGCCTCCCACACAAGTGAGGCACCATTTTTATCGGGAGACCTGGGGGATCGCTGGGTGGTAGGAAATTTGTGTGAGGCCAGTGATGCCACACTTTCCCACACAAAAATGTGTGAAAAAGTGATTTTTTTAGCTAAAATTGAGGTTTGCAGGGGATTCTGGGTAAGGAAACGTTGGGGGATCCACGCAAGCCATACCTCCCTGGAAGCCCCCAGGTGTCTACTTTTCAGAAATGTGTGGGTTTGGTAGGTTTCCCTAGATGTCCGCCGAGCACGGGGCCAAAAACCCAGGTGACCCCCCTTGCAAAACCAGGTGGTTTTGAGATAGGCAATTTTGATGTCGCCTCACTACGTTTTGGGCCCTTGCCTGTCGCGGGTACTTGGGCCTCCCACACAAGTGAGGCACCATTTTTATCTGGAGACCTGTGGGAACGCTGGGTGGTAGGAAATTTGTGTGAGGCCAGTGATGCCACACTTTCCCACACAAAAATATGTGAAAAAAGTGATTTTTTTCAGCTAAAATTGAGGTTTGCAGGGGATTCTGGGTAAGGAAACGTTGGGGGATCCACGCAAGCCATACCTCCCTGGAATCCCCCGGGTGTCTACTTTTCAGAAATGTGTGGGTTTGGTAGGTTTCCCTAGGTGGCCGCCGAGCACGGGGCCAAAAACCCAGGTGACCCCCCTTGCAAAACCAGGTGGTTTTGAGATAGGCAATTTTGATGTCGCCTCACTACGTTTTGGGCCCTTGCCTGTCGCGGGTACTTGGGCCTCCCACACAAGTGAGGCACCATTTTTATCGGGAGACCTGGGGGAACGCTGGGTGGTAGGAAATTTGTGTGAGGCCAGTGATGCCACACTTTCCCACACAAAAATGTGTGAAAAAAGTGATTTTTTTCAGCTAAAATTGAGGTTTGCAGGGGATTCTGGGTAAGGAAACGTTGGGGGATCCACGCAAGCCATACCTCCCTGGAATCCCCGGGTGTCTACTTTTCAGAAATGTGTGGGTTTGGTAGGTTTCCCTAGGTGGCCGCCGAGCCCCAGGCCAACCCCCTTGCAAAACCAGGTCGTTTTGTGAAAGGCCATTTTGAGGTCGCCTCAATACGTTGTGGGCCCTTGCCTGTCGCGGGTACTTGGGCCTCCCACCCGAGTGAGGCACCATTTTTATCGGGAGACCTGGGGGACGCTGGGTGGTAGGAAATTTGTGTCAGCCCGGTAAGGCCACAACTTTACCACACAAAAATGTGTGAAAAAAGTGATTTTTTCAGCAAAATGTCAGGTTTGCAGGGGATTCTGGGTAAGAAAACGTTGGGGGATCCACGCAAGCCATACCTCCCTGGAATCCCCCGGGTGTCTACTTTACAGAAATGTGTGGGTTTGGTAGGCTTCCCTAGGTGGCCACCGAGCACCGGGCCAAAAACCCAGGTGACCCCCCTTGCAAAACCAGGTCGTTTTGAGATAATGTGTTGTTTATTTCTGCAGCGTGAACATTTTGGCACAATATTGCAAGGAAAATGTGACAGACATTTTGCGGTTTGCAGGATATTGTGGGTAACATAACTTGTTGTGATCCACAAGAGAGATATCACCATGTACTCCCATGGGTGTTTCGTTTACGACAATATCTACAGTTGGTAGGTTATTCTTAGACGGAATGTACACCTTGGCAGACAGACTAAAAAGACAAAGATTACTGCACAGCCATCTATTCCTCAAGCACACACACATACTGGTTGGATTTGGCACGAGGGCAAGTGATGGTTCAGTATATACAATTTTATTAACAAGAGATTTCACAAAAATGAAATGCACTGTCAATAATTGAAAGGACAAAAAACTGAACCAGTGACTCGCAGCTCGTGAGTGGTAAAGCCACGTCAAGGCCCCAACCGCTTTACAGGCCATTCACACACCTTTCATACGTGATACACACAAGACCATTCACACCACCAGCCACGAAACAAACACATTACAACATTCACAAAAAAAGGACAAGGTACGCTTGAGGAAGACAAAAAAAAAATATTACTGCACAGCCATCTAATCCTCAAGCACACACACATACTGGTTGGATTTGGCACGAGGGTGAGTGATGGTTCAGTATATACAATTGTATTAACAAGTGATTTTCACAAAAATGAAATGCACTGTTAATAATTGAAAGGATGAGAAACTGAACCATTGACTCACAGCTCGTGAGCTGTAAAGCCACGACAAGGCACCAACCTCTTTACAGGCCATTCATACACCTTTCATACGTGTGACACATACAAAACCATTCACACCACCAGCCATGGACCCATCACATTACAACACTCACACCGCCAGCCAAGAGCCACTCCACGCACACCGCCAGCCAAGCGCCACTCCACGCACACCGCCAGCCAAGCGCCACTCCACGCACACCGCCAGCCAAGCGCCACTCCACGCACACCGCCAGCCAAGCGCCACTCCACGCACACCGCCAGCCAAGCGCCACTCCACGCACACCGCCAGCCAAGTGCCACTCCACGCACACCGCCAGCCAAGAGCCACTCCACGCACACCGCCAGCCAAGCACCACTCCACGCACACCGCCAGCCAAGCACCAGCCTACACACACCACCATCACATTTAGGATTTTTTTATACAAAAAAGAAAACACAAACAAATTGCAAATAGATACAAATCTACTAACACAAAATCAGAAACTAAATACATTGCACTAATGCCAACCTTGAAACAGAACAACAATTCTTAAACATTACAGACCAGGCAGTTCACTTTACCACTCATGGTTGCTCCCAATAATTCTTTTGCTTGTGGTACGCTCTATAACAAGCAGGCACACACAGCCCAGGGTTAGAAGGACACTCAGGGCAGTACATACGAGTCTCCTTCCGCGTACCTCTTAGCCAACAGACTCTACATCTCCTAGTGGGAAAGTCTTTTGAGGGTGTAGGAGGAATGTGATCAGGAAAGTGGCGATCTTTCAATCGAGCCACATCCTCCACCACTCCAACTCTAGGAACATTTGCCTGTTCCACAACAACAAGGCTGCCTATGACAGACTCCTGAAACTGAACAAAAGTCAACTTTGACGCAGGAGAACACTCCTTGAACACAACAAAAGCATTGAAAGTTGCTAAATTGAAGAGATGGATGGCCAACTTCTTATACCAAATGTAAGCCTTACGAACAGCAGTGTAAGGTTCCAACCTCTGATCTACTCTATCAACACCACCCATGTGCTTATTGTAGTCTAAAATGCACACAGGTTTGCGCACTTCAGCAATCTGACCCCAAACAGCCACAGGTGAAGTACTCTCATCGTGGATGGTAGTCAGCATGTACACATCCCTCCTGTCCACAAATTTCACAGCTAGTAGTTCATCACTACGCAAGGAACTGCACTGTCCCCTCTGAAGTTTTTTGCAAACAAGCTCTTTTGGATAACCTTTACGGTTAGAGCGGATTGTGCCACAAGCAAAAGTGTCCACTTTGAACAATTCCTTAAACAATTGCACAGCAGTGTAGAAGTTATCAAGGTACACATGGTGGCCTCTGTTAAACAGTCCTCTAGCAAGATCCCACACAGTTTTCTCTGAAACTCCAAAAGTGGACGGACAACCAGGGGGGTCAATAGTGGAATCCCTACCAGTGTACACACGCAAATTAAAAACATATCCTGTCCTACTCTCAGACAACATATACAGCTTAATTCCATAGCGTGCCCTCTTGATAGGAATGTACTGCCTAAAAACCAAACGGCCCTTGAACAGGACCAAAGACTCATCAATAGATATTTCTTTCCCTGGAGTATAGATCTCTGAAAATCGATCTACAAAGTGATCTAGAACAGGCCGAATCTTAAAAAGACGGTCACATTCAGGGTGATCTTGTGGCAACGCCAAACCATTATCAACAAAATGCAGCATCCGAAGCAAAAGTAAATACCGATCACGAGTCATAACTGCAGGAAATATGGCCGTTGCCATCAAGGGACTGGTAGACCAATATGAACCCATGGACGGCTTCCTTTTCAAACCCATCAAAAAAGTCAAACCCAAAAACTTCTTCATCTCTTCCAGATTTGTGGGAATCCACCGGGTAGCTCTAGAATGGGGCCTAAGTCTGGCACTGTTGTCCCTCAAAAACTGTTCAGCATACAAATTAGTCTGCTCAACAATCTCACCCAAAAATACATCATCCATAAACAACTGAAAATACTGTATAGGCAAATAATGTTCATAATCCACTCTACACCCTGCATAACCACTAAAGGCAGGCAACACCGGCTGCACCATGTTTGGATCAACCCAGAGTCCAGCACTTCCAGTAGGAAGCCTAGCAGCCCCAGGCTGCAATCCAGATGCCTCTTGCACCATCGGCACAGTAGTATCCTCCTCTAAAACAGGCACTTCATCTGCACTGAGAGTACCTTCATCATCCGATGATTCCATGTGGAGAGAAAACTCACTGCCTGAATCTTCCCTTCCCTCCTCTCCCTCAGACGCAGTGTCAGTCTCATAATCCTGCTCAGAGGAAGATTCAAGAAGCAAACCAACCACCTGCTGAGCAGTCATTCTACGGCTAGCCATAATGCTTACTAATAAAGGTTACTTGTCAAACAAGTCAACAACAACAAACCCTTTGTAAAAAAAGAAATAAACAAAATGTAGCTTTATTACAAAGACCAATATACTCCAACACTATACCACTCACGTGACAGAAGCAGCTAGACTCACCACCACCTACTCTGCACAGACACAGTAAGGATCAACAATATCCCACTAAAAAGAAGAAAAAAAATTACACATAAGACAATGCAAAACATCGCAAAGAATTTCATGCTCTGAACACTAACAAATATGCTGCCATTATGACACCACCTACAAAAAAATTCATTCATGCATGACAATAATACTCATTTGGAGTACACACAACAAAAATATTTTTCTTACCAAATAAATGCAATTACGCAAAACTGCAGAACAACCACTGCCGAAACCGCAAACAGGAATCAAAAGCGTTACACTAGAATAAAAAGGAGAAAAAAACATTACAGTCACATATGCAAATAATGCACCAGTCCACACACAATCCACCAGCCAAGCTAAGGGTAGGTGGGCCAAAGAGTATAAATAAAATATTCACCCCCGTAAAAGGGGAGCAACCCTTGCCCTTTTGGCCACTCCCCAACATAAAAATTAAAAAACCCTGGTGTCTAGTGGCTTCTGCCCTCCTTGGGGGCAGATGGGCCTAAAAACATACTGCTATTCTGCCACCCAAAGAGGGCAGAAATGGCCACAATCATCCTCCCATAAAGGGAGCGACCCTTGCCCAAGGGGCCGCTCCCCAACATAAAAAACCCTGGTGGCCTAGTGGACCTACAAAAAAACAAATCAGCCGATCTGCCCCTCAGGATGGCAGAAACGGCCAAATTAATGCTCCCCAAAGGGGAGCAACCCTTGCCCAAGGGGCCACTCCCCAAAAAAAATCCCTGGTGGTCTAGTGGGCCAAATATTAAAAAAATGGCGACATCTGCCCCCCCATGGGGGCAGACAGCCACAAACAATGCCCCCAAGGGGGAGCGACCCTTGCCCAAGGGGCCACTCCCCACCAAAAAATCCCTGGTGGCCTAGTGGCCATACAAAAAAAATCAGCCGATCTGCCCACCCAGGGGGGCAGAAACGGCCAAATTAATGCTCCCCATAGGGGAGCGACCCTTGCCCAAGGGGCCACTCCCCTCAAACAAATCCCTGGTGGTCTATTGGGCCCAATTCTTTAAAAAAACATGGCGATCTGCCCTCCTGGGGGGCAGACACAGCCACAAATATGGTCCCCAAAGGAGAGTGACCCTTGCCCATGGGGTCACTCTCCACAAATAAATGCCTGGTGGACTAGTGGGAAGATACCTTTATCTTCCGCACACGATCTCTCACTACTCAACTCTACTCTCAACTCTATTCACAACTGGATGTTAACTCGCCAACTCATTCTGAATCCCGCCAAAACTGAATTCCTCCTCCTCTCTACCTCTCTCTCACCTCCTCCTGTTCAATCTTGGATGGATCAGCTGAACCTACTCAACAACAAACCCATCATTGTCGACAGCGCTAAATCCCAAGACCCAACCTAATCTCCCACATCAACTCTATTGCTAAGAACGCACGTTACCAGTTGCGCCTTCTATGGGGGATCCGTCGGTTCTTCCCGGAGAAAGACTTAAAAACCTTGGTACAATCTCTGGTTCTCTCAAGACTGGATTATTGCAATTCTCTTCTGACGGGCCTACCCAAATCCCACCTCTCCCCTCTCAAATCCATCCTCCATTCACCAGCTCGCTTCATTTCAGGGTCTAAATGAAGCGACCACGTCACTCCTATCCTGTCCTCTCTTCGATGGCTTCTGATCGAGGCAAAGCTGCCTGCATCACACACAAAGCCTTACACACGTCCTCCCCTCGTTACCTGGCGAATAAATTGAAATTGTCCGGTGGCTCTCGCCCTTCTCGCAATACGGAAAAGCTTCTGCTTGAGCCCCCTCGTCTTCAAAAGGGAAAGATCGATGGCGCAATCCTTCTCAGGCAATGCGGTGAGAATCTGGAACTCGCTTCCCCCATTGCTCCGTGCCACCTCCTCTACCCGGATCTTCAAAGCTGACCTCAAATCTCTTCTCTTCCAAAGACACTTTCAGAACTAATACTTTCACTCTCAGCCCCCTCTAGGAAGTTCGCTCTTCATTGTAAATTTGTACTTTTTCCTGTACATTCCTCACCCTTGCGTGCTGTGTTGGATTTGTGTTCCCTTCATTTTAAGTCTCCTGTTTAATTCACGCCCTCTCTACTCCCTCAAGGAAGTTCTTCCACTATAGGAAATTCTGTACTCCATGCATATAGAAGTGCCTTCCCAGTGTGTTCTGAGTGACTGCCACTTATTGCAGTATTATACCTCTATTTGTATTTTGCATCTCATGTATCATGCACACCTGTCACTTTTTCCTCTTGTAACGCATACCTTTTTGTATCTTTTTATTTGCACAATAGTCACTTTTTCCTCATGTAATGTAACGCTTGCTTTTATATCATGCTTACACTATTGTGAAGCGCTTTGACACCTTCGGGTAAAGCCCGAGCTATATAAAAAAACTGCCCCCCAGGGGGCAGAGCACCAAAAACATATGGCCCCCAAAAGGGGAGCGACCCTTGCCCAAGGGGCCGCTCCCAAAACAGTATTTTCGTTTGCTTTTAACAAAAAAAAAAAAATTCCCTGGTGTCTAGTGGCATTCCTGCTGCACGATCGCATGATCGTGCAGCAGGAATGCACAAAGAGGCATCGGGGAAAGGAAAACCCTTTCCTTTCCCTCGATGCCTCTTTTGTTGCAAACCCCCCTCCCCGGAGCCAAAACTCACCTTATTCTCCGACGCGCTGGAAGCAAATGGCTTCCAGCGCGTCCGGGAACAAAGGGAAACCCCCAATGACGTCAGCGCGCCTCGCGCGCTGACGTCATTGGGAGGGGGGCGGGGGAGGCAGGAGAAGCCCTTCCCCTGCCTTCCCCGAAAAAAACCAACGATCGGATCCCCACGGGGGGAGCGCCAGCGCTTCCCCCGTGGGTGGGTCTTATGACGAGCTGGACTCGTCATGAGCACACGAGCACTGTGTGCCATGACGAGTCCAGCTCGTCATAAGCATTGAAGGGGTTAATGGAGGAGACCGATCTAACCCTGCAAACAATAGGCTCATAGTGCTAAAAGACTCTGAAGCAAAGTACTACACATCACTAATTCTTGAGGAGCTAATAGAATGGTCAAACATGAACAACCTGGTTCCACCCAACCTGATAGGGTTTCGAAGAGAGTTTGGAACAACTACGAATATCCTAGCTGTCTCCCTAATAGCAGACAAGTGCAAGCATCTCCGGAAAAAGTTTCTTCTTTGCTTCATAGACTTTAAAAACAGCATTCAATCGTGTACACTTGCTAAGAAGCTAGACGGCCCCTCCTTCAAGCCACTACTGGCGGTCATGGTGGCCAAATAGCTACCAACATTGGCTTACGCAAGTGTTGTCATGCATGGGAAAGATGCACTGCTTTTGGATAGATTGCGAATGGACGCTTTCACAAAATCCCTGTCCAGCGCAAATTTGCTTGGAATTTGGTCTCATGCAACAAGCCCTATGGAGAAGCTATTCCACAATAAAAACCTAGTTAAAAATTCAGTCAAATAAAGGAAGTTTATTAAATAACTTGCTATGGTTGGCATTGGAAGCGGATTCTCGATCTCACTGTGAATATTTGTATTCAAAGATAAAATAAACAAAGACAACAGAGCTATGGAACATGAAACTGACCTTACCAATCTTCTGGCAAGCAATAAATAAAGCTACCAAAATGCACTCTTAAACAGATTAACTAGCTGTTCACATGCCTGGATGGTCCTTCAATCTTAAGACAAACTGAAACCGGCGTTATATATTCAACTGTGACATTTTCGGCACATATGAAGAGAAAATTGATGGCAATTTGATTTAGCACATTACCATCCTTGGCAAACCAACATTCCTGGAAATACCGTGGTCCTATATCCTGTAGACTGTGAGGCTCTGAGAAGGAGTATTTTAATAATTTAATCTGTATATGCCTCTTTAAAAAAAAGCACATGTTCCACTATTGGAAAAGATTTTTAATGCCAGGGGCATTCGATCCTGCAGGACGGCGATAATAAACAGACTTGATCCAGCAGATCGTCAGCTTAACAGTAAGATGAAGAAACATTTGACTTTTCATGAAAAAGCAATTCAGGGGCATATTCTCAAGGACCTATCGCCGAGTTAGCGGCACTTTATCGCAGCCAAAGTGGCGATAGATTTATCGCAAATGCAAAAGAGGTATGGAGAATCTCCGTACCGGTCACTCAGCGCACTTTTTAAAAAAAGTCCCTAGGGCTTCTACTGTGTTATTCAAACGTTCAAGAAATTCAGAGTTCAATAGTTTCAAATCACACACTTTTTTACATGTAATTCATAACATTGTGGTTTGATTTTATTTTTCTAAATTGCATTTCATTATGCATTATCTTTGTTTCAGAAATAACTCAATGTAATCACCATATTTACAGTTCATTTGCAAAATATTGGGCCTGTTAATGAATAAACAGAACCCTATTAACAAATAATCAAATAAACAAACAAATAAACAAGACCCAATGCATTTCGGGTATAACCCTTCGTCAGGGGCATGGTAATATTCAAACAGAAATTTTATGCTTCAGTTCTGTCTTGTAACCACCGGCTGGAACAAGAAAAGCAAATCAACGATCACAGTTAACAAATCAACAATATTCTAACAGTATAAAGCAGTATCAAAAATCCGTTCTTGCCACCACTATCACCAGTGCATAGTAGATCAGAAAAAAGCAAGTGAACCACAGAGTAATGAGCACTGGGTTTAAAACACGCTGAAAAGCTGACGTCCCGAAACCGTGGTAATAGAAATGAAAAGAAAGAGTGTGCTCAACCACCAAAAAATGTATAGTGAAATGTGACCTTAGATGACAAATGTCTGAAATATCAGTAATCTACATGCTCGTGACCCAAGTGAAAAGGAGCCGCATGCTCCTAAACGCGTGAAATACACACCACAAAACACAATCATGACAAAGAGAGTCCTACCTCTTGCTATCCAAAAGAAACCAATCGTCGTGATAAGATTTGACCATCCAAAATGAAAATAGAAATAAATATAAAACGTGAGGTCAGAAACCCATGAAAAAACGTAACAGTTTCAATAGATTCGAAAATCAGTCCCTCTTAAATGAAACTGACTAGTAATACCTGTGGCGCTATCTCCAAAACCAATAGGTCAGAATCAACTCCTGTAAACAAGAATAAACCAAAATGATGTGCTCAGCTCCGCAACCATAACTCTGCAACTACTAGCTGTTATCGATGTTCTGCTTACCAGCTACACAACTGAATGCGGTTCCAGGTTAGATTAGAGTGAGAATCTGTAAATAAATAAAAAATAAAAAATACTACCGGTCAAGAGCCCGCTCATCCAAAGGAGACGATAACTATCATTGCGACAACGTTGTAACGTAATCCCCGCTTACCTTGAGTGTAATCGCTCTGCCTAACCGCTACTCCCTGTTGCTTAACGTGAACCTCAAACGTCCCGCTGATAATATGTAGATGCGTACGTGACGTATATGACATCATCTGTTCTGCAGGCTTTCTCACAGAATTAAAGGGAAATCTCCCGAAAGCGCCACGTTTCAATTAACTTTATTGGAAACCCGGTGAATGTATGAACACCGATGTGCAACTTGACACTGAATCCAACTCAACATGTGAAAAGTGAAACAAAAGTGTCCATCAAAGGACAACATTAAAACTAATACAAATTCGAAAAGATAACTGCACTGACGTTTTACATGTAAACTAAAGGTGAACCAGTCCATGAAGTGTCTATCACATCCCAGTGAATATATAGAAGAATAGAAATGGATGAAAAATAAAATAAGGATGATAATGAGAGCAAGTTCGGATGTACAGGATAAAAATGCTGGGTAATGGGTGAAAAACATGAATCTAGCGACCAGATAATGATACTCAAAACATCACACATAGAGATTACCCATGGCTTATAAAAAACATAACATCTCATAATGATCATTGAGACCTCTTGGAACAACGGTATCTAAATGTTTTATCCAAAATGTTTCACGTTGAGCCAACTTAGTATTTGTGTCAATCCTGCCTTTCTGTGTTATATTTTCCAAAATGGTAAATCTGATTTGGGGAATGGTGTGTGACATGTCTAACCAATGCGCTGCTAGGCAGGAATGTCTGTTCTTGTTACGTATCATGCTTTTGTGTTCTATAATACGAGTTTTTCAAATCAAATCAAATCAAAAGAAGCTTTATTCGGTGTAAATGTTTACAACCATAAAAGCATATTATAACACAATAAATTCAACATTGACTTGATAAAAAAGTTAATACAGTAAAAACAGATTATATAAAAACATTATAAAACAAAATCCAAAGAGGTCACGTAATGCATAGTGTGCAAAAACTGCAAAGAGTTTCTGTGGTTTAGTTTAAGAGGTCATAAAAACACAAATTATTAAGAACAGGGATAATAATAAAAAAATTATTGTCACAATGTTATTACATGATTCAAAAACGTCGTCCTCTTCTTATGTTACATATTATATTATATTACAGGGGTCAGATAGATATTCATATATATACACACAATTTTCATGGGTAAATCACATTGTATTTCGATACTTAATAATAGCCTTTAAAAACAAGGAAACAATCATAATGATTTGTTCATTTTCCAGCAATTGTAATCTTAAAAAGGCTGTTCTACATTGTCTTAGACCCCAGCTTCTCAGAATGGGAATTAGAAGCTTTTTTCTTGGTGTAACATAATACTTACAGAATAAAGTGCAGTGCAGTGTTGTTTGAATTGATATATCATCGCATGGACAAATGGGCAACCTACTAGACCAATCATTTTTTTCAGGAAACGTGACCAGTCTAAAAAACGACCCGCATCGAAATCGAGCTAAAAGCATTCGACAATAACTACTCTGTACCAATTCCAGATAGGGTTGTAGGCCTATACATGTTGTCATCAGGTGGTTGTCCATGACTGATTTTTTCCTCCTCTCCACTAGCCAGCGCTTATTCTCTAGATGACTCAAGCAAGTGTCTTTTAATGCTTTTCTGGTTACCATTTCCAAGGAGTTTGGGGAGTCAAAATATTCTGGGTGGCCAATTTCATATGTTAGTCTTTTTATATAATTAATCCATGGCATCTTCGCCACCCTATCTAATTTAAGAGAATCTAAAATTACATCTCTATTAAAACCAGTCTCCTCCGATACCCAAACCTTATGCCATAGCAATAAGGGATTGGTTTTAATAATATCAGAGATATAAGGAAGGCCGAGTTCCCTATGGCAACTAAAAGTGGCAGTAGTACTTGGGACAGCTAACAAGTAGCGGATAAAATTGTTTTCAGTGCGTTGGATTTGTTCTACTTCCTCAATGCCCCAGATACCTGCTCCATATGACCCTGTAGAAATACATTTGGATTTATAAATTGCCAGCAGTTCTGGGACCGGCCTACCACCTAGTTTCTTAGCAAAATTGACAACTGCTCCTGTGGCTCTCGAAAAATTCAAATTTCTAGCATTCATAGCTGCTTTCCATGAACCCTTTCTATCAAAGTTTATACCTAAATATGAAAAAGAATCCGTACTTTCAACTTTTTTTACTATCAATATAAATATCACATGTCCTTTTTTTATTTGAACCACAACTCATGGTGTATGTTTTAGTGGTATTTACCCTTAGGCCCCTATCTTTCATGTAAGCGACAAAATGGCTGACAGACCTTTGTAATCCTATTTGTGTCCGCGCCATTATTACCGCATCATCCGCGTACAATAAGATGGGGACGGGGGTTCCCTTTATAATGGGGTAGTCACATTGGTATCCGCTCAGGTATTGTCCCAAACTATTAATATAAAGTGAGAAAAGGAGGGGGGCAAGTATACACCCCTGCCTCACTCCTTTCCTTATGGAAAACTTTGCTGAGCACTCCCCATGTTTCCCGTATCGGACCCTCGCCCCAGCCTCCCTGTACAACTCCTTAATAAAAATTAACAGTGGTGGATCAACCTCTAATTCTTCCAGAATACTCCACAATTTGTTATGTTTAACACAATCAAAGGCGGAGCTTAAGTCCACAAACGTTAAGTAAAGTTTACCCTGTTTTGCCTTTGTATACTTGTCTATTATTAGTGATAGATTAAGTCCCTGCTCAGTTGTGCCTAACCCTACACGGAAACCATATTGGAATCTTGATAAAATTCGCATTTCTTCCACCCAAGCCTGTAGCTTGTTTAAAATCACTCTCCCTGCCAGTTTCATAAAGGCATCCAATAAGGAGATGGGGCGATAACAACTGGGTTCGTTTCTGTCCCCCTTTTTAAATATGGGGATCACAATGGCGTCAGCCCAAGTAGGTATAAAACTATAATGATTACAGCTGTTAAGCACATTTGTTAGAAGTGGGGCCCATAATTCCATGTTAGTTTTATAGATGTCCACCGGGACACCATCCGGGCCTGGTGCTTTCCCTGGGGCGCTTTCCTTTATTGCTCTGATGACCTCCTCAAGGGAGATATCAATATCTATAGGAAAGGGTCCACTTTCTTTATTATCTTTCATAGAGATTGTGGTAACAGGCTCATCATCATTATAAAGCCCCATAAAGAATTCTACCCACTTGTCTCCTGTGATAGCCATATCAATAATATCAGTCTCTCTATTCATAAAAAAGGAGCATTGACCGCTTTCCAAAATCCGGTGTTATCTTTATTTAGGCAGGCCTGGTGTAAGGCCTCCCATGCTTCCCTTTTTAATTGTGCTTTTCGTTTCCTTAGGGCTAGTCGATATGAGGTTCTAGCCTGTCTTACTTTTCATTACATCTAGGCTTACTATGCAATATATTTTTCAGGAGGGTGTGCATCTTTGTACATTCTTTATCGAACCAGCCCTGTGTATTACGCACTATGTCGTGCTTTTCCCTCGTTAATAGATTCCGAGCCTCATCTGTAATTTTAAGAAAGGCATTAAAAATTTCCTCATCATCCCTGTCCTGCGAAAGACATATATCTATTTCCCTCAAGGTTTTTTTAATTAATCGTTGAATGAATACATCGGGATCTACTTTTGCCCATTTTAAGGTGTACCCATTGGTACTGGCAAGATGGATGTCAGAATTATGTAATACATTCCTTTTAGTTCTATTCGCCGTACCTCTTACTGAAAGATTTAAGGAAATTGGATAGTGGTCACTCAATAAAATATCAAGGGTGTTACAAGTAGTTACATTACACGAGTACCTCTTGGACAATAAAACAAAGTCGATGGTTGAATTACAACCCCTACCATTAAAAGTCAGATGAAAGGGTATAGATGGTGAGCACAGATCGTTTGCATACCCTAAATCAAGTTGGAAAACCAATTCATTTAGTAAGTCCCCAATGATAGTATGAGCGAAGTGGGGAGGTATATCTTTCTTATCATTACCCAGACCACAAATGCCCTGTTCGCTGTGCTTGCATAAATGACAATTAAAATCCCCCACCCATATGATAGGCATGTCCTCTGACATTTTATCTTCAATGTTTTTTAAAAATCGTGATAAATCAGTAAGGACATTCTTCATCAGTGCTTTTGGAATATTATTATAAAAATGTATTAGCACCACGTCCTTTTCCCTACCCAGATTCATTGTCAAAATCTGGTAAAACTCGCTATCATATACATTTTTCACGTTATGAACCCCAGCCACGTTAGCAACATAAATACATAAGCCCCCTTTATTTCGCCCCTGTGTAGTTGTAGTTGCTGGGATATTGAAAGTTTGAAAGCCATTTATATGTATATCCCTAAGGGCCCACGTTTCTTGGAGGCAAATTATAGCATAGTCCTCTATTAATGATAACCACTGAGGATCAGTTACTTTAGCTGCTAAACCTGCGATGTTCCAGGATAGTAATTTACATGTTCTATTAGTGCTTGGGTCAGTCAGCTCTCCTTCATCAAACCTATCCTGACCAGGTATGGGATATTTGTTAGGCCCTTTATCATCACTAGTTAGATGTTTAGGTGAATCTACACTTGTGATCCCCAGCTCCCTATTATTTTCTTTGTAAGATGTATTGGCTCTAACCTCCTCATCTTGAATACATGTATCATGTTCCCTAGTATACATAGGGTCTCCCCTCTGAGGTAGTAAATCCACGTTCCTGTAATCCGTCTCTTGCCCTGAAGTATAGGTTAGTCAATCTAATTCTTCCAATGAGGTTAATGGTTCAAAGCGGTTACGGAGTGGGATGTTCCCTCGAGTTAAGAATTGAACATGGGAGTCCCCTGTGTATTTACCAGGCTCAGGCCTGCATATAAGTGGGTGAGGTGGATAAAAAGCTCCTAACGGCAATACATTGATTTTATCATGATCATAGAAGACATTCCCTACCTTAGTTACGATAGCGCGAACTAACAAGGGATCACTAAACGTCAGGGATATACAATCTCCCTGGAGTACTTTTCGCTCTTTGACCAACCAAACAACTCTTCTTGCCATTTTAAAGTTTTTAAATAGTGCGTCACGAAAACCGGTATGGTTTCCCAGCCAATGGAGTGACTTATTACGAAGTTCACTCCAGGATTCATGTTCTGATGTCGAGAGAATGGGAACATTGGCCAGAATTACCACATACGGCGTGGCTGCCGGAGGCAGGTCAAGTCGATTATGAAATGGTTGGTTTTGGTTATGCCTTAAGCTACCGTGAATTGTCCCTAAGCTATTTTCAGAGCTAACATTATCTGCCACTAGCCTATTTTGTCCTTTTTTATTGTTTGATTCTACCATACCTGGCGTATGTCTAGGTAATGGGGGTCTAATAGTAATATCATGGACTGGTATGGTTGGAATGGATGTTTGACCTGTGCAAATAGGCCCATTTAAATTTGCACCTGTCTGTGTAATCACTTTATTATTGTTGTTACTTCTTCCCATTAAATGCCCCTCCAGGTTTGCAACTCTCTCAGACAGTTTTTCTAAGGCTCCCACCATGTAAGTGTGCAGTGCATCTATACTTTTGCTTATGTTTTCCAACGCCATTGTTTGGGGCTCCATTTGGACAGCACTTGTATGTTTTTTACTAGTAGCAGTATTTTTACGTGTAAGTAATTTTAGTGATAGCTGTTTACCCAGAATTTTCCCTTTCTTACTTTGTGTATTTTTTAACCGCTTCACCGGGGTCTGCCCTCCCTTTTTCAGTAATGGGGAGCCCTCTGGGTTTCCTGGGATTTTACTGCGCTTGAGTGGGGGTCGTGAATCTCCCTCTATGTCATTCACGTCACTCTCACATATGTGGTCCGAGATTTCTAATATACAACCATTATGGGCGCCCTGTGCTATATTGTTCTCGTTTGGGGGAACTGGAACACAGCCCCGCCCTCGTTTGGATAATGACTCCTCTACCGTGTTAATCTGATCTTCAATAGCCCCCATTGCCCCGGAGAGGAAAGTCAGCAATGACGTTTGGCCTGGTACATTTGGTATATTGGATAAGTGGCTCACCTTTCTTTTAGGCATTATTATTCTATAATTACACACATTCAAAATGCCACGAACTTACTTAAACAAATAGTCCTCAGACCCGATTCACACCCGCTATAGGGGCTTAGGGGGGTGGCCCAGCCCGGCCTCTGTCGGCCCCTGACGGGCACAGACGGGCCCACCCTTGGTCCAGGCTTAGTCCACGCGCGGCCCGCACGCGTCCCGCGCTGCGGGGGTCACGCTGGGGCTTTAATGGCGCCTCCTGGCGCTACAACGATGACAGGCACAGCAAGGGAGTCTGGGAAGTGTAGTCCAACACACTCCCGCTCCCGTGATGGTCTCCCGATTCGTGCTGGACTTGGTGGACTTGGCCCCCTCCTCAGATCACCTCCGCAGTGAATGGGCTTCCCGCGCTGCGGGGGTCACGCTGGGGCTTTAATGGCGCCTCCTGGCGCTACAACGATGACAGGCACAGCAAGGGAGTCTGGGAAGTGTAGTCCAACACACTCCCGCTCCCGTGATGGTCTCCCGGTTCGTGCTGGACTTGGTGGACTTGGCCCCCTCCTCAGATCACCTCCGCAGTGAATGGGCGAGTTTTTATTTTGCGTGAAGTCCTGCCCACGTAGATGAGTCTGCATGGACAACGTATAGCGTATATCACACCTTCTGTATTGCAGTCTGAGGTATGTCTGAGTTTTATGGGTTTCCCCGTGTGCGGGTGATTAAAAATGTTTCCTGTGATGACATTTCCACACTGACCGCAATTAAAACACTTCTTCATTCCTTTAAATGCCGAAGTGACATGTTTGGGTTGAGGTTTCAAACGTTCTCTGAGATTCCTGGAGCAAGTGTGCAAGTGTGCGCAAATCTCAGATCAAGCAGAGAGATACCGTCAACGGGGATATCCTCATGAGATACTGGAAAAAGCCAAGTCTATTGCGGTTCCGAAAAAGCGTGATGATCTCTTGATCAACCAACCAAAAATCCAGACCAAACGTGAAGTATTTGTGTTGAAACATTCCATAGAAGCAACCAAGATCAAGATGATTATTAGAAAGCGATGGAAAATTGTTGAACAAGAGCCAGACTTTCAAGGAATTTTCACGGATAAACCGCTGTTTGCGCACACTCGCTCCAGGAATCTCAGAGAACTTTTGAAACCTCAACCCAAACATGTCACTTCGGCATTTAAAGGAATGAAGAAGTGTTTTAATTGCGGTCAGTGTGGAAATGTCATCACAGGAAACATTTTTAATCACCCGCACACGGGGAAACCCATAAAATTCAGACATACCTCAGACTGCAATACAGAAGGTGTGATATACGCTATACGTTGTCCATGCAGACTCATCTACGTGGGCAGGACTTCACGCAAAATAAAAACTCGTATTATAGAACACAAAAGCATGATACGTAACAAGAACAGACATTCCTGCCTAGCAGCGCATTGGTTAGACATGTCACACACCATTCCCCAAATCAGATTTACCATTTTGGAAAATATAACACAGAAAGGCAGGATTGACACAAATACTAAGTTGGCTCAACGTGAAACATTTTGGATAAAACATTTAGATACCGTTGTTCCAAGAGGTCTCAATGATCATTATGAGATGTTATGTTTTTTATAAGCCATGGGTAATCTCTATGTGTGATTTTTGAGTGTCATTATCTGGTCGCTAGATTCATGTTTTTCACCCATTACCCAGCATTTTTATCCTGTACATCCGAACTTGCTCTCATTATCATCCTTATTTTATTTTTCATCCATTTCTATTCTTCTATATACTCACTGGGATGTGATAGACACTTCATGGACTGGTTCACGTTTAGTTTACATGTAAAACGTCAGTGCAGTTATCTTTTCGAATTTTTATTAGTTTTAATGTTGTCCTTTGATGGACACTTTTGTTTCACTTTTCACATGTTGAGTTGGATTCAGTGTCGAGTTGCACATCGGTGTTCATACATTCACCGGGTTTCCAATAAAGTTAATTGAAACGTGGCGCTTTCGGGAGATTTCCCTTTAATTCTGTGAGAAAGCGTGCAGAACAGATGACGTCATATACGTCATGTACGCATCTACATATTATCAGCGGGACGTTTGAGGTTCACGTTAAGCAACAGGGAGTAGCGGTTAGGCAGAGCGATTACACTCAAGGTAAGCGGGGATTACGTTACGACGTTGTCGCAATGATAGTTAGCGTCTCCTTTGGATGAGCGGGCTCTTGACCGTTAGTATTTTTTATTTTTTATTTATTTACAGATTCTCACTCTAATCTAACCTGGAACCGCATTCAGTTGTGTAGCTGGTAAGCAGAACATCGATAACAGCTAGTAGTTGCAGAGTTATGGTTGCGGAGCTGAGCACATCATTTTGGTTTATTCTTGTTTACAGGAGTTGATTCTGACCTATTGGTTTTGGAGATAACGCCACAGGTATTACTAGTCAGTTTCATTTAAGAGGACTGATTTTCGAATCTATTGAAACTGTTACGTTTTTTCATGGGTTTCTGACCACACGTTTTATATTTATTTTTATTTTCATTTTGGAAGGTCAAATCTTATCACGACGATTGGTTTCTTTTGGATAGCAAGAGGTAGGACTCTCTTTGTCATGATTGTGTTTTGTGGCGTGTATTTCACGCGTTTAGGAGCATGCGGCTCCTTTTCACTTGGGTCACGAGCATGTAGATTACTGATATTTCAGACATTTGTCATCTAAGGTCACATTTCACTATACATTTTTAGGTGGTTGAGCACACTCTTTCTTTTCATCTCTATTACCACGGTTCCGGGACGTCAGCTTTTCAGCGTGTTTTAAACCCAGTGCTCCTTACTCTGTGGTTCACTTGCTTTTTTCTGATCTACTATGCACTGGTGATAGTGGTGGCAAGAACGGATTTTTGATACTGCTTTATACTGTTAGAATATTGATTTGTTAACTGTGATCATTGATTTGCTTTTCTTGTTCCAGCCGGTGGTTACAAGACAGAACTGAAGCATAAAATTTCTGTTTGAATATTACCATGCCCCTGACGAAGGGTTATACCCGAAATGCATTGGGTCTTGTTTATTTGTTTGTTTATTTGATTATTTGTTAATAGGGTTCTGTTTATTCATTAACAGGCCCAATATTTTACAAATGAACTGTAAATATGGTGATTACATTGAGTTATTTCTGAAACAAAGATAATGCATAATGAAATGCAATTTAGAAAAATAAAATCAAACCACAATGTTATGAATTACATGTAAAAAAGTGTGTGATTTGAAACTATTGAACTCTGAATTTCTTGAACGTTTGAATAACACAGTAGAAGCCCTAGGGACTTTTTTAAAAAAGTGCGCTGAGTGACCGGTACGGAGATTCTCCATACCTCTTTTGCATTTGAGTATCACAGGTCTTTTTAGGCTGGACCCATAGCACACAGCAGCACACTCAGCATCACTAGAATACTTTGTTTACTTATTGTATAACAGGAGTGCAGGTAGTTACCATAATTTTTGATAGATTTATCGCACCATTCACAAGCTGTTGCCAACAGTCGATATCCCCAGTTTTCCTGCAATAACAGCCGCAAAAAACATCGCCACCGATGACACCGCCAACTAACGCTAATGAGATGCAGAGTAGGCGTTCCTGTGCAAAAAGCCGCGAAAACACCACTTCGCAATATTCTCTATGGCCAGATCGGCGATAAGATCCCAAAACAGGCGATAAGGCGCGTTAGCAGCAGGGATTTAACACCTGCTCCTACCTGGTGTTAAGTCGGACGACAACCTCCACCACAAAAGGGAGGCCAGACCAGAGCCACACCTGAAGAACAACAGATGCCATGGAGCTACTGATCATGCAGCTCGGAGCCCCAAGAGGGCCACAACACCCACCGCCACCACACCCAGGCCCGCCACCCCCCCCCCGGACTACCACAGAGGCAGCGCAGACAAAGACAGCGGACCGTCAGAAAACGCACCAGCCCCACAGACTTAACACCAGAGGATGTCATTGCCCACTACAGGCTCAAAAGGACAACCATCCTCCGCATCCTGACCATCATTGCCCACAGGCTGACGGTACCAACACAGCGGACAACCAACATCCCTCCGCAGACAAAGCTGCTGGCTGTGCTGCACCTGTTGGCCTCTGGTACCTTCCAACCAACAACTGCCAGAGTCGGAGGAGTCTCACAGCCGGCCCTATCCAAGTTCCTCACACCTGTCTAGGATGCCATCATCAGCTTGGTACCCCAGCACCTTTACTTCCCACACACTGCGCAGGAACAGCTGGAGACCAAGCAAGGCCTTTACGCCATAGCTGGCTTCCCGCACGCATTGGGGGCAATCGACTGCACACATGTACTCCTCGTGCCCCCTGCCGCCACTGCACACAATTGCCGCAACAGGAAGCACACGCATTCCACCAATGTGCAGGCAATAGTGGACCACCTGGGACTCCTCACCAATGTCGTCGCCAACTACCCAGGCAGTGTGCATGATTCCTTCATCTTCCGACAGTCCACCATCAACCAGCGCTTTCAGGATGGCACCCATGGGAATGCATTGCTCGTTGGTAAGTACCAAATGAACACACCACACACCTCAACTCCACAGTCATGCAACTCACGACTCTGGGAATGCACACGTTACAAACCCACATACAACATGCCAAACAACATGCCCATGTACCAGACATGACAGCACAACTTACTGTGGTAACCTGGACCAGCCATGTACACAAGCCATGAACGGCATGGCACCTCAGCCACACAATAGCAGAATGTGGTGAGAGGTGGGAACCAGGCATGTGCGAAGGAGGCAAGTGACCCATGAATGAGAATGTGCACAATGCCAAGTGTGGCGTGGATGTGCTGGCCAGACTGCAGTATGCAGACCACAGACATGTCCATGTCGACAAATACTGCTAATATCTGGAGTGTAGAGGACAGTGGACGCAACCATGTCACCCCAGGCAGTGGGGAAGATCGCAGAAATGTAGCTTGTTACGTCCCCCCCTGTAAGCGTGAGTGGAGTGGGCTGGCCCGGCGTACGCCAAGCCAGCGTAGGGATGTGAAGAAAAAGCACATAGCGCCGGGCGTGGTTCTCTTCCGGAATGGCCAACGTGCCTGCCAGGGCGGCGCCTCTCAGCCCGCCACGAGGCTGACACCGTGAGCGGCGGTGCCTGCGATCCTGTGCGCCTGCTGCACCCCAGGCCGCTGGTCCCCAGACCCGTCTTGGCCGCCCCAGCGCAACCAGGCCTCACTGCTCACCTGCCGACACCGGCGTGTGTCAAAGAGGGCCCACCACGTGCCGGTGCAAGCGCCAAGCCCGAGGCCCGCAACCTTGGCAGCCTCCTCAGACCATCACGGCCTCCGCGACACAGGCCCCCAGCACTCCTTTCTCGTTGACGTACTCCACCGCTGCCTCCGGACTACACCGCGGTCCAGTAGGTCACACAGTTAGAACTGAGTCTTGATTATTCAATGGCCGAGTGCATATCACTGTACGCAAGGAGAGGAGTAAGAGGAAGACCCGATTCAGTCCGGAGTAAAAAAGGATCATCGTCATGGAGGTGATCGAACAGTACCAACAACTGCTCTGGTGCCACTAACTCTGTGCATCGCAAGCCTACGACACGTGGCTGTGGGCCCCTGCTGACCGCTGCCTCCGGCCTACACTGCGGTCAAGTAGGTCACACATTTGGAACTGAGTCTTGATTTATTTATGGCAGAGTTTATACCATTGTACAGGCCTCATCGCAGACTGCATCCCCTTTCAGCTCTGGTGCCACTAACTCTCTGCCACGAAATTCATGGACACTCTCTGGTTGAACTTTGGTGGCGTCTCAGTCAATGGCCTGGGGGTTGTCTCCATCATCATGTGGCTGGTACTGACTTGGTGTTAAACATGAGTCTGTAGCATTCATCTCCTCCATATTGCCTTTTTCTGCTTGGCTCTGCCCTCTGCATCATGCCCTGGAAGAACACCTTCCACTGTCCACCGGAACACTCCGTGACATTCACCTTCGACATCGACGAGGACCCGCTCAGCTCTCGTGGCCCTACCTCAGTGCACCGCAAGTCACCGTCCCGTGGCGGTGTGCCTGTGCCGGCCGCAATGCATCCGGGGCCACTAACTCTGTGCAGCTCAAGTCCGGGACCCTGTCTGATTGAATATTGGATGGCCTCTGAGTCGATGGCCTGGGGGTCATCAACGCCATGTGTCTGTGGCCCTGCACTGACCGCTGCCTCCGGCCTCAACTGCGGTCCACCAGGGCTCACACATCAAATTGAGTCCTGACCTGCCCGGACGACGCATCACCGCTGGCTGCACACGCCACCACCGCCAGGACCACCTCCAACCAACAACTGCCAGAGTCGGAAGAGTCTTACAGCCAGACTACCAGAGTTGCTCACACCTGTCTTGGATGCCATCATCAGCTTGATACCCTGCTCAGCTCTTCAGGTGCCACTAACTCAGTGCACCACAACTCATGGACCCTGTCTGATTGAGTCTTGTGCTGTGTACAGCGGACGCAACCATGTCACCACAGGCAGTGGGTAAGACCTTGGACATGTAGCTTTGTCGTCCCCCCCTTAATACGTAAGAGGGGTGGACTGGGCCAGCATACGCAAGTACAGCGTAGGGGTGTGAATCATTATCCACGGGCTCTGGGCGTGGTTCATTTCTGGGCTTGTCAGGAAACCAACTGATGCGTGTGTCTCTGTTGCAGTGTCTGCGCCACACGGCCCGCAATCGACAATGTCGCATGCACCCGGAGGGTGCCCGCGCACGAAGGGATTGTACAAGGAGCACAAGGCCACTCGGGCTCTTGGCTCATGCATGCCAACTGTTGTGTGTGTCTTGCCATTGGTGCACCATAAGCCTAAGGCCTAGCCTCAATTGCAGCGCGAAAGCCACATCACATTTCCAGAATGCAAGCAGTAGTCCGACTAACATTAGGGATGAAAGCTCCTTTGTCTCAATACAGAAGGCGGAAGGACATCTGCACCTCCGACCTTGGTCTTGCATACGGCAGGCACCCCCTGAGAGAGATACCATATCAGATGATGACGACTCCCACACTACGCACAGCGCAAATGAAAGACCAACGTATCCACACCCCACACACAGAAGCTCTTGCTCGAGGTACTCTTGCATGGAATGCCCTTGACACTTACGTACACAACAACCCATACGTCCAAACGTTGCACACACATACGACTCATTGCTCCGAGCTGTGGCATATCATCCACATAACTGCGGCAGGCCAGAAGAGTGCCGGTTCTACGAGAGCCACCAACGCAATGGCAGAACATCCCGGGCGCATGCACAACGCCTGTCACGTGGAACTGTACCGTGTCCGAATGTTGCCTGTTATTGTCTGATGCATTGTTCTGCATGTCGTGGCCCTTGTCTTGCCCGTACTGACACGCACATGCCAATAAAGTCTACGCCACTTCACTAGTGTTCAATTGTGATGAGTGTTGATTAGAATGACAAATCGTGTGCCTCAATGAGCATTGTCCGTACACAGGGAGGGACTGACTGACGCATTTCACTTAGGGGTGAGTCCCTATTGCCAGCTCCACCTCTGTGTGCCAGCCATAGTGGTTGGGATAGTTGCTGATAGACCTGTGCTCTTACGTGTGTACAGCAATGTGAGTATGGTGTCCATATTCTTGCCATGTGGATCAATGTGATCCATCACTACAGGCTATGTCCACCCAGTTGTGTGTGAGTAGGTATGCGAAGAGATGTTCTGTTGTCAAATGTGATGGTGGACACTACTTTAGGCCTGCCAACGACTTTGACATCTCATACCCACCCCTATTTCTAACATTGCGTGGGGCAAAGCTGAGAAATTGCACGACTGTTTCAGAGCAATGAGGCCACAGCTAGTGCACACATTCCCAGTCATCTCACTTCCTATGTGTGTCACGGGCAGACATGCGCATTGCTTTCATTTCCCAGGGTGTACCTTTTTGGGCAATCAATGTCCTTACATTCAGCCATACTTTCATACTTGATCGATTATGGACATGACACATCTGTGTGAATTTGAATGATTTATTCACATTCGGTGGAGTGTCGGAGCTGGAGCAGTACATGGCCATGCAAACCCCACATTACATTGTAGCCCAGTGGAGGGCCAGCCAGAGTCATTCAGGGATTGACAAGTACATAGGAGGAGGAAGAGTACAGTCCGCAGTCTGATTGCTGTGTCATTGGTTGGCAAACAAAATATGGCAGTCCATGTCGAGGTCCAAGGTGAGTGTCGCAGAGTGTTTCGGGGGACAGTGGGAGGTGTTGTTACAGGGCATGATGCAGAGGGCAGAACCAAGCTGAAACAGGGCATATGGCGGAGAAGAATGCTACTGGCTCCTTCTTACTGCAAAGGTGGAATCACCCGCATCTTCGTCCTTGTCATCTGTCTGACATGTGGGTGCTGATGTTTGGTCTGCAGCACTGTGTGCCACTGACACATCAGGGGCCGGAGATGTGTGTGTAGAGGGACCAGCAGCATTCATCGGTGACTGCCTTGGTGGCAGCAATGCGATGATGAGGATCTGCAGGGCATGGAAGATCCCAACAACTTTTCGCTGGTGTGCATCCGTGACAGACATTCTTTCCGCAAGCATCCGCTCCATGTCCTCCATTATCCTCAGCATCTGTGCCAACTCTCGGCTGACATCTCTGAGGCCACTCTGACCAGGCAGTTGTTCTCCTCTCAGAGTCATGACTCCAGCGATGTCGGACATGGATTGTTGGACATCATGGAGCATACTGTGGGTGTCCGTTAGGGAGTGTAAGTGGTCCCTGATGGGACTTAGACACCCACGTATGTCATCTATTTTGGCTGCCATGAGGTCGAAACCCACCCGCACCTGTTCAGCCACCTCCTTCTGGCAGTCTAACACCTGGCCTTGGAATGCGATGTGTGCTTCGCTGAGGTGCTGGGAGCCAGCCGTGGTGGTGGGTGCTTCCTGCTGTGTGGTCTGTGCAGGGGGTGGGGTCTCCTCGATGCAGCTGGGCTGCCCTGCTCCTGGAGGTGGGTTGCCGTAGCTGTCCATGAGCTGTTGTAGGGCGTTGGTGTCGAAGGTGTGGAGGTCCTCTTCATCATCACTGATGAGTTATCTGGTCTGCTCTGCAGGAGGTGTTGATTGTCCCTCTGCACTGTGAAGGGGAGATGCATTTTAACATTGTGTTGACATGTATGTTGACGCATTGTTCAAGTTTACATACAGACTGCATGACAATGTACATTGTGACTGTTTGGGAGGAGCTGACTATTTGATGCGGGACAGTGGACATTTGAACTACATCACGGATGTGAGGTTGTACACGTACATTATCATCTCACAGTTTCCTGCTATGCCAGATGTGATTGTCCAGTTTCTACACACAAGCGGGACCAGTTGTGTCCTCTGTTCTGTAGTGAAAGTGTTGCACTTTGTACCACATTGTCGTCAATGTTGATGTGCTGTTATTGCTATGTGTGTGTGCTGCATTGTGGGAGATTCGCCCCTGCAGCTGTGATTTTGCTGCCCCTTAGCCCTTTGCGGCCCTTTGTCTTCTGTGCTTCTCAGTGCTGAGATGTTGCAGACTTGGCTAATTTTGGCTCGAGTTCGTATTTTGGACTCTTGGGCATGGTTTATCTGCAGATGTGTTGTTGACGTCAGGGGTTGTTTGTGCAGGTGGATGTGTCAGAGTGTGACCTGCTCCTTTACGGATGTGTTCCACACTCAGCCACCTCAGTGTCGTGGCGTGCACCATGTCATGATGATTGGACTGCAGCCATGCTGTTCGTCATGCGGTGTCACTTGCATTGTCAGTGTGGCTCACAGACACGCAGCTTTGCTGGTTTAGACACGTGTGCATGGGTTGGTTGTGGGCTTGGTGCTGTGTGGGGAGGGACCCCTTTGTGCCCATAGTGGACGGGGGCCTACTTGCTGTTTGTATGTGTGCTGCAGTGTGCCAAGGGGATCAGGGACATGATCCAGAGTCATTGTGGGTGTGCAGTGTGCTCTACTTAATTGTGCATGTGTGCCATTGTGCCCTTCTCCCCCTGTCCCGCAGTCCCTGTTCGGTACTCACCC
This sequence comes from Calotriton arnoldi, assembly GCA_963921515.1. Classification (NCBI taxonomy): domain Eukaryota; kingdom Metazoa; phylum Chordata; class Amphibia; order Caudata; family Salamandridae; genus Calotriton; species Calotriton arnoldi. The sequence goes on from CAWUFW010005155.1 coordinate 1,252,605, forward strand.
TGGTGCTGTTGTGTCAGGTCATGTCGAGCAGTGTCCGGACCCCCAACTCCTGCCACCGTCTCCCCACTGATGGCTGTGGCCACCATTTCTTCCATCTCATCCAGCTCCTGGTGTTCCGCTGGACTGCCACCTCCAGTCTGCATTGCTGCCTGATGGTTGTCAGCGAGTTTCTTCTTGGTTTTGCGCTTCGCATCATTCCAGCGCCTCTTGACCTCTCCAATTGTCCTCCTCACTCCGACTGCATTCACCTTGTCCAGGATGGACTGCCATATTGCATTTTTATTTGCCAATGAAACGTTGGGGGTGACGTACAGTTGTTGGTGGTGTTCTATCACCTCCGTGATGATGATCCTGTTTTCCTGAGGACTGAACCTCGTCTTCTTCTCCTTGCCCTTCCGTGACCCCGAGGTCCCAGGCTGGTCCTCCTGGGGGCTTGTGGGGTTCTGGTCATCCTCTGTACTTGCTCCGGCTTCCTCCATGGTGCTACGCAGTTTTAATTATTTTGTTTGGGGTTTTCGGTGCTTTTGTAGTGCATTGTCCCGCATGACGGTGGGAATTGCAGGCCTGTCGCTGGTTATCGCTGCTTTTTTTATCGTGGTTGGCCACATCGCAACTTTTTTCGCATTCGTGTTTCGCGTTTTTTCGGCGTTGCATTAATTTTAACGCGGTCATTTGGCGCGTTGTCGTGAGACTATCACATGGTGCCGCCGGGTTGAGAATACAACGTTAACACAGCAGTATTTTCCCGCGATAGACTGCGATGTGCAAAGTTGCGTTAAGCTAATTTTGCGATAATTATCACACGTTCTTGTGAATATCCCCCTCAGTCTTTATTCAAAGGACCTATTAGGTAACTTCTTGCTGGGTGGTGGCACACAGGACCACAAGCTGGTCTAAGTATAAAGGCACTAATATACTCAACAATGTTTACTGGCAAAATGGATTGTGCATGACGATTTTTACTTACTAATGATCTAGGCACTAACAGCACTATGGCCCTTACTGATGACTACTTACTGACAAGTAAAGAGGATTTTACTGTCTGTTAATTATTTGAAACTGTGATATTTTGATGGTTTTATTCTCCATTAATGATTTACGAAGACTTTAGTCTCTAGTGAGATAGTGAATTTTATTAATTTTGTGTTTTAATCTTGCACTATATTTGATATGTTTCTGTAATTGTAGCAACATTGTTACGGTTTTTATTAACCTATACAATAAAGATTTTTGTTTGTTTGTTGTAGTCTATGGTCACAGTAAATCAGGACCTAAGTGTGAATTCAAGCCAACCACGATAAAATGTGCGTTGGATACATCAACCTTGTTCATCCCGTTTGGAGATTTTGCCTTGGAACTGTGGGTCACATGCATCAAAGAATGGAATTGCGATTCCTAAATAGCGATTTTTAGGGAATCGCTATTTAGGAATCGCAATTCCTTATGCACGTAGGAATCGCAAAAAAAATTGCGATTCCTACAAATTCCTTAATAGCGATTTGCAAATTACGACTCGCTATTAAGGAATGCCTTTCCATTCATTCCTATGGGCCTAGAGGCCCATAGGAATGAATGGGAAGTCATTCGCAATTTGCGAGTACCAAATAGGTACTCGCAAATTGCGAATGCAATTTGAAGGGTGCTAGGGGGCCAAAAGGCCACCCTGCTGCACCCCCAAAATTGGCATGTGTGCACATGTGGCTCACAAATATGCCCTAAGGGCATATGTGTGCGCCACATGGCACTTAGAAAATGGAATTTTATGCATTTTTCTAAGAAATGCATATTACCATCAACTTGAAGTTGATGGTAATTTGCAATTACAAATTGCGAAAACGCAATTTGCGAATGCATGATGCATCGCATTTAGGGAATCGCAATTTGCGATTCCCTAACTGCATTCGCAATTAAGGAAATCACAAAAAAATTTGATTTCCATAATTGCGAATGCCTTTGGGCTTGATGCATCGCAAATAGCATTTACCGATGCAAAACGGGCCGATTCGCAGAATCGGCCCGTTCTGCGATCGGTAAAATGCTTGATGCATGTTCCCCTTAGTCCCTGAAATAGAAGTTGAAAGCCAGACAAGGTTGCAGGTTGTATCTGAGGAATTGAACTCTAATTCAGATAGTCATTGGGAGAGGTCCCACTGAAGCGGTTGATAATGGCGGGAAGAGCTCTGAGCGGGAAAGTTCGGTAAAGTCCTCACAGCGGCTAGATACTTTTGGCAACTTTGTCCGGCCAAGATTATTATGTTTGAACTTAGGGCCTGATTTAGATCTTGGCGGGACTCCCGTCGTCCCTCCGTGGCGGCGGTTACAAGTACTCCATCAAGCTGGCGTAGTCCCGCTCGCTGTATTTAGATGTGGGCTGGTTGAACCGTCGTCCGCATCAACAGACTGTTTACCGTCACGTAAGCGGCGCACCTCCGTCAACGAGGTGGACTCCTCTGCTGACTAACAGCACTCCGTTGCCATCAGGCTGGCGGGGTTGCACCAAGCCTTTTTAATGTCCCTATTGTGCTGGTGTTGTCCTAGCAGCGGATTCCTGGCAGAGTGAGTCCCTGGTAGAGTGGAGCCTGGTAAGTACTACTTATTAATGTGTCAATACACATATATGTTGTGTTTGCTTCTATGGCCCTTTTTCTACATATTACATTGCACACAAACAATGCACACACACTATTAATGCACACCCACAGGCACCACAAGCACAACACCCACAATAACCACAACAACATAATTCTGTTTTTTAAGTGTCAATACAAGTGTGTTCATTTTACCTTGAGAAGTTGTAAAATGAACATTACTGCATTACACATAAGAAAAAAATTGCATGTAAGAGCAATGTAAAAACACACGAGGTTAAAGCAATTGTTAACACGATTCATAGTAAGACAAGTGTAAAAGAAGCTTACCTTATATACTGGTGACAACTGAGGTGAGAAGCATCATGGTCAAGTAGTAGCAGCACAGGGAGGACCTGGAGAATGTGTTTCCCGACTGAAAACTGAAGTGGAAAACAGGAAAAAAGGTAAGTTCCTACCTCATTTCCTTCAATCATGCCAAATCAAAGTAGGTGGTATCCCCGCCACAGTTTCCTCGATGGAAAGGGACATCATGATTGGCCCAGTGGTAATCTTGGCTGGACTCCCACTGACAGCTGATTCAGCCTATGACGCCATCAACGAGGGTGAAAGTTCCTGGCGGAGTCGGCAGCACTCACGCGGTCTTTCATCCATGGACCCACTAATATCTAAATAGAGTGGGCAGACTGCCAAGTAGGAGGACGGTGAAACCATTGAAAAAGAGATGGCGGGACAAGAGCCACCAAGATCTAAACACGGCCCTTAGTCTCTTTTTCAGAGGGCAGAATCATCCAGCGGGTCAAGCTTGTAGGTTGTATCTGCCAATGAGTTCCACAGGCTGGATACTGAAACGGATTTGCTGCTGCAGAAAAGCTCCAAGTGGAATAAGCCTATTTCTTAAGCCGAGCAAGTTGCACCTTGGGTGGATTTGCTTGGGTAGTTGGTCCCCGTACTCCGGAGGTCTAGAAGTCCAAAAATGTTCTAAGTCTCAGCTTTTCAGAGTTGTTAGGACAGATCCAGTTATACATAGGCAAAGATCTCAGGACCTCAGAAACAGCAATTGGGGGCCAAGACACACTCCAGCAGAGGTCAACAGTAGTGTCCAGTCCTCGTCCAGTTGCTACTGGTCAGTAGGGCTCTTGACAAAAAAGGACTTTTGCAGCTTGCTGTGTCCCTGTAGCCACATAGTAGGTTAGCGCGCTGACACATGGAACCAACAAGTACAAGTGGGAGAAGGTCCAGCCCTTCAGGTCTCCTCACAGGTCTCAAACAGCAGGCTCATTTTTCTGCTCTTCCGCAGGTCCAGGAAGGGTTTTGAGGAGGGTGCCACATTTTTAGTTGGCACTAGCTGGCAGGTGAGGATGTCTCCTCCCTAACCAATGGGGTAAAGGTTCCCAGGGACAACAGTATCCACTTTTGCAGCCAAATTTTGCCCTACTGTAAAAAATATCATAGGGCATGTTACTCCCAAAATCTAAAATGGGGGAACCCTTCCTCCCTTGTACAGAGCATGTGTGCCTACCCAGACATGTGGTCAGGGAAATGCGTAGTCCCATCCTTGGTGGCCACTCAAAATTGATTCTGGGAGTATTTCCCCTCCTATTGGGCTTGGTGCTAGCCTTGATGGGGGAACATAATGTTGCCTTCTTCAGGTCTCACCTTACATTTCCTTGTGAAAGGGCAAGACCCTTTTCAAATGAATATGCCTCACAATTCCGCAGCCTGTCACCCCGCATGTTGTTACAACGCCGTCGTTACCACGACCGCGTTGTAACAACGCATACCATTACCCCGCAAGACGTACCAATGACTTGCGGAGGGGGGCGCTGGATGTTGGAATAGTATAATTTACTATTCCAACTCCAGTCTGTGCGGACAGTAGGGAAGGTGTTGGATTTTAAATCCAACACCTTCTTCCCCCCTCCGCAAGTCGTTGTTACGACTTGCGGGGTAATGGTATGCGTTGTTACAACGCGGTCATGGTAACGACCAAGTTGTAACCACATGCGGGTTTACGGTTTCGTGGTGAAGGTTGTTCACCTTTTCAAATTAGTGAAATTCTTGGGTCCACACAAACCCAGGCCACTGTTCCTTTTCTGGGAGCAGTGTTCACTCCTCATTAAGCACTAGCTCTAGCACTAGCACTAGCTGGACAGCTGCAGGAGAGCTAATGCAAATTGGCCTCCATGAGCATCAGGTAGGAGAAAAGTAACTTTCTAAAAGTTACTTTTCCTAAATATTTATTAAAAATCCAACTTCACCACTGAATTGGGATTTTATTAAATATTCAAAATAGTGGTTGAACTATTTTTCTAGCTACTCCCAAACCCGAAATGGCAGAATTTATATTTTAATACGTACTGTAGTTTGCCCTTTGGGACAGACAGAGCGTTGCACAGTGAAAAAAGCTTTTGGGGCCTTGCAATGTAGAGACATGGAAACATTACATTTCTACATGTCCTACTTTTAAATACCATGTGCCCTACCTTGTGAGCTACAAGGCCTACATACATGACTTACTAATATTTAATAGGGAGATATTCCCTATCAAAAAGTTTAATATGATAGGCCAGGCTGAAGGTTTAAACTGTAATAGTCAGGCTACAATAGTAGGCCTTGTCATATTAGTAGATGGCACAATAAGTGTGTCATATGTGGCATTACCTTTCCATGTATGGGTGCAGATTCTGCACCATATACTAGGGACTTTTTGGAGAGTTAAATATGCCAGTTAGGGATTAGTCTGTTTCTACATGTTTAAGGGTCAGAGCAAACACAGTGGCAATGGAAAGCAGGTCCCAGTGTGCAGAGTCTAAAAACCAGCAGTAAAATTCAGCAAAACATGGGGCAGGCCACACAATAAAGTGGCATTTTCTCACAAGTAGGAATTGAGAGAAGGAAGGAAAAGGAGCTTGGGAGAGAGAAGAGGAAGGGAGAGGGGCGAAGAAGTATGATTAAAGGGTGAAGAAGAAGAGAACGATTGCAAGGAGGAATGAGCAAAAAAGAGGGGTGAGGAGGCAGTCATAGAGTTGTTATGATTACAGAAATAAGAAAAGAGATTGAAAGAAATGATGAGTGAGCAGAAGAAAGGAGAAGTGAAGAAAAAGGATTTGGGCACACGATGAAAAATATATTGTAAAATGCACCATTTATCCCCTTTTTTCTAACATATATTGTTGGAGAACTTCCCATTCAACAAACCACCCATGTTTTGGTCATTCTTGCTCCCAGTACGGCCCTGTTCACAATCTGACACGTTGTTGCTCATGGTCATTTTTTTTTGTTTCATAAAAATATATAGGCTATTCTTTGTCCAGTCTACTGCACTCTGACCAAACTGATAACGGCACAACTTCTCGAGTATAATTTACTGTCTAGAAATATAAACTTTGTAACAATATTGCACAGTTCACCCTTCTAGAATTCACATTTAAAAGAAATACAAATGGGGAGCAGTAAAACACAATGCACCCTTTCTTAGACCGTGTCCAAAACATACATAGGCGCTGGTAATAATGATTGGCAGTTTGTTTTGTAAAGAAAGGTTGCACCTTTTTTGACATTTTCTACAACAAAAAAGTATAACCACCTGGTGAGTCGAATGGTAGCAGGGCTTTGACATTTCCACACGGCATGGTAGGACAACAGCGTTAGGATGCGTCCTGTTGTGTTGCTCCCTCCCTAATTACAACATAAGGCTTAAAAAATAGTTGTACGAGGAGTGAACCAGGAAGCCAAATCATGATTTGCTTGAAGCACTGGAAATCCTCACACCATTTGTGGATGTTAGACAGATGTCCACCAGCTCCCAAATATGGAGAGCAAGTATTTAAAGAAAGTCAAAACTTTACATATTTTTGCACTGTGTTGCTCCGAGTCACATGCATAGTTTTCAAAGTTAAAAACCTTATCATTGCAGGCTTCCTCCTTAAATTTGCGTGGATTTTTTTTACAGTTTTGGGATTTACATAAATTGGCTAGGAGTAAATATGAAAATCTATGCAAACTTAGTTTCGAAACCTACTCCTCCTGCTGTGCTAGCTTTAGTCTTGTGTATCAAGTGTAGTAGAAAGGTACATTAGCACATCAAACTTTTCTTTTGTTTTTCATGGTGGAAAGATCCCTTCCCTTACTTCTCCCCATTTTCCATACTTGCTCCCACCTTTTCTTAATGTGTATATATAAGTGTTTAAACTGAATGCAAAAAGTCACAGGAAAGTTATATCATTATTTTTAAAGTCATAACTTTGTTATTGCTCACCACCAACCAGTTGAATAGTTTAATTACCCCCTCCCCCCCCGCCCACGTCTTTCTTTTGGTAACCCCTGGGTTTCCTCAATTAACACTTAGGGGTCGATTCCGATTCGGGCCGGAAAAAGCACCGACCGACTCGGATCCGGAAAAAATACCGACCGACACGTACCAGTGGCGCCCGACACGCCAAGTACGATGCAAGCCGCGATAAATCCGACCGACACGTCAGGAAACCAAGCCGACCGACCGAGCCGCTCGGAAAATAGCAATCCGGCCGGAAAAACACGCGAATCCAACCGACCGACACGCACCCGGAACAAATCCGACCGAATCGTACCCGCCAACTCCAACCCGCAAAGTACGATGCAAGGCGCGAAAACACGACCGAGTCGGACGGAGGACAAGCCGTACGACCGACACGCATACAAAACCGAGCCGAAGCAACACAATACACCGCGACCGACGCGTACGCAGCATACAAAACTGCACAAACACAGCGTGAACGAAACGGAAAACACCGTACGAGACCAATGCAGGGTCCGACTCGGTCACAAGAACGTTTCCAACATACACAAACAGCACAAAGGAAAAATCAACCAAAAAAAGGCCAAACAAGCAATTACCAAGCCAATAAATACTGGGGGGTGGGGACAGAGAACAAAGACACACCCACAACTCCACCTATATAAAGGACACAAATCACTACCATGAGCCTTTGCAAATGCCATTCCACTACCAGCACCCAAGAGAAAGCAACCACACACCCACAGCTCATCCCTCACACAAGCCACACACCAGCAGCACACCAACAAATACCCACCTCACATACACCCAGCACAACACACACCCACACACCCTCACCTGCACACCAACACACACATCACCCACCATCACCACCCATCACCATGCCCCCCAAGAAGAATCACAAGTTCCTAGATTGTGAATTGGAAGTCCTGGTAGACGAGATCCTCAGGGTAGAGCCACAGCTGTTTGGCACATTGGTCCAACAGACCCCCATGTCGCAGAAAACCAAGATGTGGGAGAGGATCATCAACAGGGTGAACGCCCAATCACCATGTCGGCGCACAAAGACCGACATCCAGAACAGGTGGTATGACGTGCGCAGGAGGGTACGGAAACTGCTGAAGCAAGATTACATCAACAGCCAACACACCGGCAGTGGCCCTCCTGCCAAGCCAATATACCTCAGGCCCTGGGAGGAGAAGGTGCGGGCCATCCTACCGCCAGTGAGCATATATGGACTAGAGGACATCCCAGAGCCTGGTGAGTACACAACAAATGTACACAATATACTGCCACAAAACACACACATCACTGTCAAGGGGAGAGTCAAACCATGCACTCATAGCAATTACACAGCAACCAGAACAGAATCATCCCAAAATGTGTATGTCAGTCAGATAAACACAACACATGCCATCAAAAAAGTCACATCCAACTGTGCCAACACATGTACAAACACAACCACAACTACAGCTAGGCAGTGGCACAAATAGAACTAACACACACATCCACACATGTAGCCACCACAACAACACCAACACACAGTGAAGACCACTCAAAGGAAGGAATTCTGTGTATGCTGGCCAAGTCAGTGTAGCCAATAGCATCATGGGAGTCGCAGTCACACATATTGCCCCCCCACAACTGTCCCATCAACACCACCCTGAACCATGCTCACATCACAGGGAGTGGAGAAGGACTCACAAGATGGCTGACACTGGCTACTGCTGTGGGGAGCACAAGGCCCTGCTGCCAACTGTGCACCAACAAACAGCAGGACACCACTGACTGACATCCTGAGAGACAACTTACACTCCCTGCAATGCAAGCACGTTCCATGGTGGGATATCTGGCTGGCTGGGTGGGAAGGGGGACTTGCAGCACTGACTATAGTCACCAGCACCTCCCCTCACACCCCCCCAACACAAACTCCACAGTACCCACCTGGTAGAATGCAATGCCCTCCATCCTAACACAAGATCCCACAAAGCACCACCACCCTGGCTTATGTTGTGTGAAGCACAGGGACACTCTTGGGACTCTTAGCCAAACAACTGCCAGGACAACACTCCCAGCCATCCTGTCAGCACAGCCAGCCCACCCCACAGGGAAGCAGAGTCAAAAGGAAGGAAGCATGGGCATGCTGGGAAGGGGGTGGAGGCAATAGCATGATGGGAGTCGTAGTCACAGACATTGCTCAGCCTCACAACTGGCCCATCAACACCACCCTGAACCATGCTCACATCACAGGGAGTGGAGAAGGACTCACAAGATGGCTGACACTGGCTACTGCTGTGGGGAGCACAAGGCCCTGCTGCCAACTGTGCACCAACAAACAGCAGGACACCACTGACTGACATCCTGAGAGACAACTTACACTCCCTGCAATGCAAGCACGTTCCATGGTGGGATAACTGACTGGGTGGGTGGGTGGGTGGGAAGGAGGTCTGGCTGTCAACCAAACACAATCAATGCAGACCATGTTCACACCCCAGAGAATACATAGAAATGCCCAAATAATGCAGGACAATGTGCCACACCAATATCAACCCCTGACTGTGACGACTTAGGACAATACAATGTACAGGCCCGCACCCCGAGGCACAGTCACAACTGTCAGGTGTGTCAACCACTGATGCCTGCAGAAACATGACATACATTGTTTGTGTCTCCCAAAAACAGGTGATGATAGGGACACAGCAGCAGACGCTGAGGAGTCCCAGTCCCAGGCTCAAGAGGATGCCGAGCTCACTGGCGTCGTACAGCCTCTGTCCTCCTCGGACGATGAAGAACAACCTGGCACATCCGGTGCAAGTCAACATGCTGCACCAGCAGGACCACCAGCTGCAGCACCAGCAGGTCCACCAGCTGCACCCCTGCACCCACCCCTCCAACGACTGTCACCACGAATACCATCCCTGCCGACATGGACAGAATAAGGAACAACACCAGCGCAGTGACCCTGGACCAACCTGGGGCCATGGACACCACCACCACCACCAACCCCCAAGGTGGACCAGGGTTATCTGTGCGTGCAACTGCACACACTGCACATGTCAGCAGGGGTGGTGGGAGGGGTGGGAGACAGAGGTCGCTGCTTGCAGACGTTGCTGGTGTGCATGAAGACCCACAACTGGTACGCATAGCTGATGCGTACCAGTCCAGCACCGGAGAGCTCAGCCAGGTAGTGGGGCTCCTCAGAGACATCAAACAGCAGCAGGCTGCCCATCATGCCCGCTTGGACTCCCACATGTCCCAAGTGGAGTCACACATGTCACGTGTGGACTCCCACATGTCACGTGTGGACTCCCACATGACCCGCGTGGAGTCCAAGTGGGATGTACTACATGAGATGACGGCGGTGCACAGGGACATTTTACAATGCCTCCGCCAGATGAACAGCAACCAGTCCACACCTCCCTGTGTGCCAACAACATCTGGTACCGAACAAACTGCAACTGCCACAGGGAGGGAGGAGGACTCTGGCGGAGAGTCCCCTGCACCGCAGCAGCCTGCACTTGAGGGCCCCCCCAAGAAGAGGGGTCGTCCGAGGAGGGGAAAGTGAGAGGCTGATGGCCAAGCGCAACTCCCAGGAAGCCTGAACCTGTTCTGGATTTTCGCCTTTGTGCACAGACTGTTCACCCTGTTGATGGCAACACTACTCCCACACATTGCATGGGGAGTACAAGTTGGAACAATGTGTCAGACAACTGTGGCCCCGATACTGGGGATCCTGTCTACCTGGACTTTCTATTCATCTAGGAACTTGGGATTGCAAGATTCATGTACAGCACAATCCATCCTATGCACTATTATCACAATAAACACACTAATACACCATACTTGCCTCTGTCGTGATTCCAACGTGGGTGCTGTTATGGGGATGATGAACTGCAAAATTACACAGTGTATGCGAACTGCAACAGCAAGGACAACACAGGCATGTGAGTACAGGCAACGTGACACATATGAGGGAGACACACCACCAGGGCTACACAACACATACACACCTAGGCCATCTGACTCATTGCCTACACTGATGTTGCCAGGGAAGACGGTGCAATGCACAGACACCACACCCATTCCCAGTTGTAGTCAAGTAGCCCACAGGTGCAGTAAGCAAATGGCAGTCAAATGTGTGACCACAGACAACGCACATCACTAAGTGAAGCACAGGTTTATTACACAGTAGCAACATGCCGTAACCACTACAGATGCAAGGTAACCCCACCTGGTAGCGGGCACACAGTCAACAACTGTAGACAGAAGGAAGTCCATGGGTGTGGCGCACATCACCTGTAGGGACACAACAGCTACCAGCCTGGATGTGCAATCACGTCGTCGGTGGACACAGTTGACCAAACGAATCTGAAAGTACCCTGTGAAGGACAGAAATGACACACAGTCAAAAGCAATGCAGTACAGGACAGAACAGCAAAACTCATGCACAATACATGTTACAAGATACCCACCCAGAACCAAGTTAGCATGTCAACACTGTTGGGGAGTACAGCCCACCTGTCACCACACATCGCAACACACATCCTGTCAAGTAGCCCATGGACACACTCCAACAGCACCAGAGCACCACCCACACATCATGCCAACTCACATCATTCACATGACACCTCAGGATACTCACATTCAGCTAAAGAAGTTGGTGATGAGCTGTGTGCGGACATCACCATCACCATCATCATCATCATCGTCACTGGCATCGTGGTCCAGGCCAGGATCCTCCACAGGTGGCGGATGTTGGTCATCGTCATCCTGGATGAGAGGCAACTCCTTCCGCACTGCCAGGTTGTGGAGCATGCAGCAGACGATGATAATCTTGCACACTTTCGCAGGGGCATATGGGAGGGACCCTCCGGTCTTGTCCAGGCAGCGGAAGCGGCTCTTCAGGAGACCAAAGGTCCGCTCAATCACTCTCCTGGTCCGACCATGTGCCTCATTGTAGCGCATCTGGGCAGGTGTCACAGGGTTCCTGAGGGGTGTCAGCAACCACGGCATGTTGGGGTATCCCGAGTCACCTACGGACAGACAAGTGCACATCAGCTGACTTGGAAAAGTGGGCGGAATACTACAGATCAGATCACACACAATGGCACAAAGTCAGTACACACCGACAAGCCAGGCACGCTGGTTCTGCATCTGTGCCATCAACCTGGGGATGCGACTACTCCTCATCACAAAGGCATCGTGTGCTGAACCAGGGAAACGGGCACACACGTGTGTGATGGTCATGTCTGCAAGACACACCACCAGTGCATTGACCGAGTGGTAGTGCTTGCGGTTCCTGTAGGCCTGCTCCTGGGCCTGTGGTGGTACCAAAGCCACATGTGTCCCATCAATGGAGCCAATTACATGCGGCATCCTCCCCAGGGCATAAAAGTCACTCTTCACGTCAGTGAGTCGTCGCAGTCTAGGGAAATAGATGTACCGGTTCAGGAAGAGCAACATTGCCGCCAAAACATCGCGGAGCACACGGCTGAACATGGTCTGTGACATCCCACCAGCAGACGCCACAGTATGTTGGAAGGTACCGGTGGCAAAGAAGTGTAGGGCTGCCATCACCTTCACCTTGGGGGTCAGCGCTGTAGGATACGGCCGGCCAGGCTGCAAATGTGGGGACAACTGCACTGCCAAATCCTCAATCAGCTGCCTGGTGAAGCGGTACCGTCGGATGCTGTCCCGTTCCACCATCGTTGCCAGGTCTGGGAATGGCCGATGGACAGCAGGAGCCCTGCAGTGCAGAGGAGAAGTAAGCAAGATCGTCAGTCACCCCACATATGCGGCATTGAACACACTCAAGATCCCAACATACATCATCATGAGGCACAACTACATGAAGTGTGCAGTACCGGAACGACATTTATGGTACATACATGGCCAACATCTGTCAACACGGTCCTACAGGTGGCATCAATTTGTCCCAGGTTGGCCCATTGGATATCATGATGCTGTGTCACAGTCACCCCCCAGTGACATGTGAGGACAGATGTGCCCCAGGCACCACAGCTCAACGACAGGCACATTCCCAGGGACCCTGTAATGCCACATGGACACTGGCATCACCTGGAGTATCATGTGTACACCACAACAAAACAAACATGACCCCCACAGGTAGTGGCCACACTTGCCATGGCAGGAGAGCCATGGACGTCTGTGACACACACGCACAACATCAGAGTCCATGCACACACAACGTGGATGTGGAGACTGTCTCCCATTGTGCACATGAAATCAGAGACATTGTAAACACTACATGCACAAAGACTGTGGAGGGCCATCACTATTGTGCCACTGGGACACCCTGGCTCAAACATACCGTCCCACATGGGACTCACGGGGTATGTGACATGACATACACAAACACCACTGTGAAATGTGACCATGGCACATGCACAGATATGAACAGTTGCACATCACAGTGGTCACGTACACGTAACACCCAGGATCCTGTCCCCATTAACACGTGCACAGCCTGGGGGTGGCTGCCCACAGGTGACACCCACAGGACAACATGTACACCAACATACACACAATAGGAAATGCAGCCTTACATGCCTTATGATAAGGTTTGGACAGGCTGTCGTGATGTAGGTGTGCCCCTCACTCCCTGGGAGCTATCTGTGGCTGGCATATGTCCATCTGAGACAGGCATGCTGACATATGCCAGTCACATGTACAGTGATGCGTTGTACTGCAATGGACCGATCGGTGCCTCCGGCCGGCCCATTGCATTCAATGTGTGCGGGTACGCGTTGTACCCCTGTGCGCGTTGAACAGCAATGGACCGATCGGTGCCTCCGGCCGGCCCATTGCTTTCAATGTGTGCGGGTACGCGTTGTACCCCTGTGCGCGTTGAACAGCAATGGACCGATCGGTGCCTCCGGCCGGCCCATTGCATTCAATGTGTGCGGGTACGCGTTGTACCCCTGTGCGCGTTGTACTGCAATGGACCGATCGGTGCCTCCGGCCGGCCCATTGCTTTCAATGTGTGCGGGTACGCGTTGTACCCCTGTGCGCGTTGAACAGCAATGGACCGATCGGTGCCTCCGGCCGGCCCATTGCATTCAATGTGTGCGGGTACGCGTTGTACGCCTGTGCGCGTTGTACCTCAATGGACCGATCGGTGCGCACCCATTGACAATGGGCTTGCCTGGCAACGGACGCGTTTTCGAATATTCGAACGAGTCGGTTGCTGGAAAATCAGTTGGTCACCCACAACAATGTTGCAAAATCATGTATGTCATGAAGTTGAAGATTTGAAGGATGCTGTGGGCGTGTTTTGGTGCTGCTATTCCATGGATTGGCCAGATTCAGAAGATGCAAACGACTTGGACCTATCACTTTGGACACAAGGGACAGTATCTGCCTCTCCAGCACATATATATTGCTGCATGTTCCCCTGAGAGCCCACTTGCCTGCACTACATGCTCCAGGACGACATCTGCCACTGCACTGCTGCTGTCTCTGCCCCTCTGGACCCTGCAATGGCACGTACTGTGGAGAGAGCCCCAGCCTTCAGCCTTGAAGAGAACCAGGCCCTGCTGGACAGCCTACTTCCACAGTACAGCAAGCTGTATGGGACACCAGGGGAGCAGGTGAGTGTTCTGTGCACTGCCTTTCTGAATGTGCATTTTGTCTGACTAGCAAGGCTGAGAGTCAGCACACCACTGGCTAGCAGGCTCACTGAGTAGTTGTCACCCCCCATAGTGTGTAGTGACTTGCACTGGACAGGTATGGTGCAGTGACAGTGCTTCTGAACAGGGTTTTACTCCCCATGCTATGATACCATGTAGTGACTTCTGGAAAACTGTCCATGGGCAGCCGTGCACTGCCTGGGTACACCATGTGCCCCTGTGATTGCGACATGTATATGCAACTGTGTCATGCACGGATATGTTGCATGTGTAGTAATGTCCTTATCACTTTGTCATCCTGACAGGCTTCTGCCCATCGGAAGCATGAGATCTGGAAGGACATCGTCCGGGCTGTCCGGTCCGTGGGGGTCTACAAGCGCCGGATCCGCAACTGCCAAAAGAGGTGGCAGGACCTTCGGGGCTGGACCCGGAGGATTGCACGGGTCCAGCTGAAGCTGTCGCCTCCTCGCAGGAGGGGCGGAACACGGACCCTGACCCCCCACATGCTCAGGATCCTGGCGGTGGTCTTTCCAGACCTGGATGGGCAGCTGAAGGCCAGAGAGCAGCAAGGAGGGGGTGAGTCAAAGACTGCACTGTGTACTCTGTCTAACATGTTATGTGGCCTCCTCGGGCCAGGTTGAACTGCCACAGTACAGCAGTCATGTTGTCCAGGAGCCATGTCCCTCTATTGTGCACTGCCCACTCCTCATCTGATACCCAGGTGTGGCCCTTACATGCAGGGAATTCTGTCACTTAGGACTGTGTCCTTGCAGTTTGCTTGACTCAAGGTGGGAGACAGCATCTGTTTCCCTGACTCTGTGGTGGGCATCATGGGTGGGTCCATTGCTTACACAATGCCTGTATTCTGACATGTATTCAGCGTGTTACTTTGATCTGTGGTCCAATTGCTGAGCTGATCCACCACATGTGGCTGGGGTACCTGGCACACACCCATGCTGCGGGTGGGAACAATGTTTGGGCCCCAGGAGTATGTATATGACGTGTGTCACACATACTTAGCCAGCTGCCTACAGTCCAGGGCTCATCCCTCATTCATGTGGGGCTGGACAGTCATGCCTACTCCAGGCCATACAATACACTCTGTACTCCCACTCCCGTGTATCAGAGGACACATTGTGCACAGTGATTTGCCCCTCAGGTGTCTGCCTCTGTGTCAGTGTGCTGTGGATTAGTCGCCAGGACTGCTGTGGAGTTTCTTGGTAGGGGCTCAGCATGCCACTGGAGATGTGACCATAGGAGACGATACTTGTGTGACACATAGGTGTCTGATCAGCTGCCCATGCAGACTGGGGCATGTAAATGTGAAGTTCAGGCAGCTGTTCCCCATGCACAGCAGAGTGTGAGGGGCTCAGGTTCAGAGGGTAGTGTCACAGGTCTCCCATATGTCCAATAGGTATGACCTGGACAGATGAGGGTTAAGAGGATGTGTTGTGGGGGGATGTACATGTGCACTTGTGCAGCTCCAGGACTTGCATTCCCCATGACCTACTATTGTGACACAGTGCAGAGTGTTGTTAGTCTGGCTGCAAAGTCATACATCACTGAGACAGTGATGTATGACTTTGCAGTCATGCCTCCGCCATGGCATGTGTCTACTGATTGGTGATCCTGCAGGGGAGTGACATGTGCTACATGCACACCATAGTGGCGCTGGCTATCAGGACATGGGTGCATCATGGTGTCTGTCGCTGGTATGCATCACATGCATTTCCTATTTGACTCTGGGCATCCCTTACATCCGTAAACCTGTACTGACTCAGTGGCAAGAGCTGTGATGTGTCCACACCGTGTCCTCTGCACTGTCCAACTACTGTGTACTTGGTGCATGTGTCAACACTGGGGTGTTGCAATCCAACAGACACCAGACAGATGGGTGCAAGGCCATGTGGGATGTGAGTGCCATGCTTGGCATCAGACTGACAATTGACTTCTCCTGTTCAATTAGTGCACTTTTAGCAATGTACAACTAATGATGCCAGGGCTTGCTCTGTGATGTGCTGTGCTCACAGTGGTGTGTGCGTTATGTGCAGGTGACTGATGTTTGTCTGTTTCCCCATTGTTTGCAGATACATCCACGGCCACGGAAGGGGACAGCTCCACGGACCAGGAGGAGCCGGAGAGCCAGACTGGGTCAGCAGCCGAGGAGTGGTCGGAGGGACCCAGTGGCACGGAGGGCGAGGGGAGCCACACCGAGGAGTCCTCAGCAGCATCCACCTCAGCTGAGGACCAGAGCAACTCGGAGGATGACTCCCTTGTGGAGGCGGGTGTCAGCAGCCACCACACCCCAGCTAGTGTTGCTGTCCCCGCCACCACCAGCACCACCACCGCCCTCCCATCGGCTCCCATTCCCCAGGTCCGTGGAGGCTCCCATGTCCGGGAGCGTGTCTCCTTTGGGCCAGGCACCGCACCCCTGCCCCTGTGTCCCCTGCTGCCCTGAGTGAGGAGTCTGTGTACCTCCTTCGCCAGCTCCATGTAGGGCAGACAGCCATGCTGAGTGTCCTCCATGCGCACACCGCGCTGTTGACTCAGCTGGTGTCGTTCATGGAGGGCATCTCATCGGGCATGTCTGACCTACAGAGGGGCAATAGGTCCATGGACTCCTCCCTGACGGCAGCAGTGTCCCTCCTCAAACGGTCCCTCACCCCTCCTGCCTCTGCTCCATCCACACTCCCCAGCACCTTACCCATCCCAGGCACACACACACTGGCACACACCAGCACACACACATCCAGCACACTGACACACACGCCAATGACAAAACGCACACGCACGCACATTCAGGGGACTGAAGCCAGACTCACAGGGGATGGGGCCCTGGAACACACACACGCATCCACATGCACTGCGCAGTCCTCAGTTCCCTCTCCCTCCAAAGCACCCTCCCTTGCCTCACCTGCAACCCCAAAGTCACAGCAGCTCTTCCTCTGTGACCTCGGCCTCTTCCCCACCGATGAAGCTGCTCCAGCATCCCGGGGGAAGAGGAAGCCCACCCACACGGAGCAGAGTGCCCCTCGCCCCCGGACACCCTCCCCCAGGCGCAGACGGACTGAGGCCCCCACCCGCAAGTCCCCCCGGAGTGCTAAGAGCAAGACCCCGCCACCGCCCTGCAGCTCAGGCACAAGGTCTCCGTCCTCCATCCCTCAGGCCCCCACTGCACAGGTGCCCCCACCACACCCTGCCCCAGGTTCCCCCACCCACAGATATACCATCCCCAAGATGCTCCGGCCTTCTCCCCCTGCCACTTGCTCTCCCAGCACCACACCCCCGCTGCGCTTGTCTGTGCCACTGATGTGGTGAGGGTGTCCCCCCTCTGTCCAACCCACCTTGCCTGTTCCCCATTCTCCTCCCCTGGAGGTAGGCACTGCAGTGGAGTCCACTACCGCCCTGTCTGACTTGGGCACTGCAGTGGCGGACCTGTCCACCCCATCTGCAGGGTCCACTGCAGTTGTGCCGGCACCCACGACATCTGTGTCATGCCCCCCAGTTGTGCCGGCACACACCATGTCAGACACCTCCACTGCAGTTGTCAGTGGCTCTCCAGCACCCACCACCCCTTCCCTGACTCCCCCTGGTGAGCCCTGATCCTGTCCCTGCGGTGCCTGGCCTGCCCCCCGGTTGCCCCTCCTAGTGGATTGTCCCTGGTATTGTGCAGGCATGCGTAGGGTGACATCTGCCAGTGTCACCCTGTTTGAACTTTGACAATGGACTGGCCATTGGCCTTTGCTCTTTTTCAGGACTTCGTTTGGCCTCAACACATATGCTGAATAAAGCAACTTTCTTTTCTCTAGTGCTCATGCTTCAGATGTACATGTTGTTGGTGCAGCTAACCATGCCCTTGCTGCAGTGATGGTGATATCTGGTCTCATGATTATGAAGTGTTACTGTGCAGGAACCCATGTGGTCCAGGGGGAATGTGTCCTATCATGTGGTGTATCCATGTCATCCATAGCAGCATCTGAGGGTGTCATGTGTTCAGTATTTGGCAATGGGTTTCCTACTTACATTGGCAATTTCATATCTGTGGCTTCCACCCCTGCACATCTGTTGTGCCTGCCATCGTTGCATTTGTCTACTTCCCTGACCGTGTTGCCATCTCCAGTGGACATGCAGGTTTGGGCATCAATGGGGAGGGACTCATCCGTGTAGTCAGTGCAACATTGCCATACAAGTGTGTTGGATCTGTGCTGATGATTCCGTTGGCACATCCATGACCAGGCTGATGTGATGGGAGCCCTCATTTGGTGCTAATTGTTGATTGTGTGACCAAGTGCTCAGCTGACATGATGGGGCCCTACTGAGGCAACATATGGCACAGCTTTCCTCACACAGGAGTGGAGTCCCCTCATGGCAGTGTGTACACGTGTGACATTGCCTGCGCCCAAGGTGTGTGTTGTATGTGCATGTCTGTGTGTTCACTTCCATTCATCTGCGCATGCTGTGATCCCTAGTGTTGTACCTGTTTGTGATGCTTGCTGACTTGAGCTATGTTCCCCCAAAGTCTTCTCCCTGTGTTCTCTGTGATGTGGGTGCATGGCACATTACTGGTCATCAGGGTGTCACCCATAGGTGTGTTTGCTGTCAGGGCAGAGTTTGTGTGCTGACGCAGATGGGTCACAGTCAGGTTTCCCTTTGGCACTTGTTGTTTGCCCCTGTCATGTGATTTCCAGTTTGTGTTATCTTTCAGTGATTGTGACACGTTGTGTGTGTGACTGCTGGCACTCCTTAGGGTCCGGGCTGCAATGTTGGTTGTTGTCTATGTGTGTTCTTTGTGGGTGACCTTGGCTTCTTCATTGGTGTGTGACTGTGGCTGGGATCCCATTGGTCGGTGTGGTATTGCCGTCATGTCCATGTACAGCGTAGTGTGCAGTGTGTCAGACATTCAGGAGTCTTGTTGAGTGTCCATGTGTGATGTGTTTCTACACCTTGGTTCCCACCCACCACCCTGGAATAGTAATGGGTGCATGTGCAATGTCACCAGTGCATGTGTACTTCACTGCTGCACATTGTTGGAGGTCGAGGGGTGTGGTCTTGAGTGTGTGCAGATGAGAGTTGTTGCCCGGCTAGTCCCCTGCCTCCATGTTGGCCTTGGCTTACTGGCCATGCTGATTGATTTGTGCTTGTGTAGGTGTGATGGTAGTTAGTTGCTCAGGACACCTGACTGTGGTTCACAGTGTGAACGACATTTAGCTTTGTCATCACAGTGGTATTTTTCTTCAGCCCAGGGTCACCACATTGTGGGGGCCCTGGGGGTGGTGCTGTGGTGTGTCTGTGACTTGCTGTGTCAGTTGTTGTTCCTACGTGCCTGTGTGACATGTGTGTTTTGTGCTCCCTCTCACCTGTCAATGCCTGCTTGCCCACATAGGGGATTTGGATCCATGAGTTACCTTAGTGTGGCAGTGTATGCACATCTGTATGATTGGTATTCAGCTCTCCTCATGTGTTGTGTTGTTGCCTGGGGACACTGGCACCCCCACCCCTCACCTGCTGTGTATGATGACAGTGTTGGTCTGCCTGTTTGTGTTTGTGCATCTGCACCACTGCATTGGCATATCTTGGGTGTGCCATTGGCTGTATGTTGTTTGGTGTGTTTCCCCTGCTGTCCCTGGGACTCCTAGGTCATCGGTCAGCACAGTGATCATGGTTTGTGTGTCCCATTGCTGCCATGGTATGGTATCTGTTCACCTCACATCTGCTGTCTCCACAGGGTATCTGCATTTGTGTGCCCATTGGTGCAAATATGTGGTTCTGCATTCTGATGGTCACTTCTGTCATTGTGTCATTGATGAATGTTGACGGTCTCAGCCCCCATGGGTGTTGTTTGTCTGCACATGGCCAAAGGAATGTGTCATTTGCACTGCAGTATTTGGCTCCCCCAATTTATGTTGCAATGGGACACATACACTACTTTGCCACAGATGAGTTTTTGGTTCTGTGACCAGGAATGATCCATGCAGTTTGGCAGTTGCAGCTCTTTCTTTGTCAACAATTACCTTTTGGTCACTGTGATGATGAGGGTGTAGACCCCATTGCCACAATGGTCAAAATGTGCTTCAGCTATGGACCCCACACTTACCTTTTGGTCACTGTGATGATGGGGGTTTAGACCCCATTGCCACAATAGTCAAAATGTGCTTCAGCTATGGACCCCACACTTGCCTTTTGGTCACTGTGATGATGGGGGTTTAGACCCCATTGCCCAATGGTCAAAATGTGCTTCAGCTATGGACCCCACACTTGCCTTTTGGTCACTGTGATGATGGAGGTTTAGACCCCATTGCCACAATGGTCAAAATGTGCTTCAGCTATGGAC
Source organism: Calotriton arnoldi (assembly GCA_963921515.1). Classification (NCBI taxonomy): domain Eukaryota; kingdom Metazoa; phylum Chordata; class Amphibia; order Caudata; family Salamandridae; genus Calotriton; species Calotriton arnoldi. The sequence goes on from CAWUFW010005155.1 coordinate 1,273,452, forward strand.
CCCACACTTGCCTTTTGGTCACTGTGATGATGGGGGTTTAGGCCCCATTGCCACAATGGTCATGGGCTGCTTGCATTGTGGGTGCCACACACATATATGTGTGGCACATGTGCTAGGGGGTCACATTGTATGTTCAATGTCATGTTCGGTGTTGTAGGCATTTGACACAGCCTGCTCACACGCTTGTCATGGTGGTGGGGGGATGTCTTAATCTTGCATTCCCTAGGTTGTGGTGTGCTTGTTGTGTCATGCATTGTCCATCCTATGAGTGGGGGTGGTAGTAGTGGTAGGCATCCAGCCCCCTGGCTAAGGGTGGTAGTAGTGGTAGGCTTCCTGCCCCCTGGCTAAGGGTGGTAGTAGTGATGGGCATCCTGCCCCCCTGGGTGAGGGTGGTAGTAGTGGTAGGCATCCTGCCCCCCTGGCTAAGGGTGGTAGTAGTGGTAGGCATCCAGCCCCCTGGCTAAGGGTGGTAGTAGTGGTAGGCTTCCTGCCCCCCTGGCTAAGGGTGGTAGTAGTGGTGGGCATCCTGCCCCCTGGCTAAGGGTGGTAGTAGTGGTGGGCATCCTGCCCCCTGGCTAAGGGTGGTAGTAGTGGTGGGCATCCTGCCCCCCTGGGTGAGGGTGGTAGTAGTGGTGGGCATCCTGCCCCCTGGCTAAGGGTGGTAGTAGTGGTGGGCATCCTGCCCCCCTGGGTGAGGGTGGTAGTAGTGGTGGGCATCCTGCCCCCCTGGGTGAGGGTGGTAGTAGTGGTGGGCATCCAGCGCCCCTGGGTTGGGGTGGTGGCGCGCATTCAGGCCCCTGTGTGCATATGTGGCATTGGTGATGGGCATCCCGCCCCTATGGTGCTGCTGGTGTAAGTATATTCAGATTCCCAGTGTATGTGTGTGATGTGTCGTGTACGTGTTGTATGTGTTTTGTGGTTGGTGTCTGACTTACCTTCTGCGCCGTACGCGTCCGTGCCTGTTCCGGTAGTAGATGTAGAATATTGGTATGATCGGGACGAAGGGATTCATGGTTGGTTCGTGTCGTTCGTCCTTCTCGTTGCTTCGCGTCGTCCTCGTCGCTTGGCTTCGTCCTCGCCGCTTCGCTTCGTCCTCGTCGCTTCGCGTCGTCCCTCGCCTGTGCTGTGTTCGCCTCGTAGCCGTGGATCGTGTTGTGGCGCGATTCGGAGCTTATGTGCGCCTCTCCCGGATGCTTTGACGTGCCGTGCGTAGCGACGGGTTCGGCGCGTACGGAAAGCGCATCGTACTTGTTCGGCCGGACGGGGCTGCATTTTCCCTTCCGTGCGACTCGATTCGGCGTTTCCGGATTCGCCTCGGTCGGAGAACAGGACCTGGTTTGGGTGAGTACGGCTCGGCCGGGATTTTTGCTGTTGTGCGCATCGTACTTGCTCGTTCGGTGTGCTGTACGGATCGGTCGGGAAACTGGCTTTCGCATGGCTTTTTTCCCGACCGAATAGTATTGGGTGCGCCTCCGACCGAGATCGGAATCGGCCCCTAAATGTACTACCTTCAAGGGTAAGTGCGATCTATTTACCCCCGCAGATGCCATTTTGTGACCATCAAAGCTAAACGTAGGCGCCCAAAAAATATTAAACTATTTTTTATATGTATGTTTCTATCTTTTTTATATGGCGGAAATCTGCCTACCATGTCAGTCCTCTACTGTGTCTAATGCTAATCAATATTCCTCCAGTATGTTTTTCCCTATGCAGAATAGTTTTCATTAACGAAACAAAAAATCAAGGCACACCCTGTGTCATATTATCTAAATAATCATAAAAACATGTTCGGCACACAGGTGTATATCTTCATTGCTTGCGAAAACAACATTACATGGTGCTACCAGTAATTGATCTAGTTTCATTGCCGGATACATACTACCTTTCTACATTTTCCTTGCTGACAAAGCTTGCTTTCCAGTGTTTGTGTTGTTGTGCGAGCCCAGTTTTACTCTGCTTGTGTTTTTTTCCATCTGTCATGCGTTAGCCCATGCAGCTTGCAGCTCGGATGTTGTTCCCCTTGTTTAGTACATTATTAATTGGTAGGGCTTTCAAGTCTCTTGAACGGAGGTGTCTGTCACTTTATTCTGCTGAATCAGCATCTCTTGTCAATTTCAGAAAAATAACCAACTTCTGGAAGTGGCAAATCAGCACAAAATATTGAAAACGCGTACATGTGCGTAGAAAGCTAGCAGCAAAATGGAGGGCAGGACGCTATGAAATGTAAGTGTCAGAAATAAACAAAACTCTCGATAATTTTTTTTTGTTTATGTCAGTGCAGTTGTAACCTGCAATATGTCTCTAGATCACTGTATGCTTATCAGGACACGCTAGTAATACTAAAGGAAGGATGTCCAATGGATGCTTTGGCTCTTAAAGCTCCTGAATCAGTGCTAGCTTGGCCCTTGCACTGAATTGTCTGGCTTGTCCACCTCTAGTAGCATTTACATTTTGCTTCTGTCCACCAGACAGTACTCAGGCCTGAGAGCTCCGGATTAAATCCGGAGCGGGGGTCCCTCCATCCACCTTGCAGGTACACCACTGTGCAGTTTGGCACCTCTGCCTGCTTGCTGCTACCAGCGCACGTTTTTTTGAATGGGCTGATTTTGTAATAAAGATTAACAAAATATTAAATAAAGCTAAGTATTGGCAATGCCAATAGGGTAGCATCCTACGCAAGACCTACTGGCTTTCTTCAGATATTGCACCTTGACCCAGCAAGATAGCATGGGGAGACGATAGTGGGTGCCGAGGGGCCCACCCAGTTAGCCTGCTGGCTTCACCATTTTGCTACTGGTATGCGAGAGCATGGTGCAGCGCTGACCCTCTACTATAATGAGAGGGACACAACCCACATTTCCTTTGCCCAGTTCCTGCCAGGCAAGTGGGCAAGGGCCTGGGACTCCAGGGAGTGGTCAGAGGTTCAAGGGATTCCTCAATGGAGGGTTGGAAGGAAGTGTCTACTTTTTATATACCTAAGCAGTGCCCGGTGCTCCCTCTTTTGTTCCTGCCGTCAGATGAATCGCCTTCTCTGTGATCAACATTTTCCCACCCAACCACGCCCCAGATGCAGGGTCCTCAAGGGCGTTCCTTTAAGACAGAAAACCTCTAAGTTATATCTAGGACGGACAAATATATGACACCATACATGGATCGAAAGCTAGGTCCTAATTACTGTTGATGTAAGTTTAGGGCTGGTTGGAAGCTTGGGTGAGCCTGAAGGCAGCGTGGCATTTTAGCCCCACCCTGGGGTTGCTCACATTTGGATTTAATTTTTTGGCAGGAAGGGAAGTGGTCAGGCTTGACCACAGGTGTTTTTCCTTCCCTTTGCTGATGGGCGTCACTGTATGGAATTTGTTGCTATGCCTACAAAACCAATTAATTCTAGTAAAAATGTACACTATAATCATCTAATTGTGTGTCAAATATATAACAATGTGACTGCCTTCTCTTTTGGCTTATGTATATGCTGTCCAAAGTTTACTGCGTGAAAAGTAAAGATAAACCAAACATGAGTCAGTTAATTTTGTGATTGGGAGTATTGGGTAGGGTACCTGAGTGCAATTACTATGATTTTGATGTGATTCTTACAAGAAGTGTAAAAATTATATAGGTAGTTTAGAGCCATGTCTCTAGGATAGGCATAGCTTTTTAAGTAACACATTTTTGTGGGAGGCCTTTTTGTGCATTTTTTAATTTGCGGCTCTTGCTTAGATTATGAAGAGTTAAAGATAGTCTCATTCTGAGTGCAAAAATGGTGCTGTGGTACCTCACCTCATGGGGACTTACAGATACCAAGGGGTTCGATTTTTCCTGGCAACTGTACTACTGCATAATTACATATTCTGCTAATTGGAAAGCAGGGCTAACACGACAAGATGACATGTTTTCCAATGTTCATTGCTGCAAACCTTGTAACATTACAGTTTCTCACTGCCAGAATTTGTGCAGGGAAATCCACAGGATCTGTGTGGTAATTTCACAAAAACATTAATCCGATTTGGACACAAACCTTCTTTTAGATCTAAATACTATTTACCAGGGCTCTGAAAAGGAGTATAGTATTCAGATGCTACATTAAATCCTTCATGAAAGATGATAGTCATAGTAGTATAAGTTCTTCCAGAAATTAATATTTGTCCTGCTTTGAAGCTTGTAATTTCGGTTTTCAATTTAGATCCATCTACTATGCATCATTGCAGCATTGATATAAGGTATTTTTCACTTCTTTGATTATTCAATTTAGACATAACATCTGATGTAAAATTGGAGCAGGTCATATTTTGGTCTGCTGTTTTAATCAATCTTTCAAAAGGCACAGTTTTGGAATCCAGTAGTGTTAAGAACAGAAATCTCTCAGAATTTGTTTGACTGGTAAATGTAAAAGAGCAATCTTCACAGTCGTGGTTCCACGTGCAACTCAGTCCAAATAAGTCATCTATAATTATTTCTTCTTCTTCTACAACTCCATGGATGACTGTTATAAATTCCTGTGCATCCTTTTGAGTGTTCTGAGTAAATAGTACTGATCCACTACATATATATACTAGTCCTATCTCTATGTAAACGTTGCAGCAAAGCACACAGTGCAGAGCATAATCTCTTTTGTGGTTTCCGTTCAATTGCATTTATAAGATGTTGTAAATGAAATAGTACTTTGAGAACACCATTTGGATAGCAGTTGGCACCAGAAGTGTTTGACAACCTACAATATCTCCCTCATTCCCCAGTTTTTTCTTCTTAAAACCGTCCTTGTTTTCCTTCTTTTCTGCAGCATCTTTAGATTCTTTTGTGAGCTTCCACTTTGGACAGATAATTCGATTTTCATAAATGGGATACTGTCCGAAATGAGGAGCTTATACACTTCTAAATCAACTGTAGTCTCTTACACAACTTTCATCGGCACTAACTTTCCTGTCATCAAAATCAACCAAAAACAATATGGACAATGTTCTTGCTCAAGACAATTAAACATATGACATACTTCTTTAAATACAGTACCATCAATATTAGTTAAAGCTGCATCTACACTTAATCCTTGAGACTTACGGATAGTTACAGCATATGCTAGAGACACCGGGAACTGCTTCCAATGCACATATGTCTTTCACAAGCAAAAAACGTACAACACATCGGCCAATCTGCTTCATGCCATCAATATGATAAAATTTTATAGCTAAATATTCAACCTCGTCCCTATTCGGAAAATTTATTAAATCAATAACTTTACCCATTCCTCAAATTTAAATTATGCTGCAAAATAACTCTACAGTGTTTGCACACGTGTAAACATTTTTCTAATCCTGCAGTCCTAGATACAGATTTCACCAATGAATCCAATTTTGCTTGTACCTTCCCACTTAGCAGTATTGTTACTTCCTGGTGTTCCATTTTGTTAGTTGCTGTAATTTCCAAAATTTCATCATTCTCCAGTTTTAGTAATTGGTGATTAAAATTGGAACACTCTTAAACTGTAGGCATTAAACAGACTATAGATTTGCCTTCTTCAATGAAATTGAACATTAGCTGTGCTTCTGTGTTCTTAGAGGAGAAATGTTTGTTGATAAGTCGACTTTCTAAAGTACATTTTCCAGCCTTTGTCAGAACTCCTACTCTAATATCCTTCAGAATATTTCCATATTCAATGTCAGATGCTTGATGCATATTCCTCAGTAGTTCCTTGCATTTGAAGTTTAGCCAAATGTTTACATTGCCAATACTTTCCAAAGAATTCCGAGTTTCATCATGTAGAAATGTCTTGAAAACAGGCTGTCCGAGGGGGAAACGTTGCAGTAGGTCACCAAAAAACATTAAAAGGTTTCCTCCGAACAACACATCATAATCCAGTTTTAAAATCTGTTGCATTCTCAAGTGTAGGAAGGCAAGCATTAAGTTTGAGACCATGTTCACCTCATCGATGAGCAAAAGCTTCAGTTTCTTCAACACTGTTGACACCTCATGACAAGCTTCACCGGATAACTTTTGGTATTGCAATTTATTGTCATGTGCAACAGGTAGCATTAGTAGACAATGTAGAGTAATTCCTTTAATGTTGTCTGGAGCCAATCCAGTGGGTGCTGTTACTACACACGATAAATTTGATTCTGCAGTCCTCTGTAGGTAAGTGGTGAGAACTTTAATTGAAAAGCTGTTCCCGGTGCCAGCTTGATCACTGATGAATAATAGCATTGGCTTAAATGATGAACATTTACATTCTTTCTTCTTGTGGAGGAATCCATGTTCTATTTTCTGTTTTACCTCTATATAAATTTCTTTCTGTTGTTTGTTTAGTTGTCCAACTAACTGCTCGAAATCAACACGTTCCTGTCTCTCTTGTTTCATGGCAGTTTCCACGTCTTTCATGGCTATTGCAGCTTCGTTTTCAAGAATGGGTTGTCCAGGAGGATCTTGACTCAGAGGTGCAGGACTTTGACTGCTTTGGAAACTTTCCTGAGCTACCACAGCAGCAATAATTTCTTCCTGTTCAATCTCATCATTTAACATATGCAAATAGTTTATGAAGACTGAACACTGAAGGCTGTCTTTCACAGCGATGAAAAAACTTCGTAGCAGTCAGAGCCTCCAAATAATTCTGATTCAGAATGCCAAGGCTTGAAGAGTTGTAGAAGTGCCAAGTAGAAAAACTCTCTTTGTATGGAGTTTGGCAACTAAGTTTTCTGTGGTTAATTAGATTTCCTTTTGCATGTCTCACCAAACAACCGTCACATCCAACTACAGCATATTTCTCTTCTTCTATGTTTTCTATTACATTCCATTTGTATCTGTAGTGTTGAATTACTTCATAAAGGCACACGTCTTCTAGATGTGGACTCCTTCTTGGATAGTAGGCACCCAACATATTTGTTTTCACAATGTCTGTACATTCCGGGTCAAACTCTGCTAGGTACTGAATGTCTGGGAAAGTTTTTAACACTCTATTTCGTGTACTTGCTAGTCCTAGTCTTACCCAAACAATTCCCCTTGACTTTGAGAACAAATTGGCCAAGCTCAACCAGTTACAGCACTTCTAGTACCCCATCTCTCTATGGGAAACCATTTTCAAGCTGAAGCTGTACAATTTCTTGGTTAGAGTCTTTTCTGCAGAATTCTACTCCCACATCTTCTTCATCTCTGTCTTCTCTGATTTTGTAATGTCTGAAGTGACATACCGAGCAACTGTGATGGAGTTGTCTGCAACAAATTGTATACCCATATTTGCATTCCACATTTTGAGAATCACAGGGTTATAGTCATTAATATACTTGGAAGCCTCTGTTCTTCTCAGGTTGTATGTGTTTTTTGGTGATTTCCATGTTAGTGTATGTCTGACTCCAGACAAAAAGCTTTTCACTCTTCCTTGGGAAATGACACGTTGTGGGATTCCAAATTGACATCTCGTGTAAGATTTTCCTTTGCACCTGTCTTTATGACCGCAGTACTTCCCACATCTATGTGTTTGAAAACGCTGAACTTGTTGTCTCAGGCCTTTTTCACTATTGTCTTTCGGGATGGCGCATGCCACATACTGTTCTATGAAAGAGAGTACAGCGTCATCAGTATCTGTTCCAAATTTCGGTGCATCTTTTATCCATAACAGCATGTGAATATGAGGAGCACCTCTTGCTTGGTACTTTTTACACCAGAAGAAATCAGTTACTTCGCCAACAGGAGGATTTGTTTTGTTGCAGATGAAAGACAGCATGGCTTGAAACCTGTGGTTAAAATTTCTACAAGCATTAGCAAGATCCAAGGAGCGGTCTTCAGATTGATGTCCTTAATGTTTGAGTTCGTTCTCTACAAAATTCAAGCAGGTCATCCCAGGCAAACTCAGCACAATTGAGTGTCAGAAACCAAGTAGGTGCACCTATATTGCTCAACATACATTTCAGTTTTCCATGATGGTGATACTAATACTTGTTGGTGCCACATTGGCACACCATCAAATTAATCAAACTGTAGTCTAAGTTTTCATCCTTTCTATGAACTTTGTGAATGAATTCCTTCGCAGAGAGATTTTGAAGATTAACTCCTGTCTTCAGTATGTGGTTTACAGCATATGAAAGTCACTTTCAAACAGAAGATGGAATATGTAGGGAACACACTGCTGAAATCTTGATCCTTTGAGTTGACTGGTATTTAGCTGCTGTTATCTATAAGGGGCAGTTATCATAGCGGCCCCCTGCTCCAGTGGGAAACAGTTGTGGAAAACAGCGAACAAAACTTTTATAATGTTGCTTTTTTAAATTTACTAACATCCACTAACTTTTGCCAGATTTTTTATTCTTTGTAGGCACACCATTTACTATAATGATTAGCTGTTCTTCAATATTTCTCTCTACCCCTACAGTTTTAACATTTCATTTAAAATCTTAAGGTAAGTAGACAACTCTTCCTTTAAGCTCAGTTGATGGCAGCTTCCTGTCTTTGGCCCTGTATCAATTATAACCTGAAATGCGTGTATACATTGTATGAGAATCGATTCATAAACATTTAAATCTCGTAGTTCATGCGGAATTGATACAAATTCTAACTTGTTATATATTGCTCCAGCTTGCATTTTGTTATCCTCTAACTTATCATAGCAGTTCTTACATATAATTTGCCATGTGGACAACTCAAAGCGTTCCTCTACAAATAAATAAACAGCAAATTCTTGCCACTTATCTCTGTTCTCCTGTTCAGTTTTTGAGAATACAACTACATTGCATACATTACATACACTCGATGGGATATTTACAAACAATACTGGCATTGGAAGCCGCTCATTCCCTCCCTTTGACTGGGTCAGATCACCATTCGGTGATCTGGGAGATAGAGCTACAGGAAAAGCCCCCCCCTGTATTAGGTAATAAGAAGTCTGTAGGCCAAGTCTGGCATAAGATGCAAGCCACTGAATTAAATTCCTTACTAATTACCTCGCTGCTTGAAACTTCACATAATCTAGATCAGATGGCAGAGGACTATTCTAATTGGGTTAGCTCCACCCTCAATCTCATTGTCCCAGCCAAAGTTAGGATCAATAACACTAAAAAGCTGGTTTCATGAGACACTCAGGGCTTCCAAACAAGGATGTCGGAGGCAGAAGCATAAATGACGTAAAAGGTATGATTTGAAAGAAAGAGAAAAATACATACTTTGCTTAGTTGAATATAAAAGCTCTCTTTTGCTGCTAAATCAGCATATTATGCAGAGCAAATTAAATTAGCGAGTGATTCTAATCAAACTCTTCTTCAAGCTATAAAAAATATCACTTCACCAAGAGCAAGTAACTCAGCGGCAATCAGCCAGGACTTCTGTGACTCATTGGGATGCTGTTTCCAGCAGAAAGTAGTGACCATTTTTAGGTCGAGCCTAGGCAGCGCATGCGCTGTCTCTCCGAGACAAGCAGTAATTAGTATATGTGGTGAAACTCCACCTATTAGCTCTTTATTGGTTCGTTCGCTTGTCTGCTAAAACCTCTTTGTTTTGACAGGTTAATATGTGTTTTAGTTCCTCCTTTCTTTTTTTGGGAACGCCTAAACAGCACCGCCTAATTACTGTAAACATGCTACTAGTGGCATGAAGTATTTGGTTTGGAACTCTTTTGTTTTTGGTTCCTTAATTTAAACATGCATGGAGTTTATCTTTTGGGCCCGGTAGGATGAAGTGTTTGTTTTTTGCGTTCGCGATATTTATTTGTTGTAAGGAACGTGTTTATTTAGGGGTTTTTGGTTGCTTAATTTAAACGTGCATGCAGCTTGCCTTGTGGGCTTTAGCAGTGATTCGCATTTGTTTTCTAACTTTAACATTTTGCTGTTTCTCTTAATTTAGGTAATGTGTATTCCACAGATGCTGTAAACCTAAAGATAACAATCTTTACTAGAAGGCTAATTTGTGCTTCATTAGCGGTTGCTTTTTCCCTGTTAGGAACGGACTATATTTTTCTCTTGTGAAGGAATGGTGCTTTATTTTACAAATTGTTTTCTGTTCCTTGGCTAACTCTGCTTTTAATTCTGATGGAAGGGCTTTTTTCCCTGTTTGGAACGGACCGTGTTTTTTTCTTCCAAAGGATTGTGCTTTATTTTACGATTTGTTTTGTGTTCCTTGGTTAAAATTGCTTTTATTTCGGATGGAAGGGCTTTTGTTTTCCTGTTTGGGACGGACCGCGTTTTTCTCTCGAGAAGGAATTGTGCGTTGGTTTACGAATCGTTTTCTATTTCTTGGCTAAAACTGCTTTTATTTTGTGTTTCATTCTAGACGATTCTTTTCAAGTCTTAAAAAGACTGTAATAGAGAAGTTGGCAGTAAAAAACGGTGTGCTTTTTATGCAGCTCTCCCGTTGAAAGTGCTTGGCTGTTTTTTCCCGAATGGATTCTGTTATTTTGGTTGAAACGGACCGTTGTTTTGTGTTGTGTAAAATAGGGACATACTTTATTTATACTTGATATTTTGGCAAAAAAAAAAGCAAAAGGACGACATTACCATAATTAGTAGTTTTACATATATAGAGCTAAAAGCACTTTATGTGTTAAATATATTGCGGTGACAACACATATTGTACTAAATACATTGCGTTTATTAAATTTTTGTTTATTTTTTTGGGGGGTGTAAGAAGACTGGAAGGTGCATGTGTTCTGAGGAATACTGTATGTTATTTCCATACTTTTTTAGGTTCGGGGATATTTGTAAGTATATATATTTACCTAATGGTTACTGTTGCAAGTAATGTTAAACACATTGGCCCTACATCACCGTTTGTGAAAGATTTGTAGCGTTTGGTGCACTCTGTGCCTTAACCATGTTATGTTTCCTGCGTGTATCTGTTAACGAACCTGCAAAAAATACTTGGTGATCTAGGGCCAATATGTTTAACATTATTTACAACGGTAACCAGTAGGTACATATCTACACTTAGCAATTCCTTACCCCCTATCCAAAAAAAGACTCATATGCAAGCAACTTAACTTAGTTCGCACAACACCTACCAGCAACTTTTAAACCCCCCTAAAAAAAGCACATAAATGCAGTGCATGCAACGTATTCAGCACACCATGTTCAACTACCCCAACATAGTTAATACAGAAAGTCCCCTAACTCCACTCCCCTGGGTTCCCTCCTACATGCCCACCAGCCCCCCACCATGTGTTTTCCTATTGATACGTTTTGGAGACAACTGTTTTCGGTTCGACAAAACACAGACATGCTTCTTAGAAGGACAATAGCAGTCTTTATAGCTTTGCACAAGTACAAAGCATTCTACCTTTTCCCGCTACTCCACCCTTTTTGTTTTGCTAATTTACTATCTTTGCAACTGTTCCTAAGTTTCGTTGCAAAGTTCATTTGGTATTCAAACGCTTTTAGGCTAAAGCACTAAAGGGCCTTCTACTGTGCTTACACCTTCATTTTTTCAAGCAAAAAACACTATGAGAATCAATTTGCAGACCCTGAACATGGTTAAATAGCCCTTCTCCAACCTCCAACCCCCATGCCTCCCTCCCTACCCGTATGCGTGCACTTTGTTATGGGAACTTTTACTAACACATGGTCACGGTGCAATAAAAAACACAGATGCTTCTTTCAACAACGATAACAATCTTTACTGCGTGGCAGATTTACAACGTATTTTACCATCTCAACCTACTTCGCTAATGCACTGTTTCTCCGATCAAAAGGTCTCTAGAGGTGGGTTTTTGTGCAATTGCTTTATTTATGGTGACAACAAAGCATAGCAGCCACAACATTTACAAATTGCATTTTAACTACAAACTAAGGTTCCAGTCATTGTGAACGGAAGTCCTTTTGTTATATGTCCTATTTGTTGTACTAAATTACATGATTTATATTTCCTACTTACAACATTCTCAAACAAACAAGTTTATTAACATCTACATAAAACAAATATCACATTTTCAAGCGGACTACACTTTACAACATTTGAAATTTATTTTATTTACTGTTACTACCATCAGCATTGCGTAATAGTTTTTACAGGATAAATTCAAAAATGTTTCAGTAGTTCATAGAGATCATATCAAACTTTGCAGATATATTCACTACACAAATAAGGAACTGCTGCCTTTTATTCGCATTATCGCTATTACATTTGGTCAGCCATCTCCACATATTTTATATTTTGGTAAACTTGTTAATACATTTCAAAGACCGTTTTACATTTAAAGGAAAAAGCACACATAATACTCCCTACTTCAAACGTTAAAGTTACTTCTCATAATTTAGTTATACAAACAGCGTAATTTAAAAAAAAAAGAATTCAACGTGCAAAGCTGCTTCTTGGACTTTAGAAATGATGTGCTACTATAAAATGAAGCAAGCAGTTCGCCCCCAAACAAAATATTTAAAAGTATTATTATTTTTTTTTCTTCCTAAGACTAGGTGCAGGTCTCTCCCCTCTCTCAATCTGTGCTAGTTATGGCACCACTCCGGAACCATTCCGAACCTGGGTTAAACCCGTGCCAGACTCGGATCTCAATATAGTACTAAACCCCGATCGGCCTAGTTGGAGCAGGTGTCCTGGACATTTTTAAAGCCATATCTAAGCACTGGGGGCATGGTTACCAGGTAAACCATGGCAATTCATAGAAGGGAGCACCGAGCAATGAAAGGATATTGCATAGCCTTGAATGGCACCGGTGTGATGCCCAGGAGGACCACTTCAAAGTCGAGGCTACCCCAGAGCTGAAAAGTGCAACAGGGATGGAAACCAGGTTCACAAAATTATTGATGGGGCGGCGTCTCATGTCACAATTCTAAATATAAATTGTGATGAATTGCACTTGGAAGGGGCTGAGACATGTAAGCCATGTCATCCCATTTACAATTACAGAATGTTGTTCATTTCTTTGATAAATCTCAGATGCTGCCCCATTGCAAACACACTACCCTCTCTACACACAAACACTGCCCTCCCTGCTCATACACTGCCCTCTGCTTCCTGTCACATTTGCTCAAAAGTGGGGGTTTGTAATTTTTGGAAGTGAAGAGGATAATAATAATCTCTCTAGCTCCTTAACTTTATAAATCTCTCACTCTCTACCTCTCCATATCTCTAGTTCTCTATCCCTTTCTCTCTCTCTCTCTCTCTCTCTCTCTCTCTATCTATCTATCTATCTATCTATCTATCTATCTATCTATCTATCTATCTATCTATCTATCTCCCTCTCCCTCCCTCCCTCTCTCTCTCTCTCTCTCTCTCTCTCTCTCTCTCTCTCTAACTCACTCTCTAACTCTCTCTCTAACTCTTTTTAGGAACATTTTTAAATGCTATATGTTTGTCTACAAAATAAAAACAAATATACTTAAAAAACATTTTATTCACTTATACTTAGTTATTTGGGAAAATACACCTTTAAATGCTAAGCAACAGATACCACTACACCATATCATTCCTCCATCACATTGTCTATCTCCATTCTATACTGCCTACTAACATATACTACCTTCCTATACCATCTCACACTATTCACTAATACATTTCACACCCTCCCTCCAAATACCCCTTTCACTTATACCTTTATCTTTCTCTACTACTGTATCACCCAACTATCTCACTATCACATACAATATCACCACATCAATAAAATACTTAACCACACATATTTACGCACAGTTTCATACACAACTATCTTCAAACCATCACTAAGAAAACACTAATCCTCTTATTAAACTATCTTCTAATAAACAAAAATACTTCTTGAAACAACTATTACCTATGCACTCCTTCTTTCTTACACAACATTTCTCATGCTCTCTCTCAATATCAATAACAACTACCTCCATAAACTACATATATCACTAATTTATCCTTTATATTTCTTCTCTTCACCTCATAATTCTATCTATTCACCATACCACATAATTCTACTACACAAATAAACTACACAACACTTAATTCCTCAGCACTAAAACAACCATTCTAATATAACTCTTATAATTCCACTATACACCACATACAACATCGACACTACAAAACAAACACAAAAATGGAAAACAATAACATAACAATGCCAATAACTCTAAATATAACAAATGCGAGACCTATTGCATTGCAAATGCTTGTTAATAAAGTTACTGCCAATGGCTCCGGTTGCCATAATAATAACCAGTCATCAGAGGTGATTTCTGAAACTGCAGGCTTTAGGCAGTTTGAAGCCCCGTCAGTAGATCAATTAGAAAAGGTTAATATGAACATTAAATCTGGATCCCCTCAGGATCCATGTCCCCCTAAAAAAGTGCATTTAGCATCTCAGGCAACAGCACTTTACTTGCTTAAAAATTTATACTGCTATGTTCGAGACAGGGGTCTTTCCCACTTGTTGGAAATCAGCTTCAGTTCTCTTTCTATAAAAAAAAAACCTTAAATAAATGTGATGGATCTGAATAATTATTGTCCAATCTCTCAACTTCCTTATCTAGCCAAACTGGTGGAGAAATTGATGCTGGAGCCGCCTGCCTCTTTCAAAGATAAGAATCATTTCCTCAACGACATACAGTTTGGCTTTAGGCAAGGCCATAGTACAGAATCTGCGCTAATAATGGCCACTAAGGAAATCAGAGCGGCATTGGATGGGGCAGAAATGACGCCCTCATCCTGTTAGATCTTTCAGCAGCTTTCGATATGGTTAACCATGATCTTTTGGTTGACCGTATTCCTAGCCTTGGGATAGATGGCCAGGCGCTAGCCCTACTGCAGTCTTTCCTCTCAAGACGACGGCAATCAGTGTCCCTAGGAGAGTTAACTTCAGAACCGTATTCTTTATCTTGTGGAGTTCCGCAGTGATCCTTGTTGAGCCCAACACTGTTAAACATGTGAGTAGCCCCTTTGGCTGCGCTCATAAAATCATCAGGTCAATCATTAGCATTGTATGCTGATGATACGCAGATAATAGTCTCACTCTCAAAAAATGATGTCCACTCAAATGACCCAGTTAGGAACTGCGTGAGTACAGTAAGCAAATAGATGGACTGCAATTGTCTGAAACTGAACTCCTCAAAGACGGAGGTTATTCATTTAGGGAATAACACATCTTTCTGGTCACTGGCGTGGTGGCCATCGGATCTGGGAACACTTCCAAAACCCTCCTCAAAGGTTAAAAATCTCGGGGTACTATTGGATAATGAACTGAAATACAAAATCCAAGTGAATAAGGTCACCTTGTCCTCCTTCCATGCTCTTAGAGTGATTAAAAAAATTAAAAAATTCGTACCCTTTGATCTTTTAAAAACTGTGGTCATCACACTTGTTTTGGCAAGACTGGATTACTGTAACAGTCTTTATCTAGATATACCCAAGGGTTCCTTAAAGAAATTACAAAATCTTCAAAACGCTGCTGCCCGGTTCCTCTTGCAAATCCCTAAATTTAATTCATTAAAAGCAGCCATCAGTAAATTGCACTGGCTGCTGGTTAAACAACGTGTCCTCTTCAAGGCTTTATGCACAGCCTATAAGATCCTTCATGTGCAGGACCCTACCTATTTCAAGAAGAGTCTGAGGTGGTACACGCCTGGCAGGACTCTGTGCTCTAGTTCTGCCATGCATTTGGTGGTGCCATCTTTCAAACATTCATCCTGGGGTGGCAGAAGTTTCTTTATGTCCATGCCATTACATTGGAACCGTCTCCCATATAATCTAAAAGCAGCTGCATCTCTCGCCATATTTAGGAAATCTTTGACAACCTGACTGTTTGTCCAGTAATCCGACACTTCTTCCTATCTCGCACAGCACAAAGACGCCTTCGGATATTCGTTGCACTTAATAAAACCCATCATTCATTCATTCATTCATTCACATTGCGAGTTTGGCTTTTGTAGTGAGTGCATTGACAACAAATACAAACACAAGAAACTGTGTTAAACTTCCTAATCTCTTCTGTAAAGTTATCAACACTAACACCTGTGGCTGTTCCTCTACACCTCCACATACCAACTCCTCATTTTCCCTACACTCCTGTTCAGGAGCAAAGAAACAAAACTGAACATCTTCACATACGTTTTCCACCTCTGCTACTGTACAATGCAAAAGAGCTCTATTAATATCTTCTAAACATAGGGCAGGAGTTTTGACATAGTAAAGCCTCCTTACTAAATTTCGCATTTTAAAGTGGGGAACATTCTGAAGTGATGAAAGCTACTTTGGCACACTTTCTTTGATAGACATGCTAGTGAATGTCTCTGTAAATTTGTATACTTTCTTACTTTGCATGGATCTAATCTTTGCAAAATCCATAATTTCTGTTTCAGACTTTTGCATGGAAAGATACGTAAAAAAAAAATAGGTTGCAGCTGAACACTGCAAATACTGCAGTTCCATTTGTATACAGGAGCCTGTCTACGCTTTCCTTGTACCTCTTCAGCTATCACTTCTTCAACATTCCTAGGAACCATATACTCTTTTGGAATGGGAGTACCATCCTGCACGTCATAACATTGACCAGTTGTTTCAACTGCATGCAGTAATGTGTCTCTTGGAAGTAGCTTTCTTAATTAAAGAAAGGCTCAGTACTGGAAGTATGTTTCCATTCACCACTGAAAACTTTGCAAAAATTACTACTATTCACAAGTCTTTTATTTTAGCTTCTTCTCCTCCTCATAAACAACACTATTTTGTCCAGTGTTCTCATTCTGCTCAGAATCAAAATAAATAGCTTCCTCTTCAGGGCAAATGCCTTATCAACTACAGCCTCAACACGTTCCTTTTGTTTGACTGCTTCTCTTCTCCTTTTATACTGTTTCATAATTCATATGAGATTACGAGTTACCCTACTACGGAACATTCTGACTCTAATTTCTTTAAAATGGCTCTGTCTCCTTGTTAAACTATCTCCTTTCGTATGTGATTTATTACTCTTACTGTCACTTACTTTTTTTTTCTTAGCTGATTTGAGACTTCCTATTTTATTAAACTGATTTTGTTCACTTTGCAGTTTTCCACATAGTATTTTTAAAAACTTCTTAGTTTTCTTACAAGCAGCTCTTTTCTCTTTAACCATATTGTCCACATTCTGTCCCTATTGTTTCTCTGTTGCAAGTAAATACTATCCTTTCCTCTGTTTCTTTCTTCTTCCTGTTTTTTTGGGCATTTTTACTGTTCACTTTTATGTATAAATAGATGTCGGAAATCAAAAAACAAATCAATGTATTCAGTTTTCCATTATATACTATTAAATTACATATCATATACATATCATAATATGTCCTATTTGTTGTACTAAATTACATGATTTATATTTCCTACTTACAACATTCTCAAACAAACAAGTTTATTAACATCTACATAAAACAAATATCACATTTTCAAGCGGACTACACTTTACAACATTTGCCATTTATTTTATTTACTGTTACTACCATCAGCATTGCGTAATAGTTTTTACAGGATAAATTCAAAAATGTTTCAGTAGTTCATAGAGATCATATCAAACTTTGCAGATATATTCACTACACAAATAAGGAACTGCTGCCTTTTATTCGCATTATCGCTATTACATTTGGTCAGCCATCTCCACATATTTTATATTTTGGTAAACTTGTTAATACATTTCAAAGACCGTTTTACATTTAAAGGAAAAAAGCACACATAATACTCCCTACTTCAAACGTTAAAGTTACTTCTCATAATTTAGTTATACAAACAGCGTAATTAAAAAAAAAAAAGAATTCAACGTGCAAAGCTGCGGTTCTATGTTCTAATAGAAACACTCACTTTACTATGTTATACGCACTCTAAGCCTGTTACTTTTCATATTTAAATCATAGTGTGCCTGCCTGTGTTACTGTATACATGAGTGTGCGCCAGAGTGCATCACTGTATGTATCAGTGTGTGCTTGGGAATATCACTATAAGCATCAGTGTGTGCCTCCATATCTCAGCACACAAATCAGTATGTGGCTGAGTGTGTCAGTGTATGAATGAGTGTGTGCCTGGGTGTGTTAGTGTCTGTATCAGTGTATGCCTGGGTATCTTTGTGTATGGGTCAGTGTGTAAATGGGTGTGTTAGTGTGTGCCTGGGTGTGTCAGTGTATGCTTTAGTGTGTGCCTGCGTGTCTTAACTTAAGGGTTAATGTGGGGCTGGGTGTGTTAGTGTGTGCATCAGTGTTTAGCTGGGTGTCTTAGTGTATACAACAGTGTGTGAGTAGGTGTGTTAGTGTGTGCATTAGTGTGTGCCTGGGTGTGTCAGTGTATGAATTACTGTATGTGTAGCTGTAACACTATATGCATCAGTGTGTATCTGGGTGTGTTGGTGTATGCATTAAGTATGTGCTAGTGTGTGTCAGTGTATAAAGTTAGAATGTGTATAAGTGTGTGTTTGTGTGTAAGTGTATGCCTGAGTGTGTGCCTGGGTGTATCAGTGTATGCATTAGTGTGTGCCTGGATGTCTTATTGTATGGGTCAGTGTGTGTCTGGGTGTGTCAGTGTAGGTATAGGTGTGTGCCTGGCTGTGTTAGTGTATGCATGAGTGTGTGCCTGGGTGTGTCAATGTATGCATCAGTGTGTGACTGTGTGTCTTATTGTATGGGTCAGTGTATGTTGGATGTGTGTTTCTATGCATTGGTCTTCATGAATATGTTACTGTATGCCTCAGTATGTCCTACTTTAAGAGTGACTTATATGTACAACAGGGAGAGGGCTTGCCAAGGGCGTTTAAAAGCCAAGTCGGCCTGGCAGTAAAACTGCACACACAGGTTCCAAAGTAGCAGGCCCGAGATATGTTTAAAGGGCTACTTGTCTGCATTGTCTGCATGGGTGACTTGGTTGTGTCAGTATTTGAGTACATATGTGAGTGAGTGTATCAGTCCCTCTGTGGGTGTGTCACTGAATGTGTAAGTAACTATGTCCGCATATGACTAGCTCTCTTAGTAACTCTATGAGTCTCTAAATGTGTATGCAAGTCGCTGTATGGATTGCTTACTGGCTGTGCTAGTGAGTGTTGGGGTATGGAACTGTGTGTGCAACTGCCTCAGTTACTGCTGGATACATAAGTGCTGTGTGGGTGAGTGAATGGATGTGTAACTGACTGGATGTTAGTGTCTCTATCATTTTGTACATAGGCATGTCAGTTGCAGTATGGGTGAGAGACTGTATCTAAAACTAGGTGTATGGGTCTATAAGTGTGCACACAACTCACTGAACTTAAAAGTACCTCTCTTACATTTTAAGAACATGGCACCCTCCCTATGGCCTACCTATGGCTTACCTTAAGGGTGGCTTATATGTACTACAAGGAAAGGTTAAAGCTTGCCAAGGGCTTTTAAATGCCAAGTCGGCCTGGCAGTGAAACTGCACACACAAGCTCTACAGCACCAGGCCCAAGACATGTTTAAAGGGCTACTTGTCTGCATGGGTGACTTGGTTGTGCCAGTACCTGAGTACATATGTGAGTGAGTGTATCAGTGTCTCTGTGAGTGTGTCACTGGATGTGTAAGTAACTATGTTGGTATATGACTGGCTCTCTTAGTAACTCTATAGGTCTGTAAATGTGTATGCAAGTCACTGTATGGATTGCTTATGTAACTGAGTGCGCAACTGCCTCAGTGACTGCTGGATACAAAAGTGCTGTGGGGGTGAGTGAATGCATGTGTAAGTGACTCTGTCGCTGTCTGAATCACTGTGTTAGTGGCTTTATCATTTTGTACATAGTTATGTCAGTTGCAGTATGGGTGAGAGACTGGATATATAACTGGGTCTATAAGTGCACATATAACTTACTGAACTTAAAAGTACCTCTCTTAGGGGGCGTGGCCTGGCGGTCGAACATGGCAGACGCGCCTTACCGAGGCTCCCGTAGCCCTACAAGATCCTTCATAAATCCTGCCACATCGGCTGCTATACTTCCATTCTTGACCTTCTACGGCTCCCTGTGCTGCCACCCGAGCCTCCCTCGAAGACGCTCGCTGACGGGTGATATCTGGCTGGCGGCTGCGGTAGGGCTGAGGCCTGAGGGGTGCTGGCCTCTGCCTTGACGGTGCACCCTCCGGCAGGAGATCAGGACTGGGCCTTGTGTTCCCGGTGGGGGGGGCAACCTCCTGCAGTGGTGCGGTGTGCCGCGGGGCCTCTGACGTGGAGTTCCACAGCCCCCATCGGCACCCTCTGCCTGGGTCTCGGTGGCCATATCGGGCCACGGTGTGGACGTGGTCTGCCCACTTTGGGCCTGCATCGCGGGGAGTGACGGGGGCGATTCCCCCGGCCGTGACTTCCCTGCGGGGCGAGGAGGTCTGCCCGTGGTGAGATCCCTACATTGCAGGGTTCGTGGCTGACCGGGGACGTGAGCGGCCTGAGTGGAGAGGTGAGCTGCTCCCATCCAGACCAACATTAATTATTCAGACGTCGGCGGCCGTGTCGGGCCGCGGCTCCCCCGTCCTGTTTCCTGCGCTGCCCTGGGGGATCCCGGAGGGGAGCCTCGACTGCGGCTTTATTGCTGTGCCTGCCATGATGCGCCCCCAACAGGGGGGGGCCCGGGGATGGACGTATGTGAATTGGTCTGGCCTGGCGGGGGATCACATTGATCGGAGGTTAGAGCGCTTTGTTCCCCCCCTTTTGCTCCCTTCCTGGCATGCAGGGCATACCCCCAACTATATTCGCGAGGCACCCTGTCTGATCTTGGGGGCTTGTGTGTAGGGTGAATCCGTACATTGGACACCTGGCCTCCATCAGGCCTTAACCACACGTCTCTGTGGCTTTGATTCCAAGCATTGGGAATACAGAAGACCTGGCTTTGATTACGCGGGCCGAGGTGGCGGTGGGGAGATGAGTGCCACGTGGCCCGGCCCCGTCTCTTACAATGTGGGCTCCACTGCAAGACATCAAGTCCCCGTGGGGAGGTGAGCTGGTGGACCATCGCCAGACGGTGGTCGAGGTGCCCAGTTATAGCTGTGATGACCGGAAGCCGTAGCGGGGGTGTCCCCAGGCTGCCTTGGTCTCACGTGGCCCCCTCGCCTGGGGGCCCGTCGCTGGGTGCTCTGGAGCTGACAGTGTGTGGTGTCTGGAGACACGCTATGTCCTAGATCCGCTTTCCTGGGAGCTGCAGCACGGGGGTGGGTGACGATAACCCGCTAGGGGGGTGCCCACTCGTGGAGGCGACCGAGCTAGGTCTCGGTGCGGCTTGTGGGTGTGGTGCCCTCCCCTGGCTGTCGTCTCCAGCCGCCTCATCCGCTTGATTCGGCCGAGGTCATCGGCCTGCGGCAGCCCTGGGGCATTGGTTGGTACCTGGACGTGCATCTGGGGGCGACCCTTGTACAAATCCATACAGAATGGCACTAGACTAACTGCCCGGCACTAATTCAAAACAAAGCACAATGGATAAATACACTGGCGCCGTGGCCCAAACACTCGATCCTGGGGACCCAACGGCATCCATGCCAGATAACACAGCATTGCTCACAGCTATCACGCAATCCAGAGACATGCTGGAGGCCAAGATCGGCGCCGTGGGCTCGGATGTCATGCTACTCCGGCAGGACCTTCGAAACGCTGTACAGCACATTACTGAGTCGGAGTCTCGGATTTCAACAGTGGAGGACACAGTAACCACTCTTCAAAAGAAAATATCCACTCTGGAGACACTCATGCGGGGCCTAGCGATGTGCGTGGAAGTTGCAGAGGGACAAGCCCGCAGGGATAACCTCCGCTTTGTGGGATTTCCCGAGGGTTGCAAAGATAATAATATGAAGGACTTCCTTACTACATGGCTCACGGACTGGCTTCCATCCAACTCAATGTCCCCATGGTTCATAATTGAACGTGCACATCGGGCTCTACTTCAGAAACCACCGCCCAGAGCTCACCCCAGGCCAGTGATTGCTAGATTTCTCAACTATAAGGATAGGGATGTCATCCTACAACAGGCCAGGCTAAAGGAAACCCTCACATACGCCGCCCATCAAATAATGATCTTCCCGGATTATATCAAGATGGTACAGCAGCGCCGACAGTCTTTCATGGAAGCTAAAGCCCGCCTGCCGGGCCTGAAGATTCAGTACTCCCTGCGGTTCCCGGCCCGCTTGAGGGTGTCCTATCAATCTCAGACACATTTCTTCGAGACACCAGAAGAGGTGTTTAAGTGGACAGATGAAGTTGGGAAACTCAAGCCTCATACACTGCCCAGGATCGACTCAGATTCTTCATCTGGGGCCCCAGCCATAATCTTTCCAAGGTTGTTGACAAGCAACGTCATCGGTCGCGCTCTAAGAGACGATCCAAAACCCGCAGCAAATCCCGTATGCGCTCAATGGGAGACCAGCTGGAGCCGACACCATCCTAACCAACATCTGCAGAGCCATACATGGATACTTGATAGCAAGACTACAAAGGCTACCTTTGTACATACACTCCTCTGGTTTTAAGACACTGTAATGTACAAGGCATGTTCATCGAGGATCCATTGGCAGGGAGCTGATCCTACCCCCCGTTTGGGGCCGGACGCTCACCGTGCCGCGACAGATGCTTCAACTTGTGTGAGGTATTGAGGTGGGAGGGAGGGTTTGGGGGTCAATGGGAAGTTATTGTTTGTTTTCAGTGTCTTAACCATCCACTTCACATATAGTTCCCTGTTGAAGTGCACCACCCTTACGTCAGCTCATGTCCACATGTCCCATCACCAAACATGCCATCACAGAATCCATGGGGCGGGGTCTCCATGTTATTTGCTGGAATGTCCGTGGCCTCTAGATAAGATCAAGTGGGGGGCCATACTCCTTCAAGTGAAACGCTACAAAGCGGATGTCCTGCTCTTACAAGAAACCCACCTGTTAGGTAATAAGACTCCGTGCTTAACACGGTTTGGACATGCCCAGACATTTCACTCTGGGTTTACTAGTGGCTCCTGCGGTGTGGCGATCCTCATTCACTGTAGTGCCCCCTATATTCATGAAAAGACATGGTCAGATCCCCAAGGCAGATACATAGTATTGTCAGGTACACTGTACGGCGAATGCCTTATTTTCTGTAGCGTATATGCCCCCCCACCCCTAGCCTGGAGCGCGTGATGACACTTTGGACCGAGATCCCTCAGGCCTGATGATAGCTGGGGGAGACTGGAATGATGTACTATGCCCACTGAGCGATAGATGGCGCAGTGCAAGGCGACCGCTTGACACACGGGAGTCGAGGCTACTGTCACTGATTCAAGGGATGGGATGGGTGGACACCTGGAGGAGACTCCACCCAACACACCATGAATTTACATATTTCTCTGGTGTTCACGAGTCCTTCTCCCGCCTTGATTACATTTTCATATCTGCACCACATACTCACAGACTTGTGACAGCTGACATTCTACCTAGAGGCCTCTCCAATCATTCTACCGTATCGCTGCAGCTGTGTCTGGATTCCAGACGCTCTCCATTCCGCTGGCGGCTGTCGCCATGGCATTTGCAGGATGAGCAGTATAGACTACACATGCACACAGTCATTTCAGATTATTTCTCCCATAATACAGGCACGGTCGAATCCCCTGAAACTCTGTGGGAGGCGATGAAACCTACACTCAGTGCATTCTGCATTCTGCATTCTGTACTGCATGGAGTAAACAACGCCATGAGAAGCTGATACAGACAGAGGCCCAACTAATTAATTTGGAGCGTAAAAGTAGAGAGGATAACAGGAGCGCGGCACGTCGACAATTGCTTACTACACAACAAATGTACGCCAGTGAATTGCTAGATGAGGCCAAAACGTTGTCGCTTGCTACCCGTAGTTGGATATATCAGTGGGGCGATAACTCTAGTGCGCTTCTCCATCGCCTCTGCCAACAGAGATTATGCCCCTCAACCATCCCAGGTATACGTGGCCCTGCCGGGGAGATACTCACTGACCCAGCACAAATTGTGGCAAGTTTTACCAAATATTTCACAGAACTATATGCTCCTGGCAGACTTGCCTCCGCGGACCCTGCCGTACTCGGTGAGAGAGGACCTAGATGCCCCACTGACTGTCGAGGAGGTCCAGAGTGCCTTGGCCGATACGCGCTCTGGTAAGGCGCTTGGCCCGAATGGCTTTCCATGCGAGTTTCACAAAAAGTGTCAATCTCAGTTGACTGCTCCATATCTTGCAGCACTTAATGTTGTGGTCGATGGGGGGCACCTCCCACCAGACTGGCGAAACGCAGAAATTGTTGTTTTCTTAAAACCAGGTCGACCCCCAGAACTCCTTCCTCATACTACCCAATTTCTCTTCTCAACGTCGAGGCTAAGCTTCTGGCTAAAGTCATCACCAATCGCATCGTTCCACATATGACAGAGTTAAATATAGCTGCTTCATACGTGTCTTCCCAAATGTTTTAATCCCAATCCTTAAGTGTTGTAGCTTGGGTCGTTGTATGCTTTTTTCTTTTAGATCTGATCAGTTATGTCTCCCAATTTAAGGGCCCGTCGAAGTTAGTTTTTTTTAATCATTGCCCAGTTTATTGTACCAGGTACGTTTAATACTAGGGTAGGCCCTATTAGACCTTAGGGTTAGTATGAAGCACTTGCCTAAGGTGTTATGTAGTTATATGTAGAATAAATATATTTTACTCCGGTTAATAATATGTGTACACATTCATTAGTCACAAATAATGTAAGTATACATAAATATGATATATTTATATATAAGATCAATGTGTTTATTTAATATTAAATGTAAATTACATATGTGTATTACATTGATTGTCAACTTTGTATGTAAGTATATATATCTGATTGGCTGCCAACACTTCAAACTAGGAAGTGTTGGCAGCCATCTTGGGACTCGGAATTGAGCCGAGCCCCAGAAAAAACATTAAAAAAAAGAAAAGGGGACAGGGTAGGAATACCCTGACCCCCTAGGCCTCTTGAGGGACCCCCCTGGGCTTCGGGGACCACCACCTACCCAGGCCTAAATAGAGGGAGCCTCGTAGACCTCCCATATCCTTAGGACCACCAATGCCTGGGGCTTTTACATTTGTAAGGGGGTGCCTCAGGGACCACCCAGTGCCCTGGCGACCTCCACCTCCCAGGGGCCAACTTCAACAAGAAAGGAGGGGGGCCACGCGACTTCCCTCCTGGGGACATAGTTGGCCCTGGGGACTGCCACCCCCCAGGGCTGGCTTCTGCTGTGTCCCGTGGTGCCCACCCCGGCAAATAGCTGTTTGCTGCGGTTTGGTGGGAGCTTTACCACTGCCGCCAAGCAGCAGCAAAAGCTCAGTTTCCAGTAAGCAAGAGCAGAATTGCTTTCAGACACAGGGAGATGCATGTTTAGCAGCTCCCTATGTCTGAAAGCAATGCCTGCAGGGGGGAGCCAGAAGGGACTGTGCGGGCATTCAGGCTCCCCCCACGGTCCCAGAAAGATAGCCAGACCCCGGGAGATGGGGTCCCCCCTCCCCAATAGTATTTAAAAAAAATATTTTAAACTGGGCCCCGGGGATGGGGTCCCAGGGGCCAAAATCAGCCCAGGGAGGGGGGCTGCGCCTCCAGCAAGTCTCACATGGTGGAATTGCTGAGAGATCGTCAGAGGCCCTGCCCCCATTTCACCACCACTCTGCAAGCGTGCCTCCTGGCACACTACTAGTTGGAAGATGAAGTCCCCTTGGCTCCTGAGGGTCCTTGGAGACCCACTACCCCTCCTGTTACCTCCAGTAAGTCTCACCAAGCGGGATTATAGAGAGGTCATCGGAGGCTAAGCCCCCCTTCTCCACCACTCTGTAAATGAGACTACTAGTTAAAAAACCATAGAAATTCACTTAAAGTAACCAAAGGTCACAGGGACATTATAGTGAGGAAAAAGAATTTAAAAAAGCTTAGAAATTCACTTAAAAAAAACAAAGGTTACAATGACGTTATAGTTAGGAAATAGAATTTAAAAGAAATATGGAAATTCACTGAAAAAACAAAGGTTTCAGGGAAGTTATAGTTAGGCTCAGATTTCACTTGTACAAAACCAATGAAATTCAGCAGTTGTAGTTACCTGAGCTAACTATTTTTTATGTCCCCGCAATGCACTGCTTATATATTACATCACTCATTACATGGTCAGTGACATCACTGATGTCATCTCAAATTTCATCACTATTGACATCATCCACAGACACACTCACACCCCATACAACCTCTTGTGCGCTCACTCATACAAACACAACAACCACTCAGATACCCATTCAAACACCCATACCAGTATTTACACCCCACTCACCCCTCCATAGATCCCTCAAGAGTATTGTCTCTTACAAAGAAAGGTATCAAAGAATTCTTTTTCCAGCACAGACTGGATCGTAGATCAATGGTCGAGCAGAATAAACCAACGGTCGCCTTGTATAAATCTTTTAATTTGGAGGAGGGAGGTAATAAATACCTATCACATGTGACTAATGTACAGCATCATTTTGTGCTGATAAGACTGAGATGTGGCATTGTTGACTATCTAGTCGCATACACAAATATGAAGTCCCGCCCACCTGATATGGTACCATGCCCTTGTGACAACCAAAGTAAACAAAGCACATTGCACTTTCTATTGTTTTGTAATTTCTATCATAATTTTAGGTGTTTTTATCTTAAACCATTGTTTGCTGCTCAGAACATTAGGTCACACAAAGTAGCAATGAAATTGTTGGTGACACTAGCCGATTCTTCAATATGTTATAATGTTGCTTTGTTTATCGTAAAATCGATTAATGCGAGGAAAAGTATTATGCTCTAGTGTAACAAATGAACTGATTTTTTTTATAATTGTCACTGTAAATATATGTCTTTTAATTGTCTTTTTAGATGTACTATTTTGCTTGTACTTTTATGGCTGTTTTCTTTGATAGCCGAATAAAGATTTAAATGAATGAGCTACTCACACACCCACTCACTCACCCATACAGCCACTCACACAACCATTCACTCATCTATACAGCCACTAATAAAGCCAGTCACTCACCCTCACAGCCACTCACACAACCATATACTCACCAATACAGCTACTCACATACAGACTTATTCACCTATACAGCCACTCAAACACCCACTCACACACCCATACAGCCTCTCAACATAGCTACTCCTCACCCATACAAACACTTACACACCCACTTACATACCCATACACACATCCATACAAGCACTCTCATATCTGCTCACTCACCCATACAGTCATTCACACAGATACTCACTCTCCAATACAACCATTCACACACCAACTCACTTAACCAAACACTCACTGAAACTGCCACTCACTTGTACATAAAGCCACTTACAGACCCAGTCACTCACTCATACAGTCATTCAGATACCCATTCACTCACCCATACTGTCACTCACACAGCCACTCACTCACCCATACAGCCACTGACACACCCACTCACTCAGCAACAGTAATTCACACACCCACTCACTCACCCACACAGCTACTCACATACCTACTTATACACCAATACAGCAACTCAGAAAACCAATTACTCACACACTCACTCACACACCCATACAACCACTCAGATACCCACTCACACACCCATACAACTACTGACACAACCACTCACACCTACAGACCTAGTCAGAAATCCACTTACTCGCCCATACAGTTACTCATGCATGCACTCACACACCCACTCACACACTGATACAGACATTCACACACCCACTCAGATCACACATGTTAGAGATAGTATCACTCATTCGTAGTTCAACTAGCATACTTATCTAACTTTTGTAGTAGGTTAGTATATATGTTTAGCACCCATAACCTCTTAAAAACACTTACCCTCACTTGATGATGCCATCAGTGATGTAATTTGAGATGCCATCAGTGATGTCACTGACCATGTCATGAGTGATGTAATATGTGAGGTCATAAGCAGTGCATTGCGGGGTAGTAAGTTATAGTTAGCTCATGTAACTATAACTGCTGAATTTCACTGGTTTTGAAATCTGAGCCTAACTATTACGTCCCTGAAACCTTTGGCTTTATCAGTGAGTATATATATATATATATATATATATATATATATATATATATATATATATATATCGCTCAACAAAGTGCCCGAAAGCATTTGGAAGGGCACTCGACATCACTTTCGCCCTCCGGCCTGATTATGCAGCTTGGTCTCGTGCCCCAACCATTACTCTTTCCGCCGACGCGTTTCGAGGCTTCACGCCTCTTCTTCTCGGGCTGCTAAGGAAAGGCATCACAGGCTCACAGGAATGTATTTCCGGCATCTTTTATTTCAACTACCGGCACCTGGACTCGCTAAGTGCAGTGTCAGATAGGTGCATTCTGGGATTTAAAGTTCCAACTGTGAGCAAACAATAAAAAACCTTGAGTAGGTGCGATGCACAGTCACAATTAAAAGCTATTGGTTCTCCTTAGTAGGATGTGGAGCACAATAGACCAGCTCAATCCGCATTTGAAGTGATGTGCTGCGCAGGATTCGAAGAGGTTTCGCTCCCCAGCCTCTCCGATACGATGGAGATGGTGCCCCTCCCAGGACAGGGCTGCCCTGTAAATAGATCGCTCAACAAAGTGCCCGAAAGCATTTGGAAGGGCACTCGACATCACTTTCGCCCTCCGGCCTGATTATGCAGCTTGGTCTCGTGCCCCAACCATTACTCTTTCCGCCGACGCGTTTCGAGGCTTCACGCCTTCTTCTCGGGCTGCTAAGGAAAGGCATCACAGGCTCACAGGAATGTATTTCCGGCATCTTTTATTTCAACTACCGGCACCTGGACTCGCTAAGTGCAGTGTCAGATAGGTGCATTCTGGGATTTAAAGTTCCAACTGTGAGCAAACAATAAAAAACCTTGAGTAGGTGCGATGCACAGTCACAATTAAAAGCTATTGGTTCTCCTTAGTAGGATGTGGAGCACAATAGACCAGCTCAATCCGCATTTGAAGTGATGTGCTGCGCAGGATTCGAAGAGGTTTCGCTCCCCAGCCTCTCCGATACGATGGAGATGGTGCCCCTCCCAGGACAGGGCTGCCCTGTAAATAGATCGCTCAACAAAGTGCCCGAGCATTTGGAAGGGCACTCGACATCTTTCGCCCTCCAGCCTGATTATGCAGCTTGGTCTCGTGCCCACCATTACCTTTCGCTGACGGTTGAGCTTCACGCCTCTTCTTCTCGGCTGCTAAGGAAAGCATCACAGGCTCACAGGAATGTATTTCCGGCATCTTTATTTCAACTACCGGCACCTGGACTCGCTATGTGCAGTGTCAGATAGGTGCATTCTGGGATTTAAAGTTCCAACTGTGAGCATGTTGAAATAAAAGATGCCGGAAATACATTCCTGTGAGCCTGTGATGCCTTTCCTTAGCAGCCCGAGAAGAAGAGGCGTGAAGCCTCGAAACGCGTCGGCGGAAAGAGTAATGGTTGGGGCACGAGACCAAGCTGCATAATCAGGCCGGAGGGCGAAAGTGATGTCGAGTGCCCTTCCAAATGCTTTCGGCACTTTGTTGAGCGTATATATATATATATATATATATATATATATATATATATATATATATAGGCGTCCTGTGTTGGGTGTTGCCACTGTGAAAATAAAAATGATATTGAGCATCCAGACATCGTGTGCCATCTTCGTTGGATACGTGGGGAGAATGCGGCTGGACTGTCGAAAAACGAAGAGCTTTGAGGTGTAATATATATTATTATATAGGTATACATATTACCTACTGGCAGATGCCTGTAGGTAATTATAGTTAGGATGTAGTTTCCATAGGAAGAGTGTTTCTCCATTTGCCAATAACTTTGGCGTTGTTTGATGAATCCTTGTAAAATTTTCAAAACTAGTTTGCCACTCACTTCAGCTGCTGTCTTGGTCTTGTAAGTTTCTGGGTGATACGTCAAGCAGAGGCCGAGAAAGAGGGGGGATCCCAAAACGCGTTTTCCCCATGTTAATTTCCATAGGAACTTTAGACACGGCTACAGCCCGAGTTGCTGAGCGAAATTACACCAAATTTGGCAGAAAGCTAGATGGTTGTTCAGGGAAGTGCTTTTTTGTGATTTGGTGTAAATCCGTTCAGTAGTTGCAGAGTTAATTAGAGACATTTCCAATTGTATTTATAGGGACGTGGAGGATCTGCGACCCCTCCCAATCTTGTACTGAGATCTGATTGGCTGCCAACACTTCAAACCCAGAAGTGTTGGCAGCCATCTTGGGACTCTTGAGCCGAGTCCTACAAAAAAACATTTAAAAAAAGAAAAGGGAAGAAATACCCTGATCCCCTAGGCCTTTTAGGGGGGTACCACAGGGACCCTGTGTGGCCAAAAAGCTTTTTTTTAAACGTGTTTCCAGGGATCCTGCTGAAAAGTTTTTTTTAAAATGAAGCACTTTGTTAGTAATCGGCCCCTGGGTGGGCCAAGGGGACATTTTGATAATAAGGGAGTGGGGGCACATGGGCCCCCCTCCTGGGGCTTATTAATGCACTGGGGACCACCACCTCCTCTGGCTTGTTTATTAATAAATGAGGTGCCTCTTGGACCTCTCGGCAGCCCCGGGGGTTACCACCTCCCCAGGGCTTTAGTTTTATTGAATGGGGGAGCCGCGCAGACCCCCTCATCCCTGGGGACTGCCACCTCCCGGAGCTTTTTCTTAAAACAATGTGGGGGTCCGTGTGGCCTCCCCAGCCCCGGGGACTGCCCCCTCTCCGAGGCTTTATCTTAAAACAATGTGGGGGGCTGCACAGACCCCCCTGCAGCCCCAAGGGCTCTTAATTTGAATGAGTACAGGGGGGCGGCATGGCCCCGCCGCAGCTCCTGAGACCACCACCTTCCCCGGGCAAAATCAAAGAAAGGAGGGGGCCGCATGGCCCCCCTCCTGCAGTCATAAATGGCCCTGGGAACCACCCCCCCAGGGCCTACTCCTGCTAAGTCCCAGGATGCCTACCCCAGGGACATAGCTGTTTGCTGTGGGTTGGCGGAGCTGTACCACTCCCACCAAGCCACAGCAAACACTCCACTTCCAGCAAGCTAGAGCATTAAAAATGCTCTTGCTTGCTGGAAGCGGAGCAGAATTGCTTTTAGACAGAGGGAGCCGCATGTTTAGCAGCTCCCTATGTCTAAAAGCAATCCCAGCTCCCGCAGGAGTTGCGGAGCTGGCACGGATCGCTGGGGCATTCAGGATCCCCGTGCTGTCCCCTGCTGTCTCCCCAAAAATTCACTGCGTGCCCTGGGTTGGACTAGGGCACCCAGAATAGAGGCTGGGCCCTGGGGTATGGGGTCCCTGGGGCTGAAATCATCCCGGGAGAGGGGTCACGAGGCCCCCCTTCCCTACTTTATCAAAACAAAAATGGCCAGGCCCCAGGGGATGGGGTCCCCGAGGCCAAATTGGCCCAGAAGGGGAACTGCGCGGCCCTCCTCCCACACTTCAAAAAGGCCAGGGGCTGGGGTCACCGGAGCCAAAATCGGCCCAGGCCTGCTGATCATCCTATTGTTTTCACTTTCAAATGCCTGTGAGGTACTGCAGTTATGTTTTGCTCGCAACATCTCTCCAAATGAAATACTCTATTTGAGATTCTTTGGATGCTGGCACTAAGCATGTAAGATGCTCTTTCCAGCAATAATTTTTCAGAAGAGACTAGTCTTTGTGGTGTCTCCCTCAACCTTTACATAGACATCCAAACATTCCATCTCTATTTTCTGTATTTTGTTTGTAAAATTTAAATTAAGAGCATTATTTGAAAGAAAAAAAAAATCTTGTAACTTCTTTTGTGGACCATCCCAAACGACAAAAAGGTTGCCTTGTCCACAACACCAGGTGTTTCGTCCATCCCTCATTAGTCTGTCCAGACATGTTGCGCCTCCCACAAATCAATAAATATTCCAGCGTAATTGGGCACAAAACAACTGCCCATTGTTGTTCCAATGAGTTGCTTATACCATTAATCCCAAAAAGGAAGAAGTTATTCTCGAGGCAAAATGTAACATTTCCAGTAACATCAAAGAATGATCATACATGTATATATCGGCATGGGTCTGAAAAAAGGCCTACATGCCTGAATGCCTAAATCATGGTTAATGCAAGTGTGAAGTGATACTACATCTATAGTTGCCAAGATGTAACTAAGCTTCCACGGAATGTTCTCTATCTTTGTGATGAAATCTGTGCTATCCCTGCAATAAACTAGCAAATTAAGGACATAAGCTAAGATAATGTAATCCCGATGCATGGACGTATTCTCTAGAAGGTTATTGTTTGCCGAGATAATAGGTGTCCCATGGGGATTTTCCTTGTCCTTATGAATTTTTAGCAACATGTGGAAACATGGGGCCATTGGTTTATCAACATACAGGAAGTTATATTCTTCAATGCTCAACAAACCTCTCTTATGCCAAACATTGATCAAGGCATGATATCTCCTAATGGTCTATCTTTATGTATCCAGGGTAGATCCCTCATAGCTACCAGATAACTCTAGTTGCCTATTTGCCTCTTGTGTATACTTATTGATCTTCCACAGTACTACATTTCCACCCTTGTCAGAGGGCAGAGGGTTTAATTACAAAGGATGGATCCCTACTCAAAGAATCTAATGATTGTCTTTGCCCTTTAGTTAAATTGCTAGCATAGTTATTGTCACAGCTTCACCATATCTTCATAAGTTCACAGACTGTCACTTCATGGAAACTATCTATATTGTCATGTGGGGTGATTGGATGACATCTTGATTTGGGTTTAAAATAATTTCTACTAGCTGTGTCAATTTCTAGTCCCAATCTGCATAACAGAGCTCTCGCTGAGACCCAATCAGCGCCGTCATCCTCCAACTCCATCAAGGTTGCTAGGACTTCTATGTCACCAATGCAAAGAATATCAATAGTTCGATCATGTCTAATAATGTCCTCAGGTTTAACCAAAACATTTAGTTTGTTCTCTTGTTGTGAAAATAGCGTCATCATTTTTTGTTTTTTGACAAACAGAAACAAGTCAATAGGTGTCCTGCAATAGTCAAGATTATCCACAGGGCAGAAGGATAGACCCTATTCCAAAAGAGACTATTCGTCAAAATTCAGTTCATGAGATGATAAATTAATAACCGTTGGACTGTCCTCACCCATTATTTGTTTCTCTTTGTCTGCCATGCACCCTTCCCATGCGGCAAAGAAGTAGTAAGTACTACATGAATACTGTAATGCTATACAATACTACAAGCCCAAAATGCTCAAACCTTCTTCATCTTAGCCTTGAAGGTGGTTGTGCACCGCACATGGTCATTCACTGGTGCTGTAAGTCAGCCTCTCAAATCAATGAGGCAGGAAATACCACTAACAGCACATAGGGGAAATAGGAAGACAAGGAAAAATACCTTTCTGTATTTAAAATGTTACATGATTTTTTTCATGTAAAAATACAGATACATATTTATAAATGAAGACACAAGCACACAAAATAAGTATAGCCAACATCATTAGAGAACACATATGGCAATAAGGTTGGATTCATATTCAACACACCATCTAATGCATGGAGTGGCGGAGTCAACATTCATGACTGAAGTACACTCATCGCCAGATGAAACTCGCTACCACATCAACCAATCACACAACCTGTCCACATAAGAAGGCAAGCAACAGAGCAAACAATTTTTTTTGCCATGTTGGTGACTATCTTTGTCACCTTGCTTCTCATTCAGAGGAACAATTACTTGAGGAGAGAAAGGATATGTAGGTAGAGAATTAACATTTTTGAGATGTCCAGGGAAGTAGTAATTGCTTATAATTGCTTTTCTCCAGATGTGATCCATGACATGATTGCAGACTGGGGGCAGGAATTCACTGCACCTAAAACCTGCGCCCAGGCCATCACTACACATGCTACAATACTGACTGCACTTTACTTCCTGGCCATTGGATCTTTCCAGAGGGTCACTGTGGGCCCTTCATCTCACAGAGAAGCCAATTATGGTGCCTGCATTAGGTACCTAGATGCATCACGAGCCAAGCACACCAGTTTATCGACAGTCCACAGTCATTGGGGAGAAAGGCAACAAGTGCCAATCACTTCTATTCAATTACTTAACATACTTGGGTATTAGGTGCCATTCTTTGCACCAATTTGGCACCTCCATCACCCCACTCAGGGAACACCATTTCTGCAACAGATCACATGGGCACTCAATCAACGTGCAAGCTATCTGGCATGCCAGGCGCTTCTTCACTGGTGCCTTTCCTAGTTGTTACATTTTCCATCAGCCCAGTCTTGCATGTCAATTGGTTGCTGGGGATTATGCTGACATGTGGCTTTTAGGTAAATTTAACTGATTCACTCTGGCACTGCATGGGCACCTGAAAATGTCATTACAAAGATATACATTTGTAACTATTTACAACCATGAGACTAACATTGGTTACATGCATGTATGGAATGTCTGCAACATTATCAACATTGTAACAAATATCATGTTTTTGTTGCATGTGATGCCAGGTATGCCCTCTTTACCCATCTCCTTGCCCTCTTCTGACAACCAACTACACAGCCTCAACAGAAGTACAAGGCATACATGTACACAAGCCATCGTTGAGTGCATTTCCGCTTCCTTAAATTGTGCTTCAATTGTCTTGATTATACCTGGGGGTAGGGGTCCTCCAGTACTCTCCAGAGGTAGTGTGTAAGATCATTGTGGCATGTTGCCTGTTGCATGACATCATCTTGTGATGGTGCTTACATGAAGAATGTACCTCTGAACTACGGCCCATACAGGTTTATGGGTTGGGGCACAGAACAGAGGTTGGCTAATGGCATCACATTTCTCCTGAACTTTTACTGTGGTTGTTGCATCACAGTGGCTGGACAATGTCAAGTCACTGATGAATGGTGGAGTATTACACTGTCCACATATACCATCCTGAGACTCCACTGTTAGACCACCGTGATGTCACAACCAAACATGGATTTCTGCATGTAATTTGTATCCACAGATATATCAGTCATTTATTTATCCATATATTTCATCTTACACCTACATACATCAATCACACACACTTGTAATTTTCACTCAGTACACCCCACGTGTAGTGTGTGGAGAATGGCATATAAAACATGTCGGTGTACATCTACACATCTTAATATGTACATGTTGCTATTTCAATTATCCAAAAATGTATATGAATCTAATTTATTGTAAGGTACCATTACGTTGCCTTATAGAACCCCATACATGTTGTCCCCTTCACTCTCCTTATTTTCATACTTATTACTTATGCCTCGTAATTATTGTGCCTCCACTACATAAGTGAAGAGAACTACACAGTGGAGGTGGAGTTTTCTGTCGACTATGACAAACACAGTTACGTACAGGAACAAAGCGTTGGCCATTCCTGACCCACCCAAGGACCTCCACAGAATTCTCCTCTATCCTGTTGCTGCTACTGTTTCTAAAACACCTAAAATGGCTGAGAATAAATATAAGAGGGCCCCTAGTTTCTCTCTGCAGGAATTCCAGGTTATTGGGGAGGGATTCTCCAAAAGTATCCTCAGATTCCCAGGCACCCAGCTGAGCAATGGAAGGACCTCCAACTCTAGGAACACCTAAAGGCACCTAGTATGCTATGAGTCTCATCCTAACCCCAGACTGTCCTCACTGCACAGGAGGAGCCTCGAAATATCTTTACTGACCTTCCACACAGCAGCAAGGCAGTAAGTCTTACCAAATAGGAAACTTATCATTTTTTCTTTGGATTGAAAGGTTTATAGTGTTGTGTCTTAGGTGTAATGTGTCTTTAATATGGCCAACTTGTTCTGTATTACATGTTGTCCTCTAACATGTGTCATTAAATGAGTGTCCTCAATGTAACTAAAGGCCATTTTTTTGTATAATAATATTAGTGAAAGTCATTATGTGATATGTTGGCACGTAGGAACTTAGTAATGGGAAAGCATCTGTTTGTTTTTTAACAAGGTTCAGATCACCAATGTCATACGGCTGTATGTTTAAAAATAAGTTACTTAATATTTTTAAATGTATATAAGACCTATAAGCAAGAAGAATGTTGGACACAGAACATAGATAGCCAGCCTATATGACATAGTAACACAGACAAAATGGTTGTCAAGTCACTCATATAGAATATACACTTTGAAGTATCTGCCCTCACATGGTCTGCTAATAGCCATGCATGCTGCACCCATCAATTGTAGTCATCAACTGTTGACCTTAGAATCAGGCCTTAGTTCCTGTTTGCCATAACAAGGGAAAATAAGGGTGAAATTGCTTGAGTAAATCAAGACATCCCAGGTGCTAAAGTGGTGTTTCTGTATGTAGATTGCAGACAAAGGATAATGCTTGAAGGGCAATCACAATGTGCTTCAGCTGCACTTCTGCTAACTCTATAGTCATCCACTGTTGAAAGTGGCATTTGGGAATTGCAACCTTGCATGGGAATGGGGAGCGAGATGTGTGACAATGTCATGCTTTGTCACACTTACTATAGACTGTAGTAATGATGAAAGATGTTTTATTTTATATACATGAAGTAGTGGACATATGCATTCACAAGTTTACTTTTCTAACATTTCCTTTTCAGTGGGCAGCAAATGCTGAAGTGGATATGAGGGGTACAAGTGGAGAGGGAGAAGAGGATGGAAAAGGCATCAGAAGGGAGGATGCTCCTACCCAGAGAGTGATTCTATCAGAATCCAAAAGACTCTGGGTAGACGCTGTGGGGACCATGGAGTGTACACCACATGCTAGGAGGATTATGAAGATGGTGCTCCTCCTGGACCTAAAGAAGATACATCTGTGGTGTCCCAGGAGCAAGACCATCCTGTTCTATTCTATTTTGTCTGTCTCTTTAATTATCTTTCTTTGCTAGCTATTTGCATTTGAATACCATCTGTAATCTGTTGCTATGGTGTGTGGAGATTCCATATTCCAAGTAGCAGAAGCTCAGGAGATCTTGTCTTGAGCAGTTGGCATGTACTGTGCTGAAACCTAATAAACGTCTCCTATATATTTCCTGCCTTGAAGTACTTTTCTACAATTTTGGCGACGATTGAGGATGTGTCTGCTACATTTCTCAGCACAGGAGCACCCGTCATCAAGGGAAAAGAAAATGTTCATGTATCTATTGGATTATTTTCTATGTTCACCTTCTTGCATTGAACTGGGGATTTACTGAATACATCACCTACAGCTAGCTTTTCCACGGAGGCATTGTTTCACCGGCAATTGTTTTTTTTTATGGATCTGACAATTGGGACTGCTTCTCGTTTCACAAGCTTCTTCTGTGCATTATTGGATTTGCAAGGTTTCTATTTGAATGTGCCTGCTACGACCAGTTTTGAAAGCCGGCATTTTTGAACTCTCTGGTAAGCCGTTTCTGAAATCTGGGGCATTTGCACTAAGTTCAGTAGGGGCATTTGGCACTGCACGTGCTTTAACTACCGCGCTTTGTTTCAAAAGGCTCACATCACAGTCTCCTGTCGAGAGAAGGGGACAACAGTCTACGGAAACAAGAAAAGTAACAAGAAAGGTAATGTTTTACCTTATCTGAAACTGTTTCCTATCTCCAACGGCTCATCCTGTGGTGGGCTCGCGGCAACGCTCGTGCATATATTTGAATGTGCGCGAGGAAACGAAGAAACGCACGGACCTCTGGAATGATGCGCATGAGCAAATGCCAGCTACGTTGCGTGTGACGTCGCCACGCATACGTAAGCCACCATCTTTGATTACCCTTATTGTTTCCATTTCCTTGGTAACTAGTTACACGCAAGCTGACGTGTGGGCGTTTTTTGCTGTCAGGATCCGCTGCTTGAAATTTCTTCTTGCCGCACTCCGGAACTGTGCATATTTCTTCTGTACTTCGGAGCCACCTCAACAAACACTTTTCGAACAAAACCATTTCATCAAGTAAGTTCTTGGTTTTGTATGCAGTGCAGCAGCAAGTTATAAGCGCGAGTAAGCCCCAAATTAGTTTCATTTTGTGTATTACTTCTACATTCCTTATATCTGAGAACTTTTATACACACATTTTGGTTGTGCCTACATCTATTGTTCTCTATTTTTTTTCTGTTTTTTTTTAATCTCCAATCCACCTATGATGCAATTTGAGCCTCCGTCCAAGTTTCCCAAACAAAAGGAGTACCTCCCATTCCATGGACTAGGTGGAAGGAGGAATTCTTAACTTACCTCAAAGCTATTGATGGTGAAAGACTTTCTGCTGAAAGAAAGAATGTATTCTTTTACATTCTTTAGGATCAGAGGGTTAAGTGGTTTTCAGAACACTCCCTCAGACAGATGGCAGTGGCGATAGGAATGTATTCCAGCGCTGGGAGGCCCCCGGGTAGCCATGCGCTATATAAGTGTCTTTTCCATTTCATTTAATTCATTTGATGACGCAATGGCCCGCATAGAGGCTAGATTTAAACCTACATCCAGTGTTGCCTTAAACAGGTTTAAATTTTACACAAGGGCTCAGGCAGACTGTGAAACATTTGATGATTTTCCTACGGCTTTGCGTTCCCTATCCATAAACTGTAACTTTGGACCCATCACTGATGAGATGATTAGAGATCAAATCATTGTTCATGTCAAAAGTAAAAAGATCCAAGAACAACTATCGATTATGGGTGACCCTAATTTAAGAGACGTCATTACTACTGCAAAAGCCATGGAACAGTCTGAGAAATGGATTAAGTCTTTGAATAAGGAGGAAAAGGGAAAAGTAGAAGACGTTTGTGCTGTAAAGCCTGAATTATCTTGCAGTGGAACCAGTGGTCAAAGAGTTTTTAGAAAATTTGACAAATAATTTCACTGTTTTAGATGTGGGAGTGTCAATCATGGGGTGTCTTTTCCAAGATGTCCTGCATTGGGTAAAGAATGCAAGAAGTGTGGACTTCGTGGGCATTTTGCCATTGTATGCAAAGATGTCAAAGGTGTTTATGGGGGAAGCTCCAATAAAGGGAAAATCTCCTATGTTAATGAGGAAGAATATGATGACAGTACGAATGGGAACAACAGGGGCATTGTAGTGTCCATTACTGATGATAGTAGCGCCGAGAACACTGAGTTTTGCCTAAAACCCCCCAAATGCATTGTGCATGTTCTTGGTTTAAGTGTAGAACTCATGGCTGATTCTGGTTCGCCCTGGACTATAATTACTAGAGCATATTTTCTTGACTGTTTTAAAGGAGTGTTGAGTCTCAAAGATTTTTAAAAAATCTGATATTATTGCCAAAGCCTTTGATGTCACCACAGTTGATATGGAAGGTTATGCAGAAGTTGACATGGAATTCAAGGGGCGTGTTGCCCATGTGAAGTTGTATGTCGCTATCAAAGGTGTGAACGTTTTGGGTTCGAAAGATCAATGGAGTTTGGGGATAATTCTTAATCCAAGAAATTATGATCCGGTGTTGGTGATATCAGAAGGTGAGAATGGAAGTGAAGCTATAAGTGAAGTCATTAATGCCTTTCCTAAAGTTTTTTCTAAGAATCTGGGCAAACTGAATAATTTCAGTCACAAGATAAAGTTAAAGATGGGAGCTGTACCTGTCAAGCAAAGACTTAGAAATGTTCCAGTGAATGTTAGAGAAGATCTTAAAGTTTTGTTGCATAATCTTATTGATGATGACATCATTGAGGAAGTGGAGTCATCCGAGTGGGTTTCTCCCATTGTTTTAGCGAGGAAGGCTGATAAAAGTTTGAGGCTATGTGTGGACTTGAGAGCATTGAATGCTAATTTGGTGATAGACTGCCACCCATTGCCTAACATTAATGAAGTAGTGTGCATGCTGGAGGGAGCCAAAGTGTTCTCCACCTTAAATTTGCGATCGGCATACCATCAGATTGCCTTGACTGATGACTCTAAGGAATTTACTGCTTTTCTTACACCGCAGGGGTTATTCCAGTATAAGAGGATGTCTTTTGGTTTGGCCTCTGCGGCGTCAGTTTTTCAGAGAGCTATGCATCACATTTTCAAGGACATAGATGGATTTGTTAAGTGCTCCCAAGATGATATTCTTGTATTTTCTCCTAGTCATGAAGCACACAAAGGGCATGTTATGGAAGTTTGTATGTGGTTGGAGTTGCATGGTCTAACACTCAAGGATAACAAATGTAAAATGTTTTGCAGTTCAGTTGAGTATTTGGGGCACACTCTTTCTGGAAATGGTGTTGTTCCTAAAAAAATCACTTGTGGATGCTTTAGTGAAGGCCCAGGCACCAGATAACAAAGAGAAACTGCTGTCTTTTGCTGGGTTATGCGAGTACTATAGCAAGTTCATTAAGGGTTTTGCTACCAAGATGGAACCTCTTAGAGAGCTTACCAGGCAAAAAGTAGAATTCTGTTGGACAAAAAGACAACAAGATGCATTTCAACAAATCAAAGATGAAATTGCACAAGCTCCAACTTTGAAACCATTTTGCGTGAACAAGTTATGTATTGTCACAGTTGATGCTAGCTTGTATGGAGTGGGTGGTGTGTTGTCTCAAAAGTGTGATAAGGATGAGTGGTGTGTTGCATTTGCCTCCCTCACCCTCAGTGACACTGAAAGAAAGTATTCTGTCATTGAGAAAGAGCTTTTGGGGTGTGTGTGGGGCATTGAGTATTTTCACAATTTTCTATGGGGTAGCAGATTCTTTCTTAGGACAGACCGCAAACTCTTGGTATCTATTCTGTCACCTGGTGGTGGTCGGAATGCTGCAGCATGAATAAGTAGACTCATGTCCAAACTACAAGAGTACAATTTCGGTGTGGAATATGTGCCAGGTAGGAATAATGTAACTGCTGACTGCCTCTCCTGTCTACCATGTCCGAGTGGAGAAAGTTTTGTAGAGAATGAAGATATTCAGTTTGCTGCATCTGTAGGAGATTATGTTGCGGAAGAGTTTTCTGCTATTTCTGAGGGTGCTTGGAGAAACGGTGTTGTTGCAGACAGGGGATGGAACTTGTTAAAAAAAATCATTTTGGAAGGATGGCCCAAAGCAAACGAAGTTCCCTCAGAATTAAAGTCTTTTCAGCAAGTATCTAGTGAATTGGAGGTTGAAGGTGATTTTATTTTCAAAAATGGTAAATGTGTACCTCCAGAGCATATGCAAGATGAAATCCTTAGACTTGCTCATGAAGGCCATCCTGGGATTTCCTCTATGAAAAGATTGGTGAGATCTAGTTTTTGGTGGCCTAGTATGGATAAAATGGTTGATAGGGTTGTGAGAGAGTGTTCTAAATGTATCAACAGTGACAAGATGTTTAAGCCTTTTCCTGCACCATTAAAACCAGTACCATGGCCAAAAAGTCCATGGCAAAAAGTGGCTTTTGACATCTCAGGTCCATTTTATTGTTTGCCGCAAGATGCCCGATTTGCTTTGGTGATAGTCGATTACCACTCCAAATGGCCAGAAGTTAGGTTCGTTCCTCATGCTACTTCACAAATTATTATTGAATTTTTTAGAGAAGTTTTTGTCCGTGAAGGAAGCCCTGAGGTTTTATTGACTGACAATGGTGTGCAATTAAAGTCATGTGAAATGGACGATTTTCTGAAAATGTGTGATATTAAGCACATTACTACTGCACTTTATGAACCACAAGGTAATAGTCAAGTGGAAAGGTTCAACCGGGTTCTTAAGGATGGTGTGGAATGGGCCAGGAAATCGGGTAGAGAGTGGAAGACAGTGTTAAGGGAGAGACTTTGGATGTATCGGATTACCCTTCATTCGGTCAGAGAACTGAGTCCATTTCGCCTTTTGAGAGGGAGAGAACCTGTGTCTAAATTGTGTCTGTGGTGGATCAAGAAGAAGGTGACTGGAATTGTAAGTGA
Organism: Calotriton arnoldi; assembly: GCA_963921515.1. Taxonomy (NCBI): domain Eukaryota; kingdom Metazoa; phylum Chordata; class Amphibia; order Caudata; family Salamandridae; genus Calotriton; species Calotriton arnoldi. The sequence goes on from CAWUFW010005155.1 coordinate 1,315,136, forward strand.
CGATATGCAATGTACTTCCCTGAAGGTGAAACACAAACAAGAGAAAATGAAAGAGTATTATGATGCTAGATGAAAGGTGAGGGTACCTACCTTTGTGGTGGGTGATTGTGTGAGGATACTCAAACCTGGTTTCATTACGAAAGGGACCTCTAAGTATGGCCCTGCACGCAAAGTTGTGACGGTCAACATGAACAACATTGTGACCCATGATGGCAAAGTGTGGAATGTAAGACGTGTTGTCAAATGTCATTCTGGAGTAGATAGAGAATGCCAAGAGAAAATTGTACTCTGTGAGAACTAGTATACCGAATGGTGCTGTTGACCATGGAGTTCTTGAAAACTCCAGGAGTTCTTTGGATAATCCTGTTGAGAGTGAGCCTGTAGCTTCGAGAGTTAAAGTGAGTGGGAGAATTACTAATCCTCCTGTGAAATTGAGAGATTATATTTAATTCTTTGTTTTTGTTTTTTTGAGCTAAAGGGGTGTGATGTGTTCTATTCTATTTTGTCTGTCTCTTTAATTATCTTTCTTTGCTAGCTATTTGCATTTGAAAATCATCTGTAATCTGTTGCTATGGTGTGTGGAGATTCCATATTCCAAGTAGCAGAAGCTCAGGAAATCTTGTCTTGAGCAGTTGGCATGTACTGTGCTGAAACCTAATAAACTTCTCTTATATATTTCCTGCCTTGAAGTACTTTTCTACACCTCCATCCAACTATTTTTCAGGATACCGTACAGCTGTTGGTTGCTGGTTATCATGAACTTTCCAGAGCCCTTCAAGAGGTGGCATTGGCAGTGAAAACCCAGGAAGAGGTGTAGGCTAGCCAGCATAGAGAGCTTCAATGCCTCCTGCTCTGCAGGACTGCAGCATTTGCTCTCCTACAGAGACTGATTGCTCTGCCACAGCTGTTATTGTGCCTCCCAGTTTATCTTCCCTCTCTACTCCTAAACCTTTCCCAGTGTGTCCTGAAATTCAAGAACAGTTTAGTCCCACCCTGCAATCCCACATATGTGTGCCAGAGTAGGAGTTACAGATGTTGGTCCTCATGTCAAACCTAGAAGATAGCCAGGAACGTTTGCTTTCAACCTAGAGCCGCCTGTAATATGCCCCATTTGAGTTATCGGATGAACTTTATGTTTGGCATCGGTGTTGCATTTGAACTTTACTTTAGAAAAGTCTTTGGACTATTTATGACTATTTGTATTTTTTTATCTTTATACTCTTTGGATGTTGGGAATAAACTTGTCGTCTGATGCTCCTGATGTGTTTATTTTTGTTGCCCATCCCTTTTCAAGTTGACTCTTCCTACCTGGAGTCAGGCACTATTTTTGTTCTTTCCACCTTTCCCAAGGCAGGTGACGTATCCACAAAACCCATGATAAATTTCAATTTTTTTAAAAGATTGTATAAAAATGTACATTTTGCGTAACTAATTCAGATGTGTTGTTATACTTTTCATATTCTGTGGGCATGCCTGTAGATGTATGAGTGCGCTGCTCTAAGGGTAAATGATAAATGATCCAAACTCTCTCAGGCACATATTTAATGATATACATGTTATGTTGTTATCAGCATTTGTAACGCGCTCGGCTACTCAAGAGTGTCCCGGCGCGGAGGATAGCTGTAATTGGTATGTATGCAAAACGTTTCATAAATTCTATTTTTCAAAAACATACAGTGGTGAAATGTATGAATTCAACATTTTGAGTATGTTATTTGAGGATGGATTAGTGACTTGTTCACTGTCCAAACTCACAGGATTCGGGTTGTTCGCATACCTGATTATGCAATAGTAGGCCCATATTGGGTTGAGGATGTGGTTGTGGAGTGGGAGCCAGTAGGTTTGTTGGTATTGAAGTTGGGTTGTTGGTAGTGGTTGTGAGTGGGGTGGGCCCTACAGGTTGTTGTTGATCCCTAGTTGTCTAAGGTGATTGACTTGGCCCAACAACTTGAGATGGACTCCCATGTGTGAGAGCCTGTTTAAGCTGCATGGACAAAACATGACATGTTGAATCCTCCTCCATTGACACCGGTAGATGTTTCCTGAGCAACTTCACCAAGTCCTGGAGACATTTTTCAATGTTCTCCAAGACATGGGTTTATCCACCCATTGGTGATGTTCCAATGGGTAGACATGCTGTTTAAGGTCACCTCTATTTTATGAACATCCCAACAACTCCTTCACGCAGAATTGCTACTGAAAAAACGAATCCTACAAGAGCATAGAATTATTCCATGCCAACCAGTCCACTTAAGTTAGGTGCAAATAGTGTCTATTCAAAAAGTTTCACAAATTGTCTAACACAGCCAGCAAGTTATTCATTATGCGAAGGAGATCTGAGAGGTTGTGGAGGGGAGATTGCTGAATGGGGTCATTATCACCGGGGATCTCCTGTCCCTTTTAGAACATGGAGAGAAGACTGGATTTGCACCTGGCTTTTTCCTGGTGAGCAGACTTGCTGAAAGCTGCTAGCATCCCTGAACACCCTTGCAGTACCTACCTAAAGTAGTAGTGTGGGGAAAACAGAAGAAACAGAGTAAGAGGGAAATCACTGGACTGGATCTCATTTTCTGGAGTGGATTAGTCAGTCTAGAGAGGGCAAAGAACTATCTCAGTGCTTGAGGAATGGAGGGTCACTGAGGGAGGCTGTAGGGAGGACAGGACATTATCAGGATCTAAGCCAGACAGAACTCATATGATATAGAAGGGATATGAGGCTTACCAGTATCTTCAGCAGATGTTGTTGTGTTGAGCCCTGGAGCAGATTACGACACCAGACGAGGACCACATAATGCAAATACAAACCAGACTAGACAAGAGCTGAGGATGCAGTCAAGAGATGGCTACCCAAAGGTATCAAGTACAACAGTGCACAATGTAGGGAACAAGGCCTAAAGGGGTATCTTACATGAGGAAACTGAGTAGGATGAAAACAATGAATGTAAGGGATGGATAGCAGGTACAAACTGGTATTAAATGAAGAGTCACAAAGTGACTGCATGTCGGAAATGGTGTTAAGACTGTCTCTACCCATCCAAAGCTTTCTCTACCTTTTCAGTTTCCGCTGGCCTGTTCTCCACAGTTTTCAGCCCCCGTTAGCCTCATGCTTAATTGGCCGAATGTGCAGAGCCTGATTCCTGACAGTATCCTACCTAAAATGAGCCCCCAAGGAATGAGTGTTGGGACAAGGATTCAAAAGGAATCTTCTTCACTAATCGAGGGCCATGAACAAAATCTTCAGGCGTCCATGATCTTTCAGAAATAACGCAGGGCCTCCAAGCCATCAGATATTGTAATTGGCCTCAATTTTATCAGACTGAAGCCACCACAAACCTGGAGAACAAGGTGGAACCCACCAGTCACATTCCCTGTCAACTGTGCCGAACATGTCCAAGACTGAGCCGACAGTGAAGAAGGGGGAATCAGGATAGTGATAAGGGAGAAGGCACACAAGAGACATAGACTGTGTGAAAGTGGATTATTAGCTGGGGGAATTGTAGTTCACCACAAATAATATTGCCACTATTCTTGTTAGGTCCAGTAAAGGTTTCAGTAATATAAACCAGAGCTCAAACCCAGTAGCCAACAACTGTGTAAAGTATTTAGAAGTAACAAAACAGTTAAAATCTCAAAAACACAAAACAATAAAAAACACTCCAATTTAGAAAAATAGAGAAAAATGTAATGAACAAAATGACACCAAAACAATAAAAATCTAATAAGGTGAACCAGAGATAGGTTTTTTAAAGGTATTATATAAACATAGCGTCAAAAATTGTTAAGCGCTAACCGCTGTCACCTGGGTGCATTTAACTAAGACCTCGGTGCGATTTAAGGCCAACCTTGTTACATGAAAGAGAGAAAGCAGAACAGTGCCATATTTTCAAAAATATGGTGCAGTTCTGCTTCCTAGCGCTGGCGCACTTGTGGCTGCCTAGCGCCAATGCAGGCACCCTTGCATCCTAGCACAGGGGTGCCTGCGTTGTGGTCAGGATAGTTTTTCTGCAGAAAGGAATACCTTCTTCCACAAAACTATCATTTGAGGCTATTTCCTTTTTGTATGTGTGCTGCAGAATATAGCACACATGCAAAGAGGAAATAACAAGGAGAAATAAAGGTATTTCTTCTTGTTATGCCAGCCTCATGTACGCACACCATTTTGGTTCAAACAAATGTTTACAAGTCTTTGTAAATATGGGTTTGTGTCAAAATACAAGTTTGGATGCCAAATACATGGATGGATGTAATGGAACGCCCATGCACCACCAATGTAACACCTCCCTGACGCAAGATACCACAGCTGCCGTGCTTTCTTAATTTTTTTAACAAAGCCACGCAGAGCTATGCAAATTGGGATTCACATGGCTTTGTAAGTCCCAAAATGGATTTGCCAAATAAGTGACATAATCCCAAAGCAAAATCTTAATTAATCTGGGCCTCAGTCTCTAAAATAGAAGTGAAAAATCCCTAGTGGGGCAAGACTGCACGCTGTGGCTGAGAACGGAGCCACAAGGCTAGGTAACTATCGGACGAGGTCCTTCTGAAGCCATTGGCTTTTGGCGGGAAAACTCAGAATGGGAAAATTCACAATTCGTGCCCAAAGAAGGTCTCTCGCTGGCCGGATACTTTTGGCACCTTTGCCCGATGAAAATTTCTACATTTGGAAGTAGTCATTTTTTTGGAGCTCGGATTTTTCCAGCGGGGCAAGGCTGCAAGCTGTAGCCAAATAAGGCTCCACTAGGCCAGATACTCTCTTCATGACATCCTGCTGAAAGGGTTTTCCAACTGTGAAAAAGCTCAGAGCGGGAGCAATCTGAGTTTTTGGCCCAGCAGCAATACAGCTTAATGGTATAGACTTAGCAGGTTTGTCCCGGTCCTCTGAAGGTCTTTGGATCTAAAACAGTTTCAAAGTCCCAGTTTTTTCATTATATTAGTAGAAGTACACTTTGATACAGCCAACGGTCCCAGGATCTCAGGAACAGCACTTGCGGTCAAGACTCACCCCAGCAGAAGCCAACAGCAGGGAACATGTCATGTCTAGTTGGAATGGGCGCACCCCTACATACATAAAATATCTTTCCCTAGTCTCTGGTGGGTTTCCATCCACTCCCGAAGGCAGATTGGCTTAGAAAATGGCTTATGTGTCCCCACGATGGGTGGAAAACAAAGACAACATGTGCCCAATTGGGGGATTGACCCTTAACCATAGGTCCGCTCACCTACATACATAAAAAAAAAAAACCTTCCCCGGTGTCTAGGGGATTTTCACTTCCTAGAGGGCTGATTGGCCTAAAAAATGGCATTGATATCAATGGCACTCTGAATTCAGTGGTTGGGACACCTGTCACTTTTTGGGAGATGTAATTTGTGGGCTGGACCCTAGATGCCAGCTACTGAACATGTGTCCTCAAAGATGGCCGTGGACATGTGTCACTTGATCTAGCGGCTGAAGAATAGAATAATTAAAAACTTTAGAATTCTAAATAAAAACTTTAGAATTCAATCAGAGTGAATGAGGAGAATTGTTATTGGTAACACAAATAGTGTCAATGCTGATAAATAGTGCTGGAATAGGTAAATACAATGTCAATGACTACCATGATATGTGCAGGCGCGACAACAGCAATAGCAATAAATGAAATGTCAATGTATGCCATAACTTGTGCCTGCATAACCATGTCAATACCCATAAATGCAATGTCAATCTATGCCCTTAATCTATGCCCACCCAACAATGTCTATACCGGCAGTAGCGATGTCAATGTATGCCATAATCCATGCATGAATGACAATGTTGTTACCAGTAGAAACAATGTTCATGTACGCTATGACCAGGCATGCATGACTGTGTCAGTATCAGTAAAGACAATGTCAATGTATGCTATGACAACTGCATGCACAATGTTGAGAATGTCGATAAAAGTGATATATGTGACTGTCATAATATTTTCTGGAGTTCCAACAAACGTGTCTTTGCTGTCAGATTTCCCCAAGGTGACCTCACCATCAACCTCGAGTAAGAGATAGGTGGTCAGACAGGCCCTGAAACCCGCACCCTCGCCTATTGAGTGACAGGTCCCACTTGGAGTCTCTCTTAACCCAAAGACAAACGCGAACCCAGGGAAAACCCAGATCGATCCCCCAGATAGATAGTTGCACCACAAGCAGGTCCGAGGTAATTGGCACCAATAAAACACTTTTGGCCAAAGTCTCGCATTCCCCAAAAATACCACAAAGCTAGATACCACATGTAGATAGGAACACTCAGCGAATCATGACACAACATGCACACCACACGTAGTGATCACATGCTCCTCATGACAGACATCTGGACACATACACACTGGCCCACATTAGCTCTCCCTGTTACACATTCATCGCGAAGACATCAGAGGCGAGTAACAAAACGTTTGTGTGCCTTTGGAGAATGTTCCTCGTTGCCTATGTTGTGTTCCTTCCAGATTCATTCAGCCATGCAGGAGTTGTATTCTCAGTTGATGGCTTGGTGGGAGGAGACGGTCTGAGAGACTGAACTACAATTCCCATGATTCCTGCTGAACCGGAAGTATAAAAGCAGCTTCCGGTTTCAGCAAGCTGCAGATTATTCTTGCCGGATCTCTGCAGCAGAGCTGCTGTGCGTTTGTATCGGAGTCTTCTTGTGGGTAAGGGTGCAGTGCACCAATCAAAGTTTGGATTGTTGAAATGGTGGATGAGTGAAGGTTACTCTCTAATCACCGCTAGGCTTTGTCTATTTAAACAAAGCGGACATTTCTTTCGGTGTTGGGAAGGTGTTCAGCAAAAACATTTTTTGTGGTGAAGTATTTGCCGGTGTTATTCCTAAAACAATTCATGGTTCGGTGAGTATTCTTTACCTTGCCCGGATAACTTGTTCGTATCTGAACTCTTTGGTATTTGGGGGAGAGAAACAGCTGTGAATTGTACCAAGGAAAACACCAAACAACAGTCTGAAAGGATCATGTCTTCCCTGCAATATTTTGATAGACTTTCAGTATATCAGTTTTGTTACTGAGATATAAAAAGTCCTAAGGAACTTATGAACTATACAAAAGGAAGTCGCGGTTATGAAAATTAATAATCACTGATTCCTTGATTGCTATGACACGAATCTGTTACCCATTGGAACATTTATTAGTTCTTTTGAATTCTCTTTTCGATATCCTAACAGGGCATAATTTGAGTCCTGGTTGGTTCAATCCCTGTGAGGCTTGTCTTCTTGTTCTATTTGGTAGGTATTCATGATTATGGGAATGGTGAGGGAAATCTACCAGTACAAGTTTATGTAGATAAATTGTATTTTTATATTACAGTATTACACTGAGGAAAGAGGATAGTGGAGTACTTGGACTCTTGTCCTTGGACGCAAGGTTATCCAGGGTTATTTTCGTTTGCAGGTAATAAATTACATATACTAGTATAGAAGAATATTGATGATAATTAATCATTCAATATATATATAACAAGTTCATATGTTATGTTTTACAGATCTTCTTCCCTGCCGTTCCCTTCCCTTCCTTCCCTCACTTGATCGCCTTAATAATCTGTGCTGTTATAGCAATTGGATTTAAGGCTATCAAGAGGTGGACCACTTTGAGCAGTGAGCCAATCCCGAGGGACTCGATTAGTGAGACTCAACAGAATAATCTGCCCACGAATTATCTACCTCCTGGTCGGTTCGCTGTCTAAATGGAAATGCTGCTCAATGGGCAGTACCACTGTTCAGACTTGATGATCCTTTGTTGTATGACTGGGACGGATTCCGTCAGGAATTTGAAAAAGTGTTTGGCAGGCGAGCCATGACGTTCTCAGCAGACAGAGAACTGCTAGAGTTGAAACAAGGTAATAAAGAGTTTGTTGTATATTTGAATACATTTCAACGCTTAGTATCAGAAACCAATTGGCCTGAAGAAAAAAGAGCTGCTCTTTTTCATCATGGATTGCGAGATAAACTTAAAGATATGATAGTGCAAATAGATCCCCAACCCGCCAATTGCACAGAGTTAATGAATCTAACACTGAAATTAGATCATCCTCTGAGTGAACGCAGAGATTGAAGAAAGAGTGATAGGAGTGCACCACGATTTGAGAAACAGCCCAATCTGGGAGGGGAGTCCAGTTCCACAGTAGGACCAATGGAAATAGGTTCAGTCAGGGCTTCTCATACGCAAGAAGAAAGAGAGCAAAGAAGGAATGTTAGACTTGGCATCTTTTGGCGTGTTTCCCCTGAGTTTTTTCTTTCTGACCTCCTGGTTTTGACTCTGTTTTTGATGGCTTAGTGTTTTTGCGCACTTTTCTCACTGCTGATCAGTGGTAAATTGCAAGTGCTCCTATGGTAAAATGTGTTATGGATTGGTGTTTCCATGTTTGGCCTATTTGATTTATGTGTCAGTCCCTAGTAAAGTGCACTGAGTGTGCCAGGGCCTGTAAATCAAATGCTGTTAGTGGGCTGCAGCACTGGATTGTGCCACCCACACAAACAGCCCGTAAATGTAACTCTGGCCTGCCATTGCAGGGCCTGTGTGCAGACTGGTACTGCCATGTCGACATGGCAAGTGCACCCACTTGCCAGGCCCTAACCTTCCCTTTTCTTGCATGTCAGTCATCCCTAAGGTAGGACCAAGATACCCCTGTGGGCAGGGTGCAGTGTATGTGGAAGGTAGGACATGCCCAGGTGTGTGTGACATGTCCTGATAGTGAATTACTGCCACTTTCGTTCTTCAGTATTGCAAGGCTACCTGTTCCCCTAGGACAGAATGGGGAGTTTGTTTATAACATCTTATAAACATAACTGGCCCTGGGAACTAGGTAGGAAAATAAAGTTTATTATGCCTGAACTCAGAATCTAAAGATGCATCTTTTAGTGAAGGTGATTTTTACATTCTGTGTTTGAAAATACCACTTTTAGAAAGTAGGTATTTTCTTGCTCAGCCATCCGGCAGGCCTCTGCTGGGTTTGTGGATTGAGTGTCTGGGTTTTGGATGACAGGGGCTGGGGAGCAGCAGGGGCTCCAGATAGTCTAGGTGGGTCAGGAAAGGGCTAAATAGACCTGGGCTGCATTTAGAGTAGGGGGAGGACATTTCCTTGCACCTGAATGGGCCTGGTCTGCCTCTTATAATGCCGTCTCCACCTCCTGCCAGGAAGCCACACCAGAGAGGGCAGAACTGGTTCTGGCTGGGCACAGACACTCTCTGCCTGAGAGGACAAAGGATTTTGGGCAATAAAAAGTGGAGCCCAAACCCCTGAACTTTAGAACTCTTTTGGACCAAGAAGACTGCCAAGAAGAAGAGCTGGAGAAGCTGTGAGGAGGAACTACCACTTTGCTGAGTGCTTTGCTGTGTTGGCCTGCAGTGGCTGCTTCTGTCTTGGGCAGTGAAAGGACTGGACTGAACTTTCTGCAATCTATTTTTGTGAGTATCTCCAAGGGCTTGAGGTAGAGCTTGCCCCCTGTTCAAGAAGTCTCAGGAACAGCAAAGACTTCAAGTTCTTCTGCCCTCAGCACTGGGGCCTGTGTGTTTTGTGCTGCAACAGAAGAAAAAGCAACCCGACGCCTCTGCCGACTCCGTGTCCTGAAGGCACCGCAGAGGGCACCGCCGCAATGCCGCACCGCGACCCTGGTCTCACCGACGACCCCTGCTGATGCCGCCACCAAGCCGCTGCTTGCACCCCGACCTGTGGGCACCGCACTCCGCATCGCCTCGCGACGCCGCCTTGGTATCCCTGACGATGCCGCTCCACGCCGAAATCGACGCCGCTTCTTGCACCGTGGCTCGAGGGCACCGCTCGTAGAGTTACACGATGCACCGCCCTCATCCCGCACCGCAGGCTTGGCCTACCGACGCCGGTGCCATTGACTCCAGTTCATCAGCCGACGACAGCGCTTAAGCAACGACAACGCCGCTGCTTGCACCGTGACCTGCCAGCACCGCGATGAGCACCGCATCACTCCGCACCGCGACCCTGGTCTCACCGACGACGCCATCTGATGCCGCCACTGAGCCGCTGCTCGCAGCACGACCTTAGGGCATTGCACGCCGTACCGCTGCACTTCGCACCCCAGCACCCGACGCCTGCCGACGCCAGCGCTCCTGACTTCAACAGAGAGGAGTTCGATCTGCAACGTGTGTGACTTCAAGGGCCCAACGACTCCGGAACCGACCTCCGGAACCTACGCCTGCGGACGCCGTGCTTTCGGAAGCTCAACAAGAGGTCGCCGATGCCCTGCATTTCTAAAGGTACTGTCTTGTGGGTCTTTCCGACACCGTAGCTGGCCTGCGACGCCGCGGTCAGCCAGAACTGTTTGGATTTGTTGTTCACGACACCGTGATAGCCCCAGACGGAGCTATCGACTTCAAGGAACTGTTTTTCAAGTTTATTTTGATAACTGAAGATTTTTTAAAACTGTATTGTGGATTTTTATTGTTTTTGGTCTTGTCTTAAGTATATAAAAATATTGGATATTTTTCTAAACTGGTGTGGTGTCCTTTTGTAGTGCTTACACTGTATTACTGTTGGTTATGTGCAAATGCTTTACACACTGCCTCTAAGATAAGCCTGACTGCTCGTGCCAAGCTACCAAGGGGGTGAGCAGGGGTTATTTTAGGAGTGTAACTCCCTTATCCTGACTAGAAGGAAGGGTCCCTACTTGGACAAGGTGCAAACCATTGCCAGCTAGAGACCCCATTTCTAACAAGGAAGAATTGTCTTTGTTTATATTAAGGAAAAAAGGGCCATTATTTGAAAGACTGTATGATAAAACCAAAGAATAGGATAGGATGGTCTAAGGTACCTGCAGTCAGTACAGACAAAAAATCGGAAAACTAGAATGCTCAAGGAAGGTGAAAGGGAGTACCTTGAGCAGTATTGATATACCTTCTTCAACGGAGATAAACCAAGGACCAAGAGAACATTTCTTTCTAGCCATTCATTTACAGACTCATAAAGGATGGCAATCTATACAAGCCATGATTGATTCAGGAACCACAGGCATGTTCATGGATGAACAAATTGCATAAAGAATTACAATTGACACTAATCAAAAAGGAAGATCCTGAAAATGTATTAGCGGTAGATGGGAGAGAACTCACCTCTGGTCCTATCAGATGCAATACTGATTTGCTTTCTGTCAAAAGTAAAGAGAACCATTTAGAGACAATGCAATTCGACATCATCAAGGCACCTCAATATGGTATAATATTTGGGTTACCTTGGTTGAAACTACACAATCCCACCATTGATTGGGCAGAACAAACAATCAGGTTTATCTCTCCTTTTTGTCAAGAGCATTGTATGAAACAAATAAACTTGGTACAAACATTAGCTCATGGACATAGCATAGCTACAGCTGCAGAGAAAGACCTAGCTGTGTTTAGTGAGCACAGGCAGAGTTATTACCTCCTCATAGACCATATGACTGTCAGATGGACTTGGTTCCGGGAGCTGTGGTACCATTCGGGAGAATCTATGCTCTCACGGAACGTGAAAATGAACACCTAAGAGAATACATCGAGAAATATCTAGCGAATGGGTTCATACGCCCTTCTAAATCACCTGCTTTGTCGCCACTATTCTTTATACCCAAGGCAAATGGCGAACGAAGAACGTGTATTGACTTTTGTGCTCTTAACCTTATTACAGTGAAAAACCGTTCTCCACTCCCGCTGATCCCAGTGTTACTGGATCAGGTTAGAAATACAGTGGTATACACTAAACTGGATCTCAAAGGAGCATATCATTTGGTGAGAATGAGAAGAGGGGATGAGTGGAAAACAGCATTCAGGACACGTTATGGCCTTTGAGTATACAGTAATGTCTTTTAGGTTGTGCAATGCCCCTGCAGCATTCCAATTCTTTCTCAAGGATGTCCTACGAGAATACTTGGATGTGTTTGTAGTGGTGTACATAGATGACATCGTTATCTACTCAAACTCGATTGCAATTCATTCACATCATGTATGTTTAGTGTTGTAAGCTTTGAAAGACAACAGCCTATATTGCAAACTGAGTAAGTGCGAATTCCATGTGTTTAAGGTGGAGTTTTTGGGAGTAATGTTGTCTGCATCTGGTCAGCAAATGGCAGAGCGAAAGATCCAAGCTGTTAGTGAATGGCCAATACCCAAGAATGTGAAGGACATCCAATGCTTTTTGGGCTTTTCAAATTTCTTTAGGAGATTCATAAATCAGTTTTCTAACATGGTGGCTCCTCTTACTCGTTTACTGAGAAAAAATGTACCTTTTATTTGGCCTGATGAAGCGAATCAGGCATTCACCCAGCTAAAACGAGCCTCTACTACTTCTCCCATTTTGGCGCATCCAAATACTGAGTTGCCCTTTATCGTTGAAGCAGACGCTTCAGAAATTGCCATTGGGGCTATTCTATCTCAAAGAGGCAAGTTAACTGGTCAAATGCACCCTGTGGCCTTCATGTCTAGGAAACTGAATGAATCTGAAACAAGATATACCATTGCGGAAAAAGAACTCTTGACCATCAAACATGCTTTCAGCGAATGGAGTCATTACTTAATGGGGGCAGAACATACCATCACTGTGTATTCAGACCACTGAAATCTGCAGTTTATGAGAGCTGCTAGGCATCTATCTCCTAGACAGTTAAGGTGGATGTTGTTTTTTGCAGAGTATGATTTTGTGGTAACCTACAGACCAGGCATGGAGAATAGAAAAGCAGAGGCTTTTACAAGGCAAGAAACCATGGGAGAGACTTCCGAGTCTACCCCTATATCCATATTAAAACCAACTCAAGTAATTGGTGCATTACAACCAGATTACTTTTTACAGAACATAATCAAAGAGATCAGTTCTAACAATTGGAAGGAGTGGTTAAATCAACATCCTGAATGGCAGATAAAAGGGGAAAAAAATAGTTGATTCCTAACAAAGAACAACAAATGGAGGTGTTTCGTTGGTGTCATGAGGTACCCAGTGCAGGACATAATGGAGTGGAGAAAACTCTAGACAGAGTATTACGAAACGTTTGGTGGCCCACAATAGGTGAAGGCATACCTGTTAGAATACGCAAATGCGCTATGTGTGCTCAAGCCAAAGCAGATCACAGGAAATCACAGGGACTATTACAACCGTTGCCTACTCCTGAGAAACTATGGGATATGATATCTTTGGACTTTATCGTTGGGTTACCTACCGATAAGGGTTGTTCAGTAATTCTAGTGGTGGTCGATGGTCTGACAAAACTATGCCACTTTATCACCTGTACTCAGGTTCCCACGGCTGGACAGTTGGCACAAATACTATTGATCCATATAGTTAGATTGCATGGGTTACCTAGAATTATGGTGTCCGATAGGGAATCACAATTTACGGCTCGTTTTTGGAAGGTGTGGTGCAAGGCATTACATTTACCTCCTTCAAGTCTACCAGCTTTCATCCTCAAACTGTTGGACAGACTGAGAGACTGAATCAAACTCTAAAGCAGTATCTTCGCTGTTATGTTGATATAAACACATATTCTTGGGTGGATCTCCTCTGGGTAGCTGAAATTGAATATAACAGTGCAAAACATAGCTCCACGAACATAGCCCCCTTCTATAGCACTTATGGGTTCCATCCACGTTTCATAGATTTTTGGCATCCAGGATCTATGGAAAATGTTCCTGAAGTAAACAAAAGAGTATCACACATACATCAGACCTTGATGCAAACACAAGCTAATCTGAATCATGCTAAAGAAAGGTATAAAAGCTATGCAGACCAGCATAGAAGATCAGGACCTCTATATCGTGTGGGTGACATGGTATGGTTATCAACTAGAAACATCCGCTTCAAGAGGTATAGCGTGTTCAACCCTCGTTTTATTGGACCATACAAAATCCTCAAAAGGGTGAATCCTGTAGCAGTGATGTTAGCATTATCTAAATCTTTCAGAATCCATCCTGTTTTTCACATATCCTTGATTAAAACATCTTGGGTTAAGTTAAGGTCGGCACCTGCTCCGATTGTGGTTGAGAATGAGCCAGAGTATGAAGTAAGAAGAATACTTGATTCTAAGTTAAGGGGAACTAAATTATGGTATCTCATTTCTTGGAAAGAATATGGTGTTGAGGAGGATTCGTGGGAGCCTGTGGAAAATGTGCATACTCCAAGATTGTTAAGGTTGTTCCATGCCACAAATCCGGGTAAACCTGGTCCGGGCATGCCACCTCCGGGAGGGGGGTATCCTGTTACACATTCATCGCGAAGACATCAGAGGCAAGTAACAAAACATTTGTGTGCCAGTGGAGAATATTCCTCGTTGCCTATGTTGTGTTTCTTCCAGAGTCATTCAGCCATGCAGGAGTTGTATTCTCAATTGATGGCTTGGTTGGAGGAGACGGTCTGAGAGACTGAATTACAATTCCCATGATTCCTGCTGAACTGGAAGTATAAAAGCAGCTTCTGGGTTCAGCACGCTGCAGATTATTCTTGCCGGATCTCTGAAGCAGAGCTGCTGTGCGTTTGTATCGGAGTCTTCTTGTGGGTAAGGGTGCAGTGCACCAATCAATGTTTGTACTGTTGAAACTGTGGTTGAGTGAAGGTTACTCTCTAATCACCGCTAGGCTTTGTCTATTTCAACAAAGCAGACATTTCTTTCTGTGTTGGGAAGGTGTTCCCAAAAAATGTTTTTTGTGGTGAAGTATTTGCCAGTGTTATTCCTAAAACAATTCACGTTTCGGTGAGTATTCTTCACCTTGCCTGGATAACTTGTTCGTATCTGAACTCTTTGGTATTTGGGGGAGAGAAACAGCTGAAAATTGTAATGTGAGGTTTCAGGAAGGAGGAGCGGGAGACAGGGTAGTGGTAGGGAAGGTTTTATTCTTGTGGAGGTGCGTCTGTGCGCAGCATCCAGTCTGTTAGGGGGATAAAGTACAAGGTCGGTCCTAGGTCTCCAGGTCGCCTCTTGATCCCGTCTTCCCGAGGCGTTCCACTCGCGGTCCAGATCTTCCTCCGCGGACTTCGGATCGTCTGGCCACGGGATGATGCTCAGGACGCCCACAAGGAGGGAAGAATACAACAGGGGGTAAGTGTTCGTGATAAGTGGTGTTTCGTCAAGGAGAGGGAGTGAGGGGACACCCGTCCCGAAACCAAACCGTGACACACACTAGAGGATGAGGAGTGTAAGTGCTGGGGTTGGGGAATCCGCTTTTACGGAACGGGCGGTAAGGAGCTAGCGCGACTAGTCCTCTGACGCCTCCCGCCTCCCTACCCAGCCCGCGAAACGATTCCGTACCTGTTTTAGCCACGCTCATCCTGGGGCGTGGCTGGGCGAATCGTGAATCCGGTGGCCTCCTGGCTCTCTCGTTGTCTCCCGTTCTTCCTCCTGTCTTCCCGGGTACGCCGCTCCTCTCCTGTTCCTCCGTTCTTCGTACTCCTCTCCGCACTCCGCTGCTCCGCTCTCTCCTGTTCCGCCTCCGGTGTCAGTGCACACCTCCTTCCTGTTCCAGCCCTCTCTTGTTGGACGGAGGACTGCGTCGTCATCAATAGGGGCGGGGTCGTTGTCGGTAGGGTCCCAGTTAAAGGGACCATGCCTCCTTTCCATGGTGTCCGAGGAGGCAGAGCCAGCCCAGTCCTCCTGTGATGAGAAAGCAAAAGGGGCGGTGACGTCCTGCACCTCCCACCAGTCTCTATGAAGGTCCTGGTCGTCCCGGAACGTACCCGCCCCGTGACATGTACCAAAGAAAACACCAAACAACAGTGTGAAAGGATCATGGCTTCCCTACAATATTTTGATAGACTTTCAGTGTATCGATTTTGTTACTGAGATAAAAAAGTCCTAAGGAACTTATGAACTATACAAAAGGAAGTTGCGGTTATGAAAATTAATAATCACTGATTCCTTGATTGCTATGACACAAATCTGTTACCCATTGAAACATTTATTAGTTCTTTTGTATTCTCTTTTCAATATCCTAACAGGGCATCATTTGAGTCCTGGTTGGTTCAATCCCTGTGAGGCTTGTCTTCTTGTTCTATTTGGTAGGTATTCATGATTATGGGAATGGTGAGTGAAATCCAGCAGTACAAGTTTAGGTAGATAATTTGTATTTTTATATTACAGTATTACTCTGAGGAAAGAGGATAGTGGAGTACTTGGACTCTTGTCCTTGGACACAAGGTTATACAGGGTTATTTTCTTTTGCAGGTAAACAAATTACATATACTAGTATAGAAGAATTTTGATGATCATTAATCATTCAATATATATATATATAACAAATTATTATGTTATGTTTTACAGATCTCCTTCCCTGCCGTTCCCTTCTCTTCCTTCTCTCACTTGATCACCTTAATAATCTGTGCTGTTATAGCAATCGGATTTAAGGCTATCAAGAGGTGGACCACTTTGAGCAGCGAGCCGATACCGAGGGACTCGATTATTGAGACTCAACACTCCCCTAGGTTGTGAGCCATCTGTGTCCTTATCTGATGCCCAACCTTGTTAATTTATGACTGAGATGCTTTTCAGGAATGCAGAAATTACTTTATTGTCCCTCACTAGATGTATATAATGTCAGCCAAAACGTTATACACCAAGAGACTTTCCTCAGACACATTCTGTCGAGACTCTCCCGGCCGCTGTGTTTAATTAAACCAACTTGTTCCTGTTTTGCCAAACACCTCTTGTCTTTTCGTTTCTTTGAGGTAAGCTCATATCCGAGCAACATTTTGGTGAGCAGCCAAGAGAGATTAGTTTATCGAGCCTGACTGCTGCCGAAGGGCAAGGACCCCTGCCCGAACTGGTTCATCTGCGCAAATAAGATCAGTGAGCAGATGCCATAATTGATTAGAAGTTCAGCTGAATCCGCGGGGCGGGCGGAGGTCTGTCCGGAGGCCGCCGTCACAAGGGTAAGAAACCACATCTGATCCTTGGTTCCAGCATTTGGTGTATGGCAAACTAGGACCAGCGCATGGATAATTTTTTCCCTAGTCAGCATGCTAGAGAAAGGTGAAGTTTTTTTTAGCTTGAACAGCTGGGCTTGACACAACAGTACACCCCTGACCCTTGGTGTATTATATAGGGTTACTTTTTAGCTTGAACACTTGGGCGTGATACAACAGTACACCCCGATCTTTGGTGTGTTATATAGGGTCACCACCTCAATCTTGTTTTTTAGTCAAATTGGTTCGCTTAGAGACTTCCGGGGTTTCTTAACACTGGGGGGATTTAAAAGAAGTGAAAAGGTGGATTTTTGCGCTTGGGCCTCTGGGAGTCAGGCCATTGGTACGCACTGCCCCTGGGTGTAACATAGGCTGTAATTCAGAACATTAGGGAAAAGTCAGACTTTGGTAAAATAATGTGTAGCTTGAGTCTGGCCACAGTTGGTCGATAGATGTCAGGTTATTCCTTTTTCCGCACAAAGCATGGCTTTCTTTTGTTCGCCAAGCTGATGGTGACAGACAATCAGGCTCACTTAGTTCTGCGTAATACACAGAGCATCCCCTCTCCTTGGGCTGTAGGCGCTAGGAGAGGGCTAAAGTTTTTTTTCTGGCAAACTATTTCTCTCTTAGTCTCTTTTAGAGTTTCCATTTTATGCATTTATTGATGTTGTGGTGCTGTCATATTTTGCAATGCACTGCATGTTTAAGTGTTATGTCATGTTAGTAAGTCTCTGCTTTATGAAATAATAACCAATTTTTTCCTGATCAGACTTTAACGTTTGCTAGTTTATTGCTACAAATCAACTCGTACTGCTCTGAACTAACAATTGCATTCTGTTTCAGGTTGTTACTATTTCATTGCATTTGTCTTTTGTTTAGTGTTACATGTACTTTTTCTAATGCATTGATTTTTTTAAAGAGCTCGGAACCAGTAGATTGTTTTCGGTACCACCCCGTGTACACAGTCCCCCACAATTAGAGTCGAATTTGATTAGAGTAAAATATGTAATTATTTTAAGAATCTCAAGACATTCCAAATTTGCAAAATCCTTAAAACAAGTTCCCCAATCCATCATGGAGACTCCAGTAGCCACATGCAAGCGAGGTTCCCCACCCAGGCTAGGAAACTAGAGAAACACTGCAGCGAGTGGCATGATCTACCAAAGTCCACGCATTTCCCTGGTCTGAGGGGGGAACATTCGACACCAACGTCATAGAAAACCCCAAAACTTACATTCAGACGGGATTCAGGGGACGGAAGCAGGTCAGCCACCTGGGCAGCCTTTTTGGACCCTAGAGGCGCAAAGAATGCCAGCGAACTCCAAGGGAAATTATAGCAAGGAAGGATGCAGAAAGATTTGCCAGTCCTTTTTGTGGCCTACTTGTAGAATAAATAAAGGAGGGGAGCCAGTTCAACCGGTCCTGGCCAAGAGGGGGTCATTTGAGACAGAGCACATGACGATGGTGGAGGACTGCATCAGATATGGGAAAGGAAACCCCGACAGGCATATCCCCTATATGCAGCAATGCCTCACAAAGTGGGATAGGAAACTGCCAGAGAGGAAGAAGGAGACCAGAATAAAGAGAAGGGAAGCAGAATGGGATCTAGTCACTGCCGAATTTCTGAGCAGGGAAACAGCAGTACAGGTCAGAACAACTGTAGCCATAATGGCACAGAAGGCGGCGGCGTCAATGGGGGCACCACCGCAGAGATTCAAGAAGAAAACAGCATGTAGCCATAAGGTTTGAGGAAGTAGTAGAGATAACCCTCCAAGCCAGGACCAGACCACCCTCTCCTCCATCCTTGCGATCCCAAGTGAACTGCTGGCCCCACATCCATTAGGTGAAAGGGACAACCACGCTCTCATGTGTCCCGTGCTATCTGTAACACAGCGATCCGACGAAGAGCGCATCGTGACAATCCTGGTTAATAACACACCCCACAGTTTTGTGATAGACACTGGGGCAACAAAGTCTTTTCTGAAAGAAGGGAGTGTGTCCCTGTTCCAGGGACTGCATGGACACACAGGGATTCTTGGGCACGGTCGTGAGGGTCCCCTTGACGAAACCCTTAAAGTTATAAATGGGAGGGAGCAAGGTGAGGGGGCAACTACTGTATCACCTCTCATCACCTACTAACTTCATGGGCAGAGACTTGATAGCCAAATTAAACAATCATACACTTCTCAAATGACAGGGCAATGACGTGCTCAACCCTAGGGGTCACCTCGACCAGACTCATATCCCTGGCGCCCACAGGACCCGGCCGGGCAAGCAAGAGAAATACCCATCAATTTCCAGCCTTTACTAGTGCTATTCTCTTCTTTGTGGCTAACATCCCCGAGTTGTTGGGACGGAAGCTGCAATTGCCGTACATGTTATTATTCCATTGGGAGGGCAACTATGATGTGGAACCCTCATGGGAAGACCTGCTCTGCTTGGAGGCCGTTGAGATACGGCCTAAGTATGGTTTACTGGTATCAACGGACCAGGCAGGCGCAATGTGGGTATGCGTCATCTTCACGGTGACTGGCACCAGCGTGCGAGAGACAACTGATGGCCAACTGTTTGACGAATGCCCAGGGGCCTCAGAGATCATCTTCGCATCCCCATCCTTCTTAGGGTAGAAGTACGGAGTGAGGCCCCACTGCGTCTGGAAGTACTCACTATGTGGCAGGAGCAGGACTTGGCCACTGTACCACAACAACTGTGCGCCAAGGAGCCCTACGACATAGGGCTCATCACATAGCAGACACAGTGAGAATAACATTGAGAGAGGGGGCCCTCCGGCTGCGCATGCACCAGTACCTGCTCACCAAAAAGGCAGATGATGGTATAGCACACACATTCCAGGCACTAGTAGACCAGGGGATTCTTCACATGGGGATCTCCCCATGAAATACCCCAATCTTCCCAGTTAAAAAGAGACAGAGGGGAATGTGGCACCTGGTTCAGGACCTGCGCCCCCTCAATTACATTGTGGTTCCAGAGTTTCCAGTGGTACCAGACCCCTCTGTCATACAGACTAGCATACCGGCAGACGCTCGCTATTTCTCTGTAATAGACATAAGGAATGCATTATTCAGCATCTGACTGCAGCCTGATAGCCAGTACCTTACAGCAATCACCTTCCACAAGGTCCAGCTGATATACTGGAGACTACCACAAGGGTACTGCAAATTCCCCAGTATTTTCAACTGAATACTGAGAAAGGATCTTGCCAACTTTCAGTCAAGCAGTACCCTCATACAGTATGCCGATGACATCTTGGTCTGCAGTCCCTCCAAGGATCTATGTTGCTAAGAGACGATAGCCCTCCTAACAGCACTCACCACAAGGGGATACAAGGTAGAAAAAGGAAAAGTGCAGTGTGTGCAACCGGAGGTTAGCTATCTAGGTTAGCTCCTCTCATCAACTGGTGGGCAGATCACGCAGGAACGGGCAGACTCCATTCGGGCCCTGCCACCCCCTAGAACAAAAAAAGGTATGCAACCGTTTTTGGGTCTGTGCAACTATGTTCTACAATGCATCTTTGATTATAGCACACTCATTGCCCCCTTGCTCGAAGCAATGAAGAAAGCCAAAACAGGCAGTGAGCAACTGGTCTGGACATCTGAGATGCTGGAAACCTTCGACAAGCTAAAAAAGGAAATATCGCACTCCCCAGTGTTAGGTACACCCGATTATAGGAAAGAGTTCTTCCTATTCAGCCACAGTGACGGGTGAGCCATGACAGCCGTTCTAACCCAAAAGTACCCCGTGGGACACAAACCACTTGCGTATTACAGCAGGCTCTTGGATTCAGTCATGCAGGTCCATTTCCCATGCAAACAGTTGATGCAGCCTTTGCGGTTGACAAGAGCACCTCCATCGTGATGGGGCACCACAAACACTGTATGGAGAGCATTTGGTGTTTGCTGTCATACAAAAAGGGAAGAGCACGCTAACCACGCAACGGGTGTTGGGGTACGAACTTATGCACTTTAGACCAGCCCTAATAATAGTCTGGTGCCATCTGATATATCCTGCCACTTTCCTAGCGCACAAGGTCAGGGAGGGTGAGGAGACCCACAACTGTGCGACTCACACCCCGACGGGATCAGCCAGGCTGAGGAAGATCCTATCTCCGGAAGCGAGGTACTATTCATTGACGGTTTTACTCCACAAAAGACCAAGAGAAGGGGGTGAGGCATACGTGGGCAGCTGTGGTGATGGCCCCCAGACACGAAGCTTCAGACAGCCTACGGGTCACTGCTGCAGCTGACTCTCCTCCCCCACCTCTCAGCACAGGCAGCAGAGCTAACAGCATTGATTGAAGCCATCACCCAGAGCTCAGGGAGGACAGCGACCATCTACTCTGACTCCGCGTATGTCACCACCACGGTGTACTCGAGCATAGGGAGGTGGAGGAGACGAGGGTTCCTTAAATTCGACGGCACCCCCGTTGCTTACCGAGACCTCCTGGAGATGCTAATAGACACGCTAACTTTACCTAAGTGCGTAGCCACGGTAAAGTGTGCCTCCCACACTGGGGCTAATACTTTGTGTACCGGGGAAACGCATTAGCAGACCAAATGGCAAAGGGAGCAGCATACAGGATGCCCTTGCAGCAGAATTAGATCAGACTATCACACGACAAACCATGCACGGAGAAGGCAAGTTTGTATCTAAGGAAACTACAGGAGATGGCCCCCATGGAAGAAAGGGAACTGTGGCTGTCCAAGGGCTACACACAGACAGCACACAACCTCATATATCAACACACACCCTCCGGAAAGCCTGTGATGCCCCGCAGCCTAGTCCACATAGCCTTACCTCAACTACACCTACCTACACACATGGCAAAAGATAACATGGCAGCAGAGCTTAAAGTAACTGGTTCACCACCAACATTGTTGTTATAATAACCGTATACCTCAACAAATGCGCTGTTTGCCAACTATATTCTCCCAAACCCACACTGAAGGTTGTCTCATCGACCATTCCATGACTCACTCGACCATTCTAAGCCCGAGATATCGATTTCATCTATATGATTGACCGATGTGCTAACTATTGATACCTGATAGTTGTGATCTGCCCTTACTCCAGGTGGATCGAAGCCAGCCCTTGCGTACACTGCGACGCCAAGGCAGCGCCCACATTCCTCATCAGGGAGGTGATAGCGAGATGGGGAGTGCCTGACGTCATCTAATTAGATAACGGCAGGACTCTTTGTCAACTCAATGTTTGAACAAATCTGCACCCTCCGAGGTATCACTCATAAATTGGTCTCAGTGTATCACCCTCAAAACAACGGCATCGTTGAGAAACTCAACGGCCTTCTCAAGAACAAAATTTGTAAAATCTGTGCCAGGCTCAATAAACAGTGGCTCCACTGCCTTCCCATAGCCATCTGTGCTTTAAGGAACACACCCAGCAGCTATCATCATCTCACACCTCACCAGCTTGTGACAGGCAGACTAATGAGGACACCCATCCCAAAATCAAGCGCCGAAGCGAGCTCTCAGGTATTGGGGGATGAGATGTGTATTTACCTCTCCGAGCTAACTAGGACTGCTAAGTTCTTGACCAAACAGGTCCACCACCGAAACGCTCAGGGGGCAGGCACCAACCTACCATATCAAACACCTTAGCCAGGGCAAGAAGTCTACATCCGCAACTTCATACGGAAGTGGAAGCAGGCCAAGTTCGAAGGGCCTTACCGAGTAAGACTCTCAACACTGACTGCCATCAAGGTGGAAGGAAGGGAAGCTTGGGTCCACCTCTCTGATGTACGACCCAAGCGGTGAGCTGAGGCTCCTCCAGTAACCCTCAGGAAAAGAGTACTGTCCCACATTTAGCTAGGAGAGCGGGGAACCCAAAATACATAGAGCGATAAAGCAGTTTAAAAGTCACCATTCCCCTAAAATCCTAGCACTGCTTAAAACAGTTTACACCTCACCCTTCTCCTAAAATCTTAGCACTTCCTTTCCTGTACCCCATTAGGAAACATTTGCTCACAGTTAAACCATTGAGCACCAAGGGAAAACCATGATCGATCCCACAGATAGATAGTTGCACCACAAACAGGTCCGAGGAAATTGTCCACAATAATAAAACACATTTGACCAAAGGCTTGCTTTCCCCAAAAATATCACAAAGCTAGATCCCACATGTCGATAGGAACACTCAGCCAATCAGGACACGACATGCACACCACAGGTAGTGATCATGAGCTCCTCATGCCAGACATCTGTACACATACACACTGGACCGCCCTAGCTCTCCCCAAGGTCGAGGGCCATCTGTGTCCTTATCTGATGCCCCAACTTGTTAATTTATGACTGAGATGCTTTTCAGGAATGCAGAAATTACTTTATTGTACCTACCAGATGTATATAATGTAAGCCAAAACTTTGTACACCGAGAGACTTTCCTCATACGATTTCTGTCGAGACTCTCCCGGCCGCTTAATTAAACCAACTTGTTCCTGTTTTGCCAAATGCCTCTTGGGCCAGATGTATGACCGTTTTTAGCATCGCAAACAGAAAATTGGGCCGTTTACGACTGCTAAAAAGGGTTGTAGTATGTACAAACCCTATTTTGCCAGACGGTTACCTATTACGGACTTGCAAAATAGGGTTTGCGAATCACTATTAGGAAGAGGCAAACCCAGGACTTCCCTTCCTAATAGTGAGTCGCAAAGGGATGTACGATTGTTTTGAGACCGCAAAGGTGGTCGCAAAACAATTGCAGTTACCACCTACTTCAAGTAGTTGGTAAGCCAGTCGCAAACGGGGATCCCTTCCCTTTTGTGAATGTATGCGAAAATATTTTTTAAGAGCGTCCCCTTAAAAAATGAAAAGAAATCTTTTCATTTTTTTCTTTTAAACGCATCCCGTTTTCCTTTAAGGAAAACGGGCTGCATTTGGGAAAAAAAAGTTGCTTTATTTAAAAGTCAATCACAGACATGGTGGTCTGCTGACCCCAGCAGGCCACCATCCCTGTGATTGTAGCCCATTCCCGATGGGTCGCAAATTGCGACCTGCCTCATGAATATTGATGAGGCAGGTAATTTGCGACCCCAGTGGGAATCGCTAAATGTGTCTGAGACACATTAGTACATTCCGTTTTGCGAGTCGCAAATTGTGAGTGGCACAAAATCGCAATTTGCGCCCCGCAAAATGGAATGATCAGTACATCTGGCCCCAAGTCTTTTATTTCTTTAAGGTAAATTCATACCTGAGCAACAATGTCAAAGATATGTATGGCATATTCCTTTCATGTGATGAAATAACAAAAAGGACAGACACTTGTTAGAAATGGTAAGGGGAAAAATAAGATACCAGTGGCTCTAGATAGAAGTATAAGTCTTCTCCTCACAGACTTACCCTACCAACAGGTAGCAGAGGGATGGAATCCTGCTTCCAAAATGTTCCCTATGCCATGTGATATCTGGGACATAGTGGAACACCAAAGGTTGTGGTAATACCCTAAGTTGTTGAGACAGACATTTACATAGTAAGAAAATATCCCAAAACAAATAGCATAAGAGCACGGTAACATGTTACTGTTACGCAGTAAATAAACACCCACAATGACATCTCCTGGGTGAGAGCTACTGGTAGAAAGATGTCATTTTTGGAAGACTTTGACATGACAAGCAAGGGTGTTAGTTCCTGTGATCGAGGATATATCACTCAATTATTGACTGTAATGGGACATGGGTAGAAAGAGTGGGTGACAGGCGACATATACACACAATGGAAGGATGAAGACGTAAGGACACAGGGTCTGATTTGTATTTCTTAGGGAGGCCTGTTTCGCACCCAGGGCAACAGAGTAAATTACTGTGTTGCCCTAAAAGAGATGCCGCCTGTCTAATCTAGAAATGACCACTAAGCTGGTGGTCATTTCTACAGCATTGGCAGGAACCGCAGTCTCTGTGGTTCCTGTCAGTGCTTTTTGCAGTTTGGTGCAGGGCTCCGTCAACATGACGCAGCCTTCCACTAAACTGTTTTCTTTTTTCTTTTCAAAAAGAAAACCCCAAAGCAGGATTTTTTAAAATCTTTTTAATACAGAAGATAATGCCCCCCCCCCCTTGCTATTGGAGTCATTTCGAATGATGAGGGTGGCATTTTTTGTTTTTTACTGTCCCTTCCCACCAGAGTTTGCCTGGCAGTGAAGGCCAGTAAAAAAACGGCTATATGCCCACCCATTCTAATTGGGCGGAAAGACAAATAGCCGATTCGCCGACGCCCTTACTCCATCAGGCCATCGGAGAAGTTTGGTTACAGCGGTGACAAAGTAGTCACCTCTGTAGCCAAACCTATGGGCTGTCCACATTTAAATAGAGTGGGCAGACCACTGTGTTGGTGAGGAGGGAACTCCATCTCCATTGCAATGGAGTATGGAACTCTGCCAACATCTAAATGAGGCCCACAGACATCAAACTCATAAGATCACCTATTAGACCTGCTATTAAGACATGCTGAACATGGGTTCCTTATTGTATTATAGAATAATATGTTCAATACCCTGGCACTTTGCCGAGAAAGATATGATTAGACAAATCTTGGCTCAGTTGGCAGAACGTTTACCAGACTTTGCCATCAATCTGGTGTCCTAGGTTAGCTTACATATTGGTACAGTCATTAATTAAGCATAGGAGGTGCTCGTAGGTGGTGGATGGACTGACGACACAGGACCTTCAATGTGAAAGATCAACATGATATGCATGAGTATATTTGAGGATTGTTATGTTACATTATAAGAATGTATGTTTTCAGTGCATTCTCACAACATATTCAAGCAAGACACATTCAGTGTTGAATTATGATAAGCAGGGATACATGGTTCTCTAGAATGTTGTAGTGACATTGATAACACTGCAGCATGCCTGTCTGGGTAGTAGGGGTGCATTTAGACTACTAGAGACTACTGCTGCTCCCTCTAGCACTAGCAATGTACTTGACATGCGGGCTGTATAAGAGAAATTAGAATCCCATGAAATTAGAATAATCAGTCTACACCCCAAAGAGTATGGACAAAGCTGTGTGTAAGTGTGCCTCGGTATAAAAGGGAAGACGTGTGGTGTGCCAGGAGAGTGTGACTTAAGTGGGGAGTTGTCATGCAGCTGAAAGAGGTGTTTTGCTCTTATTGAGCTTCACACCTGTATGCTTGAAAACTTCTCCTTCACCTGTCGTCTCTCCTCCTGCCACTTCTTTTTCAAGTCCTCCATGGTGCGTATCTCCACCAGTAATGTATTCACCCAGTCTGTGAAGTCCAACACATGGTCGCCTTCTCCACTTCACTGAGAGTGTATGGAAGCAGACATGCAACTTCCTGTAGTGATCAACAGCAAAGTTCACTACAAGGTTTGTCTTCTCCTCAATTAAGTTCCCAGATAGTTCACCACAAACAGGTCCGAGGAAATTGTCCACAATAATAAAACACATTTGACCAAAGGCTTGCTTTCCCCAAAAATATCACAAAGCTAGATCCCACATGTCGATAGGAACACTCAGCCAATCAGGACACGGCATGCACACCACAGGTAGTGATCATGAGCTCCTCATGCCAGACATCTGTACACATACACACTGGACCGCCCTAGCTCTCCCCAAGGTCGAGAGCCATCTGTGTCCTTATCTGATGCCCCAACTTGTTAATTTATGACTGAGATGCTTTTCAGGAATGCAGAAATTACTTTATTGTGCCTACCAGATGTATATAATGTAAGCCAAAACTTTGTACACCGAGAGACTTTCCTCATACGATTTCTGTCGAGACTCTCCCGGCCGCTTAATTAAACCAACTTGTTCCTGTTTTGCCAAATGCCTCTTGGGCCAGATGTATGACCGTTTTTAGCATCGCAAACAGAAAATTGGGCCGTTTACGACTGCTAAAAAGGGTTGTAGTATGTACAAACCCTATTTTGCCAGACGGTTACCTATTACGGACTTGCAAAATAGGGTTTGCGAATCACTATTAGGAAGGGGCAAACCCAGGACTTCCCTTCCTAATAGTGAGTCGCAAAGGGATGTACGATTGTTTTGAGACCGCAAAGGTGGTCGCAAAACAATTGCAGTTACCACCTACTTCAAGTAGTTGGTAAGCCAGTCGCAAACGGGGATCCCTTCCCTTTTGTGAATGTATGCGAAAATATTTTTTAAGAGCGTCCCCTTAAAAATGAAAAGAAATCTTTTCATTTTTTCTTTAAACGCATCCCGTTTTCCTTTAAGGAAAACGGGCTGCATTTGGAAAAAAAAAGTTGCTTTATTTAAAAGGCAATCACAGACATGGTGGTCTGCTGACCCCAGCAGGCCACCATCCCTGTGATTGTAGCCCATTCCCGATGGGTCGCAAATTGCGACCTGCCTCATGAATATTGATGAGGCAGGTAATTTGCGACCCCAGTGGGAATCGCTAAATGTGTCTGAGACACATTAGTACATTCCGTTTTGCGAGTCGCAAATTGTGAGTGGCACAAAATCGCAATTTGCGCCCCGCAAAATGGAATGATCGTACATCTGGCCCCAAGTCTTTTATTTCTTTAAGGTAAATTCATACCTGAGCAACAATGTCAAAGATATGTATGGCATATTCCTTTCATGTGATGAAATAACAAAAAGGACAGACACTTGTTAGAAATGGTAAGGGGAAAAATAAGATACCAGTGGCTCTAGATAGAAGTATAAGTCTTCTCCTCACAGACTTACCCTACCAACAGGTAGCAGAGGGATGGAATGCTGCTTCCAAAATGTTCCCTATGCCTTGTGATATCTGGGACATAGTGGAACACCAAAGGTTGTGGTAATACCCTAAGTTGTTGAGACAGACATTTACATAGTAAGAAAATATCCCAAAACAAATAGCATAAGAGCACGGTAACATGTTACTGTTACGCAGTAAATAAACACCCACAATGACATCTCCTGGATGAGAGCTACTGGTAGAAAGATGTCATTTTTGGAAGACTTTGACATGACAAGCAAGGGTGTTAGTTCCTGTGATCGAGGATATATCACTCAATTATTGACTGTAATGGGACATGGGTAGAAAGAGTGGGTGACAGGCGACATATACACACAATGGAAGGATGAAGACGTAAGGACACAGGGTCTGATTTGTATTTCTTAGGGAGGCCTGTTTCGCACCCAGGGCAACAGAGTAAATTACTGTGTTGCCCTGAAAGAGATGCCGCCTGTCTAATCTAGAAATGACCACTAAGCTGGTGGTCATTTCTACAGCATTGGCAGGAACCGCAGTCTCTGTGGTTCCTGTCAGTGCTTTTGCAGTTTGGTGCAGGGCTCCGTCAACATGACGCAGCCTTCCACTAAACTGTTTTCTTTTTTCTTTTCAAAAAGAAAACCCCAAAGCAGGATTTTTTAAAATCTTTTTAATACAGAAGATAATGCCCCCCCCTCCCCTTGCTATTGGAGTCATTTCCAATGATGAGGGTGGCATTTTTTGTTTTTTACTGTCCCTTCCCAACAGAGTTTGCCTGGCAGTGAAGGCCAGTAAAAAAACGGCTATATGCCCACCCATTCTAATTGGGCGGAAAGACAAATAGCCGATTCTCCGACGCCCTTACTCCGTCAGGCCATCGGAGAAGTTTGGTTACAGCGGTGACAAAGTAGTCACCTCTGTAACCAAACCTATGGTCTGTCCACATTTAAATATAGTGGGCAGACCACTGTGTTGGTGAGGAGGGAACTCCATCTCCATTGCAATGGAGTATGGAACTCTGCCAACATCTAAATGAGGCCCACAGACATCAAACTCATAAGATCACCTATTAGACCTGCTATTAAGACATGCTGAACATGGGTTCCTTATTGTATTATAGAATAATATGTTCAATACCCTGGCACTTTGCCGAGAAAGATATGATTAGACAAATCTTGGCTCAGTTGGCAGAACGTTTACCAGACTTTGCCATCAATCTGGTGTCCTAGGTTAGCTTACATATTTGTACAGTCATTAATTAAGCATTGGAGGTGCTCGTAGGTGGTGGATGGACTGACAACACAGGACCTTCAATGTGAAAGATCAACATGATATGCATGAGTATATTTGAGGATTGTTATGTTACATTATAAGAATGTATGTTTTCAGTGCATTCTCACAACATATTCAAGCAAGACACATTCAGTGTTGAATTATGATAAGCAGGGATACATGGTTCTCTAGAATGTTGTAGTGACATTGATAACACTGCGGCATGCCTGTCTGGGTAGTAGGGGTGCATTTAGACTACTAGAGACTACTGCTGCTACCTCTAGCACTAGCAATGTACTTGACATGCGGGCTGTATAAGAGAAATTAGAATCCCTTGAAATTAGAATAATCAGTCTACACTCCAAAGAGTATGGACAAAGCTGTGGGTAAGTGTGCCTGGGTATAAAAGGGAAGACGTGTGGTGTGCCAGGAGAGTGTGACTTAAGTGGGGAGTTGTCATGCAGCTGAAAGAGGTGTTTTGCTCTTATTCAGCTTCACACCTGTATGCTTAAAAACTTCTCCTTCACCTGTCGTTTCTCCTCCTGCCACTTCTTTTTCAAGTCCTCCATGGTGAGTATCTCCACCAGTAATGTATTCACCCAGTCTGTGAAGTCCAACACATGGTCGCCTTCTCCACTTCACTGAGAGTGTATGGAAGCAGACATGTAACTTCCTGTAGTGATCAACAGCAAAGTTCACTACAAGGTTTGTCTTCTCCTCAATTAAGTTCCTCATCCCATTGAGTGGGGTAGATTGCACCATGAAAAGTGTAGAATGCAGTTGTGGTGTAGTGTCATGGAAAGTAACATGGATCTAGGGGAAGAGTCCATGATTTGGGCTGAATTTTTTTAAAATTCTTTTTATTGAAACATTGCTCATCTTACAGCATGTACTGGAAATGAACACAGATTATCATGTGACATTCAGAGCAATGAAGATCTACATTTTCAAGGACAGATGTTGGATATACATCAAGGTTGGCTCTCTTACAGCCTGTTACAGTTCCTGGAACGTTTACCCCTAGTAGCTCAACAGGAGCGGTCCACCCTTTCCTCCCTCCCACCAAGATTGACCCCATCAATACCTCCTGAAGGCATGCCAGACCCCCACACTTTCTCCCATTATTTGGGACAGACCCTGCTCTGGTATACGACCTGCTCCGCCCTCTGACACCAATCGAGGTTTGACTCCCATTCCTCGATAGTTGGGGGGGGCGCCTTCCCCACGCCCATTGCACTTGGCCACCCTGGCCACCACCAGCCAGATCTTTTGATACCTGGGACAGATTCCTTCCCCTGAGATTGCCAGGAGGAGCAATTTAGCATTCATGGGTTCTTCCAAAGACAAAACTTGGGACATTACCTCAGTGATTCCTTGCCAGCACTCCTGTATCACCAGACTTTCCCAGAGGATATGGAAGAAGGTGCCCTCTTGACTGCACCCCAGAGGCATAGTGCTGTGCCTGCCCTGCCTATCCTGTGCATCAGTGTCCTCGAATAATAGGACTTATGCAGAATTCTGAGTTGTACGTGCTGAAACCGGGCACGAGTAGCTATTTCCCGTGGGCTCTGTATGACTTCTACCCACTCTTCGTCATCTATGTAACTTAGGTCTGCCAGCCAGGAATTTCTCAGTGCCCCCAGCGGGTTTGGGGCGTTATTGACTAGCTTCCTATATATTGTAGAGATCCCTTTGTTGGGTATAGGCTCCATGAGCAGACGGTCTACCAGAGGGGACACCTCTGGTAGTTGCTCGCCCTCCTAGATGTGTTTCCTAAGGGCGTGTCCCAGCTGCAGATATTTGTATGGCTCTGATTCCAACAGTTAAAATTCCTGGCGAAGGACCTCGAATTGTTTCAGGGCCTGATCCCTCCAGATGTCCCTCAGGTGCTCAATGCCTATTAGTTCCCATCTCGAAAAGCCCGTCAAAAACCTCGTGCAATAAGTCACTGTCACATAGTGGGGTCAAGTTGGTAAGTCTACCCCTGTAGCCCAGGTAGTTTGGGGCCTCTCTCCACACCCTTACCACCTTCTGGGTGTGTGTTTCGGTCAGTCCCTTTCTCTCTTCCTATGGTACAGAATTGTCTTGTGTCCTCTGGAACCCATGGCCTCCCTATCTACTTGGGGCCAGTTCTTGACAGTCAGAGAATACCCAGTCATTTATTACTAGTAGCTGTGTCGCCCAGGTGTATTTCAGGATATCTGGGACCGCGAGTCCACCGTCATACAACCCCCTCTGCAACTTAGCCAGGTCTATGTGCTGAGCGCCGCCATTCCATAGTAACGGTCTGACTTGTCACGCGATCCTCCAAAAGAACTGCGGCAGGACTTTGAATGGCGTGTTTTGGAGCACCTGTAGGAGTGTGGTAGGGCCATCATCTTGTATAGAGCCACTCTGCCCATTAAGGACAGCAGTAACGTTCGCCAGTGGGCAACATCACCACGGAGCCTGAATAGTTGCGGAAGGACATTTCTGCGTAGAAACACTTGTGGGTCTCGGGTGACATAGAAGCCCAGGTATTGGAACCCCTCCAGCACCACTGGTGCACTGCAATCAGAAGGAAGTCTTGGTGCTGCCCCCAACAGGGGAAAAACCGCTGACGTGCCCAGTTGATATGGTAAAAGACACGCAGATGCCTCCATGCCACTGTAGCCAAGCTAGCCTGGCTGTTGGGGGGGTGATGCCCCGAAACCGGTCCCAGGATGCTTGTTTCCAGTCCAGGAGGACCTGGACTGGCAGTTCGGGCTGGACTGTTCCCATGGGGAACAGGTCAAGACGGATTTGCATATGGCTGGGTCTGAACTGGAATGGCATGGGGAGCAAATAAACGATGGACTTAGGCCCAGATCTCTGTACTGGTGTGAATGTTTGACAGTGTGCAGCATTCTGTCCATCAATTGTCCTTTTTGCAGTTGATATGGTAGTCAGAGTAGCTCCCAAAGATGTTTAAGACCTGCCGTATCCGGGCGACAGAGAGGGATGGCTGAATGATGTATAGTAGGATATCGTCGGCATAAACAGAGATGTACTCCTCCCAACCTCCATCAGCCCTCACACCCTGTATAAACGGGTCAAGGCAAACCCAAGTCACCAGCGGTTCAGGCGCCAGCGCAAAAATGTGGGCTGTATTTATGTGATTCTAGGTTTAATGTTTCTCAGGTGTTTGTGATTTAGCTCAGGTGACTTCTGTTCAGCTGTTCTCCACCATTTGATGTTCTCTATAGCATAGGCAGGTATCGCCTCCGCCGCTGTAGAGTACTTCACCTATAGGTGTTCGCCTGAACTCCAATTGTAATGTAAAGTAAGGGGCAGACTAGTGATTCGGATACTGAATAGAGATTTCTCTGCCTAGAAATGGTGAATATCACCTGATTGGAGGTTTCCACCCAGGCATGGGGGAAATCTACATGTGCAGAGATCTCCGCAGAGAGAGTAACTTGCGTGATTAGGCCCCTGTGTATTTGCTGTTGATGCTGGTATGTCTTTGCATGTTCATTCTTTGATGTATTGGCAGACATGAGGGCGTATGCACCTACCCTTGCTACAAGCCTTCATGTTTCTGTATGTGTGTACCTTTGTGCGCTCGTGTACATGCCCGATCATACCTGCGTCTTTGTGTGCGAGACCTTGTGTGGATAATAATGAGTGAGATGTCTCTGCTTGAGTGCATAGGTGCCTTTATGTATTTATATATTGTTTTCTCGAGGATGGTAACAGGGCACAAGTCCTAAAAAAAGAAGTGGGGGCCGCTCTAAGTTAGGTGGTGTCACCGGAAGTGACGTCACGACAGGAAGTGACGTCACGAAATGTAGTTCCCTCTAATTAACAAAGGTTACAAGGTGATGGTGGAAGGTTCAAAGGGCAAAGCAGAATGTTTACGTTGGAATTCGTCACCGTATTGACACTCAAAGGAGCGGGGAAATTAAAGCTGCGCTTGTTCGGTGCGTATTTATTGCCCACAGTAAATTTGCCGGTCTCCGTCTGAAATGCGTGAGTACATACTGACCTTTTCTAATATACGGCCACGAGCGCCCGTCTGTCATACTGAACGGCTCCATCAACGTGAAACAACTTAAAGAGCTCTGTTCGCCCTCTCTCGACAATAGGAGGTGAGGTTTGGTGAGTGCTGAGCGCGCACGCAGGTGCAGACTCGGGTACCGGCTCCATCTTTTGGGCAGGGGGGACGGCGTCCACCCGGTAAAAACCCGGAAAAATAAGTGGGGGGACGCCGTCCACCCGCGTGGTACCCCGACTCGAGCCCTGGATGGTAAAGATTGTGTGAGTGTGGGGCTTTGTCGGCAAATGGTCGCTGAAGAAATCAGCTCTTTCACCCAGGCAGATCTTCTTCCTGGGTGGCGTTTAAGCAGTTCTGCAGGAGACAGGAAGTGTCATATTTGGAGCTGCACGAGCAGCAACGCAGAGAAAACCCTGTGCGGGAGTAGTTTTTAATCAGCAGCTCAGCCTTCTTGTCATAAATACAAATGAGTGTCTTAAGACACCGCGGTGGTTCTTCATCATACAGACACAGGTTGGTGAAAAGCTAGCACTGTCACGGTTACTTTACTTCCAGGTTGCACAGTTGACAGCAGCCACATATTTTTCTATAATTTCTAATTAGTTGCCTCCTGTTTGTTGACACAGTTTCATTGAAGACAGATTTATTTCGCCAGACAATATAGGTCCGATTCACAAATGGTTTTACGGCTTCCTGCTTTCTGTGCACTGTAAACCGTGTGTAATTTGGGCAAAAGGAGCGTTATTCACAAACTTGGGGATGGCAAATTTGAACATTTGAAAACTGCATGTGGGTGGCCAGGATTTGCATAAGAAATAAAAATATTCCGTTTGTACATGCAGCATCTTTGATGAAAGGCACATCAAATTAAGGAACGGGCCAATGATTTTGGATCACTGACACAATATCGTGGTAAACAATATTGTTGACAGAAATAGTGTGTCAAAAATATTGTTTACCACAATATCATCATCTTATACTTATAATGGTAAGTACAAAAAATAGCGGGGGAATTTTTTTGTTAAACTAAGATGGTCCAAAAATAGACAAAAATGTCTATTTTTATTAGAACATTGGAATGTTGGGAGCTCCATTGAAAACAATGGAGTAGCTCCGGGCTTATAATGGCTGGTATAAGCCCAGCACTCCAACATTCCAATGTTTGTCTTTTGTTTCTCCATTTTTAATTTAGAACATTCTACCCTTAGTGGGTGGAATGTTCTAATAGCCTTATAGCCCTTCTGCCTCAGGCTATACCAGTTGTTAAAGGCACTCTCCCTCATTATAAATCGGGATCAGGGCCTTTAACAACTGGTATAGCCCTCGGCAGCGGGCTATAAGGCTATAATATGGAGTTTAAAGTAGTAAATGTTAGATTTTTCAATGTATAATTTTAATATCATGCAAATAAAATATATTCTAATAATATTTAATACTATATATAAATATATACTTATATAAACACAAAAGCGCATATAAATGTGTGTGTATATATATGTATATATATATATATATATATATATAATTATATATGGTACCATAATTAATAAAAAAGTTATTTGTATATATATATATATATATAAACAAAGTCCTCTCCTCTCCAGCGAAGAAAATACTCAAGCCCAGATCCGTATCACGCTAAAGTTTATTCCATAAGCATGTATTGAGCCAAACGCCCGACGCGTTTCGGTGCAGGCGCACCTTGGTCACGGGTCGAGGGAACGTTTGCAAAACATAATTACATATAATGTGCAATAAACATAAGTGTAGGACTACATATCCCAAATGCTGCAATTTGGTGTGGAAAATACGGCGGCCATTTTATAATGGTGAAAATAAAAGTATTATTCACCTAGTTATCCTCGGATACAACAAAACTATAAATCATATATCCAAAAATACTAACACAGATATTGGCATAAATTCTTACTTGAAGAGTTCATCAATCAAGTATGCTCAATTATTGAACATGACACCCCAACATACAATTCCGCCCCAGTGGGCCCATACTAGACTTAGGGTGTACCCCCTAGTTAATCCTATTTCCATAATTCGGATTCAACCCCAATGGGCAAATTTGAACAATAACATATTGCCATTCAATACTGTGTTGTAACTAATATCAATATCCAATGAGTTAAACAGCTTTAGTGATCCTATTTATAATAATACTGGCTTTTATGTTTTTCTCCTCCCAGCAAGCTGATATCGTCGTCTCCTACAGCAAAACATAAAATAGTGCTATTAAAAACTGTAAATGTTAAAAAACAAACATGGCAAGAGATTCATTTCATTATAGAAGTGGACAGAATTCATAGCATAATATCATCAAATCATCAGACCCCTCATCCCAAATGGACCGATAGCTCTTCATCTTTATTTAATCCCATTGGGTGCATGGTACCAAATTTAATGATCATTCTGGACTCTAAGCGTCTCAATTCCGTTACTCTATTACCTCCTCTTTCAGTTATGGGAATTCTATCCAGGGCGCAAAATTGAAGGAGACCACTATCCTTACTGTGGAACTCTTTAAAATGTCTCGCGACCGGGTAGCTTCTATCTTCATTTTTAATAGCACACAAGTGTTCCAAAATGCGTCGTTTAACTGGATGGATTGTGCTGCCAATGTAGATCAAAGAACAAGGACAACTGAGTGCATACACACAGTGGTCCGATTTACATGTCAGGTGTTTCTCAATTTTGAAAGGTTTCTGTGCCTTAGATAATTTTATTTCTTTGCGGTTGACACTCGTCTTACACGCTTTACAAGCACCGCAAACAAAAAAGCCCTTGATTGGATTTGTTACTCTTTCAATGGGTAGTGTGCTGCTGCATAATAGATCATTAAGCGCCCTGCACTTTCTAAAAGTAATCTTAGGGTTGCCTCCTACATAGTTTTTCAAAGTTTCATCTGTGTTAAGCACATGCCAGTATTTCTTAAGGCATTGTCTCATTTTCCATGACTGATTACTGTAGGATGTTATAAATCTAATAGGTTCTTCTTGAATTGTATCTTGTATTGCCAATTTTAATGTGTCTGCTCGTTTCACCTTTCCTACTTTTTCAACTGCCTGTTTGATGATCTTTTCTGAATAACCTCTCTGGACAAACCTAGTATGCATAATTTGTAGTTCTTCCTTAAATGCCGCCTCTGAGCTACAATTCCTTTTGGCTCTAAGGAGCTCTCCATATGGTATGCTCTGTATCAGGTTCTTGGGGTGACAGCTTCGAGCATGTAATAGACTGTTACCTGCAGTAGCTTTGCGAAACAGTCTACTCTCCAGTTTATTATTATTCACTAAAACTTCCACATCTAGAAATTCAATTATCTTTTCATGTATGGTACTTGTGAATGTTAAATTACACTGGTTTGTGTTAAGTGTATCCACAAACTGTATTGCTTCTAGCCTGGTACCCCTCCAGATGCAGAAAACATCATCAATATACCTGGCCCAGAGGACCACATGGTTGGTAAAGGCTAAGATATTACTAGCCACTTGCTCCTCCCACCACCCGAGGTATAACCCCGCATAACTGGGGGCGAAGCAAGTCCCCATTGCAGTCCCCTGGGCCTGGCAATAGATCACATGGTCAAACAAAAAATAATTGTTTGCCAAACACGTTTGCATCATGGTTAAGATCATTTCTGTGTGCTTATAGTATGATAGATCTCTTTTTTTCAAAAATTGTCTGCTTGCCTCAATGCCCATAGAGTGCGGTATGCAGGTATAGAGGCTATTGACATCAAGAGTCATTAATAACATGTCTGAGTCCCAACTAACTTTGTCTATTAATCGCAAAAATCCCCCGTGTCTTGAATATACGAGGGAAGAGTTTGGACATAGGGACGTAGGAAGTAATCAATGTATTTAGAAGTGTTTTCGTGCATACTTCCTATAGAGGACACAATGGGTCTTCCTGGGGGATGCTGCTTATCTTTATGAATTTTTGGTAAAAGATACATTGTGGCCAACCTCGGAAATTCACAATACAGATATTTATATTCATCTTCAGACAACAATTTCTCATTTCTCCACTTAATCAATTGTTTTCTGTATAATTCATTACTTTTTTCATAACATGTTCTATTTGTCACAACATAATTCTGAACATCATTCAATTGTCTTTTGCCCTCATTAATATACATTTGTTTCGGCCAGACCACAACATTACCTCCCTTATCAGATTTTTTGATAATAATTTGGTTGTTATCTTGTAATTCCTTGACTGCTTTTTGCTGTTTTGGGGTAAGATTGCTGTGCGTCTGACTAGACATTTTTTCTAGCTTTCTAAACTCAATTTTAACTCCTTTTTCGAAAATTTCAATTGCTTCATTATGTATTTGAGGCAAAAATTTGGATGTAGGTTTAAAGTTACTGCCACTAGTGCAGTCAAGTATCAAACTTTCATCTGCCAAATCCTCCCCTGGTTCCCCAGTGGCCTCCTCCCCTGTTTCCAGGGTCCTCATTGTTCTCAACACTTCCAAATCACCTATAGTCAAATTAGAATTGTATTCAACTCTAGGAACAGGTTCTTTACCTTTAGACTCAAACCATTTTTTAAGCTTCAATTTACGAACAAATTTAAACAAGTCAATTCGTCCTTCAGTGTAGTTAAAATTAGTTGAGGGACAAAAAGTCAATCCTAATGATAAAACATCAATCTGATCAGCGGATAATGAAATGTCAGAAAGATTTACCACTGTATGTGAGTTCTTCATTTTGAGGCCGATTTTCCCCTTGTCGTCACTCCCACGAAGGTATCTAATAATGCTTGTCTCTTTGCGCCTCTTTTGCTTCCTCCTCTGGCGCCTCGACCTCGATTTGCTTTTCCTTCTTGAGGCACCGGGCTTCCCGTGCCCTGCCTGCCCTGAGCCATCAAGGTAAACTCCTTTAAAATCTTGGATTTTACTCCTTCATTCGGAGGCATGATAGATACACCCCCGCTCCTTCCATTAATTCCTGGTCGCTGCTAGTGCTAGGAATCACTTGTACCTCATCAGACGGCACTGTACCCCTTTGCTCCACCCGTCCTTGTTGCTTGTCATCTGCTGATCTTATCTGATTCATCTGGTTATTTTCCCTTAAGTGATCAAATTTACGCCCAAAAGTGAAAATCTGACCAAGTTCATAATCCAATTGGTCCCTATGGAACTTCCTTTGTTTCTTGATTTTTATTTCATTTTCGGCTTTCTCCAACCTTAGGGTAAGTTTTTAAAATCAGAATCAAACTCACTCTCCATACATTTACTTTTCAATTGTGAGGTTAGTTCATCGATCTCCAAAGCCAACCTGGCCGTGTCTTTGAGAGCGTATTTGATTAGCAACTTTAACATTATTGTGGAACACTGGTGATTATTTTTAGCCCATTCTTCTATGAGTTCAGGATCTGGATCTGAAAAAGTCGGAGTAACAAATATTCGCAATCCCCTCGGCACTCGCTCACAATCCACATACTTTTGCAGAGCCGTGGCTTCCCACCACTTGGATTGCTCTAATTTAGCACATTTCCATAATTTGTCCCATAGTGCTTTCTTATTGAGGGAATCCAGGTTTGTGATATTGCCCGTTCTGTCCATCTCCACTTTGTTTTTATCGATAGGGACAAACAGCAAGTCTGCTGCTTCCCGTCTCGTTGCCTCCCGGCTCGCAGAATCCATGCTTTCAAATTGTATAGAGAGACCGCGTACCAGTCCTCCAGCTTCTTTCTAAAGCTGATGCGTGTTTCCTCAGCTGCAGCGACTACGCCGTGCTGGTTCCGCCAGCTACCCGTTATTAGCCTTACACCAATACTTATAACGGAACCACCAAACCCCTTCACCTCCCACGTTCACCGCCTGGTTCCACACAGTCCTCCGACTGTAAATGGTTCCGCAGTTCCCGCAGTGAGTGTCGGGTCTTACCTGTGGTCCGAAATGTTAGATAACGTGTCGGCTGTTCCCGGGTGCGGGCAGAGAGTTATACTCCAAACGGAAAATTAAATGCACAAAGTTCACGGTCCTCTCTGCCACAAAAGACGGCGGGCTTTAGTGCGGGCGTGAAAACCGCTCAAATATAAACAAAGTCCTCTCCTCTCCGGCGAAGAAAATACTCAAGCCCAGATCCGTATCACGCTAAAGTTTATTCCATAAGCATGTATTGAGCCAAACGCCCGACGCGTTTCGGTGCAGCCGCACCTTGGTCACGGGTCGAGGGAACGTTTGCAAAACATAATTACATATAATGTGCAATAAACATAAGTGTAGGACTACATATCCCAAATGCTGCAATTTGGTGTGGAAAATACGGCGGCCATTTTATAATGGTGAAAATAAAAGTATTATTCACCTAGTTATCCTCGGATACAACAAAACTGTAAATCATATATCCAAAAATACTAACACAGATATTGGCATAAATTCTTACTTGAAGAGTTCATCAATCAAGTATGTTCAATTATTGAACATGACACCCCAACATACAATTCCGCCCCAGTGGGCCCATACTAGACTTAGGGTGTACCCCCCTAGTTAATCCTATTTCCATAATTCGGATTCAACCCCAATGGGCAAATTTGAACAATAACATATTGCCATTCAATACTGTGTTGTAACTAATATCAATATCCAATGAGTTAAACAGCTTTAGTGATCCTATTTATAATAATACTGGCTTTTATGTTTTTCTCCTCCCAGCAAGCTGATATTGTCGTCTCCTACAGCAAAACATAAAATAGTGCTATTAAAAACTGTAAATGTTAAAAAACAAACATGGCAAGAGATTCATTTCATTATAGAAGTGGACAGAATTCATAGCATAATATCATCAAATCATCAGACCCCTCATCCCAAATGGACCGATAGCTCTTCATCTTTATTTAATCCCATTGGGTGCGTGGTACCAAATTTAATGATCATTCTGGACTCTAAGCGTCTCAATTCCGTTACTCTATTACCTCCTCTTTCAGTTATGCGGGAACTGCGGAACCATTTACAGTCGGAGGACTGTGTGGAACCAGGCGGTGAACGTGGGAGGTGAAGGGGTTTGGTGGTTCCGTTATAAGTATTGGTGTAAGGCTAATACCGGGTAGCTGGCGGAACCAGCACGGCGTAGTCGCTGTAGCTGAGGAAACACGCATCAGCTTTAGAAAGAAGCTGGAGGACTGGTACGCGGTCTCTCTATACAATTTGAAAGCATGGATTCTGCGAGCCGGGAGGCAACGAGACGGGAAGCAGCAGACTTGCTGTTTGTCCCTTTCGATAAAAACAAAGTGGAGATGGACAGAACGGGCAATATCACAAACTTGGATTCCCTCAATAAGAAAGCACTATGGGACAAATTATGGAAATGTGCTAAATTAGAGCAATCCAAGTGGTGGGAAGCCACGGCTCTGCAAAAGTATGTGGATTGTGAGCGAGTGCCGAGGGGATTGCGAATATTTGTTACTCCGACTTTTTCAGATCCAGATCCTGAACTCATAGAAGAATGGGCTAAAAATAATCACCAGTGTTCCACAATAATGTTAAAGTTGCTAATCAAATACGCTCTCAAAGACACGGCCAGGTTGGCTTTGGAGATCGATGAACTAACCTCACAATTGAAAAGTAAATGTATGGAGAGTGAGTTTGATTCTGATTTTAAAAAACTTACCCTAAGGTTGGAGAAAGCCGAAAATGAAATAAAAATCAAGAAACAAAGGAAGTTCCATAGGGACCAATTGGATTATGAACTTGGTCAGATTTTCACTTTTGGGCGTAAATTTGATCACTTAAGGGAAAATAACCAGATGAATCAGATAAGATCAGCAGATGACAAGCAACAAGGACGGGTGGAGCAAAGGGGTACAGTGCCGTCTGATGAGGTACAAGTGATTCCTAGCACTAGCAGCGACCAGGAATTAATGGAAGGAGCGGGGGTGTATCTATCATGCCTCCGAATGAAGGAGTAAAATCCAAGATTTTAAAGGAGTTTACCTTGATGGCTCAGGGCAGGCAGGGCACGGGAAGCCCGGTGCCTCAAGAAGGAAAAGCAAATCGAGGTCGAGGCGCCAGAGGAGGAAGCAAAAGAGGCGCAAAGAGACAAGCATTATTAGATACCTTCGTGGGAGTGACGACAAGGGGAAAATCGGCCTCAAAATGAAGAACTCACATACAGTGGTAAATCTTTCTGACATTTCATTATCCGCTGATCAGATTGATGTTTTATCATTAGGATTGACTTTTTGTCCCTCAGCTAATTTTAACTACACTGAAGGACGAATTGACTTGTTTAAATTTGTTCGTAAATTGAAGCTTAAAAAATGGTTTGAGTCTAAAGGTAAAGAACCTGTTCCTAGAGTTGAATACAATTCTAATTTGACTATAGGTGATTTGGAAGTGTTGAGAACAATGAGGACCCTGGAAACAGGGGAGGAGGCCACTGGGGAACCAGGGGAGGATTTGGCAGATGAAAGTTTGATACTTGACTGCACTAGTGGCAGTAACTTTAAACCTACATCCAAATTTTTGCCTCAAATACATAATGAAGCAATTGAAATTTTCGAAAAAGGAGTTAAAATTGAGTTTAGAAAGCTAGAAAAAATGTCTAGTCAGACGCACAGCAATCTTACCCCAAAACAGCAAAAAGCAGTCAAGGAATTACAAGATAACAACCAAATTATTATCAAAAAATCTGATAAGGGAGGTAATGTTGTGGTCTGGCCGAAACAAATGTATATTAATGAGGGCAAAAGACAATTGAATAATGTTCAGAATTATGTTGTGACAAATAGAACATGTTATGAAAAAAGTAATGAATTATACAGAAAACAATTGATTAAGTGGAGAAATGAGAAATTGTTGTCTGAAGATGAATATAAATATCTGTATTGTGAATTTCCGAGGTTGGCCACAATGTATCTTTTACCAAAAATTCATAAAGATAAGCAGCATCCCCCAGGAAGACCCATTGTGTCCTCTATAGGAAGTATGCACGAAAACACATCTAAATACATTGATTACTTCCTACGTCCCTATGTCCAAACTCTTCCCTCGTATATTCAAGACACGGGGGATTTTTTGCGATTAATAGACAAAGTTAGTTGGGACTCAGACATGTTATTAATGACTCTTGATGTCAATAGCCGCTATACCTGCATACCGCACTCTATGGGCATTGAGGCAAGCAGACAATGTTTGAAAAAAAGAGATTTATCATACTATAAGCACACAGAAATGATCTTAACCATGATGCAAACGTGTTTGGCAAACAATTATTTTTTGTTTGACCATGTGATCTATTGCCAGGCCCAGGGGACTGCAATGGGGACTTGCTTCGCCCCCAGTTATGCGGGGTTATACCTCGGGTGGTGGGAGGAGCAAGTGGCTAGTAATATCTTAGCCTTTACCAACCATGTGGTCCTCTGGGCCAGGTATATTGATGATGTTTTCTGCATCTGGAGGGGTACCAGGCTAGAAGCAATACAGTTTGTGGATACACTTAACACAAACCAGTGTAATTTAACATTCACAAGTACCATACATGAAAAGATAATTGAATTTCTAGATGTGGAAGTTTTAGTGAATAATAATAAACTGGAGAGTAGACTGTTTCGCAAAGCTACTGCAGGTAACAGTCTATTACATGCTCGAAGCTGTCACCCCAAGAACCTGATACAGAGCATACCATATGGAGAGCTCCTTAGAGCCAAAAGGAATTGTAGCTCAGAGGCGGCATTTAAGGAAGAACTACAAATTATGCATACTAGGTTTGTCCAGAGAGGTTATTCAGAAAAGATCATCAAACAGGCAGTTGAAAAAGTAGGAAAGGTGAAACGAGCAGACACATTAAAATTGGCAATACAAGATACAATTCAAGAAGAACCTATTAGATTTATAACATCCTACAGTAATCAGTCATGGAAAATGAGACAATGCCTTAAGAAATACTGGCATGTGCTTCACACAGATGAAACTTTGAAAAACTATGTAGGAGGCAACCCTAAGATTATTTTTAGAAAGTGCAGGGCGCTTAATGATCTATTATGCAGCAGCACACTACCCATTGAAAGAGTAACAAATCCAATCAAGGGCTTTTTTGTTTGCGGTGCTTGTAAAGCGTGTAAGACGAGTGTCAACCGCAAAGAAATAAAATTATCTAAGGCACAGAAACCTTTCAAAATTGAGAAACACCTGACATGTAAATCGGACCACTGTGTGTATGCACTCAGTTGTCCTTGTTCTTTGATCTACATTGGCAGCACAATCCATCCAGTTAAACGACGCATTTTGGAACACTTGCGTGCTATTAAAAATGAAGATAGAAGCTACCCGGTCAGCGAGACATTTTAAAGAGTTCCACAGTAAGGATAGTGGTCTCCTTCAATTTTGCGCCCTGGATAGAATTCCCATAACTGAAAGAGGAGGTAATAGAGTAACGGAATTGAGACGCTTAGAGTCCAGAATGATCATTAAATTTGGTACCATGCACCCAATGGGATTAAATAAAGATGAAGAGCTATCGGTCCATTTGGGATGAGGGGTCTGATGATTTGATGATATTATGCTATGAATTCTGTCCACTTCTATAATGAAATGAATCTCTTGCCATGTTTGTTTTTTAACATTTACAGTTTTTAATAGCACTATTTTATGTTTTGCTGTAGGAGACGACGATATCAGCTTGCTGGGAGGAGAAAAACATAAAAGCCAGTATTATTATAAATAGGATCAATAAAGCTGTTTAACTCATTGAATATTGATATTAGTTACAACACAGTATTGAATGGCAATATGTTATTGTTCAAATTTGCCCATTGGGGTTGAATCCGAATTATGGAAATAGGATTAATTAGGGGGGTACACCCTAAGTCTAGTATGGGCCCACTGGGGCGGAATTGTATGTTGGGGTGTCATGTTCAATA
This sequence comes from Calotriton arnoldi, assembly GCA_963921515.1. Classification (NCBI taxonomy): domain Eukaryota; kingdom Metazoa; phylum Chordata; class Amphibia; order Caudata; family Salamandridae; genus Calotriton; species Calotriton arnoldi. The sequence continues at coordinate 1,358,922 of CAWUFW010005155.1, forward strand.
ATTGAACATACTTGATTGATGAACTCTTCAAGTAAGAATTTATGCCAATATCTGTGTTAGTATTTTTGGATATATGATTTACAGTTTTGTTGTATCCGAGGATAACTAGGTGAATAATACTTTTATTTTCACCATTATAAAATGGCCGCCGTATTTTCCACACCAAATTGCAGCATTTGGGATATGTAGTCCTACACTTATGTTTATTGCACATTATATGTAATTATGTTTTGCAAACGTTCCCTCGACCCGTGACCAAGGTGTGGCTGCACCGAAACGCGTCGGGCGTTTGGCTCAATACATGCTTATGGAATAAACTTTAGCGTGATACGGATCTGGGTTTGAGTATTTTCTTCGCCGGAGAGGAGAGGACTTTGTTTATATTTGAGCGGTTTTCACACCCGCACTCAAGCCCGCCGTCTTTTGTGGCAGAGAGGACCGTGAACTTTGTGCATATATATATATATATATATATAGCGTAATTAATAAACGAGGAACATATCATAAATCTTGCCCCTGTGTCGGTGTCCATTTCGTATTAAGGAAACTGGAGTTGGAGTTCATATATCTATTTATATATGATACCATAATTAATAAAAAAAAGTTATTTTACATTATATAAATGTTTATATATTTTAAATGTATTACTATGAAAGTATATATATTATTAATAAAAATATTTTTTACTCTATATTAAATGGTTATATTTTACTTTTATTCATATTACTATAAGCTCCCTAGGCTCTCGTTGCCCCAAAAAATATCACGGTTAACAGAATCTGAAAATACCAGCAGGTTCATTACCAGATATAACAAGGCAGACAAAATCAACAAAATATTGCATAAACATTGGCCCATACTGTCTATAGAGAGGATCTTTAAGGGCTTTATAGTTAGCAATCCAAGAATGACATCCAGAAAAGGAACCACTCTCAAAGACAGGCTTAGCAGTGGTGATGTGAGCACTAAGACCAGCAGTGGGAGAAGAGTACTTGGTTTCTACCCATGCACCTCTTGCAAGGCATGTAAACACAGCACAATTGTCACTGAATACACATCCGAGTCCCTTCTACTCCCATCTCACCTAGACCTCCAGCACAACTCACCACCATCCACTCTCTTAAACCTGCTAAGGATAACCCTAATCCCCTTTCATGCATGCTTGTTAACTGCAGATCGGCAGTAGTACATGCTGCTGAAATTTCTGAAACCATCCTCAGTGAGGCTATTGACATTGCCTTCCTCACTGAAACCTGGCTCAATGACCACTCAACGGCCATTTTTGACTTACTCACCCCCCCCCCCCCCGGCTTCTCCCTCAAACAGAATTTCAACTTTCCCTAAAAAAGAACACTGATCACTTGACATTTGAATACCTTGGCGTTGAACTCACTGTCAAAGGCTCTACTCCGATTAGACAGAGTTGAGGGTAAATCCCTAGGCAGTCACAAGGTCTCAGACGTTCAACAACTCCTATCAAAAGAAGAACATGATAAATTGAACTCAGTGTAGACTAAAATTAGGTCATTTTAAAATTTTATTTCTTTAATGGAAATTTGTTAAAAAAAACATTTCTAAACAATAATTATGCCCGTGAATAATTCCGAACATATTTGACATAAGGATTAACACACAATGATTTTGTCAGAATCTACACATAAATAAACAGACTAATACCATCAAATAATTTGATAAACTAAATTAGACAATTACAAAAATTATACAATAAATGATATATCAAAGACAAAGGAACATAATCAAAATTCGTAGTGGCTGTATGATGGATCTTCAACGCGCGTTTCGGCGCAACAGGGCGCCTTCATCAGGAAAGCCACAAGATATTCTAGATTAGCTGCTGTCGATGCGAAAATAGATGGGAATACTAAAAAGGCAGCTGCCAGATCGTTGGAAAGTTGTTTCCAAATCCTAATATAGGGAGTGCCAAGGCATGTGCCTCTAATGCTGAACTCTGTCAATAGTAGATCACTGTGCGTATAGTTCTCTGATCTAAAAACTATAATGCATGTGGAGAATGAAAATCAATTCAAAGAGGAATGTTTTTCGCTCCAAGTAAATAAAACCATGTCGTTTCTGAGATAGATGAGTACCTCTGCTTTGGTACTGGTGATTTATAAAATAGCTTGAAACATGCCGAGACCGCGTTAGCGTGTCAGGACTTCACGATTGTGCAAAGCGTCTGATGCCTGCTGTATGTGCGTAGTCATCAAACAAAGGTGATCTTCCTCAGGAACCGGAAGAGGTAACCGATTAGACTACATAACATCTACCACCCTTCGGGTGAGCCTATCCTCTTTGCTGGTGAATTATCCGACCTTCTCACTCATTTCTCCCTTTCTACCTCTAAAAATCTGTTTTTAGGAGATTTCAACATCCATTGGAATAATGCAGTTGATCCCACTGTTAGGCTCTTCATTAACCTTCTTGAGATGAATGACCTTAAGCAACTATGCCACATTCCAACCCATATCAAAGGGGCCACACTTGATGCTATCATCTCTAGCACTGACTTGGCGTCCCTTACCAACATCATCCCCATCGACTGGTCTGACCACCATCTCATTCTGTTCAAGATGGAAACCAGAACCCCATTCCCCCCAGCAGTTAATAACAAACCCAAGATGTGGACCAGAAACCTTAAACAAGTCCCCCCTAGTGAACTCAAGTCTAAACTTCAAGCTCAACTACAACTCATCCCTCTCTCCCAAAACGTTAATCAGCTCACTGAACATTTCAATAAGGCCATTAGTGATGTCCTGGATCAAGTCGCTCCACTCAAACTAAAACAACAAAGAAAAATCCAATCCAAATCTTGGTTCAATCCTGAACTCAATAATGAAGGAAGACAACTTAGACTATCTGAAAGAACATGGAGACAACACCCCTCACCCTCTCATCTTGCCCTCCTCAGATCTGCAAGATCAACATATAAGAAACACATTTTCAATGAAAAGGCATCTTTCTTTCGTGCCCAACTTGATCGTGCCAAAAACAGGCCCAGAGAACTTTTTAACATTGTCAGAAAACAAACGTCATCTGCTCCTCCAGAGCTGATGGCCTCAATCGAAAGATGCGAAGAAATTGCCAACTTCTTCTCGGAAACAATTGCTAAAATTGATCAATCCTTCCCTCAAATGCTGGCCCTGCCTAGCCCCCAAATTGCTATAGATGTAACTCCTTTTTCTGCACCGTCCCTCCCGCCTAATCCTCCCACTCACCTATCCATTCCATCTATTTCTAGTGACATCCTTTCCAACTTACAACTGAAAAATAACACCTCATGGTCTAATTTCTATCCTATGACAGAGCTCGAAGTCTTTAATATCATTGCGAAATTAAAGCCGACCTCGCACACCAAAGACCCACTCCCATCTAACCTAGTTCATAACCTTAACCACATCATTGCCCCATGTTGGACAAAAATCATTAACACCTCTTTTGCCACTGGATGCGTCCCCGACTCCCTCCAACTCGGGCAAATCACTCCCATTCTTAAAAACCTTAATGCTGACCCTAATGATCCTAACAACCTCCGTCCCATCTCCAACCTCCCACTTCTCGCTAAAACCCTTGAGAGATGTGCATTACTTCAACTGGACAACCACATAGGCAAATTCAACTTACTTGACTCCTTTCAATCTGGTTTCAAGAAAGTCTGTAGCACAGAAACCGCCATGCTGAACATCATTGATGACATTCACTGCTCCCTAGACAATGGAGAGGCTTGCCTTCTTATCCTCCATGACCTCTCTGCAGCATTCGATACAGTCAATCATTCTTCCTTACTGGAATCGCTTAAAGCTCGCTCTGGCCTAAATGGTTTGGTCCTTAAATGGTTCACTTCCTACCTTCAGCACAGAACACAACAAATAAAAATCAACTCCTGCCTCTCCAATCTTACCCCTGTCTCCCTGGGTGTCCCCCAGGGCTCAATTCTCTCCCCCTCTCTCTTCAACCTCTTTATGGAACCCCTTACTCTCATTTTGAAACAAGCAGGAATCAACTATCACCTCTATGCTGATGACACCCAACTCTACTATAAGATCAAATCCCATACTGATGTACTTCATTTAAACAACACCCTGAGCAAGATTCAATCCTGGTTTTACTCCAACCATCTTAAACTGAACCCTAACAAAACGGAAATTATTCTTTTCTCTCCAAAAAGCAACCGTCTCCCCATCCAAGGCTGGATTTCGGACCTCAACGCCCTCAACTGTCCGCTCACCTTATCTAATTCGGCAAAATCCCTAGGTTTCATTCTTGACAAAAATTTGGCACTGAAGGACCATACAAATAACTTGGCCAAAGGAGCACTTTTCACTCTCAGACACCTCAAGAAAATCAAACCCTTCCTTCCTCAAGACGACTTCAAATGGGTCGTACAATCACTAGTCCTCTCCAAACTTGACTACGGCAATGCTATCCTCACTGGAACCCCTAAAGTCCACCTAGCCCCCCTTAGAGCTGTGCTCAACTTGGCGGGCAGGCTCATTACCGACTGTAAACGATTTGACCACATCACGCCTGCCCTCAAATCCTAAATTGGCTGCCCATCGAAGGAAGATGCTTTTATGAGACTGCCTGCATCACGCACAAAGCTCTCCACCAACAATCCCCGTCGTACCTAACAAACAAACTCAAAAAAGCGGGCTGCTCCAGACTGATGAGAAGCTCCACTGTGCTCCTCCTCGTCCCCCGTTACAAAAAAAGAAATCCACCCAATCTCGCTCCTTCTCTGGAAATGCTCCGAACATCTGGAATGCCCTCCAGAGGGACCTGCGCTGCAACCCCTCCTACCTCAGCTTTAAAAAAGACCTAAAATTTCACCTTCTCAACAAATATTGGAGTCTATAATTGCTCTTCAGGCTTGGCTATCCGTTTCCCCTGTATTGGTTATCTTTCTGCTAACCAGTTTCACCTTTTGCTCTCCCTTTTACTCTTCCTTTTGTGTACCCCGGCCTTAGCTCTCCCTGGTCTCGCATCTATCCTGGCAGCTCCAACTTCTGTGCTGTTAGCTGTTTGTGGGCACTCTCCCCTGTTTTTTTTGGCCTTTTGCTTTTCCACCCCCCTCTCCTACCCCTGCCCCCTACCTCTTCAATTTGTTCTTCCCTGTTGATACTCTTTTTTCTGCTCTGAGTCGTTACCTCCATTTTATTATTTAGATGTTTATAACCTGTGAATCACCCAAAATTTTGCCGCCCTTGACTTAATGGAGAGATGTGCTTGCTCTTGACTGTTGTTTTTTGCTCTGAACTATTGCTTTTTTGGACTGCTCCTGCTCATGTAAAGCGCTCTGATACCCCCGGGTCTAGCCAGCGCTATATAAAAACTTACAAATAAATAAATAAATCCCCAGACTGGGGGCTGTTGCCATGATCAAATCACACTTTGCCTGCTCTTCTGATTTTACGATTTATGTATTGAGTTGCCCTAGCGACCTGTGGTATATAGGAAGCACCATGCACCCTACCAACAAAAGGATTTTAGAACATCAGCGGGCCATAACACATGTAGATCAACAATACCCTGTAGCCAGACATTTTGACACTCATCACAACAAAGTTATTTCCAAATTCAAATGTTTTATTATTGACAGAATCCCAGCCACCAAAAGGGGTGGGGAGAGGATCAAAGCACGCAGACGTTTGGAATCACGAAGACCCCGACTGGGCTGAACATGGATGAGGAACTTTTCATTCATTTAGGTTAGTGAATTCTTTGACTTGCTTCACCACATATATTTGCTAACCAGTAAAATTAAACCCCCCATCCTCTCCTGACTTTTGTCCCTCCCCCTCCTCTTCACCCCCTTTTACTTTCCCTGCTATGTCCCTTCTATCTCTTACTTCCTCTTCCAGCTTCCCACTCCCCTAGGTTCATCCTTTCGTCCTTTCCCCTTCCCTCCTCCTGAGACTATTGTATACATTCTTCTATACGTTTTTTAATGAATTTTAACTTGCACCATCACTTCTTTTAAAACACGTTAATTTGCTGTTTTATTTTGTGTCTGCACTACATGCACTTTCAATATTCACACATGAACTCTTTTTCTTTTGCAGGCCGGTGAACCTTTGGAATATAAATGTATGGCCTAGTCATTGATATTGTGAAGTATGTATGATGGGCCTTGATGGCAACTATCTTATCATCCGGAACACTGGATCCTAATGTTTGAACTTCCGTGGTGTAACAGAGGCCATAGAATATACTGGTGACTGTCAACCAGCAAGCCCTGTGTGTCTTTGATCAACCCCATTGGACAGTGTACTTTTGCTAGCTGTGTGCCTGCCCACAGAGGCATAATTGTTCACATGTTTATACACTGGCCCACATGGCGATTTACGACATCCTTGAAGTCGATAGGTATTCGACAGTACCACACTTGCCCACTTGTGCCCTATTGCACTACCCTTGAAACCTGCAGGCAGCAACAGCATCGTTTATGCACATGCTTAACTACTAGACATCGGATCCTTGGTTTGGACCTCTGGGGTTCAACAGAGGCCTTAGAATATACTGGTGATGGTTAACCAGCAAGCCCTGTTTCGCATTGACCAACCTGATTGGGCATTTTATTTTTGTTAGCTGTGTGCCTGCCCACAGGGGCATAATTGTTCACATGCAAAAATATTGGCACGCATGATGCTGTACAACATCCTATGAAGTCAATAGGTATCCATTAGTATCACACATGCCCACTTGGGCGTTATTGTATTAACCCTGAAGCCTGCAGGTATCAGCAGCACCATATATTTACGTGTGCCCGACTCCTGGAATGTTAGCTCGATCTGTTGATGCGACTCTATTTGCCCAAAGATGGTCCTAAGTATTCATTAACTTTATTGTATATTTTAATTTTGCCTACTTCACCTTTTGTTCTACACCTTACTATGCGAATGATTTCAGCACTCTCTGTAGACACTTGCATAACTGACGTGTGTTATGGATATTAATATTGGGCATCATATGAATAGCACTTAACATGTTGACAGTACTGTCGCTCACTGTTAGTAAATTGGATTGCAACTATGTTGCTAAGAAGACATGACTGCAGATTAATGGTGGCAAGCTTTCGATATATTTCTAAGCGTCGTATCTATTGAGACCAAGAATTGCAGTATGATGCTAACTGAGAATGCTAGTATGCAGTGGAGTAATAAACAGTCATATAAAATCATTTATAATCATGAATGTTCTATTTAGGTGTGCTACTGGGATCCAGGCATAAGCACTACTGTAACTATCTCATACAGTTACATACAGTTTGTATGAAATTCTAAAATGGTCTTGCAGTATGGTTGAATACTGTGAACCTGTGTGTCCTTTTTCACTATTTACACTTGTCACCGGATAAAATATGAAAAGTAACCCAGCCATTCACCCGTGAGCAAGGCGTTAGGAACGCTGAAAAGCATTGGGTGTTTTCTCCCATTTGCTGGATTTATATATGAAGTTCACGCTATAAACCTCTTATTGCACACCCCTTTGAGTGTGCGTATTTTCTCTGGATTGTCTGGGCCTGGGGCAGTGCTTAGGATTTATATATATAGTTTCCTGTATTACGTGTCAATATACTGTAACCCATAAGGGATAACAAATTAACCAGACAATATAGGTAAAATGAGATAAGTTCGTATAGTTGTTTAGAACCTCTCTAATTCAGTAGTACTATGTTCTGAATACCAAGAATTATGGTCCGATGTTTAAAGCGACTTAAAACTGAATTGCTCACAATATACTGTTGATAAAGTTTTGTTGATAAGAGGAACATGTAAAGTATTTTTGTTTAAGTTTACTACCAATACGTCAGGAATGACGCTGTATTTAAGGAAGTATTATGAAAAAAACGGGTCATGTGAAAAAGAACGAAAGTTAAAAACGCGTCTGTTTCTTTGCCATTAAAATATTTCCGTGAATTCAAGACCGCATTGGTGTGGCTGTTTCCTGCTGGCTGAGACTGCTGTCTAAAACCAGGATTACAATTGGAATATACGAGCGGTGGCGACCGCTGCAACAGTCCCAACCCGTAAGGCGAGGCTTCCAACCAAACACGCTTGCATCTGTAACCTAACCCGTTGGGAGAAGGGAGCCCGCCGGCTACATCAATTCAAAAACAAACCAAGGATTTGGGAGAAAACTGGCTGCAAACCCGTGCCCGAAGAAAACGAGGGACTGGAAAACTACCAGCTCCATGATCGGGTAAGAACAGACTGTTCTTTTTGTTTGAATGACACACGGGGGGCCGGCAACGTTTAGGAAAAGGGAATTTTCCCGCAGTGACCAGGGTGCGTAAGTAATTAACTTTAACGCAACGCGGTAACACGAATACCATGGCAAACTAAATGATAAAGGAGCGAGAGGCATCGGCTCTTCGCATTTTTAAATCAAAGTCCGCTGTGAGTGAAGACAGTGATGGAGCAGGATTTCGCGGAAGAAACCTGCTCAATTGAACACCCCTATAATACGTACTAACAGTAAGTAGTACTAGAACAACTAATGTGCACATTTACACTACACGAGGGAAGCTTGTTTTGCAAAATGCATGAACTAACCCTGAATAATACGTAAATAACCGGAAATGTAATAATCTTGTGTTTAGAACGAATTAATAAGGTTTACATGGCAAGGCCGCATGTGTATTTAGTAAAAAGCATGGTGTGTGTGTTGCTTTAAACTAATAAATAATGCAGCTTTCATGTTTGAGCTATGCTAGGCTAACCGTTAATATGAGGTAGAGTTAAAGTTGGTGGTAAACAGTGAAAATTGCATTGTCACATAATTAATAAATGTCTGTTTTCCGTTCTTTTGGTAATGGACGAGTCCTCCATCTTTTAAAGTTAGCTTAACCAAGGGTGGGTGGAATTAGGAGCGAGCAGAGACCATGTGACCACGTGTCTGAACTGCTGTGCAAAGCTGAAAAAGCCTGACCTGGTGAAGGACAGAACATTGAAAGCCAGCCAAAGCCAGTGTCATCGTGGGAACGGAATCTGTAGTTGTTAAATTTATTAAAATGTACAATAAATTGTTGCATGTGTACTCATGAGAGAGAAGAAGTATTGATGACTGTATAAAAAATGGTTTAGAACAATGGTGTAGTCAAAAGTAGATGATTTCATAATGGGGTGACATTCCACCCCTAGAACCAACCAATCCCTTAGCTAGAAAATGTGAATTTAGCAACTATTGTGGGACGGACATGTACTTTTAGGGTATAAGAATAGGTACTTTAGGGGTGTGGTTAGTTGGAGCTGCTGGTGGGTCACTTAGGCTGAAGGTGTCTGAGAGAGGGCTGTGTCGCTGTTCGTCGGTTTGCTGAGAGGCCTAGCTGTTCCTGTCCTGTCCCTGTCCTGGTTCTTGAGTCTTTGATCCCTGACTCTTGGTTCAGGGGTCTCCCACTGCTGCCTAGGCCTGGGTGGTGGTTTTTCCTTACAGATCCCTTGGGTTTGTATTTGATCTAACTTAGCACTACAGAAATTATTTTTGCAGTCGTATTCTTGTTTCTGAAACTTTTGTCTCTTCATCTATCCCCTCCGAATCGTTTGGTTTAAGTGATAGATTTTACTTGTATCTAATGTCTCTTCATCTATCCACTCTTTGCAACGTATATTGAAATAATAGTTCAGTTGTTTCTATGATTAGATTGTTGCTCTCTCTCTCATGAGGTTTTCAGTATTTGAAATTTTGAATGTAATCGCTATGAGCATTTATTTTTACTAGATAAAATTATTAAATCTCACCAAGAGTTTGTGGTTATTTAGCCTGTTTCTAAGATTAATTATTTGATTTGAGAAAATACCATTGCTATCAACTCTTCAACTAATTGGTTCATCGACCAAGTAGATGAAAAGTCGATCATCGTTTGTTTAATACGCAATAGTACAGGATGTTAAAATATTGAGCCTGAGTAACAAGAGTAAATTGAAGTAAAGTTAACAAACTTGACACCAGCGCATCAGGGATTTTGGGTGAATGTGTATGGGCCAATGCATGATGTTATTGAATTTATTGGGTTCGCGCTGGATCAGTTTCTTGGCAGCAGAGGACGGTTTAATTATTGATTAGTTTAGTAATGGTTATTGAATATTGATTATATGTCTTAACATGAAGAGTTAGTGACCTGTTCTATGTTATCAAGAAGTACAGGTACGGAGTTGCCTAAGCAATCCCGGGAAGGAATTTGCCTGAAGTAGGCAGAAGAAGAGTGTGGTAAAGAAATCACACTGCAGAAGTACTTTGTCTGTTGTAATAATACTGAAAAGCTACGTAGGGCTGTCAGTGTTATAATTAGGGAAAATTTGCATGTAAGTAAAGTGTCTGAAATAGCGAAGGGTCCACTTTTGAAACTCTAGCAGTGTCCCCGAGGGAGTAACAGGACACCTTTTTAATGCCAAAAAAGTCCTCTTGTGAAACTTCGGCTTTATCCCTAGAGGAGTAACAGGTCTCCCCGGAGCTTGTTAGAGAAGTGAGATAACGCTGGTCGTTATTATTACTTGCAGTGTAAGGGTCTCTTGGAAAAGTGACGACTATCTCTTTATTTAGCGGAGCAGACAAAGTAGCATTGTCTTTTTACGTTGTTATTAACCGATTTTTTGATTAAGAAAAATGAAAAAAAATATTGTCGTAAGATTTTGTGAAGGAGGGGTCAGTAGAAGGAGTGAATACGAATACTGACGTCACAAGGTGCCGCGCTGGTATTGGACGAAGCAGCGGGCGTATATCGAGAGTAGATTGTAAAGGGAGGGTCAGTAGAAGGAGTAAAGACTGACGTCACAAAAGGCCGCGCTGGCATTGGTCAGATAGCGGGTGTGAACAAAGCTCCTATTAGTTAACTGGTGTGAGTCGCGCTGACACTGGTTGAGACTGTAGTTACGTAGGGAGCTGTGACTGGTTGGTTGGTGTGAGACGCACTGGTATAGGACAGGACTTAACGAATAGGGAAGAGAGAATTACGGGAAAAAATTTTGTTTGAGTTATTGTTGAAAACACATTAGTAAAGAAGAGTTTGAAAATGGGTTTGCTAAAAACAATAAAGAATTTCTTTAGGAAAGACAAACAAATTGTGACTAGAGAGGGAATTCCAATTCCACCCCCAAGAACGCCTGCCTCTTATATGATGATGGAGCGAGGGTACCATACTTGTGTTTGGTTAGAGAACTGGATGAAATATATAAAGGATGATGGGATGTTAGCTTTCCCTGAGTTTGGTACATTTAATGTAAGGATTTTACAAAATTTGAGAAATAGGATGAACTTGCTAGAGCCAAATCCTAGACTTACCCAGTATGAAGCGTTGGAAGAATGGGAAGTAGAAGCTTTTGAGCGAGAAAAAGATAGAAGTGGTAGAAGATTCAGAGGTTTTTTGCCTAGATATCCATTTGAGAGGCGAGAAGATCAAATCAAAAGATGGAGAAGAGCTGTAGTGACTGAGGGTCTATATCCAGTTTTGGCAGTAGGGAGTCAGACAGGTACTAAGTGTAAAGAGAAAAAGAAAAATATAGAAATGTCCGGAGAGGGCTTGGATGAAACTGATGATGAATTGTTAGAAGAAATTATGACTAAAAGATCTCCGCCATATGAAGAAAATTCAGGAGAGATGATGTCAAGTGCCCCACAAATGGTAATCCCATTAACTCCCCAAGTTACCAAAATAGCTAGAATAGTGAGAGAAAATGAAGTGAGTTTGTTAAATAAGGCTGGAATGGAACAGGTACAGAAACTAAATCAGTTAAATTTGAATGCAGAAGCTTTGACGGTACCGGTGACAATTGGTCCCGTGGTTCCATTATTTGGAGAAAAATCGACTTTGCCAAAAGTACACACATTGTCAGTTCCAAGAAGTAGTGTAAGGAGTGAAATAGTGTCAGTAACAAATGAAAATAGACAAGATGACCAAAATACCACACTGTTAGACCTACCGGTTGGTGATTTATTAACAGAGACCCCGAGGAGAAGTATTCAATTAGACCCAAGGAAAATAGGGCCCAATATTACTCCAGTAGCAGGGAGTTCAACAGGTCCCTCTCCAGAAGAATTAACTAAATGGATAAAAGAAATGACCAATCCAAAAGCTCAACCACAGAGTATAAATGTGAGTCGATTGAAAGTAGATTTAGAAGAGATGATTATTGGAACAGTAAGTCCAGATAGATTAGGGACTTATAGTGAGGAAGAGTTGTTGTTTTTGTGTAAAAGTATTACTTGGAGGGCGAAAAATCTTCATGAAAAACTATCGGAAGCTGCTAGTGAGTTTGGTGTAGATATAGAAAAGTCGAAAGTGTTGCAGAAAACGTACAGAATGGCTTTTACTGACAAGGATTTAGAGAGTTTGAATATGTCAGGGAAAAGATTGCAGATAAAAGAAATAATGAATATTCTGAAGAAATGGGGAAATGCAGAACGATGGAGGAGTAAATGGATGAAAAAGAAGGAAGAAACTACCGTGCAAGTTTGGAGGGCATGTCCAATGAGAGAGGTTCCTGGTGGTGGATATGTTCATGTACCGTGGACTAGACAGGATATATTATCATTCCCCAATGATTTTCCCAGATTGCGAGAGAAGCCAGTTGAGTGGTATAAACAAGTAGACAGATTTGTAAAGGTTTCAAAGGTGTTGTTGAAAGATTTAGATGGTCTTTTTGAAATAGTGGTTCCAGCTGATTTGTGGACAGAATGTAAAATTACTGTTGACTGGCCTAAGGATGAATATGGTAGTAACAAAAACTCCTAGGCCATGTCAATAAAGCAAACAATATACACAGTATCTATAGCATTAAGAAAACCAAGGAAGACAGAAAAAATATGTTCAAAGTTGTTACCATTTTAATAATTTCTTCTCATATTGTCTAAACAAATGATATTTATACAAAACATTTAAAAAATGAAACACAATATGTAACACATCACTTTTAATCAATAGATATAAATAAAGGGTTAAAAAGTGGCAATATCTTTATTAACTCCGCGCGTTTCGGCGTATACAACGCCTTCTTCAGGAAAGCCACACAATTATAGATCCTGTTTCAAATTAGTTCCTAGTGATTAAAACCTGCAACTCCATAGTTGGTGGATGTTCTTGATTCTAATAAATGGCTGATAAAAATGCGGTGCACCGAATGTGCAACGATGTCTTATTAATATTAAAATCAACGATTTCACGAAAAAGTCGGATGTCTGATAAAAAGAGGCTCCATGTAGGACCAGGTTGAGGATGGCTGCCGATAATGCCTTCGGAAAAGAGTAGTGGTTCCAGCTGATTTGTGGACAGAATGTAAAATTACTGTTGACTGGCCTAAGGATGAATATCCCAGGGATGCAAAAACAGGTGCACCATCTGAAGAGTTGATGAGAAAGTGAAGTAACTTCTTGGACACGGTTTAAACCATAGGAATAGGTTTATTAGGAGAAAACAGCTTGAACAACCACAGCTGACAGAAACCCTTTCATAACTCCCAACCGCCCGTGTGGAACCTCCCTGGCATAGAATGCAAATAACATTCCAACATAGGAACACCACACACCTTCCCCCTTAAAAATAAAAAAAACAATAATACAGAAAACGAAGCATGTGTGAAACAATTAAAATTGAACTAAATCTTTCATTTTGACAGGAGCATACTTAATACGAGAACTTTTCCTTAATTCAATCACATGACCCTCAGATTCAGGAGTACTACCACATGGTTCAGTTGTATTATCATGGGTGATAATTGGAACTGCTCTCTGACCAACATCAGTACTACTGGAACACAAATCAGAAACATTCGAACTAGAACTAAAATTACCATGTGTGTCTAAAAAACTTGGAAAACTATCATCGTCTTCATTGGATTTAGAGACAATGGGTTGAGAAACTGTTTGTGAACTCAAAAATCTACACAAGGATATGCGTCTGAAATTCCAAATTTTACCCCCATCTACTCTCACTGCCTTGCTGAAAACTTCCACCACTCTAACACGATCTGACCACTTAGCCCACTTCCTATTGGAGAAACCACCAAACTTGACACAGACAAAATCCCCCACTTTAATTTTAGATTCTGAGAACTGATGCTTCGAGAAATTATCCTTCATCTTTTCCTGATATTGCTGGACACGCTCCCTAACTTGAGATAGATCCATGGTAGAATCATAAGAATTTTTCACTTTCAACCACCAAGGCATGAGCTTGCAACCAGGTTTTCTACCCCGTAACATCTCGAACGGAGACAAACCAGTAACAGAATTAGGAGATGTGCGATATGACAACGAAGTAGCACGTAACGCCTTTTTCCACTCAAAACCACTTTTAATGGCAAACTGAATAGATTCTTTAACAACCCTATTAAAGCGTTCTACCTGGCCATTGGCTAGGGGATTATAATTGGACACTCTTTTGTGCAAAACACCACATCTTTCAAGAAATAAATGAAACGCCTTGCTAATAAAATGCGGACCATTGTCAGAAATAAGTTCCGCAGGCAAACCTTCACGACAGAAACTTTCATCCAAAAATTCAATTACCTGGGTTGAGGTAACCTTATCCACGATCTTCAACTCAGGCCATTTTGAAAAATAATCTATTAAAACTAAGGCATAAACATCTTTGTTAGAAGAAAAACTTAGTGGACCAATAATATCAATTCCAAGTTTTCTCCAAGGTCCTTGAGCATACTCAATAGGAGTTACCTCCGCAGACAGTGCTTTAACCGACTTATCACTTTTGGAACAAGGAAGACACTGTCTGACCCATTTGTCAACCATACTATCAACACCAGGCCACCAGTAAAATTCTCTTATCCGTCTTTTAGTGCTAGACATACCCATGTGGCCCTCATGAGCCATAATCAAAATTCTCTCTCTAAGTTTACATGGAGGAACAATTGTATCCCCCCTTGTAATGATACCTTGAGAAAACATAAGTTCATCCTTAATTTTAAAAAATGAACTCAATTCACCACTTAATTTCCTTTCCTCTGGCCAACCTTTCTGCAAAAACTTCACCACATTAGTCAAAATGCTATCCTCACACATGGCATCCTTCCAAACTTTTTCAGAAATAGTTTCCAATGAACATACATCCTTACACCCGCAATTAACATCGTCAATAGTGTAAGCCACATCACAGTCTACACTTTTGTTGTTAGATTCAGGTACATCTGACAAAGGTAACTGTGACATGCAATCAGCATGAACATTCAAACGCCCTGGAACAAACTCAACAATACATTGATACTCTTGTAGTTTAGCAGCCAACCTTGCTAGACGAGCTGTTAATGTTCTGCCACCACCAGCTGCTAGCATATTAATCAAAGGCTTATGATCCGTTCTTAAGCGAAATTTAGTACCCCACAGAAATTGACGAAAATGTTGCACTGCCCAGGTACATGCTAATAGTTCTTTTTCAATAGTAGAATAATTACATTCAGCCCCACGTAACATTCTCGAGGCATAAGACACAACATATTCATCACCATTGTTCCTTTGCATTAACACAGCACCCAAACCTACATTACTAGCGTCTACAGCTACAATACATTCTTTGCCAATTTCGAAAGATCTCAAAAATGGTGCACCAACAATTTCTTTTTTTAAAGTATCAAAAGCCAATTGTTGATCCTTATCCCAATTAAACTTCACATTCTTTTTCAATAATATTCTTAAAGAATGTACCTTTGAGGAATAATCTTGTACAAATTTGCTATAAAATTCTGTCAAACCTAAAAAAGAAGACAATTGTTCTTTGGTTGTAGGTGCAGGAGCATTAGAAATACTTTGAACATGATTGAATTTAGGTTTTATACCTTCACTGGAGATCTCATGTCCCAAATATTCCACTTTACTTTGCCTAAACTTGCATTTTGAAAATTTCAAAGTTAGACCTTTGTTTTGTACACATTTTAGCACATTTTCCAAATTCTTATCATGTTCCTCACAGTCTTTACCAAAAATTAAAATGTCATCTTGGAAGGCAATCGCTCCCGAACATCCTTCCAAGACCTCCTTCATAAGTCTTTGAAAAACAGAAGCAGCGCTGGCTAAACCAAACGGCATACGTGAAAATTGAAACATACCCTCAGGCGTTACAAATGCTGTCAAACATTTGGATTCCTCATGTAGAACCACCTGATGGTAGGCGCTAGCTAAATCTACAGTAGAGAAAACACAAGCACCCGAAAGTGTGGAAATCAATTCATGTATATTAGGTAAAGGATGACTGTCAATCCAAATTTCCTTATTCAGGCTACGAAGATCAACACACAAACGAAGATCCCCATTGCTCTTAAGAGATAAAACAACCGGAGAAACCCACAGAGAAGATTCTATGGGTTTGATGATATTCTTAGCAACCAAATCTGTTAACATCTCCTTAAGTTTATCACGATATGCCAAGGTACATTTCTTACTCTGTGTCTAACTGGAACTGCGCCCTCTTTGAGAATAATTCTATGTTTGAAATCCACAAAATTCCCCAGTGAATCATTGAAAAGTTTAGGAAATCTTTTTAATTTCCATCGCTAACTCCTCATTGTTAGACGCCACCACATAAACAGATGGAGATGCATTAGGATCTAACTTTATACCCATCTCCTGTTGATGAGGCCACCCTAATATAGACACACCTTTGGTAGCTACATACACTTCGCCTCTGGTTCTTCTGCCCTTAAATTCTAAATTCGCCCACATAAAACCCTCAAGATCAATTTTATGACCTGAGTAACCACCAGGTTGAATATCAGGTGGTAGTAACTCTTTCGCCTCCCACAATTCATTAAATACACTTCTACCAATGATGCTATACCAAGCACATGAATCCACCAACATTGAAACCTCTTTGCCATCAATCAACACTTTACCTGTAGGAAAACCCTTGCAATTGGTATTGCCCAAACACAATAAAGAATTGATCTCTGCAGGGGATTCATTCTCTTCATGTGTCATGTAATTAACTTTCTGGAGAAACTTGCAAACTTTACCGAAATGACCTATTTTCTTACATTTAATGCAAATTTTGTTCCACGCCGGACACCCCTTGTAACTTCCAACATGGTCCAAACTACCACACCTGTAACAAATTATTTGGGTTCTTTTCCCAACAAATTTGTTGTCCTTTGCCACAGTATCTTTCTTAGGGGGAAAAGGGGGAAACTTTTTGGAAGCTGTCTGATCCTTTACTAAAGAAACCTCAGACACAGCATCATTAACTTTAATAGCTTGTCCTCTTATTTCGCTAACAAATTTCTCAGATTGTTCAATACCTTTAGCGATGTTTACTACGGCACATAAAGAAGATTTAGTACCCATCCATAGTCTTTCTTGAATTTTCTTGCTTTTGGTTTTCATCATAATCTGATCCCTTAATACTTGCTCATAGCTAATAGTCTCAAAAGCACAAGATCCAGCCAAAGTACGAAAAACAGAAACATAGTCTTCAATAGACTCATCTTCTTTTTGAGCACGAGAATAAAATTTAAACCTTTCCATAACAATGTTGATTTTCCTCCTGAACCTAATGTTCATTTGTTTAATAGCAACGTCAAAAACATTTGTATCACCAAAACCTTCAATGGGTGGTAAATTCGCAAATTCCTTCAAACCTGCACCCCCTAAGCAATGCCTTAAAAGTGCAAGCTTCCTCTAGGAGAACAACCATCCTCTTCTAAAACCTCAACATAAGCTAGAAACATGGGATACCATAACTCCCATTCCATCTTAGGTTCACCAGCTGGTGGCAAAAAATGTGGAGGTGCTGAAATATTAGACATGACTAAAGTGATAAATAATGAATAAATATTAAGCTGTGCCTGTCAGCGTTTAGTCCAACAGGCTAGTAGAAGTTCACACAAATATAAGAATGGTAATGTTATAAGTATATATATATATAGTCACTGGTCTAAAAGTATCTGAAAATAAAACAAGTTAATAAAAAAAAAAACTAAAATAAACGAAGTAGTCACCGTGGTCTACACAGTGTAGCAAACCGGAACAGTCCTCCACACTTGATATGCAAAGGTCTGTAAACGTTTCACGGTTGCACTCGATCGGCCGAATCTTTTTAACTTGCATAAAATTCTTCCACAAATTAAGTTCAGTAGAACGCGCTCTTCAATTTCATTATCCAAATAGTGTTCATAGACACCGTGGTTTAGATCCACTTTTATTTGTGCGGCCGCGTTGCTATGGTAACTAGACACTGTTCATGCCGGCAAAATCACGTTGCACATCACAACGCGATGCAATTCCCAAGCTGCATTGCGCTTGTGACGTGTGGCAGATCCTGTGATCTCCTCGAGGAACCTCGATGGCACGCACAACAAAGGAAAGCTCGAGCACTCCCTGGTGAGTTAACTTTTAAATAACAACAGTCCAAGTGTTAGCGCTGATGAACAGAGTTCCCGTTGTAGTTGTGGATTTATAACTAAGTATAATCCAACATTAGCATACAATGGTCGTAACGCCTCGTCGATCTTATCATGCACTCAAACCCTTAGGCTGTAATTTTCATTTCCAGGTTTAAATCAGGTTACTGTGCCAATCTCAAAGGTCGCACTCAACTCCCAACTCCATTAACATAGGCAACATGTGCCACATAGATGCGCCGAACTGCCGCAGGTGCAATCAGTGCACGATCAGTACACGATAACTAAACAACAGCCGCAGGTGCGATCAAAACACTTGTGAAATGCGATCTATACTTCTGACAAGTTCAAACACTCCGTACTTCAGACGAATTCAGGCACACTCTTGTACTTCAAACGAAATCATAGATGCTGCCGCGGGTGCAATCAGAGCATTGGTAAAGTCAAAACAGCCGCTGGTTCAATCAACACACAAAAATGTTAAGTAAAACGAAATACCTGTAGATAGATTTACTAACATACATGTGAGCGCTGTTTTCCTCCTTGTTCCCAGTCGTCGCCAAATTGTGAAGTAACTTCTTGGACACGGTTTAAACCATAGGAATAGGTTTATTAGGAGAAAACAGCTTGAACAACCACAGCTGACAGAAACCCTTTCATAACTCCCAACCGCCCGTGTGGAACCTCCCTGGCATAGAATGCAAATAACATTCCAACATAGGAACACCACAGAAAGTACCATCAGGTCATTACTTTCTTGAAAGGGAAGATTTCCCCTAAAGCCGTGGTACTCATAGTACGGCCCGCGGGCCGCCAGCGGCCCGGCAGGCCTTCACTGTTGGCCCGCGGACCTTGCTGTGTCTACGTTTCTAGTGAGGCCAGCAGTAAACACAGAAGATGACCGCAGGAGCATACGTAGTGATTACGTATTAAATAGGTATTCACTACGTATGCTTCTGCAGCCATCTTCTGTGTTTACTGCCGGCTTCTGTGACCTCATGGCACTGTCAGAAAGCTTCCCAAAAGGCCCTTTAAAAGTCAGCTGTAAGCGCTTTCACAGCTGACTTTTAAAGGGCCTTTTGGGAAGCTTCCTGTTTGGACAGAGACAGATAGAGGCAGAGACAGATAGAGGCAGAGACAGAGATGCAGATAGAGACAGATAGAGACAGAAACAGATAGAGACAGAGACAGATAGATATAGAGACAGAGACAGATAGAGACAGAGAGACAGAGAGAGAGAGAGAGACAGACAGAGACAGTCAAAGACAGAGACAGAGAGATAGATAGAGACAGATAGAGACAGAGACAGATACAGATAGAGACAGATAGAGACAAAGACAGACAGATACAGATAGTGACAGAGACAGATAGAGACAAATACAGATAGAGACAGAGACAGACAGAGACAGACAGTGACAGAGAGAGACAGAGAGAGACAGATAGAGACAGAGACAGATATAGACAGAGACAGATAGAGACAGAGATAGAGACAGATAGAGATAGAGATGGGTAGAGACAGATTGGGACAGAGACAGAGAGAGACAGAGAGAGACAGATAGGGACAGAGACAGATAGGGACAGATTCAGAGAGGGACCGATTCAGAGAGGGACAGATAGAGAGAGACGGATAGAGACAGATATAGACAGAGACAGATAGAGACAGAGACAGAGATAGAGACAGATAGAGATAGAGACAGATAGAGAGAGAGAGACAGAGACAGATAGAGACAGAGACAGATAGAGACAGAGACAGATAGAGACAGAGACAGATAGAGATAGAGACAGAGAGAGAGAGAGAGAGAGAGACAGAGACAGAGACAGATAGAGACAGAGACAGCTAGAGACGGCTAGAGACGTCTAGAGATGGCTAGAGACAGAGAGAGACAGAGAGAAACAGAGAGAGACAGATAGGGACAGAGACAGATAGGGACAGAGACAGATAGGGAAAGAGACAGATAGAGACAGAGACAGATAGGGACAGAGACAGATAGGGACAGAGACAGATAGAGACAGAGACAGATAGGGACAGAGACAGACAGAGACAGATAGAGACAGATACAGAAAGAGACAGAGACAGAAAGAGACAGATACAGAAAGAGGCAGAGACAGAAAGAGACAAATACACATAGGGACAGAGACAGATAGGGACAGAGACAGATAGGGACAGAGATAGAGACAGACAGAGGCAGAGACAGATAGAGACAGACAGAGACAGATAGAGACAGACAGAGACAGATAGAGACAGACAGAGACAGACAGATAGAGACAGACAGAGACAGATAGAGACAGACCGATAGAGACAGAAACAGAGAGAGACAGATACAGAGAGAGACAGAGACAGATAGAGACAAATACAGATAGAGACAGATTGGGACAGAGACGGATAGAGAAGACGGATAGAGACAGAGACGGATAGAGACAGACAGATAGAGACAGACAGATAGAGAGAGATAGAGATAGAGACAGAGACGGATAGAGACAGACAGATAGAGAGAGATAGAGATAGAGACAGAGACAGATAGAGAGAGACAGATAGAGAGAGACAGATAGAGAGAGACAGATAGAGACAGAGACAGATAGAGAGAGACAGATTGAGAGAGAGAACAGACAGAGACAGAGAGAGAGGGACAGACAAAGACAGATAGGGACAGAGACAGATAGAGACAGAGACAGATAGCTACAGATAGAGACAGAGAGACAGAGACAGACAGAGAGAGAGAGATAGAGAGAGAGAGATAGAGAGAGAGAGAGAGAGAGAGAGATAGAGAGAGAGAGATAGATACGGAGAGATAGATAGAGAGAGAGAGAGAGATAGATAGATAGATAGAGAGAGAGAGAGAGAGAGAGAGAGAGATAGATAGATAGATAGAGAGAGAGAGAGAGAGAGATAGATAGATAGATGGAGAGAGATAGATAGATAGATAGATAGATAGATGGAGAGAGATAGAGATGGATAGAGACAGAGAGAGACAGACAGATACAGACAGAGTCAGACAGAGTCAGATACAGACAGATAGAGACAGATAGAGATAGAGACAGAGACAGATAGAGACAGATAGGGACAGAGACAGATAGGGACAGAGACAGATAGGGACAGAGACAGATAGGGACAGAGACAGAGACAGATGGAGACAGAGACAGATGGAAACAGACAGATAGGGAAAGATAGGGACAGATAGAGAGATATAGAGAGAAATAGAGAGATAGATAGATAGGTGTGTGTATGCTGGGTCTGGTGGCTCAGTGGATGAATGCGTCCACTGCAGGGGCCTGTGGCAGGGGCTTGTGTTCAACCTCATGGTCACAGTTTTTCTTTTCTCTAACCCCGCCCCCCCCACTGACCCCGCCCCCACTGGTGCGGCCCTCGGCCAAAAACCACACTGTAAATGTGGCCCCCGAGAGAAAGTTTGTGAGTACCTATGCCCTAAAGAAACAGATTGGGTTAAGATTGACAGGACGACCCAAGAGCCTAAAGAGTCAGTGCATGCATATTATGAGAGATTGTTGCAGGTGTTTAAGCAGTACAGTGGGTTTGAAAATATTGGAGATAAAGATATGGGACATTTTGTGTATCGATTCGTATATGGATTGAAACCAGAGATTAGTGCAATGATACAGCAGCATATGCTTTGCTGGCAAAGCAAATCAATAGACGAGATTTTGAGGTATGCAAAGTATTGTAGTGATGACATTGATTCAAGGCTTAAAAAGTTAAAGGAGAAAATGATGTGGGCACAAGTGAAGATGGCAGAGCAGCAACAGGAAAATGGTAATGTGCAACAAAGTCAGAGTCAGGCTGGTCAGGTATACAGTGGAGGTAAAGAAAAATTTAAAATGAGTAAGGAAGAAGCTAAAAGAAATTTCCTTGTCATACGTACGGAACATTTGGACATTGGAAGAATGAGTGTAGATCTGGTAAAAGGATAATGGAGTAAATCAAAATTTAAATCCACAAATGCAGAATGAGGTGATTGGGAATCAACAGCAGCAGGTAGTTACTCCACAGTTATAGGTGCCACAACCTCCTATACCCCGTAATGTGAATGCTCATATGCAGATGTACAGTGCAAGTACTGGATTCCACGGAGAAGAGCAGTTTGGTAAGAATCCACTGGTTTCGCAGTATTTGTTGCGGTGCAATGAGAGTGATTCGGATTCGTCTCAATGACGGTGCCTGAGGGGGGAGGAAGAGTGCGTACTTGGCGCATCTTTAGCGGTAGATCAGTCAGGTCCATTTGTTGATGGAAAAGTAGAAGGTAAAAATATCACCTTCTTGTTGGACACTGGTGCTACCCGTTCTACTGTGAGAGCAGCAGAAATTCCAAATGTACCCCTCTCGGGAGAAACTATCCAAGTTGTAGGTGTTGCAAATAAACATATTAGAACTCCTGTCACAGTCCCAATAGAAGTTCATATTGGAAATTTCAAAGACATGCATCGGTTTGTGGTATGTGATTCCAGTCCCGTTAATCTCTTGGGCAGAGATTTGTTGTGCAAAATGAATTGCACCATTTATTGTACAACCGGATGGTGTTGCCTTTATGACACCTGATGAGGATGTTGAGTACAAAATAATGATGGCCCAAAGAGAATCAGAAGTGAGTGAATTATATTCACTCCTCACTGAGGAAGATTTGCCTGAAGAATTAAGAGGTACAGTGAGATCAGAAGCGTGGGATTTCACAGGAAAAGAGATTGGGTTAATGACAAATGTGGATCCAATTCAGATCACAGTAAAGGATGGTGCTATATATCCAAATACCCCACAGTACAAAATGAGTCCAGGAGTAATTGCTGGAGTCACACCTGTGATTGACCAAATGATTGAACAGGGGATTTTAAAAGAAATAATGAGCAGTCCCTGTAATTCACCCATTATTGGAATTAAAAAGCCTAATGGAAAATATAGAATAGTTCAAGATTTAAGAAAGGTGAATAAAATTGTAGTACCATGTTGTCCAGTAGTGCCAAATCCAGCAGTATTCTTACCAAATTCCTGCGATGCTGAATGGTACACCGTTATTGACTTGTGTCATGCATTTTTCTCCATTCACTTGCACCTGGAAAGTCAATATTTATTTGCATTCCGATTCGGAAACCGTGTCTTGGCATGGTGCCGAGTTCCTCAAGGATACACTGAGAGTCCTTCGATCTTTAATCAGATCTTGAAAAAATGTTTGGAGACTTTGGTCATGCCTGAAAACTATGTTTTGGTTCAGTACATTGATTACCTACTAGTGGCATCAAAAACACGAGAAGCATGTGTAACAGACACAATTGCTTTGCTGAACCATTTAGCAGTAGGAGGACATAAAGTGTCACCATCTAAATTGCAATACTGTAGACAGGAAGTTCAGTATTTGGATCACAAGATTGAAAAAGGGGTCAGAAAGGTGACGCCAGAGAGAATCAGTGTGATCAAGAAAATGAATCCACCCAGAAATCAAAAGGAAGTGCAAATGTTTTTGGGAATGATTGGATACTGCAGACAGTGGATCTGTGGTTTCTCACTGATTGCGAAACCCCTACAGAGGTTGACACGAAAAGATGTGAAAGATCCAATTGTGTTGGACGAGGAGAGTATGGAATCTTTTTCAAGATTGCGAAACAGTCTTTGTGGAGCACCTGCTTTGGGAATGCCATATTACTCTAAAGAATTTGCATTGTACTGTTGTGAGAGAGATGGATGTGCACTTGCAGTCTTAACTCAAAAACACGGAATGGCACGACGTAGAGTGGCATATTTTTCTGCTACCCTGGATTCAGTGGCTGCAGCATTACCAGGCTGTTTAAAAGCAGTAGCCGCCACTTGTATAAGTCTGGAACAGAGTGAAGCAATTGTGATGGGTTATCCTGTTAAAGTGTATGTGCCACATTCTGTTGAGATTCTTTTAACACGCTCTCGGACTCAACATATGACCTCTAGTCGGCTGACTAAATATGAGAGAGTGACTCAAGGTGCTGAAAATGTGACAGTGGTGAGATGCACTACTGTGAACCCTGCTACATTGTTACCAAATTCAAGATGTGAGGAGGTGAGAGAGGAAGCGGAACATGATTGTCTGGAAGTGACAGAACTTTGAATTAAGCCTCGTCCAGATATAGAGGATGAATCCTTGGAAGAATCAGATTGTGAATTGTTTGTGGATGGATCATGTTTGAGAAACTAAAAGGGTGAACTGTGTGCTGGTTATGCTGGCTGCACCTTATCAGGAGCACTAGAAGCATCTTGTTTGAAGGGGGTAAACCCCGCCCAAGTTGCAGAGTTGATTGCTCTGGATAGAGCATGTAAATTGGCAAAAGGTCTAAAAGTAACCATCTACACCAACAGTCAGTACGGATTTGGAGTCGTACATGACTTTGGTCAGCTATGGATGCAAAGAGGATTTCTAACTTCCTCAGGTACCCCAATTCAGAATGGAAAAACTGTAAAAGCACTATTAGAAGCTTTGCAGTTACCAAAAAGAATTGCAGTTGTAAAATGTGCTGCACATCAATCAGGAGATGATGATGTGACAAAGGGCAACAGATACGCGGATCAATTAGCGCGTTACTGTGCACAAAATACAATGGCCATAAACAGATCAATTGATAGAGAAAATACCGAATGCCACCTTATGTACACAACCACATTTGAGACTTGGGATGAGGTGAGGCAAATGCAGGAAGAAACCAGTGATGAGGTAAAGAAAGAATGGAGTAGAACAGGTTGTAGGAAAAATACATAAGATGAGGTATGGGTCTGTCACGATGGAAGACCAGTATTGCCAGATTCATTACTTTCTCACATGGCCAGGATGTAATGTAATGTAATGTAATGTAAGAAATATTTATACCGCGCAGCTGTCACCCCAAGGGTATCCTGGCGCTGAGACTGACCAGAAGATGTATGGATGCAGAACAAACGGACAAATAGCCCAGCCTGCAATGAGTGATAGCTCAGAATTAGTCCTCCCTTGGGAAAAGCCATGTCTTCAGCTTTTTCCTGAATGGTAGTAGTTCCTGAGTTTGTCTAATGTCTACAGGGAGGTCGTTCCAGAGCTTTGCCGCCGCAACGCTAAAGGCTCTCCCGCCAGTTCTTGTTTTTTTGTATCTCGTCATAATCACCAAATTGGTGTTTGCTGACCGGAGATTCCTTTTTGGAGCGTACCATTTAAATTTATCTTGCAGAGGTTTCGGGCCTAACCCATGGATTGCCTTAAAAACTATACATAGTGATTTAAACTTAATCCTCTGGCCAATTGGTAACCAATGGATGTACCATGGACTCACACATATTGGAAGAGATGCAATGATTAGACTGTTCAAGCAGACACAGTATAATCCAAAGTTCAGGGTCATCGCAGAAAGTTTATGTCAAAGGTGTGCCATATGCCAAAAACAAAATCCAGGAAGAAAGACAATTGTGAGTTGGGGTGTAATCGGGAAAGCAGGAGGTCCTTTTACTAGACTTCAGATTGATTTCATTGAGCTACCACCATGTAATGGGCTGAAATATGTCCTCGTCATTGTCTGTTTGTTTTCTCGCTGGGTAGAGGCCTATCCAACGAGAAGGAATGATAGCCTTATAGTGGCTAAGCTGTTGTTGAGAGAACTGATCCCTAGGTTTAGTTTTCCAGTCACTTTGGAACCAGATAGAGGATTGCACTTCAATAATGAAATAATTTGGATGATTTGTGCAGCATTACAAATTGAGCAGAAGCTGCATTGTGCCTATCGACCATAAGCATCTGGAATTGTTGAACAGATAAATGGCACAATAAAGTCTAGATTAGGGAAGGTATGTGCATCCACAACACTGAAATGGCCTGACGCTTTACCCCTTGTATTGATGAGTCTTAGAAGTATTCCTGACAATAAGACTGGATTAAGCCCCCATGAAGTGTTGATGGGAAGAGCCATGAGACAAGCATACATACCTGCAAACAAACTGATGAATATGTCTGATGATCGTGTGCTAGATTATTGCAAAGGGCTGGCTGACCTGGTGTGCTCTGTGTCCACCCAGGTTGGAGGAGATGCCACAACGACACAGCGGAACCAAGCACATGATTTGAATCCTGGTGAGTGGGTCCTAGTCAAGAAACACGGGAGGAAGACGTGTCTAGAACCCCATTGGAGCGGCCCTTACCAGATCATATTAGTGACGACCACAGCAGTGCAGTGTTTTGGCTTGCCAAATTGGATACATGCAAGCCATACCCGCCTAGTCCCAAGTCCAATTGAAAGACCTAAAGAACAGCAACTGGTAAATCAAAATCAAGAACCAGCAGCTGAAGTGTGCGAAGCTGAAGAGTCTGAAGTGACGATGAACAGCCAAGCACAAGTCAAGTAAAATGGGCACCAGATACTGGGACTGAAAAGACTGCTGCTGAGTCAGAAGAAGGTGAGGCTGTCGTTGAGCCAGAGGGAAGTGAAGCGGCTGTCGAGACAGAAGAAAGAAAAACAGCTGGTGAGCCAGAAGTAGGGCCAGACGAGAATGAAGTCACAAATGAGCTAGAAGAAGGTGAACTCACTGATGAATCAGGAACAAGTGTTGAACCTACAGAAACAGAAATACGAAGGAACAGACTGAATAAAAGAAATGGTGAACAAAATACAGAAGGTGAAAGGGTAGTACAGAAAAAGAGAGCTAGAAAAGGAGACAATTGGTCAAGTGGAATAAGAAGACTAAAGTATAGAATAGTAAAAGAAGATTGAGGAAAAGACCAGAGCAAAGTAACGAAGTCTCAAGTCAAACAGAACCAGACAGTACAAGAAGAAAAGCAACTTGAAAAACAAAAAGAATAAGAATTCCATGTAGAAAGGACAGAGCTCCTGAATGGACCTACGTCATACTAGAAGAATTTGAAAGTCTGGGCTTAAGTGAAGAACATGACAGTATTGATACTGAAAAGGAAGATGAGAACAAACTGAGACCGCCTTAAAAGGAATTGAAAAGAGATTAAGGTGAAAAATTGTCAATTGAAGCTGAATTAAAGACTCAAGAAAGAACAAAGGACTGAAATAAAAGAAAGGGGTGAAGAAGAAAGTCATTAAGTGTAGGATTACACAAAATCTATTTTTAGAAATTTTTAGAATAGAGGTTTTTGTATTTTATTAGTATACCAAAATGGCAGAAGTAGAAGTGACTGGACAACCAAAATCTAGTCTAAAACGTAGATGTATTAAAACCTGCTTATGTAGTGTTTTTCTATTAACACTTATATGGATATTATTAATTGTTGTCATACCCATTTTTATGTAAATTACATTGGAAATAATACTAATGATGTGTCAATTGAAGGAATGAAAGATGTTTCTAAACTGCCTATAAATACTAATATAGAACAAATGGATGGAAGCATTTTCCATCATGACAAATCAATTAGTGATTTTTCGTTAAATGTTTTTACTAAGTTGTTGTATGAATATACTAATACTATGAATGTGAGTGATTGTTATGCCTGCATGCAATTACCTTCGTCTGTCTCTGAAGGTGTAAAGTATCACCACCTTTCCCTAACATATGGTGTGTCATGTAGTGTCCTCAGCAGCCTATGTGACAGGTAAGCTGGAATATCAGTATACTGATATAGATTTAGTATTTTCAGAAGTACCAATTGTAAGGGAATTAAATAAAGTAGTAAGTGGTAAAAATGCACGCTATATGGGAGAATTCTTCCATATCACTAAAACCTTAGATGTAGAATATGCCTACAAAAACAATTTAACCTGTAGTTTACATGTTGAGGAAAAATTATTTTTAGATATGGTAGAAAATAGAAGAGCAAGTTTCCAGAAGAAAGCTGATGAACAGAAATCACAGGCACCACCTTGGGCTTTTAGAGAAGGAAATTATGAAAAGGGTGAGACATACGCTGCGATGTCCCTGGACTGGTCACAGAAAGGGAAACTATGTTTGTTTAGATCAAAGACTAACTATAACAATTATTTTATTGGCATTAGTGAATGTGAGCATACTTTCCAAATTACGGGAGGATGGGGATTAAAGGGTGGAACTGATCCTGTTTTCCCGGGAATCTATTATGTGTGTGGTAAGAAAGCCTATTATAGGTTACGTGCACATTGGTATGGAAGCTGTTATTTTGGAATTGTTTTTCCAAAAGTCTACCTTGTAGACCGTAAGGACAATAGTGTCAATTAAATAAAACAAGGACTAATGCGTAGTAAGAGAGCACGTTTTTCGGAAATAGTAGGTGATATTTTTGGTGCACTAATACCCTCAGTTGGAGTTGTTTTAAATTCACACAAAATTCGAAAATTGTCCACAGTGGTTGATCGTTTATCAATAGATACTGCTAGTGGTTTCTTGATGGTTGATACTGAAATGGTGGCAATCAGATCAATGGTTTTGCAAAATCGACTTGCCTTAGATATTCTTTTGTCAAAAGAAGGAGGAGTCTGTGGCATGTTGAAAATTCAACACTGCTGTACCTATATCCCGGATAAAAGTAAAGGAATAGAAGGATATATCAGAAATATTACAAATTTACATAATGATCTAACCCAACTGGAGGTTGACGGTGTTTGGGAGAAACTTGGTAAGAGTTTTTCCTCTGTATGTAAATGGTTTTCTACCTTTGGAAGTAGTTTATTGGGAAAAATAATAATGCCAATATTTTCAATAGTAGTAGTAACTCTAGTAATATTTACTGCATATAAGTGTTGTAAATACATAAGAGAAAGAAAAGATGCAACAGATGAAAAGAATAAAAGAAAAGGAAGAAAGAGAAAGATAGAAGAAATAGAATTAGAAAATATAAATGAAGAATATTATGATATGATGAAAAAGCTAGATGAAAGTGCCATAAAAAGAGAGAGAAAGTAAATTCTAGATAAAGTGGAAGATGGCACTCGGTATGGTGAGTATTTATGATGGCTCCTAACCCCTTAACTGCTGGGCCTTTTCCCCCCCAGTGCTGAGCCCTTTTTTGGCTATTTGGGGTAGTTCGCGATTAGGCCTCTGTAACTTTTTGACCACATAAGATATCCACGCAAAATTGCGTCCTTTTCTTCCGACATCATGGTGATTCTAAAGCTACCCAGGGTTTCTGGATTCCCCTGGAGGGGATCCAGAAATTAGCCAAAATACAGGTAAATTTTGTTTTTTTTGGGATAAATGGGAAAAAAGGGCTACAAATGAAAGCATCTGTTTTTTTCCCTGCAAATGGTATCAAAAAAGGAGTTGTGGTCCTGAAATCACCATTTTCCCAGCTTTCAGGGACAAGCAGACTTTTGTCAGAAAACCAAACTTTTTTATACAGTTTTGGCATTTTTCTGGGACGTAGCCCATTTTTGCTATTTTTTGTGCTTTCAAACTCTTTCCAGTTAATGGTAGAAATGGGTATGAAAGCAATAATGGATCCTGGAAAGCTATACATTTTAGAAAAGTAGACAACATTCTGAATTCAGCAAGGGGTCATTTGTGTAGATCCTTCAAGGTTTCTTTATAGAAACTAACCATTGAATATAGGAAAAATTGAAAATTAGTTGAAAAAACCAGACATTTGTGTCAACGTTTTCACCTGTAACTTCTTCAAATTATGACAGCTGTTTGAAAGCAATATACCGTTACATCCGCTGGACTTTTCTGGTTGTGGGGATATATAGGACATGTAGGTTCACCAAGACCCGGACGAACCCAGAGCCAACAACTGAGAAGCGGCTTGCAATGGTTTTTAATTATGTACCGGGTATATAGCAATTATTTTGGGTAAATATATACATGGAAAAATCTGTATGAAAAACACCTATGTATTTCTGAAATTGGAACAAAATATAGAGTTTAGAAACAATAGATATTTGCACATTTTCGAAATTGTGAGTACCCATACTAGCATGAGAATTATAGGTCATTTTTCAAAATGACTTCTTTTTATACATTGTCTTTCATTTGGAAGGCAGAAATGCATTGAAAGTCAATAGGTAATAACAGTTGCTCTACAATTCTGTGTTACCCTAAGTCTCCCGATAAAAATGGTACCTCACTTGTGTGGGTGGCCCAAGTACCCGCGACAGGAAACGGCCCAAAACGCAACGTGGACACACCACATTTTTGCAGTGAAAACTGACCCTTTTTTTACAAAGTGCCTAGCTGTAGATTCTGAACCCTAGCTCTTCTGGCACCTAGGAAACCTAGCAAACCTATACATTTTTGAAAACTAGACACCCAGGGGAATCCAGGATGGGGTGACTTGGCTGGCTCTCACCAGGTTCTGTTACCCGGAATCCCTTGCAAACCTAAAAAATGTCAAAAAAAACACATTTTCCTCACATTTCTGTGGTGGAAAGTTCTGGAATCTGCGTTGATCCACAAAATTCTACCCACCCCGCGTTCCCCAAAGTCTTCCAAGAAAAATGGTACCTCACTTGTGTGGGTGGCCCAAGTACCCGCGACAGGAAACGGCCCAAAACGCAACGTGGACACACCACATTTTTGCAGTGAAAACTGACCCTTTTTTTGCAAAGTGCCTAGCTGTAGATTTTGAACGCTAGCTCGTCTGGCACCTAGGGAAACCTAGCAAACCTATACATTTTTGAAAACTAGACACCCAGGGGAATCCAGGATGGGGTGACTTGGCTGGCTCTCACCAGGTTCTGTTACCCAGAATCCCTTGCAAACCTAAAAAATTGTCCAAAAAAACTAATTTTCCTTACATTTCTGTGGTGGAAAGTTCTGGAATCTGCGTGGATCCACAAAATTCCACCCACCCCACGTTCCCCAAAGTCTTCCGAGAAAATGGTACCTCACTTGTGTGGGAGGCCCAAGTACCCGCGACAGAGAAACGGCCCAAAACGCAACGTGGACACACCACATTTTTGCAGTGAAAACTGACCCTTTTTTTACAAAGTGCCTAGCTGTAGATTTTGAACCCTAGCTCTGCCGGCACCTAGGGAAACCTAGCACACCAATACATTTTTGAAAACTAGACATCCAGGGGAATCCAGTATGGGGTGACTTGGCTGGCTCTCAGCAGGTTCCGTTACCCAGAATCCCTTGCAAACCTAACAAATTGTCAAAAAACCCACATTTTCCTCACAATTCTGTGGTGGAAAGTTCTGGAATCTGCGTGGATCCACAAAATTCCACGCACCCCGCGTTCCCCAAAGTCTTCCGAGAAAAATGGTACCTCACTTGTGTGGGAGGCCCAAGTACCCGCGACAGGAAACGGCCCAAAACGCAACGTGGACACACCACATTTTCGCAGTGAAAACTGACCCTTTTTTTGCAAAGTGCCTAGCTGTAGATTTTGAACCCTAGCTCTTCTGGCACCTAGGAAACCCTAGCAAACCTATACATTTTTGAAAACTAGACACCCAGGGGAATCCAGGATGGGGTGACTTAGCTGGCTCTCACCAGGTTCTGTTACCCAGAATCCCTTGCAAACCTAAACAATTGTCAAAAAAAACACATTTTCCTCTCATTTCTGTGGTGGAACGTTCTGGAATCTGCGTGGATCCACAAAATTCCACCCACCCCGCGTTCCCCAAAGTCTTCCAAGAAAAATGGTACCTCACTTGTGTGGGAGGCCCAAGTACCCGCGACAGGAAACGGCCCAAAACGCAACGTGGACACACCACATTTTCGCAGTGAAAACGGACCCTTTTTTTGCAAAGTGCCTAGCTGTAGATTTTGAACCCTAGCTCTGCCGGCACCTAGGGAAACCTAGCAAACCTATACATTTTTGAAAGCTAGACACCCAGGGGAATCCAGGATGGGGTGACTTGGTTGGCTCTCACCGGGTTCTGTTACCCAGAATCCCTTGCAAACCTAAAAAATTGTCAAAAAAACAAGTACCCGCGACAGGCTAGGGCCCAAAACGTATTGAGGGGACATCAAAATTGCCTATCACAATACAACCTAGTTTTGCAAGGGGGGTCACCTGCGTACTTGGGCCTCCCACACAAGTGAGGCACCATTTTTATCGGGAGGCCTGGGGGAACGCTGGGTGGTAGGAAATTCGTGTCAGCCCGGTGATGCCACAACTTTCCCACACAAAAATGTGTGGAAAAAGTGATTTGTTT
This sequence comes from Calotriton arnoldi, assembly GCA_963921515.1. Taxonomy (NCBI): domain Eukaryota; kingdom Metazoa; phylum Chordata; class Amphibia; order Caudata; family Salamandridae; genus Calotriton; species Calotriton arnoldi. The sequence continues at coordinate 1,391,306 of CAWUFW010005155.1, forward strand.
CAGCTAAATTTGAGGTTTGCAGGGGATTCTGGGTAAGAAAACGTTGGGGAATCCACGCAAGCCATACCTCCTTGGAACCCCCCGGGTGTCTAGTTTTCAGAAATATGTGAGTTTGGTAGGTTTCCCTAGCTGGCCGCCGAGCACGGGCCCAAAACCGAGGTGACCCCCTTACAAAACCAGGTTGTTTTGTGATAGGCAATTTTGATGTCGCCTCACTACGTTTTGGGCCCTAGCCTGTCGCGTGGTACTTGAGCCTCCCACAGGAGTGAGGCACCTTTTTATCGGGAGACTTTGGGGAACGCTGGGTGGTAGGAAATTCGTGTCTGCCTGGTTATGCCACAACTTTCCCACACAAAAATGTGTGGAAAAAGTGATTTTTTCAGCTAAATTTGAGGTTTGCAGGGGATTCTGGGTAAGAAAACATTGGGGGATCCACGCAAGCCATACCTCCTTGGAACCCCCCGGGTGTGTAGTTTTCAGAAATATGTGGGTTTGGTAGGTTTCCCTAGCTGGCCGCCGAGCACGGGGCCAAAACCGAGGTGATCCCCCTTACAAAACCAGGTTG